>CAWUFW010000605.1:2272500-2872500 GCA_963921515.1 Calotriton arnoldi | reverse complement strand
GCCCATTATGTATGTAATGTAGGGATGAATATAGGTGAAAGGTTGGGATGTTACCCGAGCCGATATTTGGGGTACCTATATGGAATATAACAAACCTTGATTCTTTGAGTTCTGCTGTTGAGAAACAATGTGAACCAATTTAGGACGGACCCTGATAGCCCCATCCTACGTTCCAGTAAGTCTAGGAGGCTATCATGTTTAACCATATCAAAAGCTGATAGGTTGAGGAGGATTAGAAGGCAGGTTTTGTTCTGATCAAGCATTTTTAGCATGTCGACCACTATGTGCGAAAGAGCCAATTCAGTGGTGTGGCCTTGCCAGAATCTGGATTGGAATTGGTCTCGGAGTTGGAATTGTTCTATGTGGTGGCATAGTTGAACCTGGACACATTTTTCATGGAGCTTTGCCAAAGTCGGAATGTTGAAGATCGGGTGGAAGTTGTTTAGGTCACAGTGATCTGTGGGTTTTTTCAAAATAGGGGTTACCTGTGCAACTTTTAGGCAGTCTGGAATAGTGCCTTGAAGTAGTGAGACATTTATTATCTTGGTCCAAAGTGGGAGCATAGAAGATTTGATCTTCCTGAAGATATTCAATGGTAATGAGTCATTGAAGTGGTTTGAGGGTTTCAGTGCTGTTAGAATTTTGAGAATGTCACTTTCATCGAAGGTTTTGAATGTGTTCCAAGAAGTGTTGTTTTTGGGGGTGTGTGCCCTGGGAGAGATGGGGTCTCAGCTATCCGGGGAGTACGAAGGCTGATACGTGGTATTAATGGAATGTACTCCCTTGCTATCCGCAGATCATTTTCGATTATTTCAGTCTTTCCGAGGAAGAAAGATGCAAATTCCTCGCAGTTAGGCAGCGGATTGGACCCAATTGAAGAAGGGTTAGGTTGGTTATTCATTTGGAGTTTGACAAGTTCAAAGGTTTTTTTTGGTCGATTTCTGGCTCGATCTAGTTGGGTTCTAAAGAAATTCGTTTATGAACTTCTGATGCGTTTGTTATAGATGTTCCTCAGCGATCTTAAGTATTTGAGGTGTTCAGGGATGGAGACAATCTCCAAGATCGTTCAGCTAGTCTCAGAGTACGTCTTTCTGCGTTTAGGCTGCCATTGAACCATGGTTTGGAGTCTTTGTTGGACATTCTTTTTAGTTGTAAGGGCTCAATCGAATCTAGAATGTTCATCAGTGAATTGTTGTAGTAATCTGTAAGGACTTGGACATCTAACATGTCCACCGTAGAGGGCAGGATGTTATTGCTGAGGACTGTCAGTTCATTCAGGTTTATGTTCTGCATGCTCCTTTCCTATTGTTTGGATTTCTTTAGTTGAGCTTTTTTTGTTCTTACAGCATCTGTGATGAGGAAGGCGACGTGGTGGTGGTCTGTCCAGTCGCAAGGGACGATAGATTCAAGTTAGATGGTGTCAATCTTAGCAATGATTAGGTCCAAGGTCACACCCTTGTTGTGTGTAGGGCTGTCGCAGATTTGGGTCAGATCGAGGTCGGCTAGGAAGATTTTAAGACTGTTCACTGCAGGGTCAATCGGGTCATTCCAGTGTAGGTTGAAGTCTCCAAGAAAGAACTGGGTGTCTTGATATCCAGCGTTGGTTGAAATGATTTCCATGATTTGTTAAATGAATGGGAGGTTGTGTCCCGGTGGATGGTAGATCACGTGTAGTTTTCAAAGTTGTCTGTTATAACTTGCAACATCAATGCAGAGGTATTCGCAAGAGGATAGAGCAACGGTTTGTGACTGTTTCTCTAAGAAATTGTTACGGTAAATGCAGGCAGCCCCACCAACCGGTCTGTGAGCTCTATCTAATCTAGTGATATCGTGACTGGGGGGAACTAGTAAGTCCAGTATGGGTGCAGAGAAATAATTTGGCCATGTTTAGATCAGGATTAAGAGGTTGAGGTCAGGTGCAAGGATGAGGTCGGTGATATCTGGCGCGTGTCTTACAGCCGATGGCAGGTTAGGAGCATGCATTTCAGATGAGGATAGGAGTCTGTTGTATGGTAATACTCTTAAGGTTGGCTTTGTTAACGACTCTTGCATTGTGCCTAGGTTCTCTGTGTGGATTTACTGGAGTAGTTTGGATTTGGCCCAGAGTGTCCGTGTCAATGGAGTTTGTAGAGTTATATGTGAGGAGGAGGGCATGAATGTCACTGTTAAATAGTCGCTAGTTCAGTCTAATGGGCCGGGAGGGGGCATTAGGGTAGAGTATGGTTCTACATCTTGGGTGAGGAGAGGAAGAAATGTGTGAAGGCACCCTAGTGCATAAGTTAGATGATTGGGTGTGGTTACGACTAATGTTCACCGGAGTCCTGTTGGGCCACCTATTGGTCACCAGCTCTGCGGTGATGCTTATGAGGCTTTGTAGTTCTGCCTTAAGTTGTTGAAGGGTCAGTGTAATCTCACCTAGTCTGGTGCTCAGGTTGTGGTTTTAGAATATTGCTAGTCTGTGAGAACCAGCGAAGGGTTTGTCTGAGTGGGGATAGATTTAGGCATTGGGGAAAGAGGGGAGCTCGAGACCTTATTAAGTAAGAGCACTGGGGTCGTATTGTCATGTTGTTGTTAGTTAGTCAGGTTAGGGAATTCGGACTTCGAGAGTGTCAACGTTTGGGCCCGGGGGAGATTCGTGGGCACGCACGCGGTACCCGCGAGGGTGTATTCGGAAGTCAAGGGATGAGTGACGTGTGTGCAGTCTGGTTCGACTATTCATTGGGGGGGGGACTCAGCCCCCCCCATAAGGAGTCACATAAATGGTATTGTGTTTGGCGATCGATGTGGGGGGCAAGGGCAGGAAACGGGTAAGGAGCTGAGTGTAGCGAGGGCATGAGTGGGCACTACTAGAGGTTCCTGTGAGATGCTTGAGGAGCTAGGACAGCCTTGGGAGGGGGAGGCTTCCTTACTTGTCACAGCATTCTTGATGATAGAGAACATTTCATCAAATATTTCCAGGTTGCTGTTAGTGACTAGATGAGGATAGTCCCATTGTTATATAGAGATATGGTTGCATGTGCTCTGCAAAGGACTGAGGGAGCTACCAAGAGTCTTAGATCAATGATGACTTTTCAAATGATATGGACATTACTTCAAGCAGACTATTCCATGCTCAACTTAGCTCTCCAAAATCCATATTTCAACATTCATGGGTCAGACAGACACAAGACTCCTTTGATTCATGGCAGGAGAAAGCATGGTAGTAATGTGTGGGTCAGAGGGTGCTGTGGAAAAGGGTGCATGAATACCTTTGATTTGAGCAGAAGTCAGTGCATATGTTGTAGTTTAGTCTGCTTCTTAGTTGGCCTGCCTCTAATCATTGCCCTTTGTGCTGCTAACACAAGTGGAGAGCACATTGCAGCTTTTAAAACGGTTGTGGTGAATAAAGGGTTGTTTTCTTGCTTTGCTGCTGAGTCACCAATTCCTGGAAGAATGCTGATGGAATAAGTCTATGAGATATGGAAGGTGTGATGATAGCAACACTCACAATCACATAAATAACACTAAAGGCTTTAAAAATCCAATGCTTATTTTTGTCTCACTTTCACTGATATGTTCGGAAGTCCACTCTATTTTACTGTTTCTTCCCTTTGCTGCTGGATTTTTACTAAAATTTGTATGGCCAAAAGAGGATTTAGCTGGAAATTAACCACTGTGCACCCCTGTCTACCTTTGACTACCTGTTAATCTTTCCTTGATGCCTGTCTGTATGAAGTCTAACTTACGTATTCCCAGGCAGAACCAAGAACATGATTAAAGTAGTTAGGAGAGTTAACAATGAGTAAAAGAGGTGTGCAGTTTTACTAAAAATTGAAGTGCTTCCTCCGAATCATAATCACTGTGTACTTGACCGATGTTCTTTAGGTCTATTTTTAGGGGCCTTGTCACATGAACTCAGAAACACATCCCGGTGATGTTTTTGAGAAGTGTTTATGAAAGCAAAAGTCAAGTTTAGAATCCCTTTGCTTGCAAGGCTCACATGTTGCAATATGTGACAGAGTGCCAAAGGGGAATCTGTAACTTATTGTCCAAGCCGTGGGCAAGCTACAAAAAGCAGTGGTGGAAGTGTACAAAGCTGAACCCTCTCATGTAAAGTACTACTTTAATGTGAACCCAGGCCTTGTGCTAACATTCTGTGTGTGTATGTGTGTGTCAAGAGCATGTATGTCATGTGAGTGTGTAGCGCATATGTGGCAGTACGACTTTGTGTGTGTATGAGAGTCTGAATACAGGGATCAGTGGGTTCCATTTTGGATGGTCCCTGCTTTAGCGTGGCACATGATGGAGGATGGATACAGCTTCCACACACAGTGAAAGTGTATTGCCTGCATTCCTGTGACTCACATGAATAGCTCAGACTCTGAAGTGAGGGAGGATGCAGACAGGACTACCCTTAAAAAAATATTTAAGCGCTCGTTAGCAATGGGCTTCTGATTAGTTTTTCCCGAGCTCTACCATTTGGTAGATGATAGTTGTGAGGGCTGGCTCTGCAATTTCTATTATCAATGTTGATGATGTTTTGCACTTTTGTCTGTCCCTGATCACTGTGTCAGGCCGGCTGATGAGAGCCAGGTGCAGAGATCTCGCCTTTCATTGTTCCCTTGTTTTGTACACATCTGCTTGGAACCGGTTTCAATTCTACCTGCTGTGTGACCGATTACCTTGCACAAAGGTTATGTCTGAGAAATAGCCAGAAAAATGCTTCTGAAAGAGAATAAACCAAAACTGAGCCTGAACCTTGGACAGTGTATTCACATCCCCTGTCTGGAAAATGAGTGTAATAGTGGGATCCAAACCTTTTACTTTGTTCCAGACTTCCACAGAGTACTCGAAGGACTGCTGTGTGATGAGGGCTAGTATCTGCATGACAGCCAGTATCCCGCTTTCTGCTGGAGGAGCAGTGAGGCTGGCTAGAGCCTGGAAGCTGAGAGATGGATGGAGAGTGCCTGGTACTGAAGGAGTGTTACAGCAAACAAATGATGGACGGAATGCTGACAATGCAAACATTCTCCCCCAGTCAAAAGATCTGGGTTAAATCCATCGTTCTTTTGCCCACTACGCCACCCCAGTTTGGACCCAGCCATATGCAAATCAGATTTGACCCTGTGCCCCATGGGAACAGTCCAGACCGAACTGCCCGGCCAGGTCCTCCCTGGACCGGAAACAAGCATCCTGGGACCGGTTTCAGGGTATGTCACCCTTCTTCAGCCAGGCTAGCTTGAATCCAGTGGCACAGTGAGCAAGGGACCCACGTCTGGGCATACCCATCCCACTTAGGGCGAAAAGTGTTACAGCAACCAAATGATGGACGGAATGCTGACAATGCAAACATTCTCCCCCATTCAAAAGATCTGGGTTAAATCCATCGTTCTTTTGCCCACTACGCCACCCCAGTTTGGACCCAGCCATATGCAAATCAGTCTTGACCCTGTGCCCCATGGGAACAGTCCAGACCGAACTGCCAGGCCAGGTCCTCCCTGGACCGGAAACAAGCATCCTGGGACCGGTTTCAGGGTATGTCACCCTTCTTCAGCCAGGCTAGCTTGAATCCAGTGGCACAGTGAGCAAGTGACCCACGTCTGGGCATACCCATCCCACTTAGGGCGAAAAGTGTTACAGCAACCAAATGATGGGCTGAATGCTGACAATGCAAACATTCTCCCCCAGTCAAAAGATCTGGGTTAAATCCATTGTTCTTTTGCCCACTACGCCACCCCAGTTTGGACCCAGCCATATGCAAATCAGTCTTGACCCTGTGCCCCATGGGAACAGTCCAGACCGAACTGCCAGGCAGGTCCTCCCTGGACCGGAAACAAGCATCCTGGGACCGGTTTCAGGGTATGTCACCCTTCTTCACCCAGGCTAGCTTGAATCCAGCGGCACAGTGAGCAAGGGACTCACGCATATGTGGCAGTACGACTTTGTGTGTGTATGAGAGTCTGAATACAGGGATCAGTGGGTTCCATTTTGGATGGTCCCTGCTTTAGCGTGGCACATGATAGAGGATGGATACAGCTTCCACACACAGTGAAAGTGTATTGCCTGCATTCCTGTGACTCACATGAATAGCTCAGACTCTGAAGTGAGGGAGGATGCAGACAGGACTACCCTTAAAAAAATATTTAAGCGCTCGTTAGCAATGGGCTTCTGATTAGTTCTTCCTGAGCTCTACCATTTGGTAGATGATAGTTGTGAGGGCTGGCTCTGCAATTTCTATTATCAATGTTGATGTTGTTTTGCACTTTTGTCTGTCCCTGATCACTGTGTCAGGCCGGCTGATGAGAGCCAGGTGCAGAGATCTCGCCTTTCATTGTTCCCTTGTTTTGTACACATCTGCTTGGAACCGGTTTCAATTCTACCTGCTGTGTGACCGATTACCTTGCACAAAGGTTATGTCTGAGAAATAGCCAGAAAAATGCTTCTGAAAGAGAATAAACCAAAACTGAGCCTGAACCTTGGACAGTGTATTCACATCCCCTGTCTGGAAAATGAGTGTAATAGTGGGATCCAAACCTTTTACTTTGTTCCAGACTTCCACAGAGTACTCGAAGGACTGCTGTGTGATGAGGGCTAGTATCTGCATGACAGCCAGTATCCCGCTTTCTGCTGGAGGAGCAGTGAGGCTGGCTAGAGCCTGGAAGCTGAGAGATGGATGGAGAGTGCCTGGTACTGAAGGAGTGTTACAGCAAACAAATGATGGACGGAATGCTGACAATGCAAACATTCTCCCCCAGTCAAAAGATCTGGGTTAAATCCATCGTTCTTTTGCCCACTACGCCACCCCAGTTTGGACCCAGCCATATGCAAATCAGTCTTGACCCTGTGCACCATGGGAACAGTCCAGACCGAACTGCCAGGCCAGGTCCTCCCTGGACCGGAAACAAGCATCCTGGGACCGGTTTCAGGGTATGTCACCCTTCTTCAGCCAGGCTAGCTTGAATCCAGTGGCACAGTGAGCAAGGGACCCACGTCTGGGCATACCCATCCCACTTAGGGCGAAAAGTGTTACAGCAAACAAATGATGGACGGAATGCTGACAATGCAAACATTCACCCCCAGTCAAAAGATCTGGGTTAAATCCATCGTTCTTTTGCCCACTACGCCACCCCAGTTTGGACCCAGCCATATGCAAATCAGTCTTGACCCTGTGCCCCATGGGAACAGTCCAGACCGAACTTCCAGGCCAGGTCCTCCCTGGACCGGAAACAAGCATCCTGGGACCGGTTTCAGGGTATGTCACCCTTCTTCAGCCAGGCTAGCTTTAATCCAGTGGCACAGTGAGCAAGGGACCCACGTCCGGGCATACCCATCCCACTTAGGGCGAAAAGTGTTACAGCAAACAAATGATGGACGGAATGCTGACAATGCAAACATTCTCCCCCATTCAAAAGATCTGGGTTAAATCCATCGTTCTTTTGCCCACTACGCCACCCCAGTTTGGACCCAGCCATAAGCAAATCAGTCTTGACCCTGTGCACCATGGGAACAGTCCAGACCGAACTGCCAGGCCAGGTCCTCCCTGGACCGGAAACAAGCATCCTGGGACCGGTTTCAGGGTATGTCACCCTTCTTCAGCCAGGCTAACTTGAATCCAGTGGCACAGTGAGCAAGGGACCTACGTCTGGGCATACCCATCCCACTTAGGGCGAAAAGTGTTACAGCAAACAAATGATGGACGGAATGCTGACAATGCAAACATTCTCCCCCAGTCAAAAGATCTGGGTTAAATCCATCGTTCTTTTGCCCACTACGCCACCCCAGTTTGGACCCAGCCATATGCAAATCAGTCTTGACCCTGTGCCCCATGGGAACAGTCCAGACCGAACTGCCAGGCCAGGTCCTCCCTGGACCGGAAACAAGCATCCTGGGACCGGTTTCAGGGTATGTCACCCTTCTTCAGCCAGGCTAGCTTGAATCCAGTGGCACAGTGAGCAAGGGACCCACGTCTGGGCATACCCATCCCACTTAGGGCGAAAAGTGTTACAGCAAACAAATGATGGACGGAATGCTGACAATGCAAACATTCTCCCCCAGTCAAAAGATCTGGGTTAAATCCATCGTTCTTTTGCCCACTACGCCACCCCAGTTTGGACCCAGCCATATGCAAATCAGTCTTGACCCTGTGCCCCATGGGAACAGTCCAGACCGAACTGCCAGGCCAGGTCCTCCCTGGACCGGAAACAAGCATCCTGGGACCGGTTTCAGGGTATGTCACCCTTCTTCAGCCAGGCTAGCTTTAATCCAGTGGCACAGTGAGCAAGGGACCCACGTCCGGGCATACCCATCCCACTTAGGGCGAAAAGTGTAACAGCAAACAAATGATGGACGGAATGCTGACAATGCAAACATTCTCCCCCATTCAAAAGATCTGGGTTAAATCCATCGTTCTTTTGCCCACTACGCCACCCCAGTTTGGACCCAGCCATATGCAAATCAGTCTTGACCCTGTGCCCCATGGGAACAGTCCAGACCGAACTGCCAGGCCAGGTCCTCCCTGGACCGGAAACAAGCATCCTGGGACCGGTTTCAGGGTATGTCACCCTTCTTCAGCCAGGCTAGCTTGAATCCAGTGGCACAGTGAGCAAGGGACCCACGTCTGGGCATACCCATCCCACTTAGGGCGAAAAGTGTTACAGCAAACAAATGATGGATGGAATGCTGACAATGCAAACATTCTCCCCCAGTCAAAAGATCTGGGTTAAATCCATCGTTCTTTTGCCCACTACGCCACCCCAGTTTGGACCCAGCCATATGCAAATCAGTCTTGACCCTGTGCCCCATGGGAACAGTCCAGACCGAACTGCCAGGCCAGGTCCTCCCTGGACCGGAAACAAGCATCCTGGGACCGGTTTCAGGGTATGTCACCCTTCTTCAGCCAGGCTAGCTTGAATCCAGCGGCACAGTGAGCAAGGGACTCACGCATATGTGGCAGTACGACTTTGTGTGTGTATGAGAGTCTGAATACAGGGATCAGTGGGTTCCATTTTGGATGGTCCCTGCTTTAGCGTGGCACATGATGGAGGATGGATACAGCTTCCACACACAGTGAAAGTGTATTGCCTGCATTCCTGTGACTCACATGAATAGCTCAGACTCTGAAGTGAGGGAGGATGCAGACAGGACTACCCTTAAAAAAATATTTAAGCGCTCGTTAGCAATGGGCTTCTGATTAGTTCTTCCTGAGCTCTACCATTTGGTAGATGATAGTTGTGAGGGCTGGCTCTGCAATTTCTATTATCAATGTTGATGATGTTTTGCACTTTTGTCTGTCCCTGATCACTGTGTCAGGCCGGCTGATGAGAGCCAGGTGCAGAGATCTCGCCTTTCATTGTTCCCTTGTTTTGTACACATCTGCTTGGAACCGGTTTCAATTCTACCTGCTGTGTGACCGATTACCTTGCACAAAGGTTATGTCTGAGAAATAGCCAGAAAAATGCTTCTGAAAGAGAATAAACCAAAACTGAGCCTGAACCTTGGACAGTGTATTCACATCCCCTGTCTGGAAAATAAGTGTAATAGTGGGATCCAAACCTTTTACTTTGTTCCAGACTTCCACAGAGTACTCAAAGGACTGCTGTGTGATGAGGGCTAGTATCTGCATGACAGCCAGTATCCCGCTTTCTGCTGTAGGAGCAGTGAGGCTGGCTAGAGCCTGGAAGCTGAGAGATGGATGGAGAGTGCCTGGTACTGAAGGAGTGTTACAGCAAACAAATGATGGACGGAATGCTGACAATGCAAACATTCTCCCCCAGTCAAAAGATCTGGGTTAAATCCATCGTTCTTTTGCCCACTACGCCACCCCAGTTTGGACCCAGCCATATGCAAATCAGTCTTCACCCTGTGCCCCATGGGAACAGTCCAGACCGAACTGCCAGGCCAGGTCCTCCCTGGACCGGAAACAAGCATCCTGGGACCGGTTTCAGGGTATGTCACCCTTCTTCAGCCAGGCTAGCTTTAATCCAGTGGCACAGTGATCAAGGGACCCACGTCCGGGCATACCCATCCCACTTAGGGCGAAAAGTGTTACAGCAAACAAATGATGGACGGAATGCTGACAATGCAAACATTCTCCCCCATTCAAAAGATCTGGGTTAAATCCATCGTTCTTTTGCCCACTACGCCACCCCAGTTTGGACCCAGCCATATGCAAATCAGTCTTGACCCTGTGCCCCATGGGAACAGTCCAGACCGAACTGCCAGGCCAGGTCCTCCCTGGACCGGAAACAAGCATCCTGGGACCGGTTTCAGGGTATGTCACCCTTCTTCAGCCAGGCTAGCTTTAATCCAGTGGCACAGTGAGCAAGGGACCCACGTCCGGGCATACCCATCCCACATAGGGCGAAAAGTGTTACAGCAAACAAATGATGGACGGAATGCTGACAATGCAAACATTCTCCCCCATTCAAAAGATCTGGGTTAAATCCATCGTTCTTTTGCCCACTACTCCACCCCAGTTTGGACCCAGCCATATGCAAATCAGTCTTGACCCTGTGCCCCATGGGAACAGTCCAGACCGAACTGCCAGGCCAGGTCCTCCCTGGACCGGAAACAAGCATCCTGGGACCGGTTTCAGGGTATGTCACCCTTCTTCAGCCAGGCTAGCTTGAATCCAGTGTCACAGTGAGCAAGGGACCCACGTCTGGGCATACCCATCCCACTTAGGGCGTAGAAATGTTACAGCAAACAAATGATGGACGGAATGCTGACAATGCAAACATTCTCCCCAGTCAAAAGATCTGGGTTAAATCCATCGTTCTTTTGCCCACTACGCCATCCCAGTTTGGACCCAGCCATATGCAAATCAGTCTTGACCCTGTGCCCCATGGGAACAGTCCAGACCGAACTGCCAGGCCAGGTCCTCCTGGACCGGAAACAAGCATCCCTGAAACCGGTCCCAGGATACTTGTTTCCGGTCCAGGGAGGACCTGGCCTGGCAGTTCGGTCTGGACTGTTCCCATGGGGCACAGGGTCAAGACTGATTTGCATATGGCTGGGTCCAAACTGGGGTGGCGTAGTGGGCAAAAGAACGATGGATTTAACCCAGATCTTTTGACTGGGGGAGAATGTTTGCATTGTCAGCATTCCGTCCATCATTTGTTTGCTGTAACACTGGTACTGAAGGAGGACAGACTGTAGAGGAGGAGAAGCATAGTGTTTTCCTCGCATAAGGATCATGTAGAAGAAGCAGACTGTAAAAAGGCAGCAAAACCAGTAGCAACCTGACTTATGAAGGGGTACCCACAGTCTTCCTGAGCTGGTATTACTGTGAACTTCACCAAGACTTTTAAGTGCCATGCATCATTGTTGTGTTTGGAGCCCTGCCATGTGCCCAAGAAAGTGGTGGTGCTGCTGCTGTAGATTTTGGAGATCCCTCTGCGCTGCCTATGCAAAACCCTGATTGGTTCAGTGGGAGCAACTGCTAAAGACATCCACTCGTGGACAACTGGCCCAAAGGCCATACCTGCCATATCCCAGAACCCATCTGCACGCCGCTACTGCTGAAGACATGTGCTGCTGTATGAGACTGCTGCGCTGATTCTGCACTGTGGCAAGTTCAAAATGAGGTCATCACCTCCACAGTTACAAGAACCACTGCTGTAGGGTCAGGAATCCTGATTTACCGGCACCTTCAGAACTGCACCTACAGTGGAAAGGTAAAAGTGAGGCCCAATTAATAAAAGGTATTTTAACTGGTTTGCCCATCTAGACAGTAGGGTATTTTTGAGTGAACTGGACGTATACCTAATCAATGTCTGTACCATGGGCAGTGTATGTTAGGAAACTGCAGCAGCGGCAAAGGGAAGCGAAAGGGGTATAGTGCCTCACTGAAGATCGCACAAATGATTACTACCCTGTAAGTGAGAAACCTATTGAGCTGTGTAGTATTTTGTTTGGCTGTGAGATTAAAGTACTTCCTTTAAACTAATAGATAACCACTAGGCTGGACAATATGTTATTGTGTCTGTTTGTTGAATGTTGAGATCTGAGCTCTTGTCCCCTACACTGCTTCACTGAGAAGCCTTTGACTGCTTTCCCTCACTACCCTGAGAGTCAAGTCTGGAAACGGTGTACTGGGCCCAGCTTACAGAACCATAGTAGAACAGACCCCAGGACAGCAGAGGCAAACAGCCTCTACCACCACGGTTGGCACCCATTAGCCCATGTCTACCCTGTGGCCCGCCAGTGATTTCTGACAGGTACTGAAAGCAAAGAGAAGTGGGCTAAACATAGGTAAAAATCATGGAAATTTCAATCCATAATTACCAGCTAGCATAAATAAATATCGAAAGCGAGACCATTCACAGCACATTATGCAGTCAGTTGATAACCTTAGCTCGCAGATGTGACACCTACTTAGGGTGACCAGAATTTTAAAGCCAAAAACCGGGACATTTCACAAAAATAGAAAAAGGATTACAATTTTACTTCAAGCGAGCGCACAGAATGACAGCGCTCCTCAGCAGAGAATTACAGAACAGGCAGTAAGAACATACATAAAATGCAATTTTTAAACCCAGTAGCTTGCCTGTTAATTAAATTGCTTTCTTGAAACAACTGCTAACTATTCCTGCTTTGTAAAACATAAAAAAGCACCTCCCGCCGTTTTCAGTCGACCCTCTATCATGGGCGTCCGCAGGGGGGGGCAAGGAGGGGCGCTTGCCCCCCCTTGGATCACCCAGCCGGCCGCCTTTTGTCCGTAATTTGGCCTTTGGGGAACATCACTGTTCCCCTGTGAGAATCCTCAATGCCTTGACGGGGCCGCCTTGCACTCCTCTGAGCGCAAGAGCAGCTCCACCCCACCCATTGTAATTCTGTATGCAGCTGATTGCCACATACAGAATGACAATGGGCCAGCCTGGCTGGTAAAGCGTGTGGTGGGCCTCCTCCAGCCTCGGGCATCCTGTCAGAAGGAAGAAATGTACAAAACGCCCATGCTGTTACGAGAGAATCCAGTTAATCAAAATAAGGCGGTAAAAGAAGTTAAAAGGGTTATAGGTCTTTCACAGTCTCATCATTTTAGAACTGAACCATTTTCAATATTATATTCAACGAATCCATGGTTGCTGCTTTTTTATTGTATGCAACTAACAACCATTGACAAAGCCTATAGTTCTGGCTTGTTGTAGGTGTAACATTACCTGCTGTATTATATATCTGAATGTAATGACAGAAGCAGCAAAATACCAGTCGGGCGGCACACTATGCTAAGCACAGAATTTTAGCTTAGGTGTTTCAAGCTACGCCCTTAATTAAATCGAACAACCCCTTTGGAGAGACCCCCCCACTTAAAGCCCTGGAAACAACACCATGCCACAGCCACCTCACGTCCTGGCACTGTGCATCATGCATGACTCATGACTTCCAAAGTTTCAGATTGACTGTGTGCAGGGGCATCTTGAACACTCTCCTTTGCTTTAGGAACTACAACGAGGGGTGAGTTCCTGATGGGTCTCTTCTGTCTGCAACTCTGCAGACGAAGGCTCAGCTCATACTTAATGTGAAAAGGTGGGTGAGAGAGTAAGTGAAGGGATGGGTGGATGGCTGGATGGATTAGTGAAAGGGTGAATGGATGAATGAAAGGGTGAATGGATGGATAATGAGAGGAAGGATGGGTGAATGGATGAGTGAAATGATGGATGGATTGATGAATCGATAAGTGAAAGGGTGAATGGATGGACAGATGAATGAAAGGGAGGATGTAAGGATGGATGAGTGAGTGAAAGGGAGGGTACATGGGAAAAAGGTTGGATAGATGAGTGAAGGAGTGAATGGGTGGATGGATGAGAGAAAAGATGGATGGATGATTGAAAGGATGGATGAGTGATAGGGTCAATAGATGGATTCATGAGTGGATGAGTAGATGGATGGTTGGGTGGATGGCTAAGTGAAAGGGTCGATTGAGAGAGAAAGGGAGGATGGATGTGTGGATGCCTGAAAGGGTGAATGAGTGGAAGGATGAGTGACTAGGTGGATGGATGAGTACGTGAAAGGGTGGCTGGATGAGTGAAAGGGTAAATGGCTGGATGGATGAGCAAGACAGAGTGGTCAAAAAGTTGCCAGATTGGTTTTATTCACACCCAAACACCTTAGCGCCAACAGACTTTCCCAGTGAAGGCAGCATTACTTTCATTTTTCTCGTCTTTGAATGGCATTTTTTTCCTCAGGTGAGGAAGTTCACCATTCCTGGAGGTACTGCGATATCTGGTTAATGCGTGGTGTAGAAAATGTTTCATGTGATCCATATCAGCTGTTTTCCTTTTAGTAGTTTATGAAATGTGTAGTGTACTGCAGCTTTATGTTCATGAATGTGGTCTTTTAAAACCATACTCCTTATGTTTTGTAAGGATCTAGCAATGGACATTGAAACGGGTCCCTTCCGGGCCCTGTAGTCATGTCCTTAGCTTTTCAGGCAAAAACACACATTGATTTCTGAATAACAAGTGCACAAGCATTAAGGTAAGCATGTTGTTCCATGCTTACATTTCACATACCTTACTTAGTCTTGCATTCCCTGTGAGTGTTTGCTTTTTCCAGGAGGTTGTTACTGTTTTTTCAGACAGAAGATTACTCTTGTCTAGTGCATAATTTGAATTGAGTTGCTTCCAGGCGTTTATAGCGGGACACAATTGGATTGCATCTAAAGGCAGTGCGAGTTTCTTTTAGTGGTAGAGTATGGTGTTCAGTGGGGGAGAAGATGTGGCACTATGGCCAGAGCTGCCGAATTTGGAACTGGGGTACAGAATCCTGCAGGCTGCTTTCTGTGCTTTATGAAACTAAGTGAAGCTGTGGTTCAAATGGAACCTTCTATGGGATTTTTTTGGGATAAGCGTTGAGCTTTGGCTGTGATTTAGGTTCGTGCAACCACATTTTGTGTGTGCGCTATGCAGTCTAGCAGTTTCTGTCTCTAATATATAGAACGAAGTGTGTTAATGGTCATACCACAAAGACCTTAGTGTCAGTTACATATAGCATTCAAACTCCAGTGGGTCACCACTTGCATTCATCCTTTTGAGGATGATATGGCGCACATCATGTCGGAGGATGGTGATGGCGTTAACATTTTGCCCCCCCCTGGAAAAATTTCTGCGGACGCCCATGCCCTCTATAAAAACCGGGACATTTCCTGAAATCTGCCGGGACAGCTGGTGGAAAACCGGGACCTTCCTGGCAAATCCGGGACACCTGGTCACCCTACACCTACTGGTATTCAAGCAGAGAATTTGGCAGAGACCAATGTTCCCTTTAGGCTGCGCGCCTGCCCACGCACATCCTTGCTTTTTCAGCGCCCAGACTGTCACTCCGGGAGTGCATTCGCTGCTCCCAAGATCAAAATACATAACAAAAGGGAGACGTGAAAACCCCCCTTCGTCTTTTCTTGTGTGACAAGCGGCTCTCTAGGAGGCCGAGCACAACCATTAAAGACAAAGTGGCTGTTGCTTTCATTTAAGACGGTTCATGTTTAAAAACTCTCACTTTTATTTTATACTTCTCAATGCAGAGATATAATCTGATGTACTAAGGTGAAACGCTTCTGCATTTTAGTTTTTCAAATTTGGAAGACACCTTACCATATTCTAACATGATCTGTGCTGCATGATTGACATCCCACTTATTTTCAAGAGTCAGCTCGTGCACGGGCTTTTGAGAGTCAAAACCGACCCTTGGCTCAGCTGTACCTGTTATTTTGTTGGCTCGCCCCCCTCTACCTTGCTCCATAGTCAGGGCTACTGGAATTATGCAGCAGGAGCCACTAGAATTATGTGACAGGAGAGGACCAAATTATGCGGCAGGGTTGAATTCTGCTGTAAGAAAAGGCAAATTATGCTGCCTAATGCACCACATTTTGTGATAGCAATATTTTGTCATTTTTACACATGCTAAAACTGTCTGAGCAAATTTCTGTATGAATGTGTGAAGAGTCTTACGCTGCATAGCAATATGGGTAGTCGTGGTTTTAGTAATTTTTTATCCATTCAAGCTTGAAACCATTTTTTTGGGTTACAATCTGCAGATTATACAGCAGATGATGGATTATGTAGCAGATGCAGCAAATCCATAGTCATGCGGAAAACGCCACAGCCGCAAAATCACATAATTCCAGTTTCTCTGACCTTAGTACAAGGGCGTTGTGTCAAGCATATGCTTTGCACTGGGAGGGGATCCCTCAAGTACAAAACTATCCTTTAAGACTATTCCCACTGTATGCGTGCTGTATTGTGCAACACATGCACAGTTTGTAAAATATGGACACTTTTAAAAGTTGTTCCCCTGTTACGCCTGCCTCAAGGAGATGTAATATTTTAGCTCAAATGTGTGTCTATAAATGTTAGTAGATAGGGATTTACCTCAAAACCCATGTACCACCCTTGGTACGCCCCATTGATTCAAAGTAGTGCAGTGTAGGGCATAGTGCTACTTTGTGTTACTGTTGGGCAACTTTCCCACACACATGATGATTTGTGTTGAAAAGTAACTTCCACCACAACACTGTGCTTGGTTTGCATCACTTTTGTGATGCAAACTGAGCGCAAAGTGTTAGTAAATCTGGGTCAGAATCTCTAAAACAGGTACTTGTGTTCTTACTGCAAGCTAATGCAAGGTTACTAAATGACCAATGCAGACCAAATGTACCTGTGCTGTGTAAAATCAGATCGCAATGAAAAAGCCAAAGACAAGAGCCCCTGAAGCACGAGAGAAAAATGGTTTGTGCCTGGCATTGAGCATGCCAAATTTCTGTACACATGTTCTGGATTGTAAAGAAGATATATATTCTCTCTAACAGCTATAATTTATTTATGGTTCTTCCAGAGTGCTATATCATAATATTTACAAACATCTAAAAATTCAGGGTCGACTGAAAATGTAGCTGTGCCAATTCACTGAACTGCACATTTTTAGCAAAATGGTCGGTCAATTTTCACACTCTCTGCAGCACCTCGCACTTATCTGCAGTGGTGTTCATAAAGCATGTTTGAATCATGTCTTTGAACTTCATTAGCCTCACCCAACACCTTCCATATAGGCCACTCTACATCCTACATCCTTATTGTTAGAACTGGGGGACTCTAGTTGGCAGAGGTAGGTACCTTTGTCCAAATAGGGACCCTTGCTTCTAGTCAGGGTAAGGGGGATACACACTTTAGATAACCCCTGCTCACCCCTTGGTAGCTTGGCACGAGCAGACAGGCTTATCCCAAAGGCAATGTGTAAAGTATTTGTACCAACACTCACAGTAACACAGTGAAAACACCACAAATGGATACTACACCAGTTTAGAAAAATAAAGTATCTTTACTAAACTTAAACAAGACCAAAACGACAAAAATCCAACATACAAAACTCAGTAGAATGTCTTTAAAAAGGGTTGTTGCAAAAATAAACTTGTAGATCTCAAATGCGACACTTTCAGTCTCAAAGTACCTGGGATGCATAACGCAAAACAAGCAAAAGGGGCGCAGTGAAGGCGATGCGTTGGTTCTTCCTGCGCCCCGGTGCGACAAAATGGCGCCTTGATGCGTTGCGCTGATCCAGTGCGATGCGATGAAATGGCGTCTTTGTTGCGATGCGACACTGTAGATGCGATGCGTGCACGCCCGACGGCCGTGCGGCGAACTCGGTGATCTTCTGAGCCGCGACAGGCCCTGCGACACGCTTCTCCAGTGATGCGGCGGCGATCAGCGGCAGTGCGCTTCCTCAGCGATGCGACGGCCCTGCGACACACTTCTCCGGTGATGCGACGACACCCTTGGTGACGGCGACACGCTTCTCCGGTGTTGCGACGGCGAACAGCGGCAGCGGCGACACGCTTCTCGATGATGCGACAGCGGCTGCTGCGGTGGCGTCACGCTTCTCTCGTTGCGTCGCGCTTCCAGCTCCCAACAGCAAGAGAGGCCTCACACACAGTTACAGGCCCTCCTGGCAGACTGGAACTCCCAGAAAGGAAGTTCAGGGAGGTTGGGGGTGAAGTCCTTTTGTGCCTGGGACTTCAGAAACAGGAGGCCAGCTCTTCTCAGGCCCTTGGAGACTTTTTCTTCAGATGGACACAGCACACAGCAAAGTCCTACTTCAAGCAGGGGGCACAGCACACAGCAAAGTCCTTTAGATCTCTCCTCAGTAGAAACAGCAAACTGCAGGCCAACCCCAGACACACAGCAAGGGCAGTACGTCTCCTCAGTCTCTTCAGCTGATCTTCTTTGGCAGGGATTCCTCTTGATTCCAGAAGTAGTCTAAAGTTCAGGGGTTTCAGCTCTGATATTTATACCCCAAAAGTCTTTGTTCTCCATGTGTGAGGGGTCCTGGACCCAGTCCAAACCAGTTCAGGGTGCATTCTGCCAGGGCACCTCTCCTTCCTTTGTGAGTGTGGGCCAGGGTCATCAGACACACCGCAGGAGGTGGAGCCAGCATTGTGGAAGGCAGGCACAGCCCTATTCAGACCCAGGTGCTCTCCTCCCACCACTCTACATGTAGATAGGTCTATTCAGCCTAGTGCTGACTCACCCAGCCTCCTGCAGCCACCCCCAGCCCCTGTCACTCACAAACCAGACAGTCAATTCAAAAACCATCTTCACTAAAAGATGTGTAATTAAATTCCGAGTTCAGGGGTACCAGATTCCAACTTTCTATCTTGCTGCTATGGGAAGATATGCAGGTAACCATGTTACACAGCATTCCCCATGTTATCCTATGGGCAAGATAGCCTTTCAATAGTGAAAAACGAAATTGGCAGTATTTCACTATCAGGACATGTTACCCACACTAGTACATGTCCTACCTTTCACATACACTGCACCCTGCCCAGGGGGGTACCTTGGGCCTACCATAGGGGTGTCCAATGTGCAAGAAAAGGGAAGGGTTAGGCCTGGCAAGTGTGTACACTGGCCAGGACAACATGGCAGTTCGCAAACTGCGCACAGGCACTGCAGTGGCAGGCCTGAGACACCATCTTAGAGCTACTCCTGTGTGTGGTACAATCAGTGCTGCAGGCCCACTAGTAGCATTTGAATCACCAGCCCTGGCACACTTAGTGCACTTTACTAGGGACTTATTGGTAAAGCAAATATACCAATCATTGATTACCAATCACAATAACAATTTAACCAGGGAGCACTTGCACTTTGGCACTGATCAGCAGTGGCAAAGTGCCCAAAGCATCTAAACCAGCAAAAACGAATTCCAGCACAGTGTCAAAAATACAGGAGGTAGAGGCAAAAAGTCAGGGGAAACCACGCCAAGGATGCCAGGTCTAACATGTGTCCCCTCCAGCTGAAAAGTGGGGAGAACTACCCATCCCCTGGGGAGTTCTCATCACTAAGGCGGAAGAACCTGGACAGACCATCAGCATTGGCGTGTTCTGTACCAGGGCGGTGTTCCACCGTAAAGTCCATTCCCTGTAGGGAGATGGACCACCTCAACAGTTTTGGGTTCTCACCCCTCATCTGCATTAACCATCTGAGGGGCCTGTGGTCTGTCTGAACCCAGAAGTGAGTCCCAAACAAGTAGGGCCTTAGCTTCTTCAGTGCCCAGACCACAGCAAAAGCTTCCCTTTCAATTGCACTCCACCTCTGTTCCCTGGGAAGTAGCCTCCGGCTAATGAAAGCTACGGGTTGGTCCAAGCCCTCGTCGTTCAGTTGTGAGAGTACTGCTCCACTCCATGCTCTGAAGCATCTGTCTGCACCACAAACTCTTTGGAGAAATCAGGCGCCTTGAGCACGGGTGCCGTGCACATGGCAGCTTTCAGGGCATCAAACGCGGTCTGGCAGGCATCGGTCCAGATCACCTTCCTGGGCTGCTTCCTTGAAGTCAGCTCTGTCAAGGGGGCAACAATGGTGCCATATCCCTTGACAAATCGGCGATAGTACCCGGTGAGTCCTAAAAAGGCTCTCACCTCTGTCTGGGTCTTGGGGGGCTCCCAAGCCAGAATGTTATCAATCTTCGCTTGGAGGGGCGCCACCTGGCCGCTCCCTACCTGGTGTCCCAAATACACCACAGATCCCTGCCCTATCTGGCACTTGCTGGCCTTGATAGTGAGGCCGGCCCTTTGCAGAGCCTTCAACACTTCGCAGAGGTGTTGCAAATGTTCTTCCCAACTGGAGCTGAACACAGAAATGTCATCCAGGTATGCGGCGCTGAATTCCTCCAGCCCGGACAGTACCTGGTTGACCAGTCTCTGGAAGGTGGCAGGGACGTTCTTCAACCCAAAGGGCATGACACGGAACTGGAAGTGCCGCTCTGGCGTTGAAAACACTGACCTCTCCTTGGCCCCCTCAGTTAAGGCAATCTGCCAGTACCCAGAAGTTAAATCAAACGTACTGAGGTACTGGGCAGCGCCTAACCGATCCACGAGCTCATCAGCTCTGGGGATGGGGTGTGCGTCAGTCTTGGTGACCGCATTGAGCCCACGGTAGTCCACACAAAACCTGAGTTCTGGAGTGGCACCGGGTGCAGCAGCTTTTGGTACTAAGACCACTGGGCTAGCCCACGGGCTGCTTGAGGGCTCAATCACCCCTAGCGCCAACATCTTGGAAACTTCTTCCTTGATGCTGGCCCTGACCTTGCTGGCCCTGACCTTGTCAGCTTCAACACCACGACCGCCCCGGCAACCACCGAGACCACTTCCCCCACAACCACCAACCGCCTGCTCTCCTGGACCAACATCACCAGGACACCAGCGAGATCATGAACACCATCCACTCCGGTTCACCGCTAGACCCGTGCCCTCACCACATCTTCAACAAAGCCAGTACAGCCATCGCGCCCCATCTCCGGAAAATAATCAACATCTCCTTCGAGACAGCAACCTTCCCGGAAAGCTGGAAGCACGCCGAGATCACCGCCTTACTCAAGAAACCCAAGGCAGACCCCAAGGACCTCAAGAACTTCCGACCCATCTCTCTGCTCCCGTTCCCGCGAAGGTCACCGAGAAAATCGTCAACAAACAACTGACCCGCTACCTCGAGGAGAACAACATCCTGGACCCTTCCCAGTCCGGCTTCCGCAGCAACCACAGCACCGAAACCGCCCTCATCGCCGCCACCGATGACATCAGGACCCTGCTAGACAACGGAGAAACAGCAGCCCTCATCCTCCTGGACCTATCAGCCGCCTTCGACACGGTCTGCCACCACACACTACGAACACGCCTTCACGACGCCGGGATCCAAGAGAAGGCCCTGGACTGGACCACATCCTTCCTTTCCGGCAGAACACAAAGCGTCCGCCTCGCCCCTTCCGATCCAAGGCCACCAAGATCATCTGCGGCGTACCCCAAGGCTCCTCCCTCAGCCCAACGCTGTTCAACATCTACATGGCACCCTCGCCCACGTCGCCCGACAGCACAACCTCAACATCATCTCCTACACCGACGACACCCAGCTGATCCTCTCCCTCACCAAAGACCCTCACACCGCCAAAGCCCACCTCCACGAAGGAATGAAGGCCGTTGCCGAATGGATGAGGACCAGCCACCTGAAGCTGAACTCGGACAAGACGGAGGTCCTCATCCTTGGTTCCAACCCTTCAGCCTGGGACGACTCCTGGTGGCCAACATCACTGGGAACAGCCCCGCCACCCACCGACCACGTACGCAACCTAGGGGTCATCCTCGACCCCACCCTCTCCATGACTAAGCAGGTCAACGCCGTTTCCTCATCCTTCTTCAACATCCTCCGAATGCTCCGCAGGATCTTCAAGTGGATCCCCACCGAAACAAGAAAAACAGTCACCCAGGCCCTCGTCACCAGCAGGCTGGACTACGGAAACGCCCTCTACGCAGGAACGACGGCTAAGCTCCTGAGACGGCTGCAACGCATCCAGAACGCCTGCACGTCTTATCCTCGACATCCCCCGACGCAGCCACATCACACCCCACCTGAGAGACCTGCACTGGCTCCCTGTCAACAAGAGGATAGCCTTCAAGCTCCTCACCCACGCACACAAAGCACTCCACAACTCCGGACCAGCCTACCTCAACAGACGACTCAGCTTCTACACCCCCACCCGCCAGCTCCGCTCGACCAGCCTCGCCCTCGCCACAGTCCCCTGCATCCGGAAAACGACCGCCGGCGGCAGATCCTTCTCCCACCTCGCCGCCAAGACCTGGAACACCCTCCCCACCAACCTCCGACAGACCCAAGACCTACTGGCCTTCAGAAGACTCCTCAAGACCTGGCTCTTCGATCAGTGGCAGCACCACCCCCCTCTTCCCCCAGCGCCTTGAGACCCTCGCGGGTATGTAGTGCGCTTTATAAGTGACATGATTGATTGATTGATTGATTGATTGATTGGTCAGCTACCCTGTAAAAGTTCTGCTTCACAGGTAGGCTGTCCCCAGTGTCAACATCATGTACGCACCAATTGGTGACTCCTGGTGTCAGGGAGAACAGGGAGGTGAACTGACCCAACACATGGCGACAGTCCCTCTGCTGTTCTGGGGTCAGTGTGGGAGGGAGATGTTTACCCCATCCACTGACCCATCTTGCTCCTCTGCTGACAGGAGGTCAGGAAGAGGGTCACTTTCCTCCTCCTCCATCCCATCATCTGTGGCAAGGAGCATTGTCACATCAGACCTCTCAAAGTTTGGCTTGAGGCGGTTCACATGTAGGACCCTCAAAGGGTTCCTGGGAGACTGCAAGTCAACCAGATAGGTTACATCGCTCTTGCGCTCCACCACCTCATATGGCCCAGTCCACTTGTCTATGGGGCGCACAAGGCTCAACTGGCGCCATCACCCACACCTTCTGCCCAGGTTGAAATTCGACCAGAGTGGCATTCTGGTCATACCATCTTTTCATTTCTTCCGGCTAGCTGCCAGGTTCGCCTG
This sequence comes from Calotriton arnoldi, assembly GCA_963921515.1. NCBI lineage: Eukaryota > Metazoa > Chordata > Amphibia > Caudata > Salamandridae > Calotriton > Calotriton arnoldi. Next base: position 2,849,681 of record CAWUFW010000605.1, on the reverse strand, counting down.
AGCGAGTTTCCTGAAGCGCTGAGTCTGGTTGCGGAAGGCCAGCACATAGCTGAACACATCCTGGGGGGACTTACCAGGGGATTTCTCCCAACCCTCCTTCACCAGGCTGAGAGGTCCTCTAACAGGGTGGCCATACAGGCGTTCAAAGGGACTGAACCCTAAGGACTTCTGAGGCACCTCCCTGTAGGCAAACAACAGGCATGGTAAGAAGACGTCCCACTTCCGTCTCATGGGCTCCGCAAGGCCCATTATCATGCCTTTCAGGGTTCGGTTGAATCTCTCAACCAACCCATTCCCTTGAGGATGGTAAGGAGTGGTAAACTTGTAAGTTACCCCACACTCCTCCCACAAAGACTTCATGTACTTCGAGATGAAGTTGGTACCCCGGTCGGAGACCACCTCTCTGGGGAACCCCATACGGGAAAAGATCCCCATCAATGCACGGCCCACCACGGGGGCAGTGATTGTCCGGAGAGGGACAGCTTCCGGGTACCGGGTGGCATGGTCCACCAAGACCAAGATAAACTTGTTGCCTAAGGCTGTCTTGGGTTCCAGAGGCCCCACAATGTCGATGCCCACCCGCTCGAAAGGGGTGCTCACCACGGGAAAGGGTTGGAGGGGAGCCTTACACTTCCCTCCACTCTTGCCACTTGCCTGGCAAGTCTGGCAAGCCCTACAAGGTGTACCAACGTGCGTCTTCATCTGGGGCCAGTAAAAGTGGGTGAGAAGCCTTTGGTAGGTCTTGTCATGCCCCAGATGACCTGCGAGAGGCATGTCATGAGCCAGACCCATTAGGAAGGTCCTGAAGCGCTCGGGTACCACCAGCACACGGGCTGCACCAGGCTCATCGACCTTAGGCTCACTATAGAGTAACCCATCCTCCCAGTAAATGAGATGATTCTTGGACTCGCCACCTGCTGCCTGGTCTGCTGCCTGTTTCCGCATACCAATGAGAGAAGGGCATTCTCTCTGCACCTTGCAGAACTCCTCCCTGGAGGGACCTCCTTCTTGCTGCCAATGGGTCAGCTTAGGCAGGTCTCCCAGTTCGGCTATCTGTTCCCCTGTAGGCTCCAGGGCATCCCCCTCAGGTTCTGCCTCCTCCTGGACCGTGGGAATTGTGGGGGCTGGTTTCCCACGCCCCTGCCCTTCCTCTTCCTGGCAGGAACCTGGGCCACTGTTTCAGGCTCCAGGTCCGCTTGGTTACCCCTACTGGCTGCCATTGACCGAGTGGTCACATAGGCCTACTCAGGCAGACCCAACATCTCCAAATGAGCCTCGCGTTCCACCTCCCTCTATGGGGAACTCTCCAGGTCATTTCCTAGCAGACAGTCTACAGGCATGGATGAACTAACAACGACCTTCAAGGAACCTGAGACCCCCCCACTCAAAGGGAACTTGCGCCACCTTGCAGAGGCGCACGGAGTTGTCTGCTGCAACTACAGGGTGAAGTGCATTGGGAATGACCTGCTCTTCAGACACCCAAGGACACCTCACGGATGTCACGCTGGCTCCTGTGTCTCTCAGAGCCTCCACCCTCCTCCCATTGATGGTCACCCACTGCCTGTACTTTTTAGTGTTCTCAGGCAAGTAGGACTCCTGGACCATCTCTCTGTCTCCTAAAGAGACAAGGGTCATCACTGCTTGCTCCTCCTCCCCACTGGAAATTAATTCCTCTCCCAAAGCTACACTCACTAAACCCGGTGACAGAGCACCAGTGGGTGCTTGGGACTTCTTGGGGCACTTAGGGGCTATGTGGCCCTTCTCGTTACAGTTGTAACACCTGAGGGGACCCGGAAAGTTACTACGCCCGCCCTTAGGGGGCTGCGACGTCTTAGGCTGGGGGGGCTGGGACTCCTTTCCCTCTGCATTATTTTGGGGCCCTTTAGAGAACTCCTTTTGATTACCTTTGTCCCCCCCACTCTTCTGCTGGGGACCCTGCCTACCTTTGGCTGTGGTACCCACAATCCCTTGTGGACCCTGTTGCTGGTCCCGTGGTCCGCCTCCTTAGCAGGCTCACTAGGATTAGTTAACTTACTATCCAAAAGATGCTGGCGCAGCTCTGGAACACATAGACTGCTCAAGTGCTCCCAACTAATTAGATGGCACAACCCCTCATAATCAGTAACTTTGCTGCCCTTCATCCAACCTTCCAATGCGCGGGTGTACACTCTCACACATTCAACCCAAGTGTCTGAATCATTCTTCTTTGAGTTCCTGAACCTCACTCTATACTGTTCTGGGTTGAGCCCATACTTGAGGCATAAAGCCTCCTTCATGTTGGCATAAGTCAGGGCACCCTCCTTCTCTAAAGGTGTCAAAACTGCAGTCCCTGACGCCTCAAAATGTTTCCACAGGCCCGCCCCCCAGCTCTTTTCAGGCACCTCATGCATCCTCAAAGCAAGCTCATATGATTCAAACCATGCATGAATATCCTGTCCCTTCTGAAAATTCTGCACTACATCCTTGGGTATGTATACCTTACCCCCTTGCACTGGCTGTGCACTGCCACCATTTGAACTGGACTCCAATTGTTTGGCCTTAATATCCAGCTCCCTCATGCTCAATTCATGAGCCAAAAGCAATTCTTTTCTTCCAGGGCTAGAGCGTGCTTGCTCACTTCTTCCCTCTTTTCACTCTCCAAAAGTAATCACTTTTCCTCCATTGCTGCTTTTTGGTTCTGTAGTTTCAAAACTTCTAGCTCATGTTCCCTGATCCTCTGGTTCTCTTCCCGCTATTCCCGGGAGAGACTTCCTGCGGAATGGATGCTGACAGCCCTGGGGGCTGATCCTGGCACCGGCAAATCCTGTGGCCCAAACCCATTCCCCTGGTCATCCACCTCCTCATTTGCATCATCTCCTCCTGCAGCTCCTTTGGCCTCCCACCAGGCTTTTAAGGATTTTTGTAGCTCATCCTTTTTAGCGCTACTCCTTGTGGGACATCCCAAATCTTTGCAGAATTGTTTAAGCTGGTCTACCTTGTAGGAATACAAATCCTCAATGTGGAACTCCAATTCTGCCTTTTCACTTGCTGCATTCCCCTTCTGAGACATGATGCTTGGATGACTTTAGGACCAGACCAAAAATAGAACCAAAAAGAAAATACAGTATGTGGCTGCGTAGTGGTCTGCACTAATCTAGTGATGTACACCAATCACTGTGGGTCAAGTACAAATACAAGTTCAAATCCCACCGCTGCCACCAATGTTAGAACTGGGGGTCTCTAGTTGGCAGAGGTAGGTACCTTTGTCCAAATAGGGACCCTTGCTTCTAGTCAGGGTAAGGGGGATACACACTTTAGATAACCCCTGCTCACCCCCTTGGTAGCTTGGCACGAGCAGACAGGCTTATCCCAAAGGCAATGTGTAAAGTATTTGTACCAACACTCACAGTAACACAGTGAAAACACCACAAATGGATACTACACCAGTTTAGAAAAATAAAGTATCTTTACTAAACTTAAACAAGACCAAAACGACAAAAATCCAACATACAAAACTCAGTAGAATGTCTTTAAAAAGGGTTGTTGCAAAAATAAACTTGTAGATCTCAAATGCGACACTTTCAGTCTCAAAGTACCTGGGATGCGTAACGCAAAACAAGCAAAAGGGGCGCAGTGAAGGCGATGCGTCGGTTCTTCCTGCGCTCCGGTGCGACAAAATGGCGCCTTGATGCGTTGCGCTGATCCGGTGCGATGCGATGAAATGGCGTCTTTGTTGCGATGCGACACTGTAGATGCAATGCGTGCACGCCCGACGGCCGTGCGGCGAACTCGGTGATCTTCTGAGCCGCGACAGGCCCTGCGACACGCTTCTCCAGTGATGCGGCGGCAATCAGCGGCAGTGCGCTTCCTCAGCGATGCGACAGCCCTGCGACACGCTTCTCCGGTGATGCAACGACACCCTTGGTGACGGCGACACGCTTCTCCGGTGTTGCGACGGTGAACAGCGGCAGCGGCGACACGCTTCTCGATGATGCGGCTGCTGTGGCGGTGTCACGCTTCTCTCGTTGCGTCGCGCTTCCAGCTCCAAACAGCAAGAGAGGCCTCACTCACAGTTACAGGCCCTCCTGGCAGACTGGAACTCCCAGCAAGGAAGTTCAGGAAGGCTGGGGGTGAAGTCCTTTTGTGCCTGGGACTTCAGAAACATGAGGCCAGCTCTTCTCAGGCCCTTGGAGACTTTTTCTTCAGATGGACACAGCACACAGCAAAGTCCTTCTTCAAGCAGGGGTCACAGCACACAGCAAAGTCCTTTAGATCTCTCCTCAGTAGAAACAACAAACTGCAGGCCAACCCCAGACACACAGCAAGGGCAGTACTTCTCCTCAGTCTCTTCAGCTGATCTTCTTTGGCAGGGATTCCTCTTGATTCCAGAAGTAGTCTAAAGTTCAGGGGTTTCAGCTCTGATATTTATACCCCAAAAGTCTTTGTTCTCCATGTGTGAGGGGTCCTGGACCCAGTCCAAACCAGTTCAGGGTGCATTCTGCCAGGGCACCTCTCCTTCCTTTGTGAGTGTGGGCCAGGGTAATCAGATACACCGCAGGAGGTGGAGCCAGCATTGTGGAAGGCAGGCACAGCCCTATTCAGACCCAGGTGCTCTCCTCCCACCACTCTACATGTAGATAGGTCTATTCAGCCTAGTGCTGACTCACCCAGCCTCCTGCAGCCAACCCCAGCCCCTGTCACTCACAAACCAGACAGTCAATTCACAAACAGGCAGAGGCACACAGAAAGGTTGAACATGAAAATAGCCACTTTCTAAAAGTGCTATTTCCAAACTTAGAATTTAAAAACCATCTTCACTAAAAGATGTGTAATTAAATTCTGAGTTCAGGGGTACCAGATTCCAACTTTCTATCTTGCTGCTTTGGGAAGATATGCAGGTAACCATGTTACACAGCATTCCCCATGTTATCCTATGGGCAAGATAGCCTTTCAATAGTGAAAAACGAAATTGGCAGTATTTCACTATCAGGACATGTTACCCACACTAGTACATGTCCTACCTTTCACATACACTGCACCCTGCCCAGGGGGGTACCTTGGGCCTACCATAGGGGTGTCCAATGTGCAAGAAAAGGGAAGGGTTAGGCCTGGCAAGTGTGTACACTGGCCAGGACAACATGGCAGTTCGCAAACTGCGCACAGGCACTGCAGTGGCAGGCCTGAGACACCATCTTAGAGCTACTCCTGTGGGTGGCACAATCAGTGCTGCAGGCCCACTAGTAGCATTTGAATCACCAGCCCTGGCACACTTAGTGCACTTTACTAGGGACTTATTGGTAAAGCAAATATACCAATCATGGATAGCCAATCACAATAACAATTTAACCAGGAGCACTTGCACTTTGGCACTGATCAGCAGTGGCAAAGTGCCCAAAGCATCTAAACGAGCAAAAACGAATTCCAGCACAGTGTCAAAAATACAGGAGGTAGAGGCAAAAAGTCAGGGGAAACCACGCCAAGGATGCCAGGTCTAACACTTATCAATCATGCAGTCCAGTAAGGGTGCTCAGATTCACAATGCAAATCAGAATACATCACATCGTTGTCTCGGGTATTAAACACTATATAATTACAAGAGGGCCAAAGAACCACATCAGTGTTCCTGTTCTAAAGCCATCACCAGTGGGAGGTGTGGATGCAGGCCTCTTAGCGGTAGCAAGACTGACCATGGCTGCCTGCCCCGTTACCTTGTGAGGGTTCTAGAGGAGGTTATACACGTGGTGCAGGGGAGATAGCGAGTGCCACTCTATACTGTGACCTTAACATGTGATTTTAGTCAGAGGTGTGGCTATTGTTGCTGCAGCCAGTTCAATGTCACCACGGCCCAGACGTAAGAGAGGCCCAGTCTTTTCTACGCTGGCTGCAGTTTATTTAACATCAGATGCACAAAAGGTGATGGAATGAATGCTTGCAATAACTCTAACCACTGACAATTGCTCTGGGTAGCATTCCAACCCTTTGTTTATTTGCCCACCATGCTACCTCAGTTTGGACCCAGCCATATGCAAATCAGTTTTGAAGGTGTTGAAATAGGAAAAGTCTAGGGGAATTGCCAGGCCAGGTCATCCTGGAACTGGAACACACGCAGTCCAAGATCAGTTTCACCCTGATTTTGCTAAGAAATTTTGAAAGTGTTTTTGGGTTTAGCTCTATGTGGTCTTTACCTCTGGGAGGTGCTGGGGAAGAGACATTGCCATCAAGAGCGAAACTGGTCCCAGACAGGCACTGCTAAAACTCAGGACAGAGGCTACAGCAGAGCAGAGGCCAAACATTCATTCAATGGGGTTGTGCAGGAGGACAAGAAGACAGGGTGGAAGATGATGGATAAGTTGAAAAGGCAGCAGAAATGAAGAAAAACTGAAGGGTGGAATGAAATTGAGGTGGATAGAAAGAAATTGGGCCCCGTGAGCCAGGTACTTTGTGTTAAGGACTGAGTTTCTGCCGAGGAGGAATTGGAGGGGGGCCAGCAAGCCCTCAGCTAAAGACAGGGCATGCAGGAAAGGCAACAGGGAAATGTCTCGGTTCTGCAGGGAGGCGGGTTTCGGGCGTATTTGTTATACTGATATAAAATACGAAAACACTGAGTTTTTTTCAGAGGTGCCGGGGTACCTCCATCACATGCTGGGATGGAGTTGTATTTGTTGGAGCTGAAGGAAGTGCTGGCGAGGACCCTAAATATTAGAAGATAGAGTAGGCAGTCCAGCGGGGTAGATAGTGGTTGGTGAGGTGGCAGAAAAAGTTAGCAGGATCACTTTTTCTGGGTGGCCTGGAAAGTTTTGCATGAGTTTACAGAAGTTTGGTTGGCGATGCCAGTTGGTGAACCACGTGGAAAGGAAGAATAGGCAGGTCGTTCAAGGTTAAGTATAGGAAGTTTGGTTGCTTTGAGGTTGAAACATGCAGTCATAGGCTGTAGGGTTAAGTTAAAGTTGAAAACTGTTGAAATGCACTAAAATTCAAATAAGATAGTTGCGGGGTGGGGTATGTGGGTGGGAGCTTATGGGTGGGGGTAGGATATTGGATAGTTTATTTGCTGTATAGCTAGTCTTTTGTTTTGTAAGGTGGATTGCCAAGGTAAAGTTTGTGATGTGCCCCTCTTTCAATAAAGCAGCCTTTTTCACACAATACAAATGGTCAGTGATCCTTGCTGCGCTCCTCTCTCCCAAAGGGTGGTAGTTTAATGGTTAATGTAAATCTACCGAGCTTCACAGCGAAGTCACGGTCTGCGCAGGGGGCTGGGAGTTAGCTAACCCTGTACTGAATGCCCAGGGCCCATTGGGTGGAGCCCTGAAGACTGGTGGCGCTACGGGGAGGGAGCTCTGCCTAGTGCCAAAGCTCCCGCAGCAGCAGGAAAGTAAAGAAAGGGCACAAAAGGAGGCAGCTGGCGAATGGGCGGTGCCCTTCAAATTGGAAGTCAGGTGCCATGCTTAAAGAAGGGGTAACAGACACCCTGCAAAAGAAGTGCAGGAGCTTTGGGACACTTTGGTTTAGAAGGTTTGCAGTAAAATGTAGACTTAAAAATGTTGTGTCAAAAATGTCACCCACTGAAAAAATAGAATGAAAATAAGTTGTGGCCCTGACCCAGTGGATCTTGGCATGCCAGCAGGCAGGGTAAATGGGGGGTGAATGAATTAGTGTAAGACACAGGGCAGACACGGTCATTGTGTCCCTCCCGGGGCAGAACCAATCATTGTTTCGACATTGGTAACAAGAGTAAGCATAGAACCTGCGGAAGTGTTCCCCTCAAGAAATGATTGAATTGATGCTAAATGTCAAAGTGATAAGGGTGTGCCCTAAGGATGGATTAGTTCGTTCAATGCTTAGTCTGTTAATAAACTGCGTCTTTTTTCTCCAAGTGACTCACCGTATTATGTGGAAGCATGGTTGGCTGGGGAGGGCCTAGAGGCACAAGGGAACGGGTTAATAATTTTCCCTTTTATTTTACTTGCTAGGAACCTATTGAGTTCAGCACTAACGTCACGGCCTCATACGGCAGTCTTAAGGTTTACTTTTTAATTATTTTTACGAAACGATCTGCTACTACTCAGAAGATGTGCTGGTCTACATTTACCTTTGTGCCCATAGTACATTTCGAGGTGGGGCCTGACAATTATTGCCATTTCACAGCAAACTTTCATGATCTTATCAGTTTATTTTTTCACCCAAAATAGAAATCATGTCAGAAACTGCAACCAATTCCAGAGAGAAAGTCTTTGGGCCTGATTACGAGAACGGCGGTCCTGGGACCGACGTACCCGCATTGGTGGTCCGACCACTGCCACCGTGGCGGTCCGACCGCCTGATCACAGGTTTTGCTGTGAGACCACTGCAATACTGCCTCCAGACCACCGCCTCCACCAAGAGCTGAGCTCCCGTGGAAGCAGCAGTGTGGATAGAAGCGGGCAATGGAGGCGGTGCCGGCATCGGCACAGCCATGCCCATTATGACCTGTCTTTCCGCCGAGCATTTCATGGCGGGGACACCGCCATGAAACGGGTGGCGGAAAGGCAGATTTTGGGGGTGAATTCATGTCTCCAGGGCAAGTGTGCCCTGGAGCTATGTTCATTGTGACACCTATGTGTGCTCCCATGCCATCTGCACGGTTGTGCGCACTGTTTCTCCTGCAGACCGTGCTGCAGGAAAACAGTGCACCTGACCGCCCAGATGCATTGCAGGGTGGCCAGCATTGGCCGGGGCTCTTTCCTAGAGCTGCAGCATACCGCCGCCATGACTATGCCGCCACAAAACCGCCAGCCCCGCGGCAACATTGTAATGCGGCGGTTGGGATGCTGCAGGCTTGGCGGCGTTCTTACTGCCTCAGCTGCGGGCTGGCAGTTGGACTGCCAATATCAGAATTAGGCCCTTTGTCTTTAGTGAAACCAACTTGATTGTTAGAAACATGTTAAGAATAGGGTGAATTAGTCTTAAACTTAATAATTACTTGCACACTTAATAAATCATGGTCTCTTTTTAAAACCCTGAAACTTCTCAGCTGCGATAGTCTTTCAGTATTGACCAGGGCAGAATTGTGTGTAATTTTTATTAAAATGCCTATGCTCTCAAATATTCAGGAGTATGTTTCGTTACAAGCTCCCATCTTCAAGCCACTAACTGACAAACATGGAATGTTTTAATCACTTAACAATAGCACGAAGCACGTTTTGGTGATGCATGGAATTTTTGCGATCCTGTAGAAAACTTAAAGATAAAGTCACAAATTGATTAATCATTTCGTAGTATAGGATGTAAAGTGATACCTTGCTGGTAAATGCTGGGGGAATGAAAAATTTCCTAGCTATCGTAACGGAAAGTTTCAATTCTATTAAGGACTCGGAGGCGAGGATTATGCTACTCTTTCTCCACTTTATTGAATAGCAGCCATTCAAAGTTAAGTCAAACAAACTACTATTCCCATGAAACATCGGGAATAAACACAAACAAAAATGATAGAGTGTCCATGGGTAGAGAGTCCTCTTCCTCTGCACCAATCAGAGGGCTTCGAGGTGATGATAGTCCTCTGTTACTGTCCATTCCCCCTCTTTCGTCGCTGAAGGTCAGCCAGCCAGGAGGCATTACGAATCTTGTTTACCAGACTCGCCTGTAAAAGTAAAGTAGAGTGTAAGCGACAGCAGTGGCTAAGGTTTAGCCTGTAGGGGAAACAGCACAAAGCATTCGTATACGAAACTTTAACAATTATTGCAGACAAGGCAGTGAAACATCTTACTTACCCCAGCACGAGGGTGGGAAGGTACTAGAGAGAACCGTGTACCCTGGTTGGGATAATCCTCGCCTCCGAGTCCTTAATAGAATTGAAACTTTCCGTTACGATAGCTAGGAAATTTTTCATTCTATGTCAGGACCGGAGGCGAGGATTATGCTCGTTTAAAGCTTGCTCACCACCAAGTGAGCCATGTCAATAACCGGCTTGAAATAAAACCGTTTAAAGGTCGAGTCGGAAGACCAGTCTGCTGCATTCAGAATGTCTTCCAAACGTGCTCCCAGGGTAAACGCTTTAGAGGCCATTGCCCCACTGGTAGAATGGGCGCCGAAGGCCCGAAGGTCAATGCCAGCTTCCTGCATTACCCACCTTACCCAACGGGCAATAGTGGGGGAAGAAATCGCCTTATGTGGTTTCCTGAGCGCAATCAGTAATTGTCGCTCTCCTGGAGGACGGAACTCCTCCGACATTTCCTCGTACGCCTTAAGGCAAGATACCACTCACAGCTTTGGAGAATCTGGAAAAGCAGGATAAGAGATGGACTTCGTCCCACATTTCGTACGCCTTCGAATTGTGAAGGTAACTCCCGTGGGGGAGAAAATCCTGCCCGAAATGTCCAGGGCTCTGACATCGGAAACCCGTCTGCAGGATATAAGGCAAAGAAGCATGGCCAATTTCACCGAAAGCTCTTTCCTAGAGAGGTATATGTTCGGTTGCCAGGACAAGAACAAGTTCAAAACCTGGTTAACATCCCAGAGCTGTGAATAATGAGGCTCGGGGGAAAGGGAGAGGCGAATGCCCGGAAGAAGGCAGCAAACCAAGGGATGTTCACCCACAGGAGATCCATCCACCATGGTATGACCCGCTGAAATGGCAGAACGGAAGGTATTAATGGTTCTATAAGCCAGGCCTTCCTCCGCCAGGGCGGCTAAAAAATTCAGAATGGAGGTCACATCTGCTGCCACGGGATTGAGACTCCGTCACACACACCAACGATACCACCGTCGCCAGGTAGAACGGTACCGCTTGACGGTACTATCGGCCCAGGCCTTGGACATGAATTTCTCAGCCGCTCCCGAAAGGCCTGGGACCGCCCATCGTCCCCTGTAATCCGCCACGCCATCAGGGCTAGGGAGCCTTGTGCGATTAGGGGGTGAGGAACTTTGTCCGGACTGAGAAGGAGAGTTGGAAAACGGGGGAGAGGGATTGGAGAATCCCAAGAAAGTTCCAGAAGAACCGGAAACCAAACTTGAGACCTCCAAATAGGCAATATCAGCACCACGTCCGCTCTCTGACGCCGAATTTGGGCCGAGACCCTCGTTAGCATGGCGAACGGGGGAAATGCATAGCCTGCTTTGCCCCGCCAGTCCTGAAGGAACCCGTCCGTCCGTGCTGCCAGGGGGTCCGGTCTCCAGCTGAAGAACCGGGGAAGCTGGTGGTCCAGGCGGGAAGCAAATAGATCCACCGAAAACGGACCCCAGATGCTCTGGAGGTCCGCAAAGACTCCTGGGTGCAGTTTCCAAAGACTCACGTCGTGAAAGTGGCGAGAGTGGAAGTCTGCTACTTGGTTGTCCTGGCCCGGAAGATACTCCGCCGTAACGGAAATATGATGATCCAGGCAGTATTGCCAGAAGTTCGCTGCCAGGTCTGAGAGAGCTCTCGAGCGCGTGCCCCCTAGATGGTTGATGTACCGGAATGCCGATATGTTGTCCATCTTGAGGAGGACGCAGGACCAGATTGAATCCTTGGTCCAACATTGGATCGCAAATGATCCCGCCAAAAGCTCCAGACAGTTGATGTGTAACTGCTGTTCCTGTGGAGACCAAACACCTCCCGTAGTGAAGTCGCCACACCTTGCGCCCCAGCCGGATCTGCTGGCGTCTGATTCGATAACGATATCTGGTGCTTAACCGAAGATTGCACGCCCATTCCAGGCCTCCATATTGGTGAGCCACCACTGGAGTTCCTCCCTGGCGTCCGTCGAGAGGGTCACTTTCTGTGAGTACGAGAGCCCTCTGCGTAGATGGTGTGCCTTGAGGCGCTGGAGGGCCCTGTAATGGAGCGGGCCCGGGAAGATAGCCTGGATCGAGGCCGAGAGGAGACCCACAATACGGGCCAGTTGTCTGAGGGAGAGTTGGGACTGAGAGAGAACTCTCCTGATCTCGTGACGAATTTTCGCCATCTTGCGAGACGGGAGACTGAGAGTAGACTCTACGGAGTCAATCAAGAAACCGAGAAAAACGACCCTCTGGGCTGGGACGAGGGTGGATTTCGCCTCGTTGATCACAAAGCCCAGGCTCTGAAGAAGGTTGACCGCCGACTGAAGCTGATGAGCTAGAGTGATAGGGCACTGAGCCATCAGAAGAATGTCGTCCAGGTATACGATGAGTCTCATACCAGACGCTCTCAGACGTTCTATCACTGGCAGGAGAACCTTGGTGAAACACCAAGGGGCGGAGGAAAGGCCGAATGGGAGAGTGGTGAACTCGTACACCTTGTTCCGCCAAAGAAACTCAAGAACCTCCTGTGCGGAGGGAAAATGGGGACCGTAAGATAGGCGTCCTTGAGGTCGAGGCGCGCCATCCAGTCGTTGGGTCTGAGAAGATCGCGAAGGAGATGGATTCCCTCCATCTTGAAGTGGCGGTAAACCAGCCACTCGTTGAACTTGCGCAAGTTGATGACGGGCCGTTGGCCACCGTCCGTCTTGTCCACCAGGAAGAGGATGCTGATGAAACCTCTGGGGTGGGGTAGGGTCTCCACGATCGCCCCTTTGTCCAGCAGAGAATGGACTTCCTGGTCGACCAGCGCAGCGTCCGCAGACGAAAAGGAGAGAGGGCGTGGAGGGACAGGCTGTGACGGTTCCCCGTGAAACTTGATGTGAAACCCCTGGACGGTTTGTAGAACCCAGGTGTCCCCGGTGATGGAAGTCCAGGCCTGGAAAAAAGGCGCCAGACGGCCCCCCACTTTTAGAACGGAAGAAGGGAGAACACTCACCGGAAGAGCTGGAGGCGCCACCGCCTCTGCCACCTCTGTTCTTGCCCCGACGTCCTCTCGTTGGATAGAAGTTGCCGAATCTGGCTGGATCTTGGTACTGTCCATGATTGGAGCCTTCTCCTCTGTGCTGGTTAGGACGGCCGGACAAGCGGCCCCTGCCTCGTCTGGCCCCTCGGAAAACCCGAGGGTGAAACACCCTTCTGATGGAGGATTGTGCCTTGTCTAAAGACGTAAAGGTGTTTACAAACCGCCCTAATTCTTTGATAAAGGGCTCTCCGAAGAGGCCGCCCTGCGCAACGGAGCCCGCCTCAGAATCGGCCAGGTCCCCAAGTTTGGGGTCTACTTTAATCAATAAGGACCTGCGCCGTTCTGTGGAGATAGCGCAGTTGGCATTCCCTAAGAATACCACTACGCGCTGGGCCCAGGAGGAGAGGTGCTCGGGGGAAATCTGGGACCCTGACAGTTTAGCTTCCTCCGCCATGTCGAGGATTTTGGTTATTGGTCCTAGGGCGTCTAGGAGCTTGTCTTGGCAAGCCCGCCAAGACCTGTCAATACCCTTCTTAGGGTCCTTGGCAAACTTTTGAAGGAACGTCACCATGCGGGGGTTGCTTTCGGGGGTGGCAGCTACTTTCCCCTCCAGCGAGGGCCGGGGGCACTTCGCCCTGAGACACTTGCGGGCTGTGGCCTCTAACGGCCAGCGGATCCTGCTGGCGACGTATTGGGCGACCTTGTCTGAAGGCGCCCAGTCAGAAGACCTAGGATGAAGGACGTCATCCGGGTCCAACATGTCAGCACAGATGTTTTGTGTGGCTGAACTGGGCTCCAGTCGGGAGGGGCGCCAGGGGCGGGATGGGCCGGCGTCGTCATTATCCCCCGGACTACTATCCCCTGGAGCAGTGGGGGTCACTGGTGGGGGGTCTGCGCCAGGAAGGCCTGCTTAAGGCGATCAAAAGCATCCATGTCCACCCCCGAGTCCCTGGGGCGTTTGGCAGGTGGAGGCTGGGGATTAGCTGGGGTTCCGCTGGGTGGGGGCGAGATGGTTTGAAAGGCCTGAGAGGCCTTGGTTAGTGTTTCACAAGCCTGCTCTATTTGGCGGGACAGGCGGTCTTCCAGGAGCATCATGGCCTGTTCCACCGCCTTATGAATGGACGCGTCTACTGCGTCGTAAAAGTCCTCATCCCACTGAAGAGCAGTAAGTGGGTCCTCCTCCCACGTGTCATCCTGATTGGCATCCTCCTGGAAGGACTCCATTCGGCCAGGAGAGGAAAATGCCACACAGGTAAGTGGGTAAGTATTGCAGAGGGTGCACCTCAGGATAAGGGGGGCTGGGTGGCAGCCTACACTTTATGCGGGCAGAGCTCGCGTTAAACTGGGGCAAACCCCTGGGTCCCATCAGCCCTGGTGCAGTTTAATAGACGGGCAGCCTGCCGGTAAAGGCCTCAGCAGGATAGAACACCTGCGATACTGACTCCCTCGAGAGCGTAGACAGACCTAAAATACAGACCCCCAGGCGGGAAACCGCCGAGATCACTGCCTAATGGCAGGTACGGACCCACAACAGCGCGGGCGTTCAGCAGGGGGTGTGCGCGATATGCAAGCTGCCTAATGGCAGTACTGACAGACCCCAAGGGTGTAACCGGCAGGCAATGCTTCCCACGGCGATGGGGCTCGACAGCGAAAAATGCGCGGAATGTCGAGACGCACGCCGCGGGCAAGAGACGCACACGGGCGCCCTCTGGCGGCGGGAGGTGAGCACCGCGAGCCCGCACCACAAAACCCGGCCGCTAGGGAGCCGAACACACCCACGGCAGGGCGCGAGTCAGTCGAATAGCGGCTGACTCGCGGTCAGAAAAACCTGAAAGGATAAAAGAAACGCAATGAAAACAGTCAAGTCGGGGACGGGCGCGCGTCAGCAATGAATGCTTGGCGCGCGCGACCGACACCGAGCGCCGTGTGAGGTGCCAATCAAATATAGTGAAATACCAGAGAAAACGGCACCAAACACAGGAAATGCGCTGATGAATCAGGCAACGATGCAAATCAATGAAAAACCATACAATCAGTCATAATGAAAACCATACAATCAGTCATAACACTGAGAGTAAAGGGAAATCAAACTTATCTGGCTGCAAGCAGCGAAGAAAAAGAAGGGGAATGGACAGTAACAGAGGACTATCTTCACCTCGAAGCCCTGTGATTGGTGCAGAGGAAGAGGACTCTCTACCCATGGACACTCTATCATTTTTGTTTGTGTTTATTCCCGATGTTTCATGGGAATAGTAGTTTCTTTGACTTAACTTTGAATGGCTGCTATTCAATAAAGTGGAGACGGAATAGCATAATCCTCGCCTCCGGTCCTGACATAGAATCTGCTGTTTGCTGTCACTAATAGAATCAGGGGCAGCTCCTCCATTTGAGGGAAGGAGCTTCGCCCCACTGAAATGCCCCCAGAGATAAAAAATAAAATGGTAATGAAATGAATTCATTACTATTTTATTTTTCGTCACCCCGTTCCGAACGGAGCGTCAGGACATGGGCGGGGCTGCTGCTGACTAGCAGCAGCAGAGCGAGCAGGGCACTTTTAGTTTAAAGTGCTCATGTCTTTTTGGCCGGCCGTCTTGCGACGGCAAGCTACACATGCCCACCTTAAAACTCTCTAACCCAGCTATCTTAAGACAGCTGGGTTAGAGAAAGCAAAAGCCTCCAGTCCTCTTCTTCTGAGTGTTGATAGAGGCCGCTCCCACCAATCCTGGCGCTGCTCTCAAGCAGGTAAGAGCAGCGCCAGGATTGGCTTGGGAGTTTGGAGCTTGCCTTGAGGAGAGAAGACCATCGAGGAGGACGTCGTGTTTGCAGGTAAGTGCTTTTAATGTTTTTATTTTTTTTAATGTCCCACCCACCCTACCACCCTCGGGACATGCCAGCCGCCACTGAATATAATTGTGGCAGGTAGTTGGAGCAAACTTTTCCCTGC
Source organism: Calotriton arnoldi (assembly GCA_963921515.1). Taxonomy (NCBI): domain Eukaryota; kingdom Metazoa; phylum Chordata; class Amphibia; order Caudata; family Salamandridae; genus Calotriton; species Calotriton arnoldi. Next base: position 2,834,001 of record CAWUFW010000605.1, on the reverse strand, counting down.
CTGTTGCCTCTCTTGTCAGTCATTACAGATTGAAGAGGCCGAATTAATATGCCCTGTTGGTTTGCAGAACTGGTATCTCCGTTAAAAATGGTCGGGTTATTCTTTTAGCTTCATTTCCGGATTAATAATCAAAAACAGTTCTAGATGGTTTTCTTTTCCATCAGTTTCTGGGCCACACAATTTAATATCTGCTGCCATTGTCATACAATTCTAAACCACAAACTTTCTTGAGGGTCAACGGTTGCACTGCTTAAATAAATTAGGAAAGAGACTTGTCAATGTGTATGTTGGTCAGAGGTTTCTATAGAACTCGTTTGACTAGATCCAAGACCCCTGATGTTGCTTTTTCCTCCTTCCTTTCTATTCTCTTTGATGTAGAATGTATCCACATGTTAACAATGGGAGAGCCTTGACACAGAACTGGGCTAATGGTGCCTTTATTGTGACTCCATTACTTATAGTCTGTGGACTCTCCCATTATCAATATCTTCCTGCCATCCCCACAACCAACAATCAAACAAAAACTAGCAGACTCCCTTTTCTACAGAAGGGGCTTGACAAAGTGATATATTTTAGAGGAGAAAGGGACCGTGCCGGCATATAACATACACCTCCACATATGAAACTGGCATGCAAAGACCTAATTAAACAGGTCTGTAATCCGTTGCTGAAACTGTTGTGCCCACAGGTTGTTAACAGGAGAAATGCAATGAGTTAGAATTAACAGAATCACCATAAAAGTATCGTTATCTGTGTCTAATAGCGTCTCATTTGCCACTTGTTACACTTTAATTTTATTTCTAGAGCTCTAAATGTATGGCCTTTTATCACTGCCTTTTTAGGTTTACCTTTGAAAGCAGAGCATGGAACCCAGAGGAAAAAGAAAATGAGCCCGTTCCATTCCAAGAGGATTTCTGTTTGTTGCCTTTAGACGATGAGGAGGTAAATGACCCTCATATAAAACAGTAACATTTGAAATGGTGATTTGTTTTGGAGAATGAACATGAACGCGGGGTGTTTCTCGATTTTCCAGAAAAAAGATAAATAATATTTCTTCTAGATTAAGCTTTGCTGTAAATTAAGTTTACAGAAGTGTGGAGGTGCCTGGATTCCGACCGACCGACCGAGTGCCAGAGAACTCTTCCTCTTCCGGGGTGTTGATACGAGATCCCTCCCTGGACCACCAAAATCAGTATACACCTAGACCTTGGTATTTTGTAAAAAAAAAAAAAAAGCGTTCCTCATGTGTGAATTTGATATAAACAATGGCTTAGAATTATCACTTTAATGATAGATACGTCAGAGTTCAAGAATGTTAGAAGAATGAAGACAACGTAGAGCAATAAACACTATTCATCACACATCCCTGATCAATTAGTTTAGAACTCCCTACTTGCCATGCTACATTTTATTATTTTATGTTTTGCCCCGTCATTAAATACACTGCATGCCTGCTGTGAACAAGAGTGTCAAATGTTTTGAAAAACATATTTTTCCACCAGCTTCTGGTTTCTCTTTCTCCCCTCCCTCATTTGGGAGTAGATGAGTTTAGGGGGAGTTGATATCTCTTTCTCCCCATAGTATTTCTGTGGAGCCGATGGGGGACCTCCCTCTTGGACACAAAGTGTTGCAACATTGAGCCACTGCAAGTGCTTTCATCTGAGACATTTGGAGACAACAGGATTCCTATCTCAGTGAAAGGACTTGGGCCAGATACACAAAGCATTTTTGCGACTGGTAAAATGCCTTTTGCCATGTACAGAAGGCAAAATGGGACTCAGTAACTTGTTACCGAATTGCATTTTGCTTTTGCGATTTGGTTTTAGGAACGGGCGTGTTTAGGCCGTCCCCTCCTAATACCCAATAGCACTGGTATGTATGAATGTTTTGCAAAGGGGAATGCGGTTGCAAAACATTAGCAGTTGCCACCAACTTCAAGTTGGTGGTAACCCATTCGCAAACGGGAAGTGGTCTCCAAGGGACCCCTTCCCTTTGTGAATGTGGGTGCCAACATTTTTTAAGAGCAGGCAATGGTCCAACGGACCACTGCCTACTCTTAAAAAATGAAAAGGTAGCTTTTCATTTTTATTTTTGAAATGCATCCCGTTTTCCTTTAAGGAAAATAGGCTGCATTACAAAAAAAAATATTGCTTTATTTAAAAAGCAATCACCGACATGGTGGTCTGCTGACCCCAGCTGGCCACTGTCCCTGTGAATGTAGCCATTCTCAATAGGTCGCAAATTGCGAACTACCTCATAAATATTGATCAGGCAGATCCAATTGTGAGTCACTGCGAAATGCTAACAGTTCAAACACACTATTGTACATCGCAGTTTGCGATCTCCTAATAGTGAATCGCTAAAATTTGCTATTAGGAAATCGCAAACACGCAATTTCGTACACCTGGCCTTTAATTCTTGATTGTTGTCTTTGATTGTTCTCAGTTGTTGGGTTTGGCTGTCTAGACCTGGTGGCCCCTGCTTATTGACTTCTCAAGCTTCCCTAAAAGAACATGAGTAATCTATAGGCAACCGAGAAAAGTTCTATAAAACATCAGTAAAAATGCAAAAGTCATAGGTTTTGTCATTGGGCATTAAAAAAATCCACTCTCTAACACTTTGGGCAGTTTTCCCCACAGACAGAGTCATCTAGGGGCCAGATGTACGTTGCTTTTTTGCAGAATCGGGCCGTTAAAATGCATTTTATATGTACTGAGCCCTGTTTTGTCATTCAGTAGCCTATTACCGAATCGCAAAATGGGTTTGCGATTTGGTATTAGGAAAGGGCGTGTTAAGGTCGCCCCTTCCTAATAGCGACTCGCAGTGGTATGTGTGAATGTTTTGCAACCGAAATACGGCTGCAAAACATTCTCATTTTACAGCCTAATTAAAGTAGGGGTAACCCATTCGCAAACGGGAATTGGTCCCCAAGGCACCCCTTCCCCTTTGTGAATGCTTATAAAACGTTTTTTAAGAGTAGGCAGTGTTCCCACGGACCACTGCCTACTCTTAAAAAATGGAAAGAAAACTTTTCTTTTTTCTTTTTGAAACACATCCCGTTTTCCTTCAAGGAAAACGGGCTGCATTACAAAAAAAACCACATTGCTTTATTTTAAAGCAATCACAAACATGGTGGTCTGCTGACCCCAGCAGGCTGCCACCCCTGTGATTTTAGTGATTCCCAAAGGGTCGCAAATTGCAACCTACCTCATGAATATTAATGAAGTAGATCTATTTGTGACCCACTGGAATCGCTAAATATGTGAAACACACATTTGTACATAGCTGATTGCGATTACTAAATAGCAAATCTCAAAACTTCGCTATTAGATAATCGCAAACCCAAAGCTATGTACATCCTGCCCTTATGTGTATGATTCAAACAGAATATAGTTTTGTAAAATAACATTTAGATGACATCTCCACTTATAGCCCCTCCTGTTTGGAGACTTTATCTTGGCCATCCTGGCTATGAATCAGGCTTTGCACACTCAAACACGTTTTTATAATGTACAAACCCCTTTTATGAATTGCAAGAGGGATGGAGAGAGAAAGAGAATGGGATCACTGCATGCTCACCCAATGTGTTCCCAAATGGGAAAAGCAGCAAATGGACACAGTATGCTTTAAAAACATATTTCTCACTTTAGAGTGCGAATGCAGGGATAGTGGGTGCTCTGCTGTCCCTTGCAGGCCGCCATCCGTGCATTCACAGGAGGTCGCAAAATGTGACCTGCCTAATTAATATTCATTATACAGGTTGGTTTGTGGCCCCCCTGTGACTGGGCAATTTGCGATTAAACTTATTATTACATAGGTCACATTGCAAATTAATTCTCTGCACTCAAACTATCAGTGTGCAATTTGCACATCCCTGATCTGCGAACAGAGACAGTACATAAGGCCACACATTACTTACTAGGCTAATGTCGAATAGAAGGATATGTGAACTGCAGTTACGCTCCCCACTCTCATTAGGATTCCTTTGGTTGTCTCCCTCAATTTCACCAAAGGACTATCAGGAATTCTTAAGAATCAGTGAATAACTTTTCACATTTTCTCTGCAAACTCTTTTTAATTTTTGTAAAGGAGCCTTAACATTTGGACATTAGCATTTCTTTTGCAAGCAAACGGAGCGGCTGCTTTACACCTGCTCTGTGTTTTCACAGTGTATTCGGCAACCACCTGCACTTTTGAAGGGGATTAGAGATCCCCTTGCAGGTGGGTGTAGTCAGTGACTGCACCCGCCTGCAATGGGATGTCTGGGGGATCCATGGAACCCCCTTTCCACCCTCCAGAGGGCTGCCATCAGGGGGCTTACTGACAGTGTGCCACCTTTTAGATGGCGCACTCTCAGTGGGCCTCCTAAGGGCTTCTTTGCCTCTGCACCCACATCGGTAATCCGGCGCGGGCGCAGAGGCACAGGGATTCCCTCATTTGCATGGGGCACGGCCCCATGAAAATGAGGGAACACCCCCGTAAAGATAGTGCTGGCGCTTTATGTGCGACAGCGCTGTTGGTATTACAGAAGGGGCAGCACAAGCGTCTGCGGCCCCTTCTTTAATACCAAAGTGCCCGGGGGCGCGCAGAGCGGGCTCAAATGCCCTTTGCACTCCTGGGGCACTTTATGTAATACGGCTCCAGAGTGGCAATCATCTTCTTGTACTAGATTGTCTAGCATCATTTTGCTTTGCATGTAGCCTGGGGGAACAGCTGTCTATGCTATACCACACACCCTTTGCTAACTATTTAATTATAAGTAATAGGGCAGTTCTATCAAACTACGCCCAGAAAGGTCGACCATCCAGGCTTCTAAAATGCACTTACTTTGTGCTGCGCAAAGGTCTGCTGCCATTCTTCTGTACAGGAAAGGCTTTCTTAAGCAGGAAGAAATGGGTCCATAAGATTGAATGGGAAGTGTAACGTTTACATAATGTGCTATTCCAAGATAACGTGAAGGGGGTCCAAAATAAAGCAAACCTATCTACTATTTTGGACACAGTTGATCCTTCGCATTCCATGAGGTGGCATATGTCATCGGAGTCCCCCATGAGTGAGTGCGTGAAATAGTGTGCCAATGATCTAGAGAGCTGTTAGTTTCATATTGTGACAGATTTCATGCAACCTTTTACCCCAGATCAAGCCATGGATCGCCAATTCATTTAAATAAATGAATGCTGACATATAGTTCCTCAGTTAAAGTGTGAACGAATGATTTGGCTGGTGGAAGCTCTGCCTCCACTCTCCCAGCAATGAGCGACTTGCTATATTTTGAGTTTGTCACCTGGTCAGCTTCTTTTTTCAGAAGAGTTCCCGCCACCACTGCTGAACCCACTTAATCAAAAAAATAAGACCAACGGCCATTCCACCTTGCCATACCCGCATGGTTAACAAGTCGGTACTTTTTACTTTATAGAATGCCCTAAAGAGTGTGGGCCTTCTGGCAGCATTTCCACCGGTGGTCAGGCTTTCGTAGGGGCTTTCTCAACACCCAGAGTCTGAAGCATCTCTAAATACAGAATGAATGAGAGCAATGGATGGACGGAGCCAGGTGCGTAGCTTCAGGGGGGTGTGACACTGTAGTAAAGTGCCCTGTTTGTATGGCCACCTGCCTACTTTTTGCCCCAATGCTCAAGGTTATGACTCTGAAAGTGCACTGGAGCCTGCTGCCCAGGCCCCAGTGCCTTCTCCCTAAAACTGATACATGTGAATTGGTAGCCCCAGTTGGCAAGGATTTTAACTCCCTTATAAGCCACTAGTAAATGGTACCAATGGTACCCAGGGCATGGGAGTTTAAGGGGTCATCAAGGCCTGAAGCACTGTTTGTGCCACCCTGAGGGACCCAAGTAAACAAATAAGAGTAGTGTTGCCATTGCAGACTGCATGAGCAGTGCAAACTGCTCGAACCCGACTTTGCCCTGATCATGTGTGGCACGGTCAAAGCACTATATTGAATATATTACAGTCACTCCTAAGGTAGGCCTCCTGAGCCTAGGAGGCAGGGTAGATTTTATTAAAGGTGTCGACATATAAGTGCAAGCTTATATGTTCCTATAGTATCCCATTCCATTAATGACCACTATAAGTGATCAGGGGGCCATGGGATAACATGGGTTGGCACCCAGGCACCTGCCAGGTTGCCAGCTCCATTATGGCTCCACTGAAATATGTCATGTTTGGAATCAAACAACTTGTTTCATCATTCCTGACATAATTCTCATGCCAGAGTTGATGTGACATACACCCAGATGGCTACCTTAGAGATTTCCCACCTGGTTGCCCCAGACTTTCTTGTGTTCTGGCTGGCAGCCTGCATCTGCTGCTGCGAAGACAGGAATCTGACTCCCTGCTAGGAGGTGTGAACACTCCCAGGAGGCAGAAACAAAGGCCTGGCGGGAAGGGGGTGACACCTCCCTCCCTGACAGGATGGCCAGTGAAGGGCCACGTCAATGCGGTGACCTTCAAAGCTTACACCGCCTCTGATATGCATCCTGGCTTCCTCTCAAAGAAGTAAAGAGCCCTCACCACAGGCACATTTGCACCCGGGCAGGCAGGAAAATCATGTAGTCAGGAGGTGTACACTGCCAGAAGGCTAGCCACACCTCGTAGGTGGACTACCTGGTCTGTACAGCTAAGGAATGTTTCTGCCATTTTTAAAAGTGGTATAATAGAGGGTGTTGGTTAGGAAAGGTGACACAACCCACCGAATGTCGCCACCACAGGGGCAGATTAGCCGCTGGGGCTAGTAGCCCATTGGCTACTTATACCCATACCCCTAACACCCCTAACTCTAGGATTTAAGGAGAACCCCTGACATCATAACCTTAGTTCTGATTCGAATTCCAATAGTGGAAAAGGAAGAGGCCTGACTCTACGACAACAGGACCTGCACAAGACAAAGGCACAATGCTCTGCACCTGTGGCAACCATCCTGAGGCTGCACAACTGCAATTCATCTTGGACCAAAGACCAGTTTCCCCAAACAGAGGAACTCCTTTGAAAGCCAAAGGCAACTCCAGACTACCTTGAACTAGTGGCACTACTCCCCTGCAGTCCGCAGGTAAAAACAACATCCCAAAACCAAAGAATTGCTGGCCATCGGGCCCTCCGAGTGATCACCCAAAAGTAGATGGTCCAGTGTAGTGTGGGAAATGTAGTTCTGACCTCCAGCAAGTTTCAGGTGGCTACCATTTTCCTCCGGACGTCGAAACAACTTCTTGCTGACCTCATCGCTGCCAAGGCTTGTTTGTGGCCAGTCCGGGGACCACTACCTTTGCTCGACGCTCCAACGCGAGGGAACTCCGCAGCACCTTCAACCGACCCCTTCAGTGGCCCCATTATCGACTTTTTGCATCCATTTCCTCCCCAGCACCTTCTAAGCGGTAAAACCAGCTCACTTGCTGTAAGGAAGTGGGTTTCTGTTGCAGTAACCCCCCCACTTTTTGCCAGACCACTGATGCACTTTGACTTGATGTGCCCTGGGTCCCTGCCAATCAGGTTCCCAGGGCCTGTGATCTTTCCCCAAAACTGTACCCAATTGGCATCTCTGGCCACAGGTCAGCCCCTGGTAAATGGTACCACAGGTACCCAGGGCACTGTGACCAGGGAAGACCTCTAAGGGCTGCAGCACTTATTGTGCCACCCTTAGAGGCCCTGTACCCTGACACTCACACTCTGCCTTTGCAGACTGCGTGTCTTGGTGCAGAACAAAGTGAAGAGTCGACATGGCACACATCCCTCTGTGCCATGCCCACAAACCACTGCCCTGGTATACATCAGTCACCCCTCTAGCTGGGTGCCCTATGCCAGTGGTGAGGATACAGGTGCATGAGCCCTGTACCACTACAGTACCCAGGTCCATTCCTGGGCACTGTAAGTGCAGTGCTGCCATTTAAGAGTATATGGTGCTGGGAGTTTGTCATTACGAACTCCACAGCACCATAATGGCTACACTGAAGACTGGGAAGTTTGGTATCAAACTTCTCAGCACATTAAACCCACACTGATGCCAGTGTGGGATTTAATGTAAGATGCATGACAGAGGGCAACTTAGAGTTGCCCCCTGAACCTAACCCACAATCCACGTCCTGCCTGAGAGGCTGCCTAGGCTGCCACCCAGCAGACATGTTGCTGGACCCCTGGGTAGAGAGCCATCCGCTCTCCTGGGCCTGCAACAATGCACGTCCTGGGCGAGGTGCTAGGTCTCCTCCCCCAGGATGGGCAGGGGGAAGCTTCAAAGGCATGCCGCCTTTGTGAGCCTCCCCAGACCCCTTGCTGTACTCAGCAACTGGTCCCCACCGGTTCTAGCCCCCACTCTGGCGGGAAGACTGGCGGGAAACCCCAAGTGAGGAAAGGGGTGTGCCAGCCTCTGCCAACCCCACCCCCTCAGGTGGGGGAGGCGAGGTGAAGCACATCTCCGGTCTCTCGCCATCTTGAAGATGGGGAGCCCTGCCCAATCAGGACTAGGCTCCTGCCCCCTCCCACTGGAGAGTGGCAGGATAGGGGTGTACCCACCCCAGGGAAGGGACCCATTGGTCCCTGCCCTTTACCTCACCTGTAACGCCCCTAAATTTAGTATTTAGGGGCACCCTGAACCTTCCTTCCTCAGATCCAGAATCCGAAACAAGCAAGAAGAACAAGAAGAAAGAAGACCTGCCGTGCAGCTGCTCACAAGAGGAAGACACCAACTGACTTGGCCCCAGCCCTACAGGCCTGTCGACCCTCGAACCTGCTCCTGCTAAACTCCGGCGTCTCCAGTGGTCAGCAACCTCGAAAACCCCGGAGGACCTGACTGCCTTGTGACTCTAAAAGACTGGGGACTCCCACGAGCAGTGGTTCTGCTCAAAGCAAGTAACAAACCCCTGGTGCCAGCCAGGAACCGCGACTCCTGCACACTCTGCACCCGCCGAGCCCGGCCTGTGCCTGAGTGGACAAAGACCACGAAGACGTCCCCCCGGCGACTGTGACCCAGAATCCAGCACCCAAGAACCCTCCTCGACGCTCCTGACGACGCCTGCAGCCTCAGAACCAGGGACCCCTCCAACCGCGACCAGCAGAGGGTAAGATTTCCCGACGCGAAAGACACCCCTGCACCCGGCGCCCTGCGGCCCCCTGTGCCCAACTCCGGGGTGCCTACCTAACCTACAGCTTCCCAACTTACCTCTCGAAGTGGTGGTCGCACCTGAAGAATCTCCATCCCCGAGCTTGCAGCCTTTGTTCTGTCTGGTAACTTCTCCATTGAAATCCATTGAGCGCCCGACGGCTCAAAAGCACCCTGCACCCAGCCGCCCGAGTGCCCCTGGGAGTGCAACACCTATCCTATTCTACTTCCCCACTTGCCCTGTGTAAGTGACCAGGAGCCCAGCTCCCACAGCCGCGTGGCCTGCCTGCTAGCAGCCACCAACCAAGGGCCCCCTGGCCGCCATAGGCTAACATTGGGCCTAACTCACTCTGCACCCGGCCGCCCCTGTGCCACTGAGGGTGTACCAACTGTACCTACCTGACCCTGGGAGACCCCTGAGTCTATGCCCAGAACCTCAACTCTGCCAGTCGAGTACTTACCTGAAAGCCGATAACCTACATTTTCTCCATAGGGTAACATTGACTGGTTTACACTGAAATTTCTTCTAAGTGTCGAGTTTTGAAACTTTAAAATATTCACTAAAAATCGTCCGATCAACGAAAACGAAATTACTCACCTGTTATCAGGAGAGATCCCAGTGCTGGATCTTGGTGCCCAGCACTGACCCTGAAAAGCAATTACAACTGTACTTACCGATAACTTGATTTTCCTCCATAGGATAACATTGCCTGGTTTTCTCCAGAAATTCTTCTGTGTCGATTTTTGAAACAAACAAATATTCCTTAAAATTGCCTGTGTAACAAAAACGATTTCTTCCAACTGTTTACAGGAAATGCACCAGGGCTGAATCCAGGATCCAGCCCTGAGTAAGAAAATCATACGCAAAGTAATTGATATTGCATTTACTTAAAATTCCCCATTGAGCTCAATGTTATAATTGTGTTTGAATTGTGTTGCCTATTGCAACAACTGTAGCTATTGCATTTAAAAGTCCATTGTGTATTGAAAGTATATGAATGAAATAACACTTATAAAGCGCGTAGCTACCCGAAGGCATCCCAGCGCTAAGCGGTTCATAAAGATGAAAGGGACATCTAGGGGAAGAGCCAGGTCTTTAAAAGTTTGCGGAAGGCCAGATGATTGGGTTCCTTCCGCAGGGACAGAGGGAGCGAGTTCCAAAGCCTAGAGGCATTAAAGGAGAATGATCGTCCACCACTTCTGGCCCTTTTTAATTCTGGGGACAACTGCTAGAGAAAGGTCGTCTGAGCGCAGATGCCTATTAGCTCGGTAGGGCTGGATCAAAGAAAGATTGATTGGAGGGCCGTTCCTCCAAGCGTCCTGTGGGCAATACACAGGGCCTTGAAGCGGATTCTCTCCTGAATGGGGAGCCAATGAAGGGACCGCAAAGCGGACCTTGCCGACTGGCGAGACGGGATCCCCATAAGCGTTCTAGCAGCACAGTTCTGCACAATCTGCAACTTTGCAGTTACAGAACTTAGCGCACCTAAATATAGGGCGTTACCGTAGTCCAGCCGTGACAAAACAAGTGCCTGGACCATTAGTTTCCTGGCCCGGAAGGAAAGAAGGGGGAGCACCTTACGGAACATTCTAAGAATGCCGTAACACGAAGCTGCAACCTTCCTAGCCTGTGCTTTAAAACTGAGATCCTGATCCAACCAAACTCCCAGACTCTTTATTTCAGTCTTAGGGACAGGAGGTGGACCCATACTAGCTGGCCACATAGTACTAGCTTTGAAATTTATATGGTCTCCAAGAACCATAAGCTCAGTCTTATCACCATTCAATTTCAGATGGGAAAGGTTCATCCACTTGGCGATTTCCTCGAGACAAGGGATAACTAAAGCATCTCATTCTGAGAAAGTATTTTTATACCTACTTGTGGTTCTAAAATAAAACAACAATATATTTTTATATACAAAACAATTGGCCTAGAGTTCAGTTCTTGAGTGTGTGAGACCATTTGCTGACTGAGTGTGCACAACAAATGCTTTACACTGTCCTCTGATACTGCCTTACTGCTCGACCATGCTACCACTTTAGAGAGTAAGGTTATATCTAACTTTAGCCTCTGCCAAACCTCTGGGGACTGTGGACTCTGTGCACACTGAACCTTACTTTGGTTCAGTATATACAGAGCCACTTTCTTACACTTGCGGCTTCTGCTTCAGCACCAGAACATCCAGAGCAACTCTGCACCCGGACCCTACGAGCCAGGTAAAATTCAACTGACTTTCGTGGCCTGGTCCAGGGACCCGCATCACCTTAACCCCCAATGTGTTCCATGCGACTCGACCTGCAAGTGACCGATTGTCACTTGTGCTTTTTCCATTGACTGCAATGTTAAAGTTCTGCAGTATTGACTTGCATTGATTTATTTTCCCTTCTAAAATCTATAACTCCAGTTATATTCGTCCGATTGTCTTCGTTTTGGTGTCTAAATTTCTTTCAAGTCCTGTCAATTACTTATTGTCCATGTTGGTAATCTGAAATGCTTTTCCTAGACCCCCTTCACCAGTGGGAAGTGACAGAAGTCACTCTAGCAGACCCCCCCATTTACCTGTGGGAAGGGACAGAAGTCCCTCAAGCAGACCCTCTCCCCCCACCATTGATAAGGTGGTAGCAAGCCTTGAGGACGAGTTTGACCTCCTCTCACTAGAGGAGAGAAAACTTGAACTCAAGGAAAGGAGACTAACCCTTCAAGAAAGAAGGGTCAAGATAATGGTGGCTGCAATTTTATTAGGGAGAAAGAGCCCTAAGATCCCCAAAGCGATTGTCCCAAAGTTTAGTGATAGTGATGATATTGACAAATGGTTTGCAGCCTTTCAGAGGACCTGCAAAATGAGGAGGATACCACACCAGCACTGGGGCTCTCAGTGAAGGGCAGGGGTAGACTTCTGTCCCTTGATGAGGATGCGGCTGAGCCCTATCAGCATATGAAGGACACCTTGATGAATGGATTTGGACTCACTTCAGAAGAGTACAGAGTGAAGTTTAGGGACACCCATAAAGGTCAAAACCAAACATGGGTGGATTTCGTAGACTCCCCGGGCCCGATTCACAGAACTAACTTACGACAAAATCCTAAACTTACTACCATTTTGGTATTCACAGAATGAACTTACTCATTTTGGTATTCACAGAATAAACTTACTCATTTTGGTATTCACAGAAGACACTTACACATTTTGTGTAACTTACACATTTTGTGTAACTTACTCATTTTGTGTAACTTACACATTTTGTGTAACTTACACATTTTGTGTAACTTACACATTTTAGTATTCACAGAAGGCACTTACTCATTGATGAGTAAGTGCCTTCTGTGAATACCAAATGAGTAAGTTAATTCTGTGAATACCAAAATTGTTGTAAGTTCATTCTGTGAATACCCAAATGTGTAAGTTCATTCTGTGAATACCAAAATTGTTGTAAGTACATTCTGTGAATACCCAAATGTGTAAGTTCATTCTGTGAATACCAAAATTGTTGTAAGTTCATTCTGTGAATACCCAAATGTGTAAGTTCATTCTGTGAATACCCAAATGTGTAAGTTCATTCTGTGAATACCCAAATGTGTAAGTTCATTCTGTGAATACCAAAATTGTTGTAAGTTTAGGATTTTGACGTAAGTTAGTTCTGTGAATCAGGCCCCCCAGGCGGACCCACATCACCCCCTACCTCAGGAAACTCCACTGGCTCCCCATTTAGAAGAGATGTCACTTCAAGATGCTGATCCACACATACAAGACCCTGCACAACCAAGGACCAGAATACATTAACCACCACCTGAACTTCCACCGATCCTCCAGACACCTGTGCTCCACCTCCCTTCACCTCGCCTGTAGGAGAGTAGGATCTGCTTCTTATAGTTACCCCCACATTTTGCTGATGTTTCACTGTTTTTCGACTTAGCCAGACTGAAGCCCTGCTAACCAGGACACCAGTCTATCTGCTTTCTACTCTAAATTGACTGTATGTACTTTAGGTACACTCCAGATTGGATTCTGGGGTACCCTTGTGAGTCCCTAGTATATGGTATACTATGTACCCAGGGCATAGGTACCCCAGAGGCCTACCAGGGGCTGCAACATGTATTATGCCACCCCTGGGAAGCTTTGTAAAATGACAACAGTTCTGCTACAGCAGCCTGTGTAAGGTGGTGTATCCACCCCTTACTGAGATATAGGTTCCCTATATCTCTCCATATCACTGCACATGTAAACCTATCAGTCACCCCTATGGCAGGCCTTAACAATCCTGAAGGCAGGGTGCTGGGTTTCATGTGAGAGGGTGCCCATGCATGAGCAGAGCCCCTCTTCAGCTTTCGGAATGTTTATTCCGGGGTTGTTTGTGATGCATGTGAGAAGTTGGCCTGGCATATGCTGTCCACTAATTATAGTGGGCACCTTGCACCAGTCCAAACAACCCCTTATTGGAGATAGGTTAAAGACAACCTTTATTGAAAGCTATCCTAGTGGTAGCTATGGAGAGCAGCCTTCAGGCTAAGTCTTGAAGGAATGTAAAGCAGCTTGTTTTACCAGTCTATAATCTCTTGAGTGACCAAATGAAAGAGGACCACACCAGGTATATATTCAAAAATATATGTATTTATTACTAAACACACCCCTCTAGTCTCTTTATGAGGCTAGAGTTCAAGTACATACGTTACGAGTTAGTTATCTACAGTAATAGCACAAATACACGTTTGAGCCCCAGGGGCGTACCAAACCATATACCAATAAAGTGGTATAAGAACCACGACTGAGCTAGACACAAGGCCTAGAGCCTGTAGAAGTGCTTGGACCACAAGGAACCACCCAAGGCAGTGACACAGGGGACACACGGGGGACGCGTGCAGTGTATGAACACAACCGCGAACCACCGTTAACTTCTATGGGGAAAGTCGCGATTAGAATTTAAAAGAAAAGGGACACTTAGAGGAGGACTTGGAGCAAACCCTTTGAGAACTAGGCTGTTCTAGTGTCTATACCCACGGGAGCACCGGAGTACTCGAGTTACCTCACCCAGGAAGCCGGGTGCATAGGTGTCTTTCGGGGTCGGGTTTCGTCGTCGCTTTCTATGGCGATCTGCTGCAAAGTGCTGCTGGCGACCAAGTCGAAAGTGTTCGGGTGGATCCAAAGGTGGATCGAAGATCTGAAGAACCTGAAAGCAGAGGGGACAGAGTCTGGGTCACTAGCCAGTGACCAGGAAGGCGATGAGCAGATGCCCACCGATGTCGAGTGCTTCAGGTAGGTTGACGGTCGTCTTGACTCTTCAGCCACGAGGTCCAGGAGGCGTCGACGACAACCAGAAGCTGGATTCGAGCTGTCCCACAACGTCTGTCGATTGCAGGGGTGTTCGGCGACCGGATTGGACCCAACAAGCCTTGGCAACGGCAAGTCTCGTGGAAAGCAAAGAAGGACGATGTTGCAGACCAGCAAGGTCTGGGGGACTCACCCAGCGAGGATAAGTCAGGGCACACCTGGAGCAACCAGGGAGCCCAAGCAGAAAAAGATTGGCCTTCGGGAGGGCCTACTAGCCAACGGACTAGCGACCGCGAAGGAGCCTCGAGACGGTGCACGTGGAGCTGGCTCACAGGACACTCGTGGAGTAGAGGCCAGTGATCTTCGGTGCAGTTGGTGCTGGAGGCTGGGGCTACTCGGAGCCCAAAGCACGACTTCGTGGGAGACCCAGAAGAGGATGCACTTGCAAATGCGTTCGGTGTCCAGGGGTCACGGTTCCACGTTACCCACGACAGCTACGGGCCTCAGCTTTGCTGGGGACTCAGGGCAGCCTCGGGGAAGTCTGGAAATCCACCTCTGGTGATGCAAAGACTTCGGCGTCCGACGGGAGTTTCAGCGATGCAGACCGGACAATTGCTTCTTTGGTGCCTGCCAAGCAGGGGAGTCACTCCTTGACCCCAAGGGAGATTCTTCAGTCCTCTAATCTTAAAGTAGAGCGTCGAAGGTCCAGGATTCTGTATCAGAGTTTCGTCCAGGTAAATCTAAAGTCCTAAGGACTGGGTTCCCTTACTTATACTAAGGTAGGGGGTTGGACATACTCTGTGACCCCACCTATGGGAGGGTCAGGGCAGAGGGGTGGTTACACCCTTTCCCTTTGTCCAGTTTCGCGCCAGAGCAGGGGCTGGAAGCCCCTGAGCCGGTTTGAACTGGGGTATGCACAGGGACACCAAGTGTGCCCCCAGTGCAGGACTTCAAAGCACCAGAGAGTGCTCCCGCCCAGCCCCAATACACACTATCCTGTCTGGGGAGGTGGTCACACCTCCCTGGGACAGGAAACCTATTGTCCAGGCCTCCCTGCCGGAGTTTCGGTCAGTAGCAGGAGGCCAGACTCGTGTCTGTGGCAGCGGCATCCATTTTGTGATGCCAGGGCTTGGAAAGTCAGTACCGGGCATACCGGTGTGTACATGTCTTTCCCTCTAGAAGGGTGGAATGCTACCCCCGCCGCCAGAACTGGCGGGGGGTAGTATTCCAAGATGTTTGACACTAACCACGACATGTTTCCGTGCAGCCATCCCAAAGTTAGCATTTAACGCGAGGTTATAATGCGCTTAAGAGTATATGGTCAGGCTGCACTACAAACAGCATCAGAGAAGGGTCTCCGAACGCTGTAGAGGGGCCCTGCTCATGCAGGGGCACCCTCTCACATAGGAACCACGCACTCTGCCTTCAGGATTGATAAGGCCTGCCATAGGAGTGACTTATAGGTTTATATGTGTGTATGTAGGTAGTGATATAGGTAGCCTATATCACAGTAAGGGGTGCATGCACCACCTTACCTAGGCTGCAGTAGCAGACCTGTGGTGTCAGTTTGGATGGCCTTCCAGGGGTGGCACAATACATGCTGCAGCCCCTGGTAGGCCTCTGAGGTACCTATGCCCTGGGTACATAGTATACCATATACTAGGGACTTATAAGGGCACTCCAGATTCCAATCAGAGATGTGCCTAAGGCACATGGAAACCATTTTAGAGAGGAAGCAGCTAGGCTGGGGTTCTGATTAGCAGGGCCCCAGCCAGACTAAGGTCGAAAAACAGTGAAGCATCAGCAAAAAGTGGGGGTACCCATGTGAAGCAGATCCTACTCTCCTACAATGCAGCCAGACCATATACTCTTAAGTGCATTATAACCAAACGGTAAATGCTAACTTTGGAGTGGCTGCATGGAAAACTGTCGTGTTTGGTGTCAAACACCTTGGAATCATACCCCCACACCAGTAACTGGTGTGGGAGTATGATCCCACCCTTCTAGAGGGAGAGACATGACAGCACCGATATACCCGGTACCAGCTAACAGAGCCCTGGCATCACAAAATGGATGCTGCAGCCAGAGACACGAGTCTGCCCTCCTGCTGCTGGACGAAACTCCGGCAGGGGAGGCCTGGACAATAGGTTTCCTGTCACAGGGAGGTGAGACCACCTCCCAGACAGGCTTTAGTGTATTGGGGCTGGGTGGGTGCACTCTCAGAGTGCTTTGAAGTCTGCACTGGGGGCACATTTGGTGTCCCTGTGCATAGTCCAGCTCAAACCGGTTGCAGGGGCACACAGCCCCTGCTCTGGCACGAAACTGGACAAAGGAAATGGGTGTAGCCACCACTCTTTCCTGATCCTCCCATAGGTGGGTCCCCAGAGTTTGTCCAACCCCTTCCTTGGGTATAAAGTAGGAAACCCTGACTACAGGACTTTAGATTACACCTGGACTAAACTCTGATACCAGAAACCAAGTACTTCGACGATCTGCACGACGCTGGACGACTGAAGAATCTCCCTTGGAGTAAAGGAGTTACTCCCCTGCAAGGCAGGCACCTTTAACGCAACTGACCGGTTGGCATCTCCGAGCTCCGACGGACTCCGAAGAATATTGCCACACAGGAGGTGGGTTTTCCTAGGTCTCTGAGGTAGATCTGTGCCCACAGCAAGTCTGAGGCCCGTATCCCTCGAGGAAGACCGTGCAACCCGAACCCCTGGACACCGCGACCATTTGCAGAAGCATCAGCTTTCCGGTGACCCCTGAGGCTGAGCTTTGGGTTACTTGTAGCCCTGACCCCGAGCAGCAATTGCACCGAAGATTGTCGGCCTACACTCAACGAGTGTTCCGTGGGCCGCCATTTTGTGATTCCTCTCGAGGTCCCTTCGCGATCCCTGGTCCGTTGACCTGTGGGTCCCCAAGAAGGCAACTCTAACTTTTATTGGGCTTCCCTGGTTGCTCCAGACGTGCCCTGACTCTCCATTGCTTGGGGAGTCCCCAGGACCTTGCTGGTCCGCACAGAAGCATCTTTTCTCTTCCTGCATGGGTTGCTGTTGCCAAGGCTTGTTGTGTTCAATCCGAGCACCGACACCCCAGCACTCGACATCCTTCGTGGGACAGCTCGAATCCGGCTCCTGGTTGTCGTCGACGTCTCCGGGACCCCGTGGCTGCAGAGTCAAGCTTCACCTCTTCGCACCTGAAGCACCCGACATCGGTGGGCATTCGATTGCTCCGCTCCTGGTCACTGGCTAGTGACCCAGACTCTGTCCCCTCTGCTTTCAGGTTCTTCACATCTTCGATCCAGGCTTGGATCACACCGGACACTTTTCTCCTTCACAGCAGCAGCACTTTGCAGCAGATCGCCATTGAAAACGACGACGATTCCCGACACCTTTTGGCACCTATGCACCCGGCTTCCCTGGGTGAGGTAACTCAAGTACTCCGGTGCTCCAGTGGGTGTTGGCCCTAGAAACCCTTAAGTCTAAAGGGGTTTGCTCAAAGTCCTCTCCAAAGTGTCCTTTAACTTTAAAATTCCAACCGCGACTTTCCGCATTGAATCCTACGGCGCTCGCGGCTGTGTTCTCACACTGCACACGTCCCCCGTGGGTCTCCTGTGTCACTACCTTGGGTGGTTCCTTGGGGTCCCAGCGATTGTACGTGCTCTAGGCACTGTGTCTAGTCAAGTCGTGGTTCTTATACCACTTTCTTAGTATATGGTTTGGTCTCCCCCTGGAGCCCACTGTGTATTGTGCTATTTACTGTCGTTTTAATACTGTGATACTGTGTATCTTGAACTCTAACAGAGCCCTGGCATCACAAAATGGATGCTGCAGCCAGAGACACGAGTCTGCCCTCCTGCTGCTGGACGAAACTCCGGCAGGGGAGGCCTGGACAATAGGTTTCCTGTCACAGATATATTTTATATATATCTTGTGTGGTTCTCCTTTCATTTAGTTATTCAAGAGGTTATAATCTGGTAAACCAAGCTGCTTTACACTCCTTCAAGACTTAGCCTGAAGGCTGCTCTCCATAGCTACCACTAGGATAGCTTTCAATAAAGGTTGTCTTTAAACCTATCATCAATAAGGGTCGTTTGGACTGGTGCAAGGTGCCCACTATAACTAGTGGACAGCATATGCCAGGCCAACTTCTCACATTGGTGTGCAGCGGTTGGATTCAAGCTTGCTATTGCTTTATCGGATAATCTCTTTGAAGTGACTAACTGAAAACCACTATAGGTACATAGGTACATATCAAGTTTAGAATACAGTAAGTTCTACTGAACTTAGAGTTGTGTGTCAAGGGTTTAGCACACCCTTTCTACAACTCAAGAGAGTTTCAGTTCCCACTAGAGTAGGTAGGTGCATACACCACACCACACTAGAATGTCTGCAAGGCCTGAAGTAAGTGACTCCTTGCCCACTAGGTATGACAATCTCACATTCCAGGAATTGAGGAATATGTGTACCTCTAGGAGACTGAAAACAGGGAGACATGCATGCACTCAACGCCTCATAGAGGCTTTACTGTTAGATGACCTCAGAAAGACACCAGGGTCTGATGAGGCAGGCAAGTTGGGTGGGGCAGTAGAAGAGGAAAGGCCAGGTAGTGAAAACTACTTTGACCCAGACTCTGATGCTGGCCAGGGGGATCAACATGATTCCCACCTGGAAAATCCAATTCTTCCTGAAGGAGAGGAAGGCCTCAGTGGCCCGCTCTTCACTCCCCCAGGAAGGGTTAATAGTCTACCAAGAAGATCAAGATCTCCTTCTCAGGAGTCTAATCATTCTGGTACTTCTATAGGGTCCTCTGCTTCTCATAAAAGGTCATCCTCTTATGAGAAGAAGTGCCAACTGCTTGAGTTTGAGAGAGCTAAGCTCAGAATCAAGAGAGAGCAATTGGCCTTAGACAGGGCATCCCTGGAGCTTCAGAAAGCTTCACAGAAGGTTGGGGCTAGAGCCCCATGGTGGCAGCAACAGTGTCCCTAGAGGTAGAGATCATACTCATGACCATAGGAACCTGAACAAGATTGTCCCTCCCTACCAGAGTGGGGATGACATCCACAAATGGATAACTGCACTGGAAAGGGCCTGTAAGGTACAGAGGGTCCCTCAGGAGCAGTGGGCAGCAATCTTGTGGCTCTCCTTTGCATACAAAGGTAGAGACAAGCTCCTCACTGTAAGAGAAGAGGATGCTGACAATTACAAAGTCCTGAAGAGTGCTCTGATTGAAGGGTTTGGCCTAACCACTGAACAATACAGGTTAAAGTTCAGAGATACCCAAAAGGCACAGACTCAGGACTGGGTTGACGTTGTTGATTGTGCTACTAAGGCTCTGGAAGGCTGGTTACTTGGCAGTAAGGTGTGTGATTTCAAAGGATTGTATAATTTAATCATGAGAGAGCAGATCCTTAATAACTGTCAAAATCAACTGTTGCATCAGTACCTGGTGGACTCTGATCTGACCTCTCCCCAAGAATTGGGTCAGAAGGCAGACAAGTGGGTCAGAACCAAGGTGAGGCAGAAGGTTCAGAACCAAGGTGGTGACTCTAAGAAGCAAGATTCTAAGAACTCTGATAAGGGTGGGGAGAAGGGTAAAGACCAGAAGTCTTCTCAAGGGCCCCAAAAATCTGCATCTGGTGGGGAGTCCCAATCTAACAAAGGAAAAGACCAAAAGAAACCATGGTGTAAAATCTGTAAGCAGAAAACCCATTGGACTAGTGATTGTACAAAGACCAAAGACTCAACTCCAGCCACCATTGCCCCTAAGGCAACTGTTCCCCCTAGTTCAGCTCCAAGTGGTGGTGTTCCTAATAAGGGTGTAGTAGGGTTAACCCTGGGATCTGAGATGGACTCTGGCCTAGTCAGAGTTCCAACTCAGGCTGTTCTGATCTGTGATGGAGACATAGATATGTCCTCCTATGTGAGTCCCAGTAATCTGGGCAAATACAGACAGCAGCCCTTAATTAATGGAAGAGAGGCTTTGGCATACAGGGACACAGGAGCAAGTGTCACAATGGTGACAAAAGATCTTGTAGCCCCTGAGCAGATCATACTTGAGGAAATGTACCAAGTGACCAATGCTAGCAATGTCAGGACAGACCATTCCCTGGCAGTTGTTAATTTCTCCTGGGGAGGGGTAACTATCCCTAAGAAGGTTATGGTAAGTGCAGACCTCCCTGTTGAATGCTTACTTGGAAATGATTTGGAAAGTTCAGCTTGGGCTGAAGTTGAACTCAGGACCCATGCAGAAATGTTGGGCATCCCTGCAGATGTGTTTGCTATGACCAGGTCACAGGCAAAAATGTCTAAAACTGAACAGGCCCTGGATTCTGGAAGAATGGACCAGGTGCCTCCCAAGAGGAGGAGCAGTAGGGTTAAGGCAGTGTCTTTTCCCCTGCCTCAGAATGCAGATCAGTCTCTTGAGGGAGATGATCTCAGTCCTGAAGAAGGAACTGTCCCAGAGGAGCTTGAGCCTGATCAGGTTGAGTTCTTGGGGACAGGGGGCCCTTCCAGGGTAGATCTGAGCCAGGAGCAACTAAGCTGCCCCTCTCTTGAACTCCTCAGACAGCAAGCTGCTGCTGAGGCTGCTGGGAGTGCTAGTGGTACCCATAGGATCTATTGGGATGATGGACTCCTTTACTCAGAGTGTAGAGACCCCAAGCCTGGAGCCACCAGGAGGTTGGTTATACCTCTGAAGTTTAGGAGCTTCCTATTGACACTAGCACATGATATCCCATTGGCAGGTCACCTAGGCCAAAACAAGACTTGGGACAGAATTGACCCTCACTTTCATTGGCCTCATATGTCTGAAGACACCAAGGAGTTTTGTCGCTCCTGGGTTACCTGTCAAGCCAGTGGTAAGGCAGGTAGCACCACAAAGGCCCCCTGATACCACTACCTGTGGTGGGGGTTCCCTTGAGAGGGTAGGGATTGACATTGTTGGTCCCCTAGACCCCCAAACTGCATCTGGGCACAGATTTATCCTAGTGGTGGTGGACCATGCCACTAGGTACCCAGAAGCAATTCCCTCAGGACCACCACAGCTCCTTTGGTGGCAAGGGCCCTCCTGGGAATCTTTTCCAGGGTGGGTTTTCCTAAGGAGGTAGTATCAGACAGAGGTGCCAACTTCATGTCTAGTTACTTGACTGCTATGTGGAAGGAGTGTGGAGTAAATTATAAATGTATCACCCCTTATCACCCACAATGCAATGGTTTAGTTGAGAGGTTCAACAAAACCTTGAAGGGCATGATTAAAGGTCTCCCAGAAAAGCTTAGGCGCAGATGGGACATACTTTTGCCCTGCCTTCTCTTTGCCTACAGAGAGGTTCCACAGAAGGGGGTTGGTTACAGCCCATTTGAGCTTCTGTTTGGACATCCAGTTAGGGGTCCATTGTGTCTAGTGAAGGAGGGATGGGAGTTACCTCTCAAACCCCTAAACAGGATATTGTGGACTATGTACTTGGTCTCCGCTCCTGGATGGCTGAGTACATGAAGAAGGCAACTAAAAACCTTGAGGCTAGCCAGGAATTACAAAAAGCCTGGCATGACCAAAAGGCTGTGTTGACTGTTTATCAGCCAGGACAGAAAGTATGGGTGTTGGAGCCTGTGGCCCCAGCAGCCCTCCAAGATAAGTGGAGTGGCCCCCATACAATTGTTGAACAGAAGGGAGAGGTTACCTATCTGGTGGACCTTGGAACTCCCAGGATCCCCCATAGGGTGCTCCATGTCAACAGACTGAAACCATATGTTGACAGGGCAGACATGGGCTTGCTCATGGCTACTGATGAGGGACAGGAGGAAGAGAGTGATCCACTCCTGACCTGCTCTCTCAGAACCCTGATGATGGATCAGTAGATGGTGTAGCCTTGGCAGGCAGCCTCACTGATCAGCAGCAAACTGATTGCAGAAGAGTTCTCTGTCAGTTCAGACATATGTTCTCTCTGACTCCCAGTCAGACTACCTGGTGCACTCATGAAGTGGACACTGGGGACAGTCTGCCTGTTAAAAATAAGATTTACAGGCAACCTGACCATGTCAGGGACTGCATCAGGACTGAAGTCCAGAAGATGTTGGATTTGGGTGTGATTGAACCATCAGATAGCCCTTGGGCTAGTCCAGTAGTCTTAGTGCCTAAACCTCACACCCAGGGTGGTAAGAGAGAGATGAGGTTTTGTGTAGGCTACAGAGGTCTCAATGCAGTCACTAGGACTGATGCCCATCCCATACCAAGGGCAGATGAGCTCATAGACACTTTGGCCTCAGCCAAGTTTCTCAGCACATTTGACCTGACAGCTGGCTACTGGCAAATCAGATTAGCCGAGGATGCAAAAGCCAAAACAGCATTTTCTACCCCTAGTGGGCACTACCAATTTGTGGTGATGCCCTTTGGTTTGAAAAATGCACCTGCCACTTTTCAAAGGTTGGTGAACAAAGTCCTTACAGGCCTGGAAGCCTATAGTGCAGCATATCTAGATGATATTGCTGTCTTTAGCTCCACCTGGGAGGATCACCTGGTCCACCTGAGAAATGTTTTGGAGGCCCTGCAGAAAGCAGGCCTAACTATCAAGGCCACCAAGTGCCAGATAGGGCAGAGTCAGGTTGTGTACCTGGGCCACCTTGTGGGTGGAGGCCAGGTTCAACCATTGCAGAGCAAAATCCAGACCATCATGGACTGGGTTGCTCCAACCACCCAGACTCAGGTCAGAGCTTTCTTGGGCCTGACTGGGTACTATAGAAGATTTGTCAAAGGGTATGGATCCATAGTGACCCCTTTGAATGACTTAACTTCTAAAAGAATGCCAAAGAAAGTTCAGTGGACAGTTAGCTGTCAAAAGGCATTTGATGACACGAAGCAGGCCATGTGCACTGCTCCCATTCTGCAAAGTCCTGATTACTCCAAGCAATTCATTGTCCAAACAGATGCATCTGAGTTGGGGGTAGGGGCTGTGTTATCACAATTGAATGATGAAGGTCAGGATCAGCCAGTAGCTTTTATTAGCAGAAGGTTGACCCCCAGAGAGAAACGTTGGTCAGCCATTGAGAGGGAGGCCTTTGCTGTGGTTTGGGCCTTGAAGAAGCTGAGGCCATACTTGTTTGGCACTCACTTCATTGTTCAGACAGACCACAAGCCCCTCTTATGGCTAAAACAGATGAAGGGTGAAAACCCCAAACTTTTGAGGTGGTCCATTTCCCTACAGGGGATGGACTATACAGTGGAACATAGACCTGGGAGTAACCATGCCAATGCAGATGGACTCTCCAGATATTTCCACTTAGAACATGAAGACTCAACTGGTCAAGGTTAGTTTAATGTCCTGACGTTTGGGGGGAGGGGGTTGTGTAGGAGAGTAGGATCTGCTTCTTATAGTTACCCCCACATTTTGCTGATGTTTCACTGTTTTTCGACTTAGCCAGACTAAGGCCCTGCTAACCTGGACCCCAGTCTATCTGCTTTCTACTCTAAATTGACTGTATGTACTTTAGGTACACTCCAGATTGGATTCTGGGGTACTCTTGTGAGTCCCTAGTATATGGTATACTATGTACCCAGGGCATAGGTACCCCAGAGGCCTACCAGGGGCTGCAGCATGTATTATGCCACCCCTGGGAAGCTTTGTAAAATGAACAACAGGTCTGCTACAGCAGCCTGTGTAAGGTGGTGTATCCACTCCTTACTGAGATATAGGTTCCCTATATCTCTCCATATCACTGCACATGTAAACCTATCAGTCACCCCTATGGCAGGCCTTAACAATCCTGAAGGCAGGGTGCTGGGTTTCATGTGAGAGGGTGCCCATGCATGAGCAGAGCCCTCTGCAGCTTTCGGAATCTTTATTCCGTGGTTGTTTGTGATGCAGCCAGACCATATACTCTTAAGTGCATTATAACCAAACGGTAAATGCTAACTTTGGAGTGGCTGCATGGAAAACTGTCGTGTTTGGTGTCAAACACCTTGGAATCATACCCCCACACCAGTAACTGGTGTGGGAGTATGATCCCACCCTTCTAGAGGGAGAGACATGACAGCACCGGTATACCTGGTACCAGCTAACAGAGCCCTGGCATCACAAAATGGATGCTGCAGCCACAGACACGAGTCTGCCCTCCTGCTGCTGGACGAAACTCCGGCAGGGGAGGCCTGGACAATAGGTTTCCTGTCACAGGGAGGTGTGACCACCTCCCAGACAGGCTTTAGTGTATTGGGGCTGGGTGGGTGCACTCTCAGAGTGCTTTGAAGTCTGCACTGGGGGCACATTTGGTGTCCCTGTGCATAGTCCAGCTCAAACCGGTTGCAGGGGCACACAGCCCCTGCTCTGGCACGAAACTGGACAAAGGAAATGGGTGTAGCCACTCCTCTTTCCTGACCCTCCCATAGGTGGGTCCCCAGAGTTTGTCCAACCCCTTCCTTGGGTATAAAGTAGGAAACCCTGACTACAGGACTTTAGATTACACCTGGACTAAACTCTGATACCAGAAACCAAGTACTTCGATGATCTGCACGACGCTGGACGACTGAAGAATCTCCCTTGGAGTAAAGGAGTTACTCCCCTGCAAGGCAGGCACCTTTAACGCAACTGACCAGTTGGCATCTCCGAGCTCCGACGGACTCCGAAGAATATTGCCACACAGGAGGTGGGTTTTCCTAGGTCTCTGAGATCGATCTCTGCCCACAGCAAGTCTGAGGCCCGTATCCCTCGAGGAAGACCGTGCAACCCGAACCCCTGGACACCGCGACCATTTGCAGAAGCATCAGCTTTCCGGCAACCCCTGAGGCTGAGCTTTGGGTTACTTGTAGCCCTGACCCCGAGCAGCAATTGCACTGAAGATTTTCGGCCTACACCCAACGAGTGTTCCGTGGGCCGCCATTTTGTGATTCCTCTCGAGGTCCCTTCGCGATCCCTGGTCCGTTGACCTGTGGGTCCCCAAGAAGGCAACTCTAACTTTTATTGGGCTTTCTGGTTGCTCCAGACGTGCCCTGACTCTCCATCGCTTGGGGAGTCCCCAGGACCTTGCTGGTCCGCACAGAAGCATCTTTTCTCTTCCTGCGTGGGTTGCTGTTGCCAAGGCTTGTTGTGGTCAATCTGAGCACCGACACCCCAGCACTCGACATCCTTCATGGGACAGCTCGAATTCGGCTCCTGGTCGTCGTCGACGTCTCCGGGACCCCGTGGCTGCAGAGTCAAGCTTCACCTCTTCGCACCTGAAGCACCCGACATCGGTGGGCATTCGATTGCTCCGCTCCTGGTCACTGGCTAGTGACCCAGACTCTGTCCCCTCTGCTTTCAGGTTCTTCACATCTTCGATCCAGGCTTGGATCACACCGGACACTTTTCTCCTTCACGGCAGCAGCACTTTGCAGCAGATCGCCATTGAAAACGACGACGATTCCCGACACCTTTTGGCACCTATGCACCCGGCTTCCTGGGTGAGGTAACTCGAGTACTCCGGTGCTCCCGTGGGTGTTGGCCCTTGAAAACCTTAAGTCTAAAGGGGTTTGCTGAAAGTCCTCTCCTAAGTGTCCTTTAACTTTAAAATTCCAACCGCGACTTTTCGCATTGAATCCTACGGCGCTCGCGGCTGTGTTCTCACACTGCACACGTCCCCTCCTTGGGGTCCCAGCGATTCTACGTGCTCTAGGCACTGTGTCTAGTCAAGTCGTGGTTCTTATACCACTTTCTTAGTATATGGTTTGGTCTCCCCCTGGAGCCCACTGTGTATTGTGCTATTTACTGTAGTTTTAATACTGTGATACTGTGTATCTTGAACTCTAATCTCATAAAGGGATTAGTAGTCAGTGTTTAGAAATAAATACATATATTTTATATATATCTTGTGTGGTTCTCCTTTAATTTGTTATTCAAGAGGTTATAATCTGGTAAACCAAGCTGCTTTACACTCCTTCAAGACTTAGCCTGAAGGCTGCTCTCCATAGCTACCACTAGGATAGCTTTCAATAAAGGTTGTCTTTAAACCTATCATCAATAAGGGTCGTTTGGACTGGTGCAAGGTGCCCACTATAACTAGTGGACAGCATATGCCAGGCCAACTTCTCACATCGCCCACACCCCTCATATACATCGAAGCTACAGCAGAGGTCGTTCCTTCTCCTTCCTTGCGGCCAGGTCCTGGAACTACCTCCCTTTTCACCTTCGGAACTCACCCTCTCTGCTAGAATTCAGGAAAGGACTTAAGACCTGTCTGTTCGACTGAGCCTCCACAGCAAGAAGCTCAGCTCCTGGATACCCTCCCAAGTGTTAGCCGCCCTATACGAGTCTTGTTTGATTGATTTTCACCTGCATCCTCAGCATCAGTATCTGTATCTCTGTAACCCTTTGGTGGATTTTGATCGCCAATGTCTCTAAAATTTCATATAAATACACTCTATTTTTTAAAATAGTTTTTGTGTCTCTTTCTTGTTGTGTGACTTTCTTATTTCGTTGTTTGTTGCTGTTAAATTCTTTACACTAAGTTCCTTTGTCAAGCCTTGCTGCTCGAGCCACAGCTACCCAGGGTTGAGCAAAGGTGATACAAACGAGCCTGACTAGACCCAAGACAGTTTTTGCGAGTGTATTCCACGATAAGGCCCCACAGCCATATCATATAATACACCCAAATCTTCACAAGCGGAAACATAAATATGTATACAGTGACTAGTGTAACAAAAAAATAGTAAATCTGCACCGATAGAAGTACTCCTTTAATGAGTGCAAATGTACTACTTTTTGGAATACACAAACATTGTTATAAGTTGGCTTGGAAAGCTGTGTCAGTCTCAGGTTTCCAGGCCTACTACTGGCTATCAAACAACCAAAAGGAGATGGGAAGAATGCTTGAAAACTAGGGACAATCACTGAGGGTAGCATTCCAACCCATCGTTTTCAGCCACCGTGCCACTCTAGACACAGGGTCACCTATTGCAAATCAATACCGACCAGTTCCTTGTGGAAACAGTACATCCTGAACCATGGTTGTCTCACCCCTCCACCCTGCAACCCACAGCTTTTTTAGTTGGGGAATTTGAAGTTAGACCCCCCACCCCAACCGAATCTCACTGACCTACCGGCGCCATTGGATGGATCATCTGCCAATGTTTCGTGGTTGGCTTGTTACTCTCACCTCTAAATGGAACCCTTAGTCGTTTTAGAGCTCATCAGTGTTTTGCTTTATGAATTAGGATGCATAGACAACACATTAGTTAACATCATGTTATGGAGAATGAAGAAAATGTGTGTTTGAAATCCTATTTTTATTGTTTAGCAAATACTTTGTAAAATTTGGTAAAGAGAATTAATAACAATAGATCCCTTTCTTAAGGGTTATGATTTCCTCCAAAAGTGACAATTAGTGATTTTCTGATCAGTACTTGTTAGAACATCTCACTTTTCATTGTTAAAAATGGTCTTGGTGGCTTAATTAACTGACGTTTGCTCTGGTGCAAGTGTTAGTTTTTGCAGTATTAATATTTGAGGGATTCACTTTGGCTAATGGAAATACATCAACAGATGCTGGCCTACAATTGTACTGAGTTCTCAATACTGAAGTGTGTCGAGAAAGTAAACTATATATGGAGTGTTGTGCCCCAATGTCACCTTATTGTCTTGTGACAAAAGTAATGCACTGGGGCAACGGGTAGTGGATGGAAAATGGTAACATATACTACCTAGTGAGAGATGCAAATACAAATTGACAAATAGAAGGGAGTATTATAACAGTTGCTATTCAATTAAGTTACACCCACATCTGCTCCAGATTTTTTACATCCCAAACAGGCTCATATCCGTTGACTGGAGTAATATGCACATCACACGTGGTCACTCACAGGTACTTCAAGGGAGCCACGTATAACACAATGGAGGTAGGGAACAGCACTACCAGTACAAAGGGAAGAATGGGAAAATATTTATAATGAAACTGGTATATTTAAACAAATATATTTTTAAAGAGTTTGAAATATATACAGAAGTCGAAATGTTTTTAAAACAAATACAAGTACACAATAGGAAACATAGGCAGAAATATTCACTTCAGACTTACAAGCTCTTTAAAAATTCCTCATATTCATGTGTGGGGAATGCCAAGGGGTCCGTATCTCTGATTTTGGCCTGTATCCCTCCACCTAAATCTGCGGCTTATAAATGATTTCCTCCAAAACCCCTTGTGTTTTTCTGGGGGGTGGGGAGGGTTGCAAAGCAGGTGAGGGGAGAGTGTATGCTGCTCCCCTTAAGTTTCCTTTGGAGTGTGGGCCAGGTCAGCAGCTGCTGCAGCTCCACAGCTCTCCTTTAAAGTCCTGGCCTGAAATTATTTGGTCCAGAGTTTGGGGTCCTGATAATTTCAAGCCTGGAGAAAAATAGGAAAATCAATATGAAGGGACCAAAACAAGTGGACAAGCACACTTCACTGGAGAAACAGTGCTATTACAGATGGACGGTATCAAAGATGGTAGATTGGAGTCGAAGCGTTTGGGATGTCATTCTTTCCCAAATGCCAATAGACTAGCTGTGAGAACCCATCTCGACATGCAGGTCATGAGGCGATATGTGCTGTCAGGTGCTGAAAGCTCACATGCCCCCGTCATCCCCTGAAGTAGCAATGATCCTACCCGAGCCATCCATCGAGGGGCAATCCAGTAGAGTGTACCTGGCCTAGGCAAATTCAGGATTTCAAATCCCTCATTTCATTTCTATCTTCAGTATTGCCCCCTCCTGTTCTGCCCATTAAAGCATTTCCTTTCTCCACGCCCAGAGCCCAGGTCCATCTGGGGAACTGGCATAGATTGGAGTGGGAATAGTAAATGTCACCCCTTTAGTGCCCAGTACATTCTTCAAAACGGTATAGATTGGAGTCGGAGTAGTATATGTCACCCCTTTTGTGTCGAACACGTTTTCACAAATTCGTATAGACTGGAGTGGGAATAGTAAATGTCATCCCTTTAGTGTTCAATACTTTTCCCAAATTGTTTCAGGATTAAGTGGGAATAGTAAATGTCACCCATTTACTGCCCAACAGTTTCCCCAAATTGTTATAAACTAGAGTGGGAATAGTAAATGACACCCCTTTAGTGTCCAACACTTTCCCCAAGTTGGTCTAAATTAGAGTGGGGATAGTAAATGTTACTCTTTTAGTGTACAACTCCTTCCCCAAATTGGTATAGATTGGCAAGAGAGATAGTATATGTTAACCCTTTAGTGTCCCACACCTTCCCCAAATTGGTATAGATTGGAGTGGGAATCGTAGATGTCATCAGGGCACAAGTCCTAAAAAAAGAAGTGGGGGGACTCTCCAAGTTAGGTGGTGTCACAGGAAGTGACATCACGGCAGGAAGTGACATCACGGCAGGAAGTGACATCACATGTGCAGCAGATCTATCATTTGCACATATTGCAAGATTTAACAATTGAAGCTGCTCAGTATTTAAGCCTGTGACTTAAGGTCCCTGTATGGAGGAATTAACAGCCCAAATGTGGATGAAGTTTGGCGTACAACTACATTAGTCAAGCCATTAAGTGCTGTAAGCGAGGCATACTAAAACATGGCACCATGAACAAAAACAGAGTTTGTGCGTTGAAAAAACCAAAGAAAACCACATGCTAGAAACTACAATAGTGATTATGAATGTACAGTTTGACAACCTCATTTATACGCAAAGCAATAAATAAATATGGATAAATACAGATAAAATGGCCAAAAGATAAATATGGGTAAATACAGACGGAAATGTTAAAAAAGAAATACCATAAAACCGGGAGCACTACTTCAGCTTTCTGTGCATTACACCTAGAGCCACTGGAATTAAGCCATTAAACCGATTCTGTGACATAATTCTACACATTATTATAGGCATTCTGCATTTGCCACATAATCCATCATCTACCGCATAGAACACAGAATTTAACAACAATTTTTTTTAGCTCAAACTGACCAAAATAACTGAAATTGACCCGTGTTGCCGCTCAGTGGAATACCCTATGCAAAGGCTGATCAGTCGGCTTTCTGCTGCTTATTACTGTATTTGGATGAGGTAAAACCTTTGCCCAGGCAGTGTCAATATGTAAAAAGTTACAAAAGAATTAAGAAATAGTATCACAAAAAGTGCTGCATTAGGTCGAATAATTTGCCTTTTCTTGCTGCATAATTTGGTTCTCCTCTGCCAGTGGCCCTGGTAATGGCACAGAAGGTGTACATGATGCACTTTCTCCATCCCTGGGTGTATGGGGACCATAGGTGTCCATGATAATGCGAGACCCACATTCCAAAGCTGTAACACGAAGAGATGGCGTGCACTCTTTTCCGGTTGTTTGATTGCTCGTATTGAAAAACTGCAAATAAAATGCCCTTTTCTGCAACCATTGAAATCCGATACCCAGAAGTTCTGAATTCGCCGAGTGCGATAAACAGCAACAACCACGAGTTGCGGTGAATGTACGTGTGGTATCCTGTACGGCATATGGTGAGGGTATGTGAGTGTTGCATGGTCAGTGCATGTATATGCATTAAACGTCTGCGTGTGCGTTGGGTGTGCGTGGGTGTTGTGTCTTGTGACGTATGCAATTCTGTGCTTGGAATAAATGCATATGATATGAACGGAAGTATCTTCCAACCAAGACCTGTTTTTGTACCTGAACATGCCCATCCTGCTCTCTAACAGAGGTCGCTTCCTTAACCTTGCCCTAGCACCGTACTATTGCTGACGTTTCTCTCCTAGCGCTTCGAGGATGTAGCGAGGCTTGGCCGACCCTCCCTCATCCCAGATGTCCACCCATAAACTGCCCGCGCCAGGGCGCAGCTGGCACTCAAGAGGCCGCTGGGCGGGAAAACTATCGATCGGACGAGAGACTCCTGCAGCAGCTGTCGAGGAGAGATAACCGCGATGAAGGAGCAGCTGGGATTCGCCAGATAATACACAGCTGTTAGGAATCCGTAGGGTGTCGGTGTGACCTTTCACACCATATTTGGCTCGGTTTAAACCCAGGTCTGCGCAGGTTCCTCTTAGAAGGCGCCCTCTCTCGCGTGGTTTGGTTGGTGCGCGCTTTATCACGCTTTGGATGAGCACAGCAGGGTGGACGGCGTAATGATAAGCAGGGTGGACGGCGTCCACCCTGGAAAATAAGTGGGGGGACGCCGTCCACCCGCGTGGTACCCCGACTCGTGCCCTGGATGTCATCCCTTTAGTGTCCAACACCTTTCCCGAATTGGTATAGATTGGAGAGGGGGATAGTATATGTCAACCTGTTAGTGTCCCACACCTTCCCCAAATTGGTATAGATTGGAGTGGAAATCGTAAATGTCACCGCTTTAGTGTCAAACACCTTCCCCAAATTGGTATAGATTTGAGTGCGAAAAGTAAATATCACCCCTTTAGTGTCCTACACTTTGTCAAAAATGGTTTATGTTGAAGTGTGATTATTTAATTTTATAATTTTAGTGTGCAATTATTTGTTTTAATTGTATTTGTATGTAGTAAAAATAGTCTGTGTTATTTAACCCCTTCGGTGCCGAGGATATAACGGTTACGTCCTCGGCTGCAGCGCTGGTCTGCCAAGGACGTAACCGTTACTTCCTTAGCACACCACTGTCAAATCCCTCTGCTGTAAACAGCAGAGGGATTTCCATTTTATTTGTTTTGCCTCGAGAGGCAGGAAAGAGCTTCCCCAACCTCTCGAGGCATTTTTTTCCCCAAATTAACGACGATCGCGCACATGGCGCGCTGACGTCATTACATTGAAAGTGAAACTGAAATGAGCCGATCGGCTTTTTTTCATTTTCGCTGCTTTGGTGCTCGTGGGGCTGTCTCAGCCTCTCGAGCACCGAACCACAAGGGAGAGGTATCGTTGGAAAGGGGAGAATCTCCCCTTTCCAATGATACCCTTCCCTAGTGGATCCCTGCATGGGGATCACCGTAGGAGGGCAATCCCCAAACAGGGATCCACCACTAGACACAGGGAAGGGGTAGTACCCCCTTGGGCAAGGGCCTTTTCTCCCCCCAATATAATATTGCTCATATTAAGTCTTTCTGCCCCCCCTCCCCCCTGGGGGGCAGATAGGAGCAGTAGCCCCCAATCTGCCCCCCTGGAGGGGCAGAAAGCACACTAGACACAAGGGATTTTTTTTTAATACTTAGGGGTGGGGACTGGCCTAAATGGGCACTATAATGCCCCCAGCCTTCCCCAAAATTGCTGCAGTCTTTCTACCCCCCCGGGGTGCGGGCAATAGCCCCCGATCTGCCCCCCCCCGGGGGGTACAGAAAGCCCACTAGGCACCAGGGATAAATGTTTTGTTTTTTAATAAAAGAGGGATGGGGGCTGCCCACAATGGGCATGCCAATGCCCCCACCCGCCAACACAAAAGGGACAGTCTTTCTGTCCCCCCAGGAGGCAGATGGGGGTTATTAACCCCCATCTGCCCCCCAGGGAGGCAGAAAGCTCACTAGACACCAGGGTTTTTTTTCTTCCTTAAAGAGAGTTGGGGGCTGCCCAGAATTGGCCTTCTAGTGCCCCCACCACTCAAAACAAAAGGGACAGCCTTTCTAACCACCACAGGGGGCAGATGGGTGTTATTACCCCTGATCTGAAAGCCCACTAAACAGCAGGGATATTTCTTTTTAGTATAAAAGTGGGATGGGGCTGCCCATAATGGGCAATATCATGCCCCCACCCACATTTATAAAAACAGAAGTCTTTCTGCCCCTCCCTGGGGGGCAGATGGAGGTACTAGCCTCTGATCAGCCCCACCCGGGGGGGGAGCAGAAAGCCCACTAGGCACCAGGGATTTTTTGTTTTGAATATGTAAGGGTGGGGCTTTCCAAAATTGGCATGCCAGTGCCCCCACTCCACAAAACAAAAAAGGGACAGTCTTTCTGCCTGCCCTGGAGGGTAGATGGGGGATATTACCCCCGATCTGCCCCGGGGGGTGGGGCCGAAAGCCCACTAGACATCAAGAATTTCTTTTTTAATAAAAGAGGGGTGGGGGCTGCCCATAATGGGCGATGCCAATGCCCCCCCCAAAAAAAATAGCCACAGTCTTTCTGCCCCCAGGGGGGCAAATGGGGTCAATAGCCCCTGATCTGCCCCGTGGGGGCAGAAAGCCCACTATGCACAAGAGATATGTTTATGGGCATGTCAGTGAGCGGCCCCTTAGGCAAGGTTTGGCCCCCTTTCTTTTGTGAACACATTTGGGCTGCCTCTGCCCCCCTTGGATTCAGATCTGCGATATTTTTAGGCACATCTGCTCCCCAAGGGGGGCCAAAAACCACTAGACACTAACAAACGCTTCTGTGTGTCTGTGAACTGGAGTTTGGCTGACGGTCTGTGGTTACTGGAGTTTTGCTGTCTATGTGTGAACCTGCATTTTCCTGGCAGTGTGTGTGGACTTGTGCTTAGCTGGCAGTGTGTGTGGACTGTCACTTGGCTAGCGGTGTGCATGGACTGTTGCTTGGCTTGCGATGTGCTTGGGTGCTGCTTGGCTGGCGGTGTGCTTGGATGGCGCTTGGCTGGTGGTGTGCATGGATGGTGCTTGGCTGGCGGTGTGGCCTGCGTGGATCCTCCAGCGTTTTATTACCCACACAATTAAGGTACCATTTTATTGGGAGACCTGGGGTAATGCTGGGTGGTAGGAAATTTGTATTGGCCTGGTGATCCCACAACTTTCCCCACACAAAAATGTGAGGAAAATGTGATTTTTTAAGCAAAATTTGAGGTTTGCAGAGAATTCTGGGTAAGAAAACATTGGGGGATCCATGTAAGCCACACCTTCCTGAACTCCTCTTGGTGTGAAGTTTTCAGAAATGTCGGGGTTTGGTAGGTTTCCCTAGATGGCCGCCTAGCCCGGGACCAAAAACGCAGGTGCCCCCCTTGCAAAACCAGGTCGTTTTGGGATAGATCATTTTGATGTCTCCACAATAGGTTTTGGGCCCTTCCCTGTTGCAGGTTTTTGGCCCACCCACACAAGTGGGGTACCATTTTTATGGGCAGAATTGGGGGAATGCTGGGTGGTAGGAAATTTGTGTCAGCCTGGTGATCCCGCAACTTTCCCACACAGAAATATGAGGAAAATTTGATTTTTCTAAGCTACAATTGAGGTTTGCATGGGAGTCTGGGTAAAAAGACATTGGGGGATCCACGCAAGCTACACCTCTCTGGACTCCCCTGGGTGTCTAGTTTTCAGAAATGTCTGGGTTTGGTAGGTTTCCCTAGATGGCCGCCTAGCCCAGGACCAAAAACGCAGGTCCCCCCCCTTGCAAAATCAGGTCGTTTTGTGATGGATAATTCTAATGTCTCCACAATATGTTCTGGGCCCTTCCCTGCTGCAGGTACTTGGCCCACCCACACAAGTGGGGTATCATTTTTATCGGGAGACTTGGGGGGATGCTGGGTGGGTGGAAGTTTGTGGCACCCCGCAGATTCCAGAACTTTCCATCACAGAAATGTGAGGAAAATTAGGTTTTTTTTACAAAGTTTGAGGTTTGCAAGGGATTCTGGGTAAAAGAACCTGGTGAGAGCCACACAAGTCACACCATTCTGGATTCCCCTGGGTGTCAAGTTTTCACAAATGTAGAGGTTTGCTTGGTTTCCCTAAGTGCCAGCTGAGCTAGGGCCCAAAAGCCACAGCTAGGCACATTGCAAAAAAAGGGTTCGTTTTCACTGGAAAAATGTGATGTGTCACATTGCGTTTTGCGCCGTTTCCTGTCACGGGCACTAGGCCTACCCAGACAAGTGAGGTACCATTTTTATCAGGAGACTTGAGGGAATGCTCGGTGGGTGGAGCTTTGTGGCTCCCTACAGATTCCAGAACTTTCCAACACAGAAAAGTGTGGAAAATTTGGTTTTTTGACAAAGTTTGAGGTTTGCATGGGTTTCAAGGTAACAGATTCTCGTGAAAGCTACACAAGTCACCCCATCCTGGATTTCCCTGGGTGTCTAGTTTTCAAAAATGTACAGTTTTGCTAGGTTTCCCTCGTGCCGGCTGAGCTAGGGCCCAAAATCCACAGCTAGGCACATTGCAAAAAAAGGGTCAGTTTTCACTAGAAAAATGTGGTGTCTCCACGTTGCATTTTGGGCTGTTTCCTGTCGCGGCCACTAAGCCTACCCACACAAGTGAGGTACCATTTGTATAGGCAGACATGGGGGAATACTGGGTGGGTGGAAGTTTGTGGCTCCCCGCAGATTCCAGAACTTTCCATCACAGAAATGTGAGGAAAATGTGTTTTTTTTTTTACAAAGTTTGAGGTTTGCAAGGGATTTTGGGTAACAGAACCTGGTGCGAGTCACACAAGTCACCTCATCCTGGATTCCCCTGGGTGTCTAGTTATCAAAAAGGTACAGGTATGCTAGGTTTCCCTTGGTGCTGGCTGAGCTAGGGCCCAAAATCCACTGCTAGGCACATTGCAAAAAAGGGTCAGTTTTCACTGGAAAAATGTGATGTGTCCATGTTGCGCTTTGGGCCGTTTCCTGTCCCAGACACTAGGCCTACCCACACAAGTGAGGTACCATTTGTATCAGGAGACTTAGGGGAACACAGAATAGTAGAACAAGTGTTATTACCATTTGTCTTTCTATGCATTTCTGCCTTCCAAATGTAAGACAGTGTGTAAAAAAGAAGTCATTTTGAACAACACCCTTTAATTCACATGCTAATATGGGTACCCACAAATTCAGAGATGCACAAATAACCACTGCTTCTACACTCCATATCTTAGTCCCATTTCGGAAATACATAGGTTTCCTTGATACCTATTGTTCACTCTATATTTTACCAAATGAATTACTGTATACCCGGTACACAATGAAAAACCATTGCAAGGTGCAACTCAGTTATTGGCTCTGTGTTCTTCGGGTTCTTGGGGAACCTACAAGCCTCATATATCCCCGCAACCAGAAGGGTCCCGCAGACGTAACGGTATATAGCTTTAAAAAATCTACTATAGTTAGAAGTTACAGGTGAAAGTGTAGGCAAAAATGGCTGTTTTTTTCAACTAAATTTCAATATTCTTTCATTTCAACTGTTCCTTTCTATAGGAAAACCTTGAAGGATCCACACAAATGACCCCTTGCTGAATTTAGAATTTGTCCACTTTTCAGAAATGTGTAGCTTTCCATTAGTTTTACACCCATTTGTACCACTAACTGAAAGGAGGTTGAAAGCACAAAAAATGGGAAAAATAGGCCATGTCCCATTAAAATGCCAAAACTGTGTGGAAAATGTTGGTTTTCTGACAAAAGTCTGCCTGTTCCTGAAAGCTGGGAAGATGGTGATTTTAGCACCCCAATCCCTTTGATGATACCATTTGCAGGAAAAAGAAACAGAAGCTTTTTTCTGCAGCGCTTTTTTCCCATTTTTCCCCATACCCCCAAAATTTTGCTGTATTTTGCCTAATTTCTCGGTGTCCTCCAGGGGAATCCGCAAACCCTGGATACCTTTAGAATTCTCAGCATGTTGGAAGAAAAGGACGCAAATTTGGCGTGGATACCTCATGTAGACAAAACATTATGGGGGCCTAAGCACGTACTACCCCAAATAGCCAAAAAAGGGCGTAGCACAGGGGGGAGAAAAGGCCTGGCAGCGAAGGGGTTAATTAGTATTGTTGGTATTTAGCAATATAATAAAATAGTTGAATGGTTGTAATAAATAATATTATTAATTACATAATATTTATATAATAAAGATGTGACACATTTTTGTAAATTTATTTATGTTTTCAAGTTTATTTTATTTATATTTTTGCATTTTGAAACATATATATTTCAAATTCAAATAACTCTAGGGGTGACAGTGTTGCGCTTTTCAAATGCTGTTTGAAATTAAAAATAAACATTTATACATAGATAAATAAATACAACATTTTAATGTATTTTTATTATTTCATAAATCACCTTTGAGTTGTATTGCACGTTGTACATTTTCCACTTTTTCCCCATTATTTAATTTTTTTTTAACTGTTCCTAAATTGTTTCATATACATATTTTAAAGATCATTTTAACATAGGTTTTCTTAGTACATTTTCAATAATATTATATATTTTATACCATTATTTAATTTATACTTTACAATTGTTTTACATTTTTGATAACATTTTTGACATGTTTTAATATTTGCTACCATTTTTTAATACATTTGTTCAACATTGTTAAATGTTTTCCCATTCATTCTATGACGAGATGTTTTTTTTTTTGGTTCATTTAGTGGCCATTTTTTTTACCGCTACCTTCTATTTTGTAATCTATTTGTGTCATTTGTAGTCTATTTTCCGGGATCCAGGTCGCAGTAAGGTTGCTGTTTGCTTGAACAGATCATTCATTTTTAACCCCTTCTGTGCGCACGACGGCCGAAAGCCGTCGTGCGCAACAGAGCTTGTGTGCGCAGGACGACTCCCGGCCGTCCTGGCACATGGCACCGGAAATCCCTCTGGTGCAGGCACCAGAGGGATTTCTTTTTCTCCCCTAAAGCCTCAGGAGCTCGGGAAAAGCTTCCCCAGCTCCCGAGGCCCCCCCCCCCGTTTCTGTGAAATGACGATCAACGCGCATGTCGCGCTGACGTCATTTCATAGAAACCGAAACTGAAATGAGCCTTTAGGCTCATTTCAGTTTCACTTTCTATGTGCTCAGGGGGCTATCTCAGCCCCCTGAGCACGTAGAAAGACGGGAGAGGTATCATTGGAAAGGGGAGAATCTCCCCTTTCCAATGGTGCCCCTCCCAAGCGGATCCCTGCTCGGGGATCCCTCCAGGAGGGCGATCCCCAAGCAGGGATCCACCCACCAGACACCAGGGAGGGGGGAGCGGCCCCTTGGGCAAGGGCCTTTGCTCCCCCCAAACAATTTGGCTAAATTCAGTCTTTCTGCCCCCCCGGGGGGGCAGAAAGCCCACTAGATGCCAGGGATTTTTTAGGGGCAATTTTAATTAGTGTGGGGCTGCCCAAAACGGGCATGCCAATGCCCCCACGGGGGGGCAGAAAGCCCACTAGAAACCAGGGATTTTTTTTGGGCAAGTACAATTAGGGGTGGGGGCTGCCCAAAATGGGCATGCCAATGCCCCACCCCCGCAAAAATTACAGCCTTTCTGCCCCCCCTGGGAGGCAGATGGGGGCAGTAGCCCCCAATCTGCCCCCCGGGGGGGGCAAAAAGCCCACTAGACGCCAGGGATTTTTTTTTGTCAATTTGAATTAGGGGTTGGGGCTGCCCAAAACGGGCATGCCAATGCCCCCACCCCCGCAAAAATTACAGCCTTTCTGTCTCCCCTGGGGGCAGTAGCCTCCAATCTGCCCCCCCGGGGGAGGGCAAAAAGCCCACTAGATGTCAGGGATTTTTTGGGGCAATTTGAATTAGGGGTGGGAGCTGCCCAAAACAGGCATGCCCATGCCCCTGGGGGCAGATGGGGGCAGCATACATTTTTGTATTCATGTAGGGGTGGGGGCTGCCCTAAATGGGCATGACAATACCCCCACCCCCCCAGAGAAATTCCAGTCTTTCTGCCCCCCCGGGGGGCAGATGGGGGAGCGGCCCCTTGGGCAAGGGCCTTTGCTCCCCCCAAACAATTTGGCTAAATTCAGTCTTTCTGCCCCCCCCCGGGGGGGCAGAAAGCCCACTAGATGCCAGGGATTTTTTAGGGGCAATTTTAATTAGTGTGGGGCTGCCCAAAACGGGCATGCCAATGCCCCCACGGGGGGCAGAAAGCCCACTAGAAACCAGGGATTTTTTTTGGGCAAGTACAATTAGGTGTGGGGGCTGCCCAAGACGGGCCCCGCAAAAATTACAGCCTTTCTGCCCCCCCTGGGAGGCAGATGGGGGCAGTAGCCCCCAATCTGCCCCCCGGGGGGGGCAAAAAGCCCACTAGACGCCAGGGATTTTTTTTTGTCAATTTGAATTAGGGGTTGGGGCTGCCCAAAACGGGCATGCCAATGCCCCCACCCCCGCAAAAATTAAAGCCTTTCTGTCTCCCCTGGGGGGCAGATGGGGCAGTAGCCCCCAATCTGCCCCCCCGGGGGGGGCAAAAAGCCCACTAGATGTCAGGGATTGTTTTGGGCAATTTGAATTAGGGGTGGGGGCTGCCCAAAACAGGCATGCCCATGCCCCTGGGGGGCAGATGGGGGCAGCATACATTTTTGTATTCATGTAGGGGTGGGGGCTGCCCTAAATGGGCATGACAATACCCCCACCCCCCCAGAGAAATTCCAGTCTTTCTGCCCCCCGGGGGGCAGATGGGGGAGTGGCCCCTGATCTGCCCCCTGGGGGGCAGAAAGCCCACTAGGCGCCAGCGATTACGCTGGCTTTTTTTATGCGTGGGGATGGGGGCTGCCCAGAATGGGCATACCAATGCCCCCACCCCCCCAAAAAATAGCCATAGTCTTTCTGCCCCCCTTGGGGGCATATCGGGGCAAACCCCCCCCCCCGATTCCCCCCCAGGGCGGCAGAAAGCCCACCAGGCACAGACTTGTTTTTAGCAATGTGCCTACCTGTGGATTTTGGGCCCTAGCGCAGCTGGCACATAGGGGAACATAGCAAACCTGTAAATTTTTTAAAACTAGACACCAAGGGGAATCCAGGATGGGGGGACTTGTGTGCCTCTCTCCAGGTTCTGTTACCCAGAATCCCTTCCAAACCTCAAACTTAGTTTAAAAAAACACATTTTCCTCACATTTCTGTGTTGGAAAGTTTTGGGATCTGCGTGGATCCACAAAATTCCACCCACCATACATTCCCCAAAGTCTTCCGAGAATAATGGTACCTCACTTGTGTGGGTAGGCCTTGTGCCTGCGACAGGAAACGGCCCAAAACGCATCGTGGACACACCACATTTTCACAGTGAAAACTGACCCTTTTTTTGCAAAGTGCCTAGCTGTAGATTTTGAACCTTAGCTCTGCCGGCACCTAGGGAAACCCAGCAAACCTATACATTTTTGAAAACTAGACACCCAGGGGAATACAGGATGGGGTGACTTGTCTGGCTCTCCCCAGGTTCCGTTACCCAGAATCCCTTGCAAACCTCAAACTTTGTAAAAAAAAAAACAAATTTTCCTCACATTTTTGTGGTGGAAAGTTCTGGAATCTGCATGGATCCACAAAGTTCCACCCACCCCGCATTCCCCGAAGTCTTCCGAGAAAAATGTTACCTCACTTGTGTGGGTAGACCTAGTGCCCGCAACAGGAAACGACCCAAAACGCAACGTGGACACACCACATTTTCACAGTGAAAACGGACCCTTTTTTTTGCAAGGTGCCTAGCTGTAGATTTTGAACCCTAGCTCTGCCGGCACCTAGGGAAACCTAGCAAACCTATACATTTTTGAAAACTAGACACCCAGGGGAATCCAGGATGGGATGACTTGTCTGGCTCTCACCAGGTTCTGTTACCCAGAATCCCTTGCAAACCTCATAATTTGTCAAAAAAAAACACATTTTCCTCACATTTCTGTGGTGGAAAGTTCTGGAATCTGCGTGGATCCACAAAATTCCACCCACCCCGCATTCCCCAAAGTCTTCCGAGAAAAATGGTACCTCGCTTGTGTGGGTAGGCCTAGTGCCCACGACAGGAAACGGCCCAAAACGCTACGTGTACACACTACATTTTCACAGTGAAAACAGACCCTTTTTTGCAAAGTGCCTAGCTGTAGATTTTGAACCCTAGCTCTGCCGGCACCTAGGGAAACCTAGCAAACCGATACATTTTTGAAAATTAGACACACAGGGGAATCCAGGATGGGATGACTTGTCTGGCTCTCCCCAGGTTCCGTTACCCAGAATCC
Source organism: Calotriton arnoldi (assembly GCA_963921515.1). NCBI lineage: Eukaryota > Metazoa > Chordata > Amphibia > Caudata > Salamandridae > Calotriton > Calotriton arnoldi. Next base: position 2,792,897 of record CAWUFW010000605.1, on the reverse strand, counting down.
CTTGCAAACCTCAAACTTTGTAAAAAAACAAACAAATTTTCCTCACATTTTTGTGGTGGAAAGTTCTGGAATCTGCATGGATCCACAAAGTTCCACCCACCCCGCATTCCCCGAAGTCTTCCGAGAAAAATGTTACCTCACTTGTGTGGGTAGACCTAGTGCCCGCAACAGGAAACGACCCAAAACGCAACGTGGACACACCACATTTTCACAGTGAAAACGGACCCTTTTTTTTGCAAGGTGCCTAGCTGTAGATTTTGAACCCTAGCTCTGCCGGCACCTAGGGAAACCTAGCAAACCTATACATTTTTGAAAACTAGACACCCAGGGGAATCCAGGATGGGATGACTTGTCTGGCTCTCACCAGGTTCTGTTACCCAGAATCCCTTGCAAACCTCATAATTTGTCCCAAAAAAACAAATTTTCCTCACATTTCTGTGGTGGAAAGTTCTGGAATCTGCGTGGATCCACAAAATTCCACCCACCCCGCATTCCCCAAAGTCTTCCGAGAAAAATGGTACCTCGCTTGTGTGGGTAGGCCTAGTGCCCGCGACAGGAAACGGCCCAAAACGCTACGTGTACACACTACATTTTCACAGTGAAAACAGACCCTTTTTGCAAAGTGCCTAGCTGTAGATTTTGAACCCTAGCTCTGCCGGCACCTAGGGAAACCTAGCAAACCGATACATTTTTGAAAATTAGACACACAGGGGAATCCAGGATGGGGTGACTTGTCTGGCTCTCACCAGGTTCCGTTACCTAGAATCCCTTGCAAACCTCAAAATTTGTCCAAAAAAACACATTTTCTCACATTTCTGTGGTGGAAAGTTCTGGAATCTGCGTGATCCACAAAATTCCACCCACCCCGCATTCCCCAAAGTCTTCCGAGAAAAATGGTACCTCACTTGTGTGGGTAGGCCTAGTACCCGCGACAGGCAAGGCCCCAAAACCTATTGAGGCGACATCAAAATTACCTATCACAAAACAACCTGGTATTGCAAGGGGGGTCCCATGAGTTTTTGGCCCCGGGCTCGGCGGCCATCTAGGGAAACCTACCAAACCCACACATTTCTGAAAACTAGACAACCGGGGGAGCCCAGCAAGGTATGGCTTGTGTGGGTCCCCCAACATTTCTCTACCCAGAATCCCCTGCAAACCTCAAATTTTGTTGAAAAAATCAATTTTTTCTCACATTTCTGTGTGGGAAAGTTTTATAATCACTGGGCTGACACACATTTCCTACCACCCAGCGTTCCCCCAGTTCTCCCGATAAAAATGGTACCTCACTTGTGTGGGTAGGCATAGTGGCTGCAACAGGAAATGGCCCAAATCGTATACTGTGGAGACTTCAAAATTACCTATAACAAAACTACCTGGTTTGGGGGGGGCACCTGGTTTTTTGGCCCCAGGCTTGCCGCCATCTAGGGAAACCTACCAAACCCACACATTTCTGAAAACTAGACACCCTGGGGAGTCCAATGAGGTATGGCTTGCGTGGATCCCCCAACGTTTCCCTACCCAGAATCCCCTGCAAACCTCAAAATTAGCTGAAAAAACCCACATTTTCCACATATTTTTGTGTGGAATCACCGTGCCAGCACAAATGTCCTACCCCACAGCGTTCTCCTTAGTGTCCCGAGTAAAATGATACCTCACTTGTGTGGGTGTCCAATGCAGAATTGGCTAAAAACGTATTTTAAAACAAATGTAGCGCTTAGAATTCTTGGTGCTATTTATTTTATTTTATTTATTTATTTTATGAGTTTTATATAGCGCTGGCTAGACCCGAAGGTATCAGAGCGCTTTACAAGAGTATCACAGAGTTACAATAATTTACACAATGTTACACAGTAAAAACAGGGGTTAAGGGCATGAGAATACTCGAGGATGTCAAAAAAGACGCATGAAGAGGCAACGTAAAGCAGTGGTATGCAGTAAAAGCGGAAGATAAGCGGAGACAAGAACAACCTAAGGGGCAGGGGAAGGAAGAGGGGGGAGAACAGAAAGGAAAGGGTAAGGAAGGCAGATAAGGACAGGATAGTGAGAGGGAAACAAAACGGAAATGGGACCAGATATATCAACAAAATCGAAAAAGAGTAGTAGGTCCGTGGCAAAGGAGAGACGATCGAAAGGTCGCCCAGCTGAAGACCGGCGGGGACAGAGGAAAGGTCAGAGATCGCTAAGATGGCGGATCAGGGACAGGAGTGTCAATAGAAGAAACTCCCAAAATGGCGGGGAGCAAATGAGTCCAAGTCCGAAAGTCAAGGGAGCTAATTCCAAAACACCAAGAGCTGATTTCGCGGAGGGGAACTAGAGGGGGAAAGGAGCCAGAGAGTCAGGAGGGGGGAGGGCAGTCGATTTCCAAGTCACAGCCGTGCCGTCTATGTGCAATAGTTCTGGGCAGCGGGGGCAGCAGTGTCCGATCCGGTATCCACAGGTCAAGGAAGAATGTTACAGGCGCCAATGCAGCAGTCCGGGGAACGGGAGGCAGCAAAGTTAAAAACCGGAGGGGGCGCCTCTCCGGCACGGACGAAGAATAGTAGTCTCAGATAGCCACGTAGAGCAGTGCCGAAACTTCTTACTTCCACTTGGCCCCCAAATCGTACCAGATGTCTTGCGGGAGGTGAAGAAGGCGGTCTAGCTATCGGGAAAGGCAGCAGCAGTCAAACCCGGAGGCAGGGGGAGAGTCAGGAGGGGAGAACCTCCGCCCGGCTCTTCTGCGGCCATCCGGAGAGATCAAAGAGGCATCGGCTATGCAGTGAAGGGTTCCGTCGAACGTTGGTCACCAGGGAATTCAGAGAAAAGGCGGGGGAAGAGGAAGATGAGCAGCGGAGATGAGAGGTGAGCTGTGCCCGGTGCCCAGCTGGGTAGGTGTCGGCCGCAGCGAGATACCTGGGCCAGACTCCCCTATAGCTGACTGGGCGGCTCCACCGGACATCGGCCATGCTTGCTCTGGACTCCACGGGAGAAAGCCTCAAGCGCAAATTCTTTCGAGAATCTCGGGCTCACAAGCGAAAGATTGGAGCATCGAGGACCGCAGTTAAGAACGGAACCTCAGGTGAGTAGGTTGATCCCCGGTGGAAGGGGGAAATCCAGGGATTTTAGCCAGAAAGGCGATGCCTGGCCGGGAGCCCCCGGCCGGTGCTCCTCACCGGTCGGCCATCTTGCTATACCCTTAATCCCTATGTTTTGGGCTCTTCCCAGTCACAGGCCCTTGCCCCACCCACACAAGTGAGGTATCATTTTACTCGGGAGACTGAGGGGAACGCTGTGGGGTAGGTCATTTGTGGCGGCACGGTGATTCCACACAAAAATATGTGGAAAATGTGGTTTTTTCAGCTAAATTTGAGGTTTGCAGGGCATTCTGGGTAGGAAAACGGGGGATCCACGCAAGCCACACCTCGCTGGACTCCCCCGGGTGTCTAGTTTTCAGACATGTGTGGGTTTGGTAGTTTCCCAAGATGGCCGCCGAGCCTGTGGCCAAAAACCCAGGTGACCCCCCCTTGCAAAACAAGGTTGTTTTGTGATAGGTAATTTTGATGTCTCCTTAATACGTTTTGGGCCCTTGCCTGTCGCGGGTACTTGACCCACCCAGGTGAGTGAGGTATAATTTTTATCGGGAGACCTGGGGGAACGCTGGGTGGTAGGAAATTTGTGGATCCACGTAGATTCCAGAACTTTCCCACACAGAAATTTGAGAAAAAAGTGATTTGTTTCAGCTAAATTTGAGTTTTGCAGGGGATTCTGGGTAGGAAAACGTTGGGGGACCCACGCAAGCCATACCTCGCTGGACTCCCCCAGGTGTCTAGTTTTCAGAAATGTGTGGGTTTGGTAGTTTCCCAAGATAACTGCCAAGCCCGGGGCCAAAAACCCACGTGACCCCCCTTGCAAAACCAGGTTGTTTTGTGATAGGTAATTTTGATGTCTTCTCAATACGTTTTGGGCCCTTGCCTGTCGCGGGTACTTGACTCACCCACGCGAGTGAGGTACCATTTTTATTGGGAGACCTGGGGGAACGCTGAGTGGTAGGAAATTTGTGGATCCACGTAGATTCCAGAACTTTGCCACACAGAAATTTGAGAAAAAAGTGATTTATTCAGCTAAATTTGAGGTTTGCAGGGGATTCTGGGTAGGAAAACGTTGGGGGACCCACGCAAGCCATACCTCGCTGGACTCCAAGGGTGCCTAGTTTTCAGAAATGTGTGGGTTTGGTAGGTTTCCCAAGATGGCCGCCGAGCCCAGGGCCAAAAACCCAGGTGACGCCCCTTGCAAAACCAGGTTGTTTTGTGATAGGTCATTTTGATGTCTCCTCAATAGGTTTTGGGCCCTTGCCTGCCGCGGGTACTTGACCCACCCACGCGAGTGAGGTATCATTTTTATCGGGAGACATGGGGGAACGCTGGGTGGTAGGAACTTTGTGGATCTACGTAGATTCCAAAACTTTCCCACACAGAAATTTGAGAAAAAAGTGATTTTTTCAGCTAAATTGGAGGTTTGCAGGGGATTCTGGGTAGGAAAACGTTGGGGGACCCACGCAAGCCATACCTCGCTGGACTCCCCCGGGTGTCTAGTTTTCAGAAATGTGTGGGTTTGGTAGGTTTTCCAAGATGGCCGCCGAGCCCGGGGCCAAAACCCCAGGTGATGCCCCTTGCAAAACCAGGTTGTTTTGTGATAGGTAATTTTGATGTCTCCTCAATACGTTTTGGGCCCTTGCCTGTCGCGGGTACTTGAGTCACCCACGCGAGTGAGGTACCATTTTTATTGGGAGACCTGGGGGAACGCTGGGTGGTAGGAAATTTGTGGATCCACGTAGATTCCAGAACTTTGCCACACAGAAATTTGAGAAAAAAGTGATTTTTTCAGCTAAATTGGAGGTTTGCATAGGATTCTGGGTAGGAAAACGTTGGGGGACCCATGCAAGCCATACCTCGCTGGACTCCCCCGGGTGCCTAGTTTTCAGAAATGTGTGGGTTTGGTAGGTTTCCCAAGATGGCCGCCGAGCCCGGGGCCAAAAACCCAGGTGACTCCCCTAGCAAAACCAGGTTGTTTTTCCCCTTTGTAGATACCATTTGCAGGGAAAAAACCAGACGCTTTCATTAAAAATAAAATTTAGCTGTATTTTCGCTAATTTCTGGGTCCCCTCCAGGGGAATCCACAAACCCTGGGTACCTTTAGAATCCCTGTGATGTTGGAAGAAAAGGACGCAAATTTGGCGTGGATACCTTATCTGGTCAAAAAGTTACAAGGGCCTAAGCGCGAACTCTCCCAAATAGCCAAAAAAAGGCTTAGCACAGGGGGGAAAAGGCCTAGCAGCGAAGGGGTTAAAGGTTTTCTTAAGGGGTTTGAGTGTAGGAGGGTGCAGGGTAGAAGTCTAGAGGTTAATTATAGTGTTGGATGTGGGTTTTTTGTGCATTTATTTGTATTGATAGTAGTGTATTTTGCTAGTGTGTGGTTTGGGATTTTCATACACTGTTATAGTAATGTTTTGTCATGTAATGTTATATTATGTTATGTTACATATTTTACGATGATTAAGGGTAATGTATATGTATTTTTGGGAATGTTATGTGTTGTGCGGTTGGGCTATCTTGTTTATTTTACAGGTTTTTGTCAACTAACGTCCCTGGTGGGCACTGGAAGTTACCGTTTTTTTTAAGGAAAACAATTTTGGCTTAAAATAAACCAATCTTTTTTCACTTTGATTTCCTTTTTTGGGCTTTCCAGTAGCATTTCTTTTTTTAAACACTTTTTCTGGTTTATTTTGTACCTACACACTTTGGATTGCTTTGGATGATGTCTATTGGATTCGTTTTATTTTTGCAATTTTTGGGGGGTTTTTTGAAAAATATTTTTCCCATTCTTGGTGGATTATTACCTTTGACTTTGTGGATACAGAACAGAAGAAGATATGCAGCTACTGATATATATATATATATATATATATATATATATATATATATATATATATTCACTGAAAAAACCATAGGTTTCAGGCACGTTATAGTTAGAAATTAGCATTTAAAAACCTTACAAATTCACAGAAAAAACCATAGGTTTTAGGGACAGTTATAGTTAGTTGGACATTGCACTTGTACAAAACCCGTGAAATTCCCCCGTTATAGTTAGTTCAGCTAACTATAACTCGCGCCCCCGCAATGCACTGCTGATGATGTCACATATTACATCACTCATGACATGGTCAGTGACATCACTGATGACATCTCAAATGACATCACTGATGACATCATCCAGTGACTGTGTGTTTCTGTAAAGTTTAAATATGTTTAATATATATAGGGAAAGGCGTATTGAAGAATGAGTGGGTGTATAAGTGTCTGAATGGATGATTTAGTAGGTGCGTGACTAACTCTATAAGTGAGTGATTAAACGTATCTTACTGAATGCATGGGTTAGTGACTAAACTGGGTGAATGTCTGTATCCGTCTGTCTGTTGCTGTGTAAGTGGCTGCATGGGTTTGTGAATAGCTACATGAGTGTCTATATGAGTTATTGATTGGTTGTCTGAGTATCTGTATGGGTGCCTGAGTGTTTGTGTGGGTGGGGTGTGTGCGACTCTGTGCATAGATGTGTGAGTGGGTGATTCACTGGGTGGATGGTTTCAAGAGTGCATCTGTGATAGACTGTATGGGTGGGTAAGTGTGTGTAAGAGTGTGTTAGTGAGTGAATGTATGTCCCAGTGGTACATGTGTGAGTAACTACATATGTGAAAGGCAGTATATATGTGTGTTGGAGTATATAAATAGCTATAAGCGAGAGTGTGTGATTGTGAGAGTGACTGTATGGATGAGTGTGTGCTTGTATCAGTGATCGTATAAGAGCGTAAGAATGTGCTAGTATTTGTATGAGTAAGTGAGCTGGTGTGTGTATAACTGTATAGGTGAGTAAATGGCAGTGTGTTTAATTATTTGCATGACTGACTAGGTGTGTGAGTACCTCTATGGATGAGTGGCGGTGTTTGAGTGTCTATATAGGAGTATGAGTGCATATGATAGTCCTGTACTGAGTGACCGTAAGTATGAGTGACTGTACAGGTGAGTGAGTGGATGTGTGTGTAGACCTAAGAATCAGTGAGTGTGTATGTAGTTATTGGTGTTGGAGTGTCTATGGTTTTGCGAATGGCAGTCTGTAATTTAGAGTGGGTGTATCAAAGGTTATATTAGGGTGTGAGGAGGTGCATCAGATTATCACGTGGATGATGTCATCAGTGATGTCATTTGAGATGTCATCAGTGATGTCATCAGTGATGTCACTGACCATGTCATGAGTGATGTAATATGTGACGTCATCAGCAGTGCATTGCGGGGCGCGAGTTATAGTTAGCTGAACTAACTATAACAGGGGAATTTCACGGGTTTTGTACGAGTGCAATGTCCAACTAACTATAACTGTCCCTAAAACCTATGGTTTTTTCAGTGAATTTGTAAGGTTTTTTAAATGCTAATTTCTAACTATAACGTGCCTGAAACCTATGGTTTTTTCAGTGAATTTCAAAGGTTTTTTAAATGCTAATTCCTAACTATAACATGTCTGAAACCTATGGTTTTTTTCAGTGAATTTCAAAGGTTTTGTAAATGACAATTTTTAAATGTATTAATTGTTATATTTATTTTTTTGATACTGATTTACTACATTTTTTTAAACTATTTATTTTTACATATTTTATTTTTTAAATTACATTGTAATTACATTATACATTACATTACAAAATATACTTTCTCAGAATGAATTACTTTAGTTTAAATACTTTGCAAATAGGCAATAGACTTTTAAGTACAGCAGTTACAGTTGTTGCAATGGGCAACACAATTTCAAACACAATGAAACATTGAGCTCAATGTGAATTTCTAGTTAAATGCAATTAGTTACTTTATGGATTACTTTTCTAACCACAGGACTGGATCCTAGATTCAGTCCTGGGACATCTCCTGTAAACAGTTGAGTAAAAGCGTTTTGGTTACAGTAGTGATTTTTAAGGAATATTATTGTATTTTAAAAGTTGACACTTCGAAACTTTTTCACATAGAATCACCAATGTTATCCTATGGGAGGAAATTCACTTAGCAGGTAAGTCGTGTTATCGTTACTTTTTCTTACTCAGTGGTGGATCCTGGATCCAGCACTGGTGCATCTCCTGTAAACAGTTGAAAGAATGCGTTTAAGTCATACAGGCGATTTTTAAGGAATATTTGTAGTTTGTGAAAATCGACACTTTGAAACTTTTCTGCTGAAAACCAGACAATGGATTCCAATGGAAGGAAATACAAGTTACTGGTAAGTACAGTTAGAATTACTTTTCAGGGTCAGTGCTGGGCTAAAAGATGCAGCACTGGGTTCTCTCCTGATAACAGGTGAGTAAATCGGAATTCGTAGTTCGGCTGATTTTAGAGGAATATTATAAAGTTCCAAAACTCCACACTTAGAAGAATTTCCAAGTGAAACCAGTCAATGTTAGCCTATGGAAGGAAATTCAAGTTACTGGTAAGTACGGTTAAAATTACTTTTCAGGATCAGTACTGGGCTCAAAGATGCAGCACTGAGGTCTCTCCTGATAACAGGTGAGTAAATCGGAATTCGTAGTTCGGCTGATTTTAGAGGAATATTTGTATGTTTCAAAAATCGACACTTAGAAACTTTTTCTGCAAAAAGCAGGCAATGATATCCTATGGAAGGAAATTCAAGTTACTGGTAAGTACGGTTAAAATTACTTTTCAGGATCAGTACTGGGCTCAAAGATGCAGCACTGAGGTCTCTCCTGATAACAGGTGAGTAAATCGGAATTCGTAGTTCGGCTGATTTTAGAGGAATATTATAAAGTTTCAAAACTCCACACTTAGAAGAATTTCCAAGTGAAACCAGTCAATGTTAGCCTATGGAAGGAAATTCAAGTTACTGGTAAGTACGGTTAAAATTACTTTTCAGGATCAGTACTGGGCTCAAAGATGCAGCACTGAGGTCTCTCCTGATAACAGGTGAGTAAATCGGAATTCGTAGTTCGGCTGATTTTAGAGGAATATTTGCACAATGGTGAAGGAAGGGGTGGGGCCTGAAGTGACATGTCTGCAAACACGCCCTGTGGCGCGTTTTAAGTTGGAGAATTAATTCCTCCTCAATCCCGAGGGTCCCTAGGGGCCAACTGGCCCACCAGATACCTCCAGTATGCGCCAGAGAGCTGCGTTGCAGAGAGGTGTTCAGAGGCCACGCCCCTTTTTACAACACTCTGCAACGCAGCTCTGTGGCGCTTACTGGAGGTACCTGGTGGGCTAGTTGGCCCCCAGGGACCCTCAGGATTGAAGAGGATTTAATTCCCCATCTTAAAACGCGCCACGGGGCCTGTTTGCACACATGTTACCTGAAGCCACGCCCCCTCCCTTCACCACTGTGCATACGCGCCCCGTGGCGCGTTTTAAGTTGGGGGATTAAGTCCCTTTGAATACTGAGGGTCCCTGGAGTCCAACTAGCCCACCATGTACCTCTAAAAGCGCCACAGAGCTGCGTTGCAGAGAGGTGTAAAAGGGGCGTGGCCTCTGTACACCTCTCTGCAACGCAGCCCCTGGCGCATACCGGAGGTTCCTGGTGGGCTAGTTGGCCCCAGGGACCCCCAGTATTCAAGGGGAATTACTTCCCCTTCTTAAACGCGCCAGGGGGCGCGTTTGCATACTGCTGCAGGGAGGGGGCGGGGCCTCCGGCACGATGCCGGTCTTATTTTTTTTTTGTGCTTTCTTCTGTTCAGGGGGTCCTTGTGGGAGTGTCTATGGTTTTGACAATGGCAGTCTGTAATTTAGTGTGGGTGTATCAAAAGTTATATTAGGGTGTGAGAAGATGCATCAAATTATCACATGGATGATGTCATCAGTGATGTCATCAGTGATGTCATTTGAGATGTCATCAGTGATGTCACTGACCATGTCATGAGTGATGTAATATGTGACGTCATCAGCAGTGCATTGCGGGGCGCGAGTTATAGTTAGCTGAACTAACTATAACGGGGAATTTCTATGATTTTGTACGAGTGAAATGTCCAACTAACTATAACTGTCCCTAAAACCTATGGTTTTTTCAGTGAATTTCTAAGGTTTTTTAAATGCTAATTTCTAACTATAACGTGCCTGAAACCTATGGTTTTTTCAGTGAATATATATATATATATATATATATATATATATGAAAAAATTTGGGGGTGGGAAATGTTATATTTTATTGTTTGTGTAAATATTGTGATTCTCATTGGCCAATGTATGGTTTTTGTGTTGTATTTGTTTTACGAGATGGGTTGAGTTTGTTCTTTGAGCTTTCTGGTTAGTCAGGTGTACATTTTTTCATGTAAATAATTTATATATTATTTTATTATCTCAGTCTTAGTTAATATTGGTGCTTTAGTTAATGTTTAGTCTGATGTAATAAAATATTATGTTTATTATTTATATCAAAAATGATTTTTCATCTTGGTTTAGATTTTGTGACAGTTTTTTTACTTTTGTAGGTTACTATTTATTTTATAATATGCTTTTGGCTATTGTTTCTAAATAATCTACTCCATTTTTGTTTATGAAAAGTTTGACTTTAAATTGTAGCATGTCGTACATTCTTTTGGTTTGTTTGATAAGTTTAGGTGCAATTTGGCTAACAGATTGCTTCATTCATAGTTGTTGGTAGCTTTGCTCTTTTTGTAATGCTTCTATTGATTTATAGAGTGTAGGTTGGGTTCTGCCTAGTGTGGATTGGAAGGCAATGTGCTATACTTCCACTGCTTTGTTTATTTTGGCTTCCTCTGCCAAAGTGCTGTCATAGACATTCCACATTGGTATTTGGGGAATTTGGGTTGGCGTCCGTGTCTTGAGCAATGCAGTCTGCCAACCCAAGTGTCTTTGAAATAATCCTTTAGGGGCTTAGTTTGTCTTTGTTTTGTTGGTAAAATGGGCTTTCTATTAGTAAATTGTGGTGGTTAGCTACCTTTGTGATAGGAACATAGGCTAGTGCTATTATTTTCTTTTTATTTCAAAGGTGAGTTGGCTGTTTGTAGTAAATCCTTAACTTAGGGATCGATTACAAGTTTACCCGCCCGACCGCCGCATCCGGGGCCTCCAAGACACCGCATCCCGCAGTTGTGCTGTCTGAAACGCCGACCGCCATCAGGGCCGAGGTGTAACCGCTGAGCGTATTGCGGCCACACATTCGCACTGGCGGTCTCCCAGCTGTGGTTACCAAACGGCGGTAGACCGCTGCGGTATGCTCTCAACACAGTCACCACAACAGTGACCATTGGATGGATTTGAAAACTACACAGCTGATGTGCTTTTGCCAAGTGGACACACTTGCAAATCATACTATAAAATACACCCCATCCCTGACCAGGATCCTTTGCTTCTCACCTACAGCAGAGAGGATATGAGACACCGTTGTGACCCAAGGCAACCCCCTTTTTTCTTTCATCTCACCATTTAGCAATCTTCACCACCTTAAAATTAAATTTTTTACTTTTTCACCAATATCCCTTGTTTGTTTTTCCTTTCATATAGTCACTCAGATTTATATATTTTATCATGCCTGGCCCCAAAAACCCACGTTCACTGAGACTGAGTTGACAGTCATGGTGAATGAAATCATTCGAGTAGAGCCCCATATTTTTGGTTCCCAAGTCCAGCATACTCCTCTCAGTAGGAAAATGGAATTGTGGGAGAGGATAGTCAACATAGTGAATGCTGTTGGTACCACCCTGCGCACATAGCTGGAAATTAGGAGGAGGTGGACTGACCTCCAGTTAAAGGTGCGTACCCGGTACAACAACCACCACCTGGAGGCCCAAAGGACTGGCGGTGGTCCTCCCAGCACCCCATTACAATTCTTTTCCTGGGAGGAGAAGGTCTTGACCATCCTGCATTCTAAGGGCAAGACAGGAATAGTTGGGGGTGTGGACTCTGGTAAGTTACACATCAATAACTGAAAATAGAGAAAACCAAATGTAAACAACTTGAGAGACATTGGCGAAAAAACTATGAACCAGACAAGAAAATTCAGTACAAATTAGCGCTACATAATTATCACTCTTTATGCAGTGCGGCTCGTGCCGAACATGTCAATCATACCATCTTACTTTCACAAAACTGCCCCAAAGTCCTGTTTAAAGTAGTGAAAGAATTATCAGGTGCTAACTGTCGATCTGAGCCGCCGGTTCTCGACTCAAAACAATGTGACGACTTGGCGGAGTTCTTTGTTGGCAAAATCGAGAAAATCTTCTTGGACTTTGATAAACAACCACCAGCTAACCCAGCTATCAATGACCCACTGACACCGTGTTCTACCCAAAAATTGGACAAGGACACATTAACCTTCCGCTAGATAAATGGTCTCCCCTTGATATGCCTACCTTCTATAACATTCTTTCGAGTATCAAATCTGGTTCACCCAATGATCCTCTCCCTCCCGCCATTCTTTTGAAACTAGATTCCTCCATCCTTAATATCATTATGGAGCTCCTTAATGCATCGCTACTTGAAGCTAAAGTTCCCGCAGCTTGGAAACATGCGATGGTGCTTCCACTGCTAAAAAATCCGATTCAGACCCCAAGATTTTCTCAAATTTTCGTCCCATTTCCTTACTTCCTGTGTTCTCCAAAATCCTTGAAAAACACACAAATTCCCAGTTGACTAAATATGTTGAATCTCATAACATTCTTCACCCGTCGCAATCAGGTTTTAGAGCAGGATTCTCGACAGAGTCGACTCTCCTGGGAGTCACTGAGAATATCCGCCAACTGGTCGATAAAGGAGATACTGTGGCACTCATTCTTCTTGATTTGAGTGCCGCTTTCGACACTGTTTCCCATACTACACTTTTAAAAACCCTTCATTCTAAAGGCATCTGTGGCACGGCACTAGAATGGTTGTCCAGCTTCCTATCTAATAGGACCTTTCAGGTCTTTTCTTCCGCAGCTCACTCCAAAACACTGATCTCCTCACATGGAGTCCCTCAGGGCTCCATTCTAAGCCCGCTGCTCTTTAACATCTACGTCAGCCCACTTGCTACGCTAGCAGAGCAAGCTGGGCTAACAATTTATTCGTATGCGGACGATACCCAACTTATCTTCTCGCTCTCTTCGAAGGAGACCAACAAAGCATCCTCCCTTCAGATGGGGCTAAATAAGATCGCTGACTGGTTGCACTTCAATAAATTAAAACTCAACGGGGGAAAACGGAACTTATCATCTTCGGGAACAACAAAGAGCTCTGGGGCCCCCAGCATTGGCCTTCACAAATGGGCGACCTCCCTCTCCCATCTCAATCAGCCCGCAATTTGGGCGTCATTGTTGACGACCAATTATCCATGCGGCAGCAAATAGTTAAGGTAGCCTCCACCTGCTTTGTCATCTTAAAATGGCTAAGAAAAATTCTCTGGATGCTTCCTACCTCTACACAGAGAACCGTAGTTCAGGCCTTGATAATGTCTAGGCTGGACTATGGTAACGTGCTCTACCTGGGTACCAGCAAAAAAACCTTCGTAAACTTCAGGTGATCCAAAACTCTGCAGCACGACTACTATGCCAACTTCCCAGTAAAGCCTCCGCATCAGGAGCACTTCGCAAACTGCACTGGCTGCATATTGACAATCGAGCCAAGTTTAAAGCCCTCTGCTATATGCACAAAATAAATGAAGGATTAGCCCCCCACTATTTAAATGCCCTAGTGCAACACTATCGCCCCTCACGTCTACTTCGCTCTTTGAATCAATTAAAATTTCAAGTACCCAGGATCAAACGAGCCAGAATGGGAGGACAATCCTTTGCCTATCTGGCTCCCTCCCTTTGGAACTCCCTTCCGATGCACCTCCGCATGGAAAAACACCATCTCAAATTCCGCAAACAACTGAAAACCTGGCTCTTTAATCTATAATTTCTGTCTTGTGTGCTCCCCTCGCGCCATGTCGCGTCCATAGGCGCCGGGAAACCTCCGGGTAGCTGTGCGCCTTATATAAATTTAAAAAATAAATAAATAAAATAAATAAATAACTGTCACAATACTACAATGTCCTCTTTGCTCTCAACTCTGCTTTTGCTATTGTGCTGTCTATCTATTTTCCTAACATGCAATACTCAAAGTATCAGAGATGTTGGTTTGTCTGTGTCAATGTGTATTGTTGCATATAAGAGCACATGTATTCAACTCCATGACATGCCACATGTTGCAATGGTGTCTGTAAGTGGATTACCATAAAAATGTCATCCCATGATATGTGTAAATATGTAAATGTATGGTCCATCCCAAATGCATGATGCCAATAGGTATGTTACACTAACCGTTTTTCAAGTGTTGGTAAAGTGAGATTGAAGTGACTACAACTACCACGACGCCCAGTAACTGGAATGCTAACCAAGATGCTATACTCCTTTTGCCCCTTCTCACTTGTCTGCCATTTTACAACTGATGTTCACTCATCATGCAGGTTACCATTTCTGAAGTGTTGGTAAAGTGAGAATGAAGTGACTACAACTACCATGAGGCCCTGTGACTGGAACTATAACCAAGATGCAGGACTCCTTTTGCCCCTTCTCACTTGTTTGCCATGTTGCAACTGATATACACCGATCATGCAGGTTATTATTTGTCAAGTGTTGGTAAAGTGAGATAGAAAAGCACCACTTCTACCATGAGGCCTTGTGACTGTAACTGTAACCAAGATGCTATACTCCTTTCACCCCTTCTCACTTGTCTGCCATGTACCAACTGATGTTCACGCATCATGCAGGTTACCATTTTTCAAGTGTTGGTAAGTTGAGATAGAAAAGCTACCACTACTACCATGAGACCCTGTGACTGGAACTCTAACCAAGATGCAATACTCCTTATGCCCCTTCTCACTTGTCTGCCATGTTACAACTGATGTTCACTCATCATGCAGGTTACAATTTATTAAGTGTTGGTAAGGTGAGATTGAAGTGATTATAACTACCATGAGGCCATTTGGCTGGAACTCTAACCAAGATGCAAGACTCCTTTTGCCCTTCTCACTTGTCTGCCATGTTACAACTGATGTTCACTCATCATGCAGGTTACAATTTGTAAAGTGTTGGTAAAGTGTGATAGAAAAGCTACCACTACTACCATGAGGTCCTGTGACTGTAACTGTAACCAAGATGCTATACTCCTTTTGCCCCTTCTCACTTGTCTGCCATGTTACAACAGATCTACACTAGACATGCAGTTTTCCATTTGTCAAGTGTTGGTAAAGATTGAAGTGACTAAAACTACCATGAAGCTCTGTGACTGGAACTCTAACCAAGATGCAATACTCCTTTTGCCCCTTCTCTCTTGAATGCCATGTCACAACTGATGTTCGGTAATCATGGACTGTGCAATGAACATACAATGCTCCACTCAGGTATATGTCTGAATACTTTGCTTGATGGTGTCCTGGTCTCAGCTGAAACTATTGATGGCATGAGTGACACCGTACCAACTGTTTACTCCTAATATATTTAAGCCATGAAGGAAACTCAGCTGATTAGCAGTGGCAGGTGAGCCGTTGACTCTGCACTCCTCACATTATGAACAATGCTAAATATACAACCGAGGTGTGTGTATGCCTGTGTTATACACAACTAGGCATTGGGATGGTCAAATACACATATTATAAATACTCTGTGTTGTTTGCAATGTTTTGGAGATGTCATGTCTCTCCCTAAGGCCAAAATTCCACATATCAGCACATCTAATGAGCTGATGAAATCTACTACATGTATTGAATGTCTCTTCAAATGCCTAGTAACCAACTCCACACAACTAGATGACAATACTGATCTTTATCTATTTTTTTCATTCTAGGTCCCTATTTACTTTGACACAAACAAAATGGATGTAGGTGCCTCACTTCCACCAATAACAATGTTCTCTATTTCTCAACAGGTCGATCGGCTACAGCACCTGCCCAGAGGTTGGACACCAAACAAAGTTCCGCTTCACCACAGGATGAAGCCCCCAGTGATGACAACACTCCTGAAGATGTGGATGTGGATGACGGTACAGGACCATCTAGCCAGCCTGGGCAGACGATGAGAGTGGGGCTCACTGTGCCCACAACAACATCTCCAACCCCAGCTGCAACGACACAGCCAACCCCTGCACCCCCAACCTGTATACCTAGCTCAGTCAGTACCATCCTGTGCCCCCCAGTCCTGGATATTGAGGCGGCTATCACCACCCTAGTCACTGATGAACCAGGACCCAATGGTAGGGTACAGCCTATGCCGCGGGCAGAGGCCCGTGGGGCTAAGGGTCATAGTAGGGTAACTGTGGGCCCATTGGGGCCAATGACACCCAGGCTGCCATCACCTAAGTCCTGGTAGCCTACCAGGACTCTTAAGGTGTAATGGGCTAGGTACTTACCGAAATCCGGGAAATAAAGCAGCTGCAGAGGGACACATACCAGGAGGTTGCTGGCATCCACACCGAGGTGGCTGGCATTAACAACCGCATGGCCTCCCTAGTTGGGGCACTGCGGAACATCAACATCACCCTCTGCAGGGCTTTTCCACCTTCATCTACCCCTTTCTGTGGTCAAAGTCCATCCAGGCCGTCAACATCTGCCGCAGCCACAGGAAGGGAGTCCCTGTCAAAGGAGGACACAGCTGCAGACACCCCAGTTTCAGCAGCTGTGGTTCCCCCATCCAGCAAAAAGAGGGGACATCCAAGCAGAAAACCAGGCGGTGGGAATGGCAAGACACCCACCACCGCCAGTAAGAGACCTCAACCCTAATTTCCTCCTGTGTGTGCAAAACATTGACTTTGTGGACTATTCTTGCCCACTTTTCTATATCTGATGGTCGTAGTATGTTGGACTTTGGACTCCAGACAATTTGGACTCTACAACAATGGGTACATCCACCATGACTGACTACTTCACTTTTGGTGTTCACTGTGTAATTTATAGTACATGTTTTGATCTTATCCTTGTTCACTTCATTATATACACACGTCACCAAATCATTGTCTCCTGTTGTAATTCTCACATATAGCAATGTAAATGTACCAGCATGTGAACTTTGCAATGTCAAAACTAGGTACTTCTTGAAGCATGGGTATGTTGTATGTAAACAGTGTTCAACTCAGGATCACTACCATGTCATAACAACACATACATACAAGTATCCGGTCTGATAACATCTTTATTCCATTGTTCAAATCATAAGCTGACATGATGTCAGAAACATGGCAAATAAGACATGACTCAATTATTCTGAGTCAGTGATCACATAATCAGTTGCAGAATTTCACAACATGGAATGAGAGGATACATCTGACAATAACCACTTTAATAGGCAGCATTAAATTAGGTCTATATCATCAGCTGTACCCATATTGCCTACCTCACAAAAGGAATCCAACATCAAATAAACAGACACATGTCAGTGCAACAGTTTCTGACCACAGGGTCATTCTAATCCAATGTTGCTTGCATTTGGTGGAATGTCACAAACAAATGTCAGTGATGTGCCACAAGCACTTTGGCCTACAACGAGGAGACGCATCAACAGCTGCATACAGTTCATACACAATGAAGAATTAGCCAATGTGAAGGGAGACAAGCATGAATTGGGCCCAACACAACATTTTGTTGGATCACATGATAGCACACATATTGCATTAGGACCAACAAACCACAAGGAATAAGTCCAGTGGAAGCCAAGTAACGTCTTGGTACCGGCTTTGTCCACCCAAACTCTGTGACAGACATTCCCAGGAACAATACATGTCCACTTTGTTCTTCTGAACAGCATCATATACCTGCTAATGTCACAACTCTGAAATGTCCAAATGAAGATGCCATGGAGAAGGAATATAAAACAGACCAACACAAAGAGGTATTAGCTGAGAAACCATACATATGGCACAAATCACATTGTCAACTCCTAGAGAACACACTCCCAGCCAACATTTACAGCTACACAAAACTACACCTACAGAACAAACACCTTTCCCCAGATATTGCCAGAGCCATATATTCCTAGTATGTAGCATTAACATCCTCCTCACAACATCACAACAACAGTTGCACTAATAGTCACAGGCATCAAATTTCACACCCTACTTACACTCAGAAGAAGACGTTTCGGATGACATCTCTTCACCACTCTCATCATCATGTGGCATTTCAGGTTATTCACCTGGTGGCTCTTCATGGCCTGCATGCTCTGCGACGTAAGGGATGTTCTGTCACAGGGCAATGTTGTGGAGCATACAGCAGGCCACGGTGATCTTCCACACCTTCCCGAGTGAGTAGAGGAGGGCTCCCCCAGTCTTGTCCACACATCTGAATCTGGCTTTCAGGAGCCCAAAAGTCCACTCCGCTGGCCATCGTGTTCTTCCATGGGCCTCAATGAAGTGGACTTCCCCTGGCGTAGTAAGATTCCTCAGCGGTGCCAACAACCATGGCCCATTGGGATATGCTGATTCTCCTAGATGGGAGACAGGCAGAAGTGCAACAATGAGTTACACACTCGCTGATTATACTACCTGACATTACCAACACAAAGTTAGGACAGATCACACTTACCTACAAACCAGGCCCTCTCTGGTAGAAGTGACATCAGCTGGGGGTATGGTGCTGTTCCTCAGTATATAGGAATCATGTGCAAATCCTGGGAACCGGGCACAGACGTTTGAGATGAACAAATCCTGTAATCAGACAACTGGCACGTTGATAGAAAGGAAGTGCTTCCTGTTGCGGTACACTTGTTCCCTGGCTTGCAGTGGTACTAAGGCAATATGGGTGCCATCAATGGATCCAATAACATGTGAGGTGCGACCAAAACTATAGAAATCAGCCATCACGTGTCCACGTGTCTCAACATTGCTGTAAGCACCTCTTGCAGTATACAACTGAACATCGGTTGTGACATTTCACCTGAAATAGCAACAGTGACTTGAAACCAACCAGTGGCCAGAAAATGCAATACTGACATGAGTTTAACTATTGGTGTGATAGATGTAGGACAAGTGATGCGAAGTAGGAGGTCAGACTCCAACTGATGACATAAATCCAGGATTGTTTGACCAATTAAAAAAAGTTCTGGATGACATGTCTTTCTTCCATGGTCTGAAGGTCTGTAAATGGGCAGTACACTGGAGGCTAGCATCACCTCCATCTCCCAGGGTACCTATGAGAGGAGTTATAATAAAATTGTACATAGGTCACTGTGTCTAGAGTAACATATATGAAGAGTAAGCCTAAAGTCATGTGACAAAATTTAACAGCTTCATGAAGCATTACACATATTTCACATCATTATCTACTCGTAAACACCCATCAATAATCCCCAATGTCCTTCACATGTTTGTAACAGAACTGTGCACATCCTCACTCCAGACAAGTTAAATTTGCACAGTATCAAGGTTTTCGTGACATTTCATGCGGAAAACCGCCAACCAAGGTGTACAGTGCACCACCCACATTTTGTCATATGCACAGTAATGCCCCATACAGATGATGTTTCTGTACTGGACATGACATGTGAAAGGAGTATTTCAAATGTCAACATGTTAAGCCTTCTTTGTAGTGGTGCTGACGCACTTAACAATCACAATTACTGTCTTTCCTACCCCTAAAATGTTAGATGCCTGACCTCGCATATCAGACATTTGGGATGACCGTCGGTGGTGGAAGTCGACCCCACAGTGGGCGGTTGCCTCCACGGTGGACACAGCCATAGGCTAACGTTGGTGACTGTGATGATTACAGTCCAATGGCTGTGTGCGCCTATGCTGATGACTGTGTACGTGGTGTACATGTATGCCGCAGTTTGAAAAAAAACTCACTTGCCTCCTGACACTACTGCTATCAACACCTCCTCCACGTTAGCTGCTGTTTGCCACCTCTGGGAGCAATCATGCCAGGCCAAGCAGGTGAGAGGGCCCGTCCCTTCTCTCCAGTGGAGCTGGATACCCTGGTTGATGAGGTCATTCCTCTGTATGGCCAGCTCTATGGCTCACCAGAGGAACAGGTAACTATCTCAAATACAGTTATTTACTCTGCTCAATTTCTTCCTTTCTGTTCCCCTAAGCTACAATGTGGCTCTGAGTTCCAGAATGTAGCCATATTGTGTTGTTTGGTGAAATGGAGAAGTCCCTACATAGGCCAATCATGTGGAGTGAACATGAGCATAGTTGTGTGATAATCCTTATATTGTGCTTGTGTTACATGCATAGATATATGCATGTCTACATTTTATTGTATATATCATGATTTCCCACATAACATCATGGTGTATGTGCAAAGATATGTATAGACTTTACACCACAAGCTGTGACTGAATACTGGTAGGAGCATTTGAGGAAGATGTTAGCCATGTATACAGTCCCACAGATCACTCAGCCCACATCAGGCATGGCAAAACTGTTGTCTGGGAGGTAGCTATACTTCACAGACCCTTTCAGAGTGCCACACAACGTTATGGTCATGTGGTTTCAGTTTGCTCAGCCTGCAAAGAGCAAGGCCTGACAATGAGTTGTGGGCAGTCTGGCCCATGGACCAGGCTGGGGCAGAGTCACTGTGGCAAGACAACTAATGCACAGACAAAATGTCCCTGTAGATCTGCAGATCCATGGATGTCTTCAAAATGAGTTTTCTTAATCACTAGTAGCCCTGATAGCTGTCACATGGACCCTAGGTTGAAGGGTGACAGAGATAACCCCCTGACCTGATACTTCTTACCATTGACCCACATTGTGAATGTGTGGTGTTTACTTATGACACTCCCCTAACTCACACAGGTCTTTTGTGATGTTTCTATAAGTCATGCTTCCACAGTACAGGCCCAGGGACATCTTAATGATTTTGGGGGCCCTGGGCCAAACGCATTTTGGGGGCCAATTTTAAGAACAGCTGTGAATTTATGATCCAATTTCAGTTCTTTCATGCCCTCTTTGGCCATGTCACTGACAGTGCACTGGCACACATGTCCAAATTCTTAATGTGTTTACATCTAATATACAGGGATAGTGATGTGTGTTCTCAAAATTGTAACACAACAGCAGTTCACTAATAATACTGCACAAAATCTCTATGAAATCCTCCCATTTCTCATATGTGAGGTCTTGTTTTGATCTAAAAGAAACTTTTTTATGGATCTTGCATAAAACAAACACATTTTTCTATAAAATATCTGTAACAGACTCCCACACATCTCCCACAATCAAAATAAATGATAAGAAACCGGTATTTAAAGCAATCTGTTTAACAAGTATTCAAGGTCATCAGGGCAAGACTCTCTGCAGTACAGAGCTAGTTCTAAAAGGGGGCCCCCCCTAAAAGGATGAGGCCCTGGGCCAGAGCCCACTTTGTCCATGCCTTAATACGTCTCTGTACAGGCCTATTGCACATCTGACATATGAACAGTGTAGATAGTTGGTAACTTCTGAACAGATTTTGAAATATCATTCCTCAGCTTTGTCAGATTACATCCATTCACACACCACATACAATGGTATGTTTAATGTCATCCCTGTTATAGTGCCACATATGTCAAAAGGTGTGTCCTGTGATGGCAGTACATACCATACAAATGTATTGGTACGTAGTTAGATATCCCAGTAAGTAGTCCACATGTCCACACATCCCCCAGAGAGGACGCTCTCAGGAACACACATGCCAGCCCTTTCAATGTGACTTCAGTGTCAGGATGTTGTGTATACTATAGTACTGGGCCCTATGGACCATCTGCATCAAGTCAATGGGCCTGGCTGTAAAGGTGTGTGTACAGTCATGCACAAGTAGTTCATCCTTCAGAAGGTAAAAATGTTGTGTTGTGTGTCATGGTACCTCACATCACATTCCATGTAGGATGGCCTTGGCTCAGTCAGTGTAGGTCATGACCAGGTTGGAGGTGAGTCAGTAGATGACCGCAAAATTGTGTATTCATACTTTAGTAGTGCTTAGCATGTGACATCAACACATGTATTGTGTTGACTCTTGATGAATGTTTGTGCTAGGTGTTTAAAAATGTGTTTCAACCATACAGATATCCTTAAACTTCCAGTTACAATCTGTTTCTACATCTTTTGCACCCATACAGGTCAACGCGCATCAGAAGAAAGACATTTGGAGAGCCATCGCCCAGAAGGTGCGGATCCTGGGGTCTTCAACCAGCATAGCGTCAACTGCAGGAAGAGGTGGGAGGGCCTGAGCCGCTGGACATGGTAGATCGTGGAGGTCCAGCTGGGGAAGTCCTTCCAATGTGAAAGGGGTGTGCGCCGGACCCTGACTCCCCTAGTGGCCCGCATACTTTCAGTGGCCTACCCAGAGCTTGATGGGCAGTTGAGGGCCCAACAGCAGCTACACGGAGTGAGGCCTGGCCAGAGTCATGCATGTTACTTTGCCAACCTTGTGTGTTACAGGCAGGCATTTCCAAACGAAGATTGGTGGTGGTCTATGTCCCACACACAAGATGTATTATTGTGTGTGTAGGTCTGGTAGTAGGTGCCTGCTGCTGTGCTGTGCCTATTATCTTTCTGACCAGGAACACAGCTGCATCCTGCTCACATCCAATTTCCATTTTTTGAGCAGACACCTGGCTGAGTGAAGTGAGTGATCATCTCATGTTGTAAGTTGTTATGGGTGACAATTATACCACACAGGCAACTTGTCTTCCTTGTTTGAGGAGTGATGCTCCCTAACTACTGTCTCTCATGTGATGGTGGCACTATTACATGTGACATGACATGGAGTACACAGTATATGCAGTGACTGTACAACAGTTCCCATTGGTAAGTACCGGTAATCCAGTGAAATGAGTGGGCAAACTTCACTGGTGCCATTTGAATTAGTGCCTACATGTTGACCACTGTGCATTTGCCAGTTGATGCTTCATCTGCAATAGTGATTCACAACACTCATTCACTGACTGGTGGGATGTAGAACTTTAGAGATAATATGTGAGTGTTCACACTGATCCTTACAAGGCAATTTGAGTTTGGAATACAAGAGTGCTGTGATGTGCCAGCCCATTAGGACTCTAGTGATCCCACATCTTCATGTCATTGATATTCAGGGACACCCCATTCCTTCAAGGGTGCATTGGCATGTAGGTTTACAATCTATGGATGACGTTCAAACCTGTACCAAGCAGGGTTGGGGATCTTCATATGGCTATATGAAGACTTGTGCTGTGTGAACTCTGAGTATCTATCTCCCAAATGTTTGGACCTCAATGTTATCAGGCAACCTTACATGCTACATGTTATGTATAGGTAAACTACTTCTGTATAGCTTTAATTAGTCCTTCCAGGTAGTGGCCTTATGATGTACGTTGGAGTCCAAAGTCTAATCGGTGTGCAATGAGCATTTGTATGTGACTATGTCTGCCACAACACTAATTGATGCTACATTGATGTTCATCTTGACCATCATAACAAAATGATGTGTTATAAGGGATATGTAGATCTGTTGGACTCTGGGCCTTGTGTGAGCATTGTGTAAATCTTAAATGTTAATCCATCCTACTTGGTTACATCATTTTACAATGGTATTATACAAGTGCCAAAGTATGCAAGGTGATCAACTATCCTAGTATGGAGGCGGAGCTTGCCAGCGCTGAAGATGGCCGCCTGAGCGGAGAGCTCCATGCAACCATCACGACATCCTACATAAATCCGGCATTTGTTGAACGTGCAAGGCTACCGGAGTGACGCCTTCGATCTTGGAGGCACTCCGGTACACGAAGAACTGACTCCGATTCCTGCATTCGCCTGGCAAACGGAGCAGGAGGCCCCTGACCTGTGGCGTGCTGTACAGGCCTTAAGCCCCGGCCTGCCGTAACATCCTGTGCCCGCCGGAGGTGAGGCTGCTCTGCGGCGTGAGGCGCCCAGGTGAAGGCTGTTAAAACGAGGCAGCGGTGGCGACTCCTGGAGGCTCGCGACCTGCCTCAGCGCGCAGAGACTGCCTTACACCGCACTAACCTCCCGAGTGGGGGGGCCGGGTGCCATAATTGATAGTAGACGCGCCGAGATCTGCGGGCGTTTCACGGCCGGAGACCCGTGACTACTGGCGCTTCGGCGCATACGCAGAAGCGGTAAACGGCGGACCCCCTACTGAGCCCCCATGCTATGTGGAATTGTGCATCTGGATGTCCTGGGGGTCTGAATTGAAAGCGGCTGGGCGCAGTGCTGGGTGTGGAGCGAGGCCCGCCATCTTGTGTGATCTGAGCTGCGGTGTCGACAGTCACTACGAGCTAATTCCAAATAATATCTGCTTGCCTGCTTTCTGATACTGCGCTGCCCCCGGAAGGCCTGTGGGGACTGGTACTAGCCCTGATCGGCCCTTGGAACTCGGAGAGACATTAAAAAGGCGGCCGCTGCCTCTGAGTGACGGCTAATTCAGTATGACCCCGCTGTCCTGGGTGTTTAAGCCAGCGCTACAGGAACCGTGTACACCCCTCCCCCCTGGTGGTTTTGGGGACGATGTAGCCCGGTGCAGGCCTGTATCTGCGGTGGTGTGTGGGGACAGTCACTGCCTACATGCTAGCGAGGTAGAGAGCGCATAGTATCATCGGAACCCTAAGCAACAGGTGCAGCTGGGATTGGGGCAACTACACCTGCTGTGGTGCTGTCCTTGCGTAGCACATAGAAAGTCACGGCTGGACTGGGTGGCCTGGTCCTGGCTCGGCGCTGCTGTCTCGTTCTCCTCCTGGACGGACTTTGCTGCCAGCACGCTCGTGTGTCCCGGACTTCAGGGACCTATATAGGCAGGCGAAGATGGGCAGAGTTGATAGAACGCAGCCGAAATTGTCGTTTGATCATCGGAAACCCAGAGGGCGAGAGGCATCTGCTGATGAAGGAGAGAGTGGACGGGAACTGCCGCGGGAGGAACCAGATGGCGACATCAGATCCATGCTCACATCGATGGAGAAAGGCCTACAGAATTCACTAACAGTCTTGGGCACAAAGATGGACTCTCTCTCATACCGCATGGATCGAATGTCCGAGAGACTTGACAAACATGCAGAGCGTATTGATATGGCTGAGCGCCGTATCACAGAGGTGGAGGAGTCGCAGACAACATTGGACTCGGACCACAAACAACTGGGGAATGTGCTACAGGACAAAGCGGAAGACCTAGAAGCGAGGTCCCGAAGGAGCAACCTGAGAATTACGGGCCTGCCGGAGTCGACGCCGACTGGCAATATGGAACAATTTATCGAAAAATTGCTGGTTGCGCTCCTTGGTAGTGACACCTTCTCACCCATGTTCGTAGTTGAGAGGGCACATCGCTCCCTGGGCCCGTGCCCGCCGCCTGGTGCCCCCCCAAGGCCGATAATTGAAAAATTACTAAACTATCGCGACAGAGATGCGGCGCTGAGAGTGGCCAGGGAGAAGCAGACCTTACATTACGAAGGCTCTGCACTCTCGCTGTTTCCAGACTTTACGCTGAAGGTTCAAGAGGCGCGACGCCAGTTTGCACCGCTCAAGAGGCAGCTAAAAGAATACAACATAGACTACGCCATGTTGTACCCGGCTCGTCTTCGTGTTAATCACCAAGGCCAATCACGAATCTTCACTGACCCCAAGGCTTTACAGAAAGCCCTGAAGGACTGGGCTAAAGAACAGCGTCACAGCCCGGACAGGGGCGCCTTGGCTGGAGCGGAATGTGGTCCTTTAGATGAACAAGACTGAACTCGTGCCTGACCGCATTGCAGATAAGATTATTATACTGGGGGGGGAATGGTATATGCTATTGTAAAATGTAAGAATTCAATGTGCCCATGGGACACTGGTTGATACATTGGGTCTTGGCTGTACTGTGGGTGTTATCTTGTTGTTGTTCCCCGACCTCCCCCTAGTTCAACGTCCTGGGAAATGGCACTGTTAGGATATTGTCAGACCCTTTACTTCGTAATAACAGTGGGCGTCGGAAATACTCTCCTTTTTGCAAATGCGTAATATTAGTTTGATGGTGTGCGGGGAGGTTAGCTTACTAAGCCTTGAAGTTTTGCTGGTCTGGGTTGGCAACCTCTGCCCACGCGTGAAGCTCACACTAGGGGCATTGTTATTCTTGGGTGGGTGGTGCGGGCGGGGGTTTCTTTTGAATGGGTTGGTTGTTGGGAATCCGCCGCGGCACAGTTGGGGTGGTCCTGGCGTGGGTGGGGGCGGGAGGGTTTGCAGAATTAGTTGGATATTCACTTTTGTTGGACACTTCACTTCACACAACAAGATGCTACTAGTTACGTTCCATGATGAGTAACTCGGATAGGATGACGTCAGCAGCTCATAGGAAAGCAAGCAGTGATCCGCAAGTAGGACAACATGACGCAACCTGCGCGCGCTCACATGGAAGGTGAGAGGTCTCAATGACCACAGAAAGTTGCGTAAAGTCTTGGCCTATTTGACGAGACACGAGATAGATATTGCATTGCTGCAGGAGACACACCTTCCCCTTAACAGCCCCATGCTCACCCGCAGGGGATTGCAAGGCTGCATACACGCGGCAGGCTTCACCACACATGCTCGAGGTGTCCTCACGTGGGTTAATCCCAAGACCTCCTACACGCTAGACCCCCTAACCACAGACAGCGATGGGCGGTATGTCATCTCAAGGATTCGGGGTGAGGGGCTTGACATGCTTATAACTAACATATATGGTCCCAATTATGACAACCCAAACTTCTACGCTGCTCTGTTTGAGTGAGCAAGCTCCTATGATGTGGAGCACCAGCTTTGGGGGGGAGATCTAAACTTGGTCTTGCACCCGGGTCGGCATAGATTAGGTGGGCCGGAGCGCCAAGTCACTGCGGCTGCCCGAGTGGTGTCTGCTGCCTTGGTGCAACTTGGCTTGTGCGATGTCTGGAGGCAGAGATTCCCGGACAGAGGGGGCTATACTCATTATTCAGCTTTTCACGATCTCCACACACGCATAGACTACTGGTTTGCCTCCGGGCAGTTGTTTGAGAATATTCTGTCCTGCGAGGTGCTTCCTCGTACACTTTCTGACCATTTCCCGATATTGTTCGAACTGCGGGTGCCATGGAAGTCGGTCCCCCCCTTCACTTGGAGGTTTCCTCCGTACTCCCTTCTAGATGCGGTTTTTAAAGAGGAACTTGCAGAAGCTATTGAAACTTACTTTGCCATTAATGTCGGCTCCGTGGACAGCTTCCAAGTGGTGTGGGAAGCGTTTAAAGTTTACATTCGCGGAGTAACTATGTCCAAGCACTCTGGTGTCCTCCGTGCAATACGCCAGAGGCTTAAAGCTCTGGAAACGAGCCTGGCTGGCCTGGAGACGCGCCTCCAGGTTGGTGTGGATGATGACCTCCTAAATGAATTTAAGGCCCAACTAGAGGAATATCATGAATCTGCCGATGCGGAAATTACGCACCTAGGCAAATATGCTACAGCCCGTACCTACGGTGAAAGCGAGCGTCCGGGCGCAGTGCTAGCCCGGCTATTGAAGAAACGCCGGGAAAAAGCGGTAATTGCGGAAATTAAATAATCGGCTGATGGTGATTTACTTACTGCCGAACCCGACAGAGCTGAACGTTTCAAAGAATATTACTCGCAGCTCTACTCGGCCGGGGGGGGGGGGGTACGGACGAGGAAATCTTAGACTATCTAGCTCGCATTAAGCTCCCCTGGCTCACGAACACGCACCGTGAATTCTTGATGCGCCCTCTGGAGAGGGGGGAACTTACACTGGCCTTATCCAGCATGAAGCCTGCCAGCGCGCCGGGCACTGATGGGTTAACCGTTGCCTTTTACAAGGCCTACCTAGACCTTCTGTTACCACACTTAGCCACTCTCTTCGATGACATGTGTGTATCGGGCACCATGCCACAATCGCTGAGAGAGGCGATCATTGTTGTTATCCTGAAACCAGGCAAGCCCCCCGAGGAGTGTGCATCATATAGGCCACTCTCTCTACTAAACGTTGACACGAAAATATTTGCAAAGATCCTGGCGAACAGGCTGGACCCTCTGGTCCCGACCCTAGTAGCCCCGGAGCAAGCAGGGTTTGTTCCGGGCCGCAACCTTACCTATAATCTCCGCACTGTGTTCGGAGCGATGCAACACACTAAACCTGATATCTCAGCAGTTGCGGTCTTCCTCGACATGGAAAAAGCCTTCGACTCGGTCGAATGGTCGTTTATGTGTCAGGTACTGCGGAGGATGGGACTGGGCGAAGTCTTCCTGCAGCTCATAGGGGTACTATACAGTTCGCCCACCGCAAGGGTCAAAATCGGTAACCTGGTGACTGGACCTTTCCGCATCTCTAGGGGCACGCGTCAGGGCTGCCCGCTGTCGCCCATACTTTATGCATTGGTGGCCGAGCGGTTGGCTTGTGCTCTGCGAGAATATCATAGATACAAAGGTATTAGGTTTCCTGGCTATGAACTCATGGTCTCCACGTACGCGGATGACACGCTCCTCTATATTCGGGATCCTGAGCGCAACCTCTCACCAGTATTACGTGAAGTGGTGCGCTTTAGGGGGCTGTTGGGGCTTCGAGTCAACTGGACAAAGTCTATTATATTCCCTCTTACTCCAGCTACTATCCGGTTCGAACCGGATTACCCGCTGCAGTGGACGTCGGACTCGGTCCGATACCTAGGTATCCAGGTCCATACGGACTCTGATGTAGTATTCAGGGAAAACTATGGCGTAGCTGTCAGTAGGCTGGAGGAGGAGGTGGAAAGCTGGATCCGCCTACCGCTATCACTGTTGGGCAGAGTCTCCATAATGAAAATGGTGGTTCTACCCCGCTTACTCTTTCTTTTCGCCAATATTCCATTGGTACTTCCGAGTACATTTTTTAAGAGACTTACAACACTAATGGTCAGGCTGGCGTGGGCCGGAAAGCAACCCAGGGTCAGGTGGCACATACTCACTCTCCCATACCATATGGGCGGGCTGGGCGCGCCTGACTTTGACTTATACTATAGGGTCGCACAGTGTGCACACGCTCACTACTGGATTCACGGCCCGAAGGACATTACCCATTTATTCATCGAAAGAGTGGTGGCCTCCCCTAACCCGCTACCGTCGTTGCTTTTTTCCCCTCCAGACCGTAGGACGGGAATACTGGATGCAATCAACGCGACTGTCCATGCGTGGCACCACCTACTAAAGCTACAAGCAGGGGCCATTCTGTATTCGCCACTTTCCCCTTTAGAATGGTGCCGTTGGCTGCCCCCATGTAGGGATGGAGGTGTTGTGAGGTCCCTCGACTCCTTGGGGATTCAGACTATAGGCCACTTGTTCAGAGATGGCGTAGCGAAAAGCTGGGAGGACTTGGACTCGGGAGATGCCGCACCCACACTGCTTGCTAAATTCCAATTTTACAGAACAAGGCATGCCTTACTACAGATTCTAGGGGGCGACTTGGCTGAGCCGCCAGAGCTGACTGCCCTGATGAATGTTATAAAAAATGATGATCCATCGCGTATAGTGTCCAAAATCTACAAACAGACCATCTCCTATAGGGAGAACTTCTACACTAAGGCTCGTCTGGCCTGGCAAAGAGACCTAGGCCGGGTTATTGATGACAAAATGTGGTCATATTGCTGCACCAGCACGAAGCGCATATCCCTTAACGGCAGACACAGATTGATTCACTTTAAATATCTCAACAGGGTGTACTACACTCCAGAACGGCTGTGCAGATATGGCCTCAGAGCAGACTCGAATTGTGGGCGCTGCAGTGAACAGATGGCTGATTTTCTACACTTAGCATGGTTTTGCCCGGGTATTGCCAGATTTTGGGTGAAAGTGTTCAGCGAACTGGCGGCGGTGATCGGGCAAGAGCTTGTGCCGGAGCCGGCGCTGGCCCTGCTGAGCTATTCCAAATTGGTGCCCAAAGGGGTGAGGCGTCTGGTCGACATGGGCCTATTGCTGGCCAAACGCAGAGTGGCTCTTTGCTGGTCGAAGGGACCGCTTCCCACCACAGCACAGTGGGCCAGCGACATGTTATACTGTAGTACCCAAACAGAGAATTATAGCGAACTCCTCCCTCCACACAATAGGCCTAAGAATTTCTGGGCGTTGTATAAAATATATAGAGCTACACTGGAAGAGAGCGCCGCACCCACAGGGGAGACACGCCATGATCAGCTGGCGGCCAGTCACGGGGATTATGCCCGAGGGGTTGGGATATAGTTATCACAAGGGGACAGGGGTACTATGCGCTGACACACTGGGCAAAGCACCTTCCAGTTCACAGTGGGGTGTCCATGTCGCTGTAGTCTGCACCATATATTCATATGGGTCCAGGGGGAGGTGTTGACCGACGGCGCATGATTTGGGAATGTCACTGCTTGCTAACTGCTCTGGAATGTATTGATATGTCGCTATCTGACCGAATTGTAAATGATAACGTCCAGTGGAAGAAGTGGTGTCCTTTGTATATTGTACTTTCCTTACTAAGGACCCAACTAAGATCGATGCACCAGACCCGCCGCACACCATCGACCACGACCCCCTGCCAGCCTGGGCCAGCGTGAACATCGATGACACCATCAAGACCATGAGCACAATACACTCCGGCTCCCCGTCAGACCCTTTCCCGCACCACATCTTCAACAAAGCCAGCAGCTCCATCGCACCCCACCTGTGCAACGTCATCAATCTCTCCTTCGAGACCGCGACCTTCCCAGAGAGCTGGAAACACGCAGAGATCAACGCCCTACTCAAAAACCCAAGGCGGACCCGAGAGACCTCAAGAACTTCCGGCCCATCTCCCTGCTTCCGTTCCCAGCCAAGGTCATCGAGAAGATCGTCAACAAACAGCTAACCCGATACCTCGAAGAAAACAGCATCCTGGACCCATCCCAATCGGGGTTCCGCAGCAACCACAGCACTGAGACTGCCCTCATCGCCGCCACCGACGACATCAGGATCCTGCTGGACAACGGTGAGACCGCAGCCCTCATCCTGCTGGACCTCTCCGCCGCCTTCGACACTGTCTGCCACCGCACTCTACGCGCACGCCTCCACGACGCAGGGATCCGAGACAAGGCCCTGGAATGGGCCACCTCCTTCCTAGCCGGCAGAACCCAGAGAGTCCGCCTCCCACCATTCCGATCCGAAGCCTCCGAGATCATCTGCGGCGTACCCCAGGGATCATCCCTCAGCCCAACACTGTTCAACATCTACATGGCCCCGCTCGCACGCATCGCCAGACAGCACGACCTCAACATAATCTCCTACGCCGACGACACTCAACTGATCCACTCCCTCACCAAGGACCCCCTCGCCGCCAAATCCAACCTCCATGAAGCAATGAAGGCCGTCGCCGATTGGATGAAGATCAGCCGACTAAAACTGAACACGGACAAGACAGAGGTCCTCATCCTCGGCTCCAACCCCTCAGCCTGGGACGACTCCTGGTGGCCAACGACACTAGGAGCAGCCCCGACACCCACCGACCACGCACGCAACCTGGGAGTCATCCTCGACTCAACGCTCTCCATGGCCAAGCAAGTCAACGCAGTATTCTCCCTCCTGCTTCAACACCCTCCGCATGCTTCGCAAGATCTACAGGTGGATCCCGACAGATACAAGAAGAACAGTCACCCAGGCCCTCGTCAGTAGCAGACTTGACTATGGGAACGCCCTCAAGCTCCTCAAGCGACTGCAACGCATACAAAACGCCTCCGCACGCCTGATCCTCGATGTACCACGCCACAGCCACATCACCCCCCACCTGAGGAACCTGCACTGGCTCCCCGTCGACAGGAGAATCTCCTTCAAACTCCTCATCCACGCACACAAGGCACTCCACAAGACTGGCCTAGCCTACCTCAACAGACGACTCCTCTTCTACGTCCCCAACCGCCAGCTCCGCTCCGCCGACCTCTCCCTCGCCACCGTCCCTCGCATTCGAAGAACTACCACCGGCGGCAGATCCTTCTCCCACCTCGCCGCCAAGACCTGGAACACCCTTCCACTAAGCCTACGACAGACCCAAGACCTGCTGACCTTCAGGAGGCTACTCAAGACCTGGTTGTTCGACCAGTAGCAGCACCCCCCCCTTTTTTTCTCCCCAGCGCCTTGAGACCCTCGCGGGTAAGTAGTGCGCTCTACAAATTCTGTGATTGATTGAATAAAAAAATAAAAAAATTAACTATCCTAGTATGGAAATAGGGATGGAATATATCCAATTCCATCAATGCATTTGGCCCTGTCTGGGTTTATGACACGAGTTGGCCAAACACTTTGCTGGTTATGTAGCATGTATGCATGTGCTCATGCTAAATTTGAAGCCTATAGAGTGAATCATGAAGCTGGTGTGATATGTGGACTTCTTCAATGTTTTCTATTAATTTGTGATGGTCAGGTGTGGAAACGCAGTTGCAATAAACCCATGTTACATGTCATTTCAGATACATCCAGGGCAAGTGGAGGACATCAGCTCAAGCTCGTCATCATCCAAGTCATCCTCTGGTGGACACTCCCAAGTGGTGGTGGACCTCCAGGATCATTACCACCTTCATCCTTGCCCACCACCCCCAGTTCCAACACCACCCTCTCTGTTGTCCCCCAACAAGTTGGCCAGTCCCGCTCCCCTAAGAGAATAGCAGTCTCCTTCACTCCAGGCACCTCAGCCCCTGCCCCTGTTACCCCTGCTTCCCTGAGTGAGGAGGCTATTGACCTCCTGAGGACCATCTCTGTGGGTCAGACTGCAGTCCTGAATGCCATCTATGGGCAAGGCCACCAGCTGACAGAGATGGTGACCTACCTGGAAGGCATTTACACTGCACTATCTGCCCTACAGAGATCTTTTCAGGCTCTGGGCTCCTCCCTCATGGCAGCCTTCCACTCATCCTAAACTTCCACCTTACCTCCTGCCCCTTCCCCTTCCAAATTCCCTATTCCCATTCCTGTCCCAAGCACATACACACCTAAGCAATCACACATTTCAACAGACCCAAGCACCACACACTCCAAAAACCACACAAAAACAGAGACATGGAAGCACTAATCAGACAGACACACCCGTCACAACCCCTAGCATACCCCCAGGCACCACAGCAACAGACCCAGACCCCTTCACTCCCACAATTATACCCCCAGGCACCACACCAACAGAGCCAGAACTATCCACACCCACAACCATACCCCCAGCCACCACATCAACAGAGCCAGAACCCTCCACACCCACTGCCTTATCCCCAGGCACCACAGCAACAGAGCCAGACCCCTCCACACCCACAACCACACCCCAAGGCACCACAGCAACAGAACCAGACCCCTCCACTTACACAACCATACCCCCAGGCACCACAGCAACAGAGCCAGACCCCTCCACACCCACAACCATACCCCCAGGCACCACACCAACAGAGCCAGAACCCTCCACACCCACAACCACACCCCCAGGCACCACAGCAACAGGCCCAGACCCCTCCACAACCACAACCATACTCCCACGCACCACAACAACAGACCCAGACCCCTCCTCAACACCCAGGTCGTCCACAGCACAGACAGGCCAAAAACACAAACACTCACAGTCACCCACACAACGCACAGTTCAAACAGCAGACACAGCTCAGACTTCCACTCCCTCTACCTCCAAACCCGAACTCCATTGTGAACATCCTACCCATTTTCCCCATGAAGAAGTGTTGTTTGCCTTTGCCCGTAGCCCTGTAACACTCGAGCCCACCCCTCTCAAAGTAAAAACAAACCCTCCCAAAGCCCAAACCATCCCTTTCACATCCCAATCCACCCCAGAGAAAGTTCGTCCCCACCCCACTGATGCCAGCCCCAAAGCCAAAAAAGACCCCTCCCAAAGGCCAACACATCCCTTCCACATCCCACTCCACCCCAGAGAAAGTGCATCCCCACCCCATTGAACCCAGCCTAAACCCCCCCATAAAAACAAAAAACCTCTCAAAACCTAACCCACCCCTCCCTAAAGGACTCCCTCCCCACCCAATACCATCTTTGAGATGCCTGCTATGCCCAGTGGAATTCCCTTTGTAAGGAGGTTCCTTGATAGTGTCAGACAGGGCAAGTGTGTTGGCACAGCATGGTGCTGTGGCACATTATAAATCATGAACTGGCCATTGGCCTTAGTTAGAGGAGATGGTTTGAAAAGTATGTTCATTAAACCTTGTCACAGGTTTGAATACATTGGTCCTGCCATTTCATTTTTGATGATTTTCTGTTTTTGTAGTGATGTGTGACTACATTTGTGTTTCTTTCATCCTTGATTGCTATTACAGTTGTTGTGGTTAGTATTATGTGACTTTAGACCCAGTGCAGGAGTTACACAGCACAAGGGGAAATGTTGGATGGATGTCTATGTGGGATGTAAAAGCAAATGGGGCAGACATTGCATTGAGTGACATGTTATGTGGTAAGTATTTCAGCTTGGTCTGGCCACTACTTCATTTAGGTTGCACTTCCCCCTATGATGTGGTTTGGATATGTGTTTGAATTGTTAAACTTAGATATTTGCTTATCCACACATAGAGGGTGTTAAATGGTCACATCTTTGTGGAGTATTCTCTGGAAATTTGCCCATTGTCTAATGCGTACCTTACACCTACTTTATCTAGATGTATGACAGATGCTGTTAGTGCTGTGTTTGCTATCATGACTTGCAGTTACACATTCCCTACACATGCATAGCACTTGATTATGCTATTGGTTGTCCCTGATATGCTTCAATTCACAGGTCCTGTGCACATTGAGCTTTTCAGGGATGTGCAAAATGTTCTGTGATCCAGGGCCCCAGCCTTTCAGGGTTCCCCATGTTAGAGGAATATCTATTCTGCAGACATTATTACAATTGTACCCTTAGAATGCTTCTCACACTGCTTCTTTGTAATCCCATTTACTGACATTGATTTTTCATGTGGGTGATGTGTGAGAGTACAATATCAAGTTGTAGCAAAAAAGGTGTGTTTCAGTTTAGTGACACATCCACACAGATGCATATTTAATATCACAACAGGACCTAAGATGTGTGCAAAGTGAGGGTGTTAGGGAGAATAATAGGTGTGATATTGATGAGGAGGTGCTGTTGTGTGACAGAATGTAATGAATACATCACTATCACTGATTGTGAGTCAAATGTACATGTGCTGTAACAGTGATTTGGGGATGGAGGGCATCATACATATGTATTTGGGTGATATATTAAAATTAATCCCACACAGTGCCCCAGTAAATTTGTTTAATCATGCCACCTGTTAGTAATGGGGTTTCTGGTTGGCTAGGGTATGCACCTAAGCCAGGATTCCTTCCCGCCCGACCTGTTGGACCAAGAATGCCCCCAAAGGTATGTGTACACACGGGGAGGGAGCACATCCCCCTGTGCAGTGCTGTGGGGAGACCAGGTACATGGCTGCCGTCCTTCACAGCGGCCGAGCAGACGACGACGCCTCTGTCCTTCATGCCCACAGATCTGGAACAGGCAAGGTGGGCGGGGGATGAGCTTCTTCTTCTTCCCCAAGGTGGAAGTGCTCACACTCGGTCCCAGGGGCTCTGGAGACGGGCTGCATTTCCTTATGCAGCGGTTGCTTGGCTATGCAGGGGACGCGTTATTGACTTGGGCTTGCATCTCGTTGCCCCTCCCAGCCTTCCGACTCGGCCTCCTCCAAAGCCACTCCCACCCAGGGTCTTCCCTCGCTGCCGATGGCTCTCCCCTGCTGGAGAGGCAGGGCAGATCAACGACAAGTATGCCAGAGATCCTTGGGCCCGAAGGAAAATCGCTCGACATGTGCTTACACAAGGCTTCAGGAAAGCAGGGTACCATGATAATTAGCATGCTCACCACGCTCTGAGGTGCAGGAAAAGTACCCAGCGCTTGACACGTGATGAGCGTAAATACAAGGGGCCTCACACAGCACTCACCAGGTGCTTTCTTTTACAGGTGAAGAACAGTCCTGTCCTTTTCCTGCTCAGGACAGAAGCAGCAACTGCAGGCCAACCAATCCCTCACACATCAAGGGGCAGCGCTCCCAGCTCTCCTTCCAGGCAGGTATCTTTATGATCCAGAACAGATCCTCTTGAAGTCTTTGATTTCCCTGAGACTTCCAACAGGAGGCAAGCTCTGCATCAAGCCCTTGGAGATTTTCACACGGAGGATACCACATCAGGGCAAAAAGAGTCAGTCCTTTTCCTCTGCCCACAGATAGAAACAGCAACTGTAGGCCAACCCACCTCTCACACATAAAAAGGGCAGTACTCCTCACACAGCTCTTCAGCTCTTCTTCTTAGCAGGGTCATCTTGTTTCCAGAAGTGATCTAGGGTTCTGGAGTTTGAGCCCCAATATTTATACTACATTTTCCTTTGAAGTTAGCACACACAAAGTTCCTCTGGCACACATAAACCAGTTCTGCCTTGCTCAGGCCAGGTTTACTACAGGAGGTGGAGACAGCTTTGTGCAAAGGAGACACAGCCTATTCAGGTGCTAGTGAAAACTCCTCCCACCACTCTAAATGCAGAAAGGTATATTCAGCCTGGCTGTGAGTCCCCCAGGAAAGGCAGGACACACCTCAACCCCCCTTGTGACTATCTAGAGTGAATGCACATCCCCTTCTCCTGTCACTCCAAACCCAGACTCTGAGTACACAAACAGGCAGAAACACACAGAATGGTAAAGCAAGAAAATGGCCTCTTTCTAAAAGTGGCATTTTCAAACACACAATTTAAAAACCACCTTCACTAAAAGGTGTGTTATTAAATTCTGAGTTCAGAGACCCTACCTCTATTTCTCTATCTTGTCCCAATAGAAAGTTACACTTGTAAGATGTTACAAAGCAGTTTCCATGTTAACCCATGGGACAGACAGCCTTTCAATAGTGAAAAACGAAATATACAGTATTTCACTATCAGGACATGTAAAAGACACCAGTACATGTCCTACCTTTAATATACACTGCACCCTGCCCATGGGGGTACCTTGGGCATACCTTAGGGGTGACTTACATGTACGAAAAGGGAAGGCTAGGGCCTGGCAAGTGGGTACACTTGCCAGGTCGACATGGCAGTTTAAAATTGTGCAGGCAGACACTGCAGTGGCATGTCTGAGACACATTTACAGGGCTACTCATGTGGATGGCACAACCAGTGCTGCAAGCCCACTAGTAGCATTTGATTTACAGGCCCTGGCACACTCAGTGCCTTTTACTAGGGATTTAACAGCAAATCAAATATGCCAATCAAGGATAACCAATCATAATCACAATTTACACAGAGAGCATATGCACTTTAGAACTGATCAGCAGTGATAAAGTGCCCAGAGTCCTAACGGCAACAAAAACAGGGTCAGAAAAATAGGAGACAAAAGGCAAAATGTTTGGGGATAAATCTGCAAAAAGGCCAGGTCCAACACCACCCCAAAACCCTTGCCTGACCCATGGCGGAACATCGTTTGGCTGAGGAGTGTATGGAAACAGTCAGTAGTATGACTTAACACCTGTAGCGTCCGTGACGGTGTGGGTTTTGGACGTGATTGAACAGGTACAGCAGTGGCAGGACGTGTTCAATCGGCTCCATGGCAGCACAGGACGTGTAGAGGTGAGACTCACCCTTATATGCCTCCCTTTCCGCCAGCTCAGATGTGGTGGTTGGACTGCCACAGTCAAGCCGGCTGTTAAGCAACTCTTAATTGAGCCGGCGGTTTCACTGGCGGTCCGAGCCTCCGACGTGCTGATTGGCCTATTCCACGACTGCCGCAATCGGATTCGGCTGGTGCTGTCTGCAGGACCGTGGCAGTGTTTCGTTCACGTAACCCCATGTCTCGTCATACAGTTGTCGGACCACCGAACTCGTAATTGGGCACTTAATGCAGATTGTTGGAGGCGTTTCTATATTCTTTGATTGAAATTATAGTAGCAGCCTTAGTGGGGGTACATTTTTTAAATGGTCTGAATCATGGCTTGTCCA
This sequence comes from Calotriton arnoldi, assembly GCA_963921515.1. Taxonomy (NCBI): domain Eukaryota; kingdom Metazoa; phylum Chordata; class Amphibia; order Caudata; family Salamandridae; genus Calotriton; species Calotriton arnoldi. The sequence goes on along the minus strand of CAWUFW010000605.1, from coordinate 2,755,004 downwards.
AAGTCTATGATTATGTTTTCTGGATAATAGTTATTAATGTATGTTTATTGTGGTTTAAGAGTTTGTAGTAAGTGCTGCATAGTTTATTTGGTAGTAGGGCATATATAAAAGGGAGATTTGTGTTTTGACCATGTATGGTGTATCTGAGTGAATAGTTTGGGGCACATTTTGAAGGTCCTATCCATCATCCAGGTTTGACATTGGCTTAGTTTTAGTAAGGTATTTGCTGTGGATAATGTTAGGATTTATTTCTCATTGTTTAGGTTGTTATAGAAAAAGAAAGCTTCCTCATTATGTGTCATTGTTAATGTTCAAGTATTTCTATGTCTTGGTATCTTCTAGAGGCAGGAGGAGTATCGCTCTTGGCTTTTTTAGTTTGTGCAGTGAAACGTCCTTAAGTGGGTATAGGTGGTAGTTGGTCTGTGATGTGCTCGGGGTCTTTTGGTTGTGGGTTCCTGGGAGCTAGTGCTTGCTTCTCTTATATCCTGCAATACCTCCCTTACTTCTATTTCTGGCACATTTGGGGGGTGGTTGTGTTCTCTTACATGAATTACAATGTCATCTTTTATAGTGGCCCTCCCATATCATGCATTAGAATAATACTTGGTACAGTTCCAATTCACATTTTCTGTTGATCCATTTTCTTGGTTGTTGGTGTTCTTGCAAGCGATATTCTATTTTCAATATTCTGTCCTCAATGTTGTGTTCCATTAATAATGTGGTTTTGATATTCATGGGCAACACCTTGCTGGGGTCATCTGAGTGTGAAAGTGTATTGGTTTTAACTATTAAAAACTGTATTTTTACGAACAAGGATGGTTAATTAGCCGAATTGGTTTTCTTATTTATTGATTGGTTATTTACTTTTTTATTTGTGTTGCTTATTTTAAAATTCAAGACTGAAAGATTTTCATACCTGTGTTAAGGCAAGAATTGCAAAGTAATTGTGTATCCCCCTGTGTTTTGAACACAGTAATGGACAGAGGCTGAGAGAGGTCATTTTTTTTTGTGCTTACAGTCCTTAATGCTGCCTTGTGAATTAGAGCTCTGTACAAAAATAATACCTGTAGAGGTGGAAATTGGAACTTCACTACCAGAACTTAAAGCAGTTTTACACTTAGATCCGGAACAGATAACCGACGAAATCAAGGTGGAACAAGTAATCAAAGAAAGTAAGACTTTTTTTATTTAGTCAGCCTTCTGTTTTTACTTAAGATGACAGAGTTTAGATGGATAGGAGCTCGTAAAGTTTCTGAAAGATATATTAGCAATATTTCTATGCTGTACCAATATGTATATACTGTATGAGTAAATCTGCAATGGTTTGTGGAGGGCCAGGGGCTGTGGGAGACATGCAGATCTTTGTGAGTAAAGAACGAAGGGCCGTATATACAAAGCATTTTGCAGTTGGAAACGGCTCAGTTTGCAGAATCGGGCCTTTTCTGACTGCAAAAATGTTTTTTTCTATGTACAAAGCACAAATGTTAAAGTACTGCAATTTTTGTTTAGCAGTTTGGTTTTTGGTAGGCGGTATCCCTTCCAAATACAGAATCACAGTGGTATGAATGTTTTGCAACCAAACTATGGTCACAAACATTCTAGCAGTGGAGGCATGTAACTTAACTTGTGCAGTAAGTTTACAATCGGTGTTTGTGAATACCAAAAGTAGTAAACTTACAACAAAGTGTTAACCTACTAAATAATGTAAGTTATCTGTGTGACCGAGGCCCATAGTGTTTAAACTGATGATTCTACACCTCTCTCCATCCTTCCTCAACAGTGACTTATTAATCTGCTCCTTCCTGTTTGTAGTGCCAGCTGTGTAAGGGTGCAGTACCACAGGTTTTAATATATGTCCCTTTGAAGTCAGCAAAAAGGTTGCATTACCTCGGGCTCTTCCTTTAGGGCTCTCTGAAGCCAGCAAAAATGGTTGATACCACAGGTTGTTACTAAAAGGCCCTCTGAAGGCAGCAGAAAGACTATAGTCCCCCAGGCCAGTACTACTGGTCCCTTTGAAGTCAGCAGGAAGGATGCAGTCCTCAGGTCGTTATTGGATCTCTCTATAATGTCGGAAGAGGGGTTTACTACAGTAGTTTGGTACCAGACACTCAGAAGCCCCCACCCGTCCTTGGTGCCCATCAGAAAAAATAATGTGTTTTCTTTTTGCCTCCCATATTGTAAAATTGTAAAGGCAGCTATATACCAAAAAACCTTGCAAAGAAAATAAATTGTGTATTCTGTGCCCACTGACTTCATGAAAACATTTTATTGAAAGATCAGGCAATGCTCCTGTGCAAGGAACTAGCACAGCCCAGAGTGACTGGTAGAAAGAGCATCAAGAAGCTTCATCTGCAAATAGGCTTAGGTTGGTAGATCCAGTGATCTGATAGATGTAGTTTTCAGGGCCTTGGAGTGTGCTCATGTCATTTTCATAGCTGTGTACTCTTGTGCATTTTACCGTAGACCCATGTGCATGAAAGAAGGTGTGCATAAATGCAATATGAGAACCATTGCAGCAAGATCACAGAAGCATTTCAGCAGGCAGGGTTTTGATATAGTAATAGTACTTTCTGATGAATCATGCTTCTAATTCAGATATATTAATAGTCAGGATGTCTATGTTGGAGAAGTTTTAGATCACCCAAATGCATTCAAAAGTAAGCATTTCACAATCCCTTACAAGGCATGACTCAACCATGTACAAAATAAAACAAAAGAAAAACATGTGGGTCTGGACCACTCGGTTGATGTGTAGTCAATATACATTGTAATCAGACAACAATGGTTCATAGTATTGATACGATGCTCTTTGTGTGATATGTGAAGAAAGTGTTTGTGCAGTGTGTCAAGATTACAAGGATAATACACAATCCATACATATCATTAAAAAAACTTGAACCGCCTGGCCATATTATTTAAAGTAAAGTCTTACATGGGTGGGCTCTGTCCGTTTCTCCTTAGTTGACCCCAATGGTTCTAAGGTACAGACCAAAAGTAAAACTGTAGATGTTTCGACCCTCTCAGAAGGCATGAGCCATATCCACATCAAAACGGGTCTTCATCAGGACCGTCTGTAGAGCACTCTGCATATTAAATTGATATAATATCAGACTTTATACGTCACAATGTAAATGCAAGGCATCTTCTTGGTTAGGTCCAGGGTGCAACTCACTTGGAGCTGAAATAATTGGAAAAAGGACAGCTTTGTATGCTTGTCAGTGTCTCAGGTGTGAGTTCAACTGTTAACCTCTATGAAGTAAGGAATGAATTTAGATTACTGATGAGGAGCAGAACAAGTGCTGCTTTGAGATATGTTATTAATGCTTGTCAGTGCCTCAGGTGTGAGTTCAACTGTTAACCTATGTGAAGTAAGGAATGCATTTAGATTACTGATGAGGAGCAGAACAAGTGCCGCTTTGAGATATGTTATTAAATCAAATCCCCACTGCTCGAAGCTCCAAAACGTCTTGAGACTCGTGTCGATTTATTATTTTTAGAGCATCGCTCCAGACTTGAATAACTACAAAAATTGGAAAATGGAGGAGTAAGTAGGTAAATTCCTCATGCTTTCCAAGACTGTATATTGAGTAATGCAAACTAAAGTGAATATTAGCAGAATTTGCATACCTCCTCCTTTATTCCCCTACTGCTCTCATGATGTCTGTTCTTGTCTGAGGCGCTTGAAACCATAAAGCTCACAGATAAACAAGAACCTGATGTCAATCTGCACGCTTCATGAGTGACCTGGAAGCATCCTCCCAAGATGGCTGCTATGGGATGTGCGTTCTATGCCTGTCTGATGGGCATCTACAGCGCTTACGGTGTTTAAATATTTTGCAACAATGTACTGGATACAAAAATATTTTGTCCACTATCAATACTTTTCTAACAAAAACTGCACAGAAGTGAAGTGTGTTCCAATTAAAGCAAGCCCTGAGGGCCTGATTCACAGAGGTAAAGTTAGACCAAAAGTCTAACTTTACTACTTCATTTGGTAGTCACAAAGGGACTTACGAGTAGTATTTTTATGACTGCAGAGGTTCTGCACTCAGGACGGAGGTTCTGAACTTGGGGCGGAATATATGCCCGAGAGTGGAATCTGCGCACTCCGGGCAGAATCTCTGCTCTCGGGGTGGAGTAAGTGTAATTTCATACTCATGTAGACAATTAATGCCACCTGCAAACCCTGCACTACAAACCACATAAAATCAGCATACATCCAAAGCTCTAGTTTTTCCACACCCACACTTCACCTGCCTGCTCTGCTCCTTGCCTTGCCATCATCATGCTAAATGTGAGAAGGAAGAACAACTTTACTGAGGAGGAGACCCAGTTGATTGTTAGTTTTGTAGGGAGGAACTTAAAAAAACTGCATGGCCTTCCTCCAAACATCAGCAGTGCAGCACAGAAGGTAGCCCTATGGCAGCAGTTGGCTACTTCAGTCAGTGCATTGGGGGAGAATGTCCAGTCCATCACAGACATAAAAAAGTAGTGGCAGGATGAGAGTAGGCAGGTGAAGGAGAAGTTCACTAGTATAGAGGTGGCCAGAGCTCTCCCTGGTAGACAAACTGGACCCCGTCTCCCCCTACTTGAGAAGGACGTCTTCTCCACCATGCACCCCCACCTGCTGCATGGCATGCCTGTGAATGATGACCTTAATTTGATAAATGTGTACTATAAACTGCAAATATAACTATGTTATGTTAGCGGAATTTATAAAGCGCATTACTGCCCAACGGCGTCTAAGCACTAATCAGTTCCAGCTTCAGCTTGTCATAGGGTCGCCAGAATTACCAAGTTCTGAACAACCAGGTCTTCACCGCTTTCCTGAAAGTAAGGAGGCTAGGTGCTATTTTTATGCAGAGAGGCAGTTTGTTCCATTCTTTGGATGCTTCTAGCACAATGCTCTTTCCACCCCATCGTATGTGTTTAAATCTTGGAAGTACTAGTAACTTGGCATTTACTGACCGAAGGTTTCTGACAGGGAGATATCATTTGAAGCTCTGGTTTAGAGAGTTGGGACCGAGATCATGCAGTGCTTTATAGACTAAACATAGTACCTTAAAGGTAATTATCTGTTTAATCGGAATCCAATGCAGATTTTTTAGATCTTGAGATACTGAGCAGAATTTGGGAATTTTTTAAAGTAGTCTTGCAGCAGTGTTTTGCAGGACCTGAAGTTTGTTAATATTGTACTTGTGAGTAGTCATAAGCAGACTGTTACAATAGTCTATTTCGGATAGGATAAGTGAGGAAACTAACGTCTTTTGAAGTTTGTCAGGTATGTAAGGTAACATCTTTTTTATTATTCTGAGGATATTAAAAGTAGATGACGTGAGCTTATTTACCTGATCTGTGAGATTAAGTTTATTATCAATGATCACTCCCAGGTTACAAGCCTTTTCCACTGGGAGTGGAATAGGGCCCATAATAGCTGGCCAGACTGATGGGCCCCAAAAAGAGGATTGTGGTCCGAAAAGAAGAATTTCTGTTTTTTCTGCATTCAGTTTAAGGCAATTACTGTCCATCCAATCGTGGACAGCCAGCATGCAGTCATGACATTTTGGCCCTGCTAGCATCGTTTTTCCCCTATGGATACAACAATTTGAGTGCCGTCAGCGTAGTATGTAATGGAAAAACCAAAACTTCTTATCAGATTTGCTAATGGGGAAACATAAATATTAAACAGGGTAGGGCTCAATGAAGATCCTTGCGGGACTCCACATGGAGGTGAAGAAGGATGGGAAGCAAAATTCTCCAGCTTTACTACTTGCTCTCGATCCATTAAGTAGGATCTTAACAAATCCCAAGCCAGGCCTGTAACCCCACACGTTGCTAGACGGCCTAATAGTAACTCATGACTGACAGTGTCAAAAGCCGCAGAGAGATCAAGTAGGACTACCCCTTTTCCTTGATCCAAAACCTGCCTGATCTCTTCTGTTGCCTTGAGCAGAGCTGTCTCTGTCCTGTGGCCTTTTCGGAAACCAAATTGAGTTGTGTCCAAAAATTTGTTAGAATCAATAAAGGTTACTAGTTGATTGTTCAGGAATTTTTCAGCTATTTTGGCCGGTAGTGGAAGACGGGATATTGGACGATAGTTGGTTGGGTCATTCTTATCAAGTGAGGCTTTTTTTAGAAGAGGAATCACGACTGCTTTCTTCCAGATATTTGGAAATATGCCGTTTTACACATGGCTTGATAGATAGGCATTAGTTTAGACGCAACAAGCTCTACTGCCAATTTAGTTATATTTGGCTGGAAGGGGTCATATGGGGAACCCGAGGTAGAGATTTCCAGTAAATTTCTGATGTCCTCGTTTGATGGGGCAATGAATTCTGTGAAGATTTTGGTTGGCTCCGAGGGCTGATTTACCATATTGGCGGTGGACTATGGAAGTCACTTCAAGTTTGTGCAAATATTCATGGTGATTTATGCTTTCATGTGTCTCATTTTGTCTATCACACGACCAGTCCCAGAATCCTATGTGATGGTAATGGTAACTTCCAATTTCTTATTCACAAACAGTGGTCCATCTTTGCTGGTGATTTCATTTTACACTGGTATATGGCACATGAAAATGTGCATGAATTAGTAACTATCACAGTTATCTTGTAAATGCAATTGAGTAAATATGTGAAAAGTTGTACATAATCATCATTTGTTGATGTTGTCTGTTGACTACTTCTTATTATTTCCACATGCAGCCAGAGTAGATCCACCGACTGGTGCAGAGATCTCTGCACTTGCAGTTAGACAACGTCATAGGGCAGGTCAACCTATACCATCGGCACAGACTGGTATGTAAATATGGCCAAGAGAGGGTCCAATTTCCTACTATGTGATCAGACAACCCATAGATATTTTACAGAGAATACATCAGTAGTTGCACTCATGTGAACTGAACTAGGATATGTTGTTCATGAACTGTAAACTAGAATTTAAACTAAAAACACTCATATCATGTTAGGCCTTGTGACGTTGGCCAGTAAAATACCTACTACCGCGATCTCTGCTCCACGTACGGGTGTGACATATGGTCAGCCACCACACACTGTGCGGATGGCAGACCCTGATAAGTACACTTAAAAATTACTTTGTTGACGGCTCACAGTCTTTAATATTGGCTGATATGTTAGCAGTATGTAGTGTGTGTGAAATAATACAGTATGTACCAAATTGCTTATATTGTCTCATCTAAACAAGAGTAGCCCCAACTGTGTAGAAAGTGTAAACCCATGACATATGCATGTAAAATGATTCACATCATCCTTTGTATTGAAATATGGATATGTATGGTACATTACAGAAGCTGTCTACAGTTCCTCAGTGATCCAAAGTACCTCCTCCAGGGATTTAGGAGACATTCTGGCTGCAGCAGTCAGTCCCACTACCATCCGTCTGTCAGGTAAGTGTACCTTATAGTGTTGTAAACTTTTAATTCCCAAATATTGCACAGTAACCAAATCATTGTGTAAGGAAATTAACAGATATTGCCACTTTTTTGAAGCATCTGATGTGGGTGTGTGATATATTCCCAACATAATCAGTGATGTCTGTGTTAATTTTGCATGTTTACTTCTAATTGATGCTGAACATTAATTAAGGCGTCACTTCCTTCTGAAGCTGCTGGATCGAGAACCATGTCTTCAGCCACACAATCAAGGAGCCAGGTTTAGCAGCTGACATCATGGGGGATCTCAATACCACTCAGAGGTGTGGCTGGAGCTGATTTTACATTGCACATCTGCACTGAACGCCTCAATACTACAGTGTGAGCTGTCACATATAGGTTTACACAAACCTGGTCACATGTGGAACATCAGATAGATGCAAAGAATATGTGACCCTACCCTGTGTTGTAGCGCATGATATACTATGGAAAATGCTTATCATGTTGCAACCTCTGTCTTTCAGGTGCTGACGACAATGAGTTGCATGATGAAGCTGATCCATCCACCAGCACTGCTCAAGAAGAGGAGGATGAGGAGGAAGAAGATGAGCAGGTGCTGGTCGCGAAGGATAACCTGAATTACAAGGAGTGAGTTGTTGGCCCACTGTCCAAAACACTGACACCTACATCAGGTCTGGCTAGCATTGCACCTCTCACTTCACGTCTGAGGATTGCCCATTCCCAGCAGTCACCCATCCAGCCTCAGCATTCACCTACCCCAACACAACCATCACTTCTTCACACCCTTCACATCCAAGGTAGATGTGTTGCTTTTCCTACACACTCCTCCCATGACAGGGCATCCTAGACCTTCTCTCAAGCATCTGAGGGACCTAACACCCTGGTGAGGAGCATGAAGGCATGAATCTTCTCCCCACAGCCTCCCACGTGCCAACCCTCCCCGTGCTGGTGGAACCGACGGTCATATCAGAAGTTGTTCCATGCGGAGGGGGCTGGCAGATGGTTATGGTGGCGAGTGCGAGGATGAATTTTTCCAACAACAGGCTGATGTGAGGCAGGACATTCGTGCCATAGGGGCTGCTCTGTCTGACATTTCAGACTCACTACAGCAAATCCCTCAGATGATTGATAGGCAGACCTGTGTCTTGGACAGGATTGAGAAATCTTGCCAAGACATGTCAAGGAGGGAACATGTTGTCATATCAGTCTCTAGGTAAGAGAGTTCAAGGCACCATGCCTTGGCCATGAAGATGATGGAGGACATGTTGAAACTGTTTTAAAGTCTTCCTTCACATTCAACACATGGAGGGGACCCAACACTTACCTGCACCCAACCCCACTCAGCCACCTGTACCACAACCAGCAATGGCACCCCCTACGTACACAGGCACCCTCCTCTTGTGCACATGCCCCCCTGCACAGTCACATCCCCCACCTGTACAGGCACATCCCCCCACCTGTACAGGCACATCCCCCCTGCACCGGGCCCATCCCCTCCCCCTGCAAAGACATGCCCCCCACCTGTACAGTTACTCTCTGGCCATGTACAGGCACACACAAAAACTGTTCCAGCACCCTCTGGCCCTGTACAGGCACAAGCAGCAACTGTAAAAGCACCCTCGGCCCCTGTACAGGCACAAGCAAAAACTTTGCCGGCACCCTCTGCCCCATACAGGCACAAGCAACAACTGTACAGGTACCCTCACCCCCTGTGCTGGCATACCCACCAACTGTGCAGGCAGGTGCACTAAACCCACCCACACATCGGCACCAACACAGTAAACACACTTACTCACAGAGATCCTCACCACCACAACTGCGAAGTCGCAAGAGAGATCCCCCATGATCCCTGTAAAACGTGAATGATCACAATACTTGTAAAAAATAATTTGGTCACAATTCAATACTGAGTTGAATAATAATGGATGATGTTCAATTGGTTACTCTGCTTGTAGGCTACATATGTGATTATAAATGTGTGTGAGTAAGATATGTAGATTCTTAGCACCATCTGTCTAACAAGGTATCTTATTGAAAGCATAGCTAAACACCTACCGATGTGGACTTCCATACTTTGAATCCAGCATATATAATGAAAAACACAAGATAGAGATGGTGTTGAAGAAAAATATATATGTATTGTAGGAAACATAAGGAAATAAATTAAACTAAAATACTGTCCATTGGAAAGGAAGAAAGGAAATTAAATAAAATCTTCTGACAAAATGGGCAAGAGAACCTCGAGGTTGTTGGGCAAAATAAATATAACACGTCAGGGGAACCAGTGTATGTGCAAGGGGTAAAAGAAATGTCCACCGTCCAAAACATTATCCATTCACTGGTCATCCTTACTGTAATCCTCGACCACAATGTTCAAATCCTCTGCTCCTATGGACTTGCTTTGGCTGGTCGATGCAGGCCCAGACACCCCACAGGAGCAGGAAACATGAGGGGTACGAGAGGTAGCAGGGTAAAAAGAGAGGGAATATTTACAACGGAACATGACAACAGTGGTCTGGGCGGGTCGTTGGGCTAACACAGACAGTATTGCTGCACCCAAGGAAGTGATGGAGGAAGTGAGGCTGTCAAAATGTCTGGCCTGTGACCCTTGGAACATCCGGATTTCATCCTTCAGCTCCTAGAAGCCCTGGGAGACCACATTCCTGACATCTTCACTTGGCACCATCACTTATTGCGATGCAGCCACAGGAGATACAACACTCAGAGGGGTGTGGGGTGTCAGGGGCAGATGTCTCCCTCAGTTCTACTGGGCAGGCACTTGGAGGTGAAGTAGTGGCAGGGGGAGCAGCTGTAGGCCCGATGCACTGTGGGCCTCAAGAGTTAGGGAGGGGTCGGTGGCAGGCCCAGATGGTGTTGGGGCCTGCTCCGGGGACACCATAACAATGTCCAGTTCTTTTGGGCCAGGGGAGACCCACATTCGTCTTCCCACTGGCTGGTGGTGTCCCTCTCAACGTCCCCTGCTGCATTCTCCTCAGCCTCCACCCGGGCTGCTGATGTAGCTGGTGTTGGCTCGGTCCGGTGGGCGCACTACCCCTGCCTGCTGCTTAGTCTCTCTCCTCCTCCTCGCTGGAGGTGTCTAAAGGATGTGCCTGGCACCAAGCCGAAGATCCCCTGGCCTGGCCCTGTCCAGATGTACCTTGGCCAGCCTGGTTCCATGAAAATGAAGGCAAACAATTATGTAGTTTGTGTACAATTTATGATAAAGATTGAAACAACATAAAGCAAGTGCTGAATTTGTACTTCTTCAATCTTACTAACCAATATTATGTTGGTTGGACCCAAAAGTAGGTGCACTGTCACTATAATGACCAGAAATAACTACCCATTGACATCTTTCTCAATTTTGGTCAGTATATTTTTCAGTTTTTACTAACTCTCACCTTCAGCATTAGTGCAATGTGAGGTCCCTGACATTTACACATAGTTACATTCCAAAGTAATTCTACAAGTGGATATAGTACACAGTCTGGATGGATATCTCCACACCTAAAAGTGGATCCAGGTTTAACCTGTAATTAATGCGCAGTCGCAACAGTCATACACTCACTAACAACTGTCATCTGTTGTGTAGCATAGTGAAACACAACTTACATGCTAAATTTAGTGTACACATGCAAACAAGGACTTGGATATGACATCTACTAAGTTGTGATTCCAATATTTGGCATATTCCTTAAGAACCTCAGACACTCTACCTGGCAAGGGCCACATTTTGCATTCCAAGACTGCTTCGTTTGTGTTGTACACTGGCAAATACTTGTGCTTCTTACTACAGCTACCTATGTGTTTGAAATGACATAAGTGCAACTGTTGAGATTATGTGTGTATTTTGTACACCTTGGATATATTTATATAATTTTGAGTGTGACAAGTAACACAACGTAGGCCTTTACTTCATTTCATAAAAATATAATAATCATTCATAAAAACACAAAGCATGCATGACAGAGCATACAACAATTAAACCCTCACATATCAACAATAGACATTGTCCAAGCGATTAATTCACCATAGCATACAACAGTTATAAGGCCCTTAGTTCACTAATCAGGATTATGTAAGTGCTTCCTTTCACATAAATGCAAATGTAAGGGTAGTTTAGCCAGTTATATTTAGACCACTACAAGTCCCAAAATGCCCTCAGAAAACAGCATTCCATTTGCTCCAATAATGCATAGACCTTATAAGTATTGCAGCCATTACTCTGATAAAGTGAAAGGTGACAAAAGACACACCCAAAGTTAGACATGAACAGCATACAACACCCAAACCCTCAGATCCCATCAATAGACATTGTCCAAGCCATTCATTCACCATAGCATACAACAGTTATAAAGCCCTTAGTTCACTAGTCATGATTATGTAAGTGCTTTCTTTCACAGAAATGCAAATGTAAGAATAATATAGCCAGTTGTGTTTAGAACACTAAAAGTCCCAGAATGCCCTCAGAAAAGAGCATTCCATTTGCTCCAATGATGCATAGACCTTATAAGTACTGCAGCCATTACTCTGATAAGATGAAAGGTGACAAAACACACATTATGGTACATCTCTCTCACCACTAACATCATACTTTAAGACTCATAATGCAGTACATGCGCTTATCAGGTCTCTGCTGCTCAAACTCCTCCAGCTGAGCATGGTGGGTTGGCCGGGCTGTCTTCAGGACCCTCCTGTACAGCTGGCTAAGGCGGGGCCTCTGTGAGTGGGGCTGGGAGGACACACCAATGAGGTCCTGGGCCTTTATCCTGGCCCAGCATCTCAGGTCCTCCCAGTGCTTTCAGCACATCTTGCCCCGCTGCTGAAATACACCCACTGCACTGCAGCGCAAAGCAATATCTCTCCAGGTTTGGCTGGACGCTGCCCAATTCAGCTGGTCTTCAGGGCCTCGATAAAGCTGAGGGTACTTATCAAACACTCCCACAGTTAATATGTTTAATCCAGTCTCAGTGAAAGGGGGTGCCTTGCCCTCAAGTCCCTCAGCCATGTTGGGGGCAGGTTTGAGTAACAGAGCCGCAGTATGGCAGAGGATGTTACTGAGAGGTGAGGATGGCACAGAATGACATAAAATGGCTGCCTGCATCTTCCTGTATTTAGCTTCCTGTTTTTTATTTTCTGTTTGTTATTTCCTGTGTATTGTCATTGGGTTCTGGCCGGAATGCAGAGTCTCCGCCCTGAGTGCGGAGTTTCAGCCCCGAGTGCGGAGTTTCCGCACTCGGGCGGAAAAAAATGAAAATACTCAGGAAGTCGCATACAGGACATAAAAAGCAGGAAGTTGAATACAGTATTAGGCATTAGAACAAACTACGTATGCACAACACAATAGGGAGCATATCAAACAGTGCAGCACTTTAAGTATTGAACGATTGGACCTGAGAAACGGAGTACAGTTGCATGAGGTCATGGGGAGGTGGCACAACGGGTTTGGATAGTGTGTCCTCAGGGGGAATCAAGAGCAATGGGGAGAAGCAGCAGGGGCAGTCAGTGAAGATAGTGCCGAAAAAAAGTGGGACCATATCGCCTCGAAAATGTCCAGCTGATCTTGAAAGCGATAATTGGTCTGTTTGTGGAAGGCGGCAGCTGCCCTGTTGCACATTCAGTCCATGTGCATCCGAGGTAAATGTTGTTTCCATCAACTCAGGATGGCCATGGTGGCTACTGAAAGTGCTGTGTCTATCCACCACTTGGTGTGGCGGGTGATCTCTGGCACGAAGAAAGATTAATTCCAGAGAGATATGCAGGGTCAGATCATTGGAACTGTTCATGGTGCAATGACTTCGGTCCAATAGCCTTGCAGGGAGTCACAGGAGTAAATCAAGTGTACAGTATCTCCTTGGGGTACACGCCACCAGCAGGCCACAGTGGGGGCCAGAGTGGCTCGTCACAATCTCTGTGCGGTCCATTGCCGGTCTTGAAGGCGTTTGAAAAAGCTCAGCTTTACTTTAAGCAGCTGAACATCATGTTAACTGCAGGGTGACCAATATATACAAAACCAAGGTAAAAAAATGTTTACTCGCTATTAAAGATTGCCATTTGTTTGCTAACTTCCTCAAATTTATTTAGCCCCTTGGGGCAGATTTACAAGCCCCTTGCGACACTTTTACGCCTCCGTTACGTCACTTTTGTGACGCAGCGGCGTCGTAAACAATGCCCCACGTTGCGACACTTTTACAACGTGACGCATCTAGGGAGATGCGTCACGTTGTAAAACCCTGCATCACATTATATCTGTGTTAGGTATAATGTATGCAGGGTGGGCGTTCCGACGCAAGAAAGCCTTGTAAAAGTGACGCAGTGAAATCTACAAGATTTCACTGCGTCACTTCTACAACGCCACTGCGTCAAAACATTACGCCTGCTTGAAGCAGGCGTAAGTAGTGACGCAGCACAATAGGAATAGGCATTCCTGAGCATTGCTGGGGTTGCGTCGTGCTTGCGACATGACTCCAGCAATGCATGACCTTTACGCCAAAGAAGCGTGACGCATCTGTCAATCCTTCCGCCACGGTGCGCCGCATTGTAAATGCAACGCATCCATGGTGGCGCAAGGTTTTTTGTACATGACGCAATTGAACTGACGCAACTCTGCTAATATGCAGAGATGCATCAGTTCTTGTACATCTGCCCCCTTGTGTTTAGCATGCATGTTGTGCACAGTGTCTTGCAAATGCATCCATTTACATTCTCTCAAATTGAGCACTGTGTTTAGGCCATGAGCCAGAACCCCAAATTTAGGCTATTGGTACCACTCGGGGGAACGGGTTCTAACATGATTTGTTTGCAAGGTATGGATGCCTAGAGATGGAAAATATGTGATAGCAAGTCCTAATTTTTCTTTGCCTTTTGCCTGATATTATTGGATTAGCTGAAAAAAATAATGGTTTTCATATTTTTGATAAATAGCATACAAATTCATCATAATATGTGGAAAAATAAATCTAATTCCACCACATTGGTTAAATTCAATAATATTTTAAAATAATTATGATTATTAATTGTAATAATAACAATATTGTCCTTAAAATATTAATAATAAAACTTCATTTTTATTCCTCATATATTTATATAGATTATATGCATAATTTTCACTTACAATTTCAAATAATAATAGTTGTTACATCTTACATCGGCAATGTATGTCATGATTGAAAATAAACACAATTTTATCATTCACATTCGTCGTTGTCATCTTCTTCTGAATAGTTGTCATCATTCTCTGCGTCTGTTTGATTTTCACAGGCGGGAAGTCTGCACATATCAGTGCACGTGAGGTCATTTAGACAGCAGACACATGTTGGCAGTTTGCAGTTCCTAATGCAGTTGCAAACACAGCCTGAGGTTTTGGCTGCCCCTCCATTTAGTCCACTACCAGTTCCCTTGCACCCTCGTGTTTTTCCAACTTCCACCCTCTCCCAATTGGAGTAGGTGTCTGCAGATCATTCAGAAGACATCTCTTGCTTATTGCGGCTTCATAATTCGCACGCTCGGCATGTGTCTTCAGACAGTCCCTGCAAGGTGGAAGTTGATGACTGTCTATCTCACCCTTCTTTGTGCAGAATAGGTGATATTTCAAGGCATTCACTTGATGAACCGAAGATTTTGGTGCATACATCAAGCACAAGAATTGCTCCAATTTGTCCATTAGTTCTTCAGAGAGATCACATTCGTCTCTGAGCTACGAAATGTTTCCCTTCTATGTCTGTTGGCAGACAGGATTCTGAATGTACTTACTTTTCCTTTTCCCGCAAATGCGCTAACTGTGTCACATCTGGTAAACATATAGAGACCTATAATAGCTCGACAAACATTTTCCCCAAGAGTTGAACCTATTTTCTCAATGTCAAGGACTCACATGCATATTTTAGTACCACATTTCAGAAACAATTTAGCCATGATTCTGTCATGGAATCCCAAACACATAATAAACACATCAGTGTCATCTGAGCTTTTCATTACTGCCTCAAACCCTCATTAGCTGTGTTTGCAGCATGCAGCAACAAATGACCATCTGTTTCTCCGTGTTTACTGTTGAGATTGGGCCCTTTGTGGCTCCCTTCAGATGTGATTTTGTAGCATTTATCTTCATAGTTCACGAACAGTGTTTTTTCTCAAGTTTTACAAAATACTCTGGTTTCCTCCATTTGTTAACAAGAAATGCAATGAGAGTTGTTTTATTCCTTCGTGGCTTAGGAATTTCCTCCACTATCTGACAATCTGGGATGGTGAGACGCTCTGTAACTATTGCCCGAGTTCTTCCCCTCTGATTGTCCTTTCGCTGTTCTAATAGACGTCTCATTGTACATATCAAACACAACATCAATTTTTTGACTCCTATTTCCTTCCCGCAAAGCCATGGACAAGACAGATATAGCCACCTCACCAAAGTTTGATTCCTCTCCTTTTACTCTCTACCATCAATCAGCATGGCTGAATTTCCAGGTATTCCCTCAGCAGGGGTAACGTTTTTTTGCAAGTATGTTGCTAAACAGATTTGTTTGTCTTTTGCAACAGACCTTGTGGAGTTGCTAAAGCCTTTGGTAAAGGTCCCAAGGGATGAGAGAGTACATTCACCATTTTAAGGTTCCAGTTCTCTGCTGTCACAATGATTCAACCAAATAGTGCTTTGTCTCTTTTCATAATGATTGTCCTGCCATTGCTGTTCACTGCCTTCTTCTTGGACATGTTAGTGAATGTTTTTAGTTTGTTCATTTTCATTGGGTCATTAAACTTTTTAATAGGTGGATTATTCTCAAGTCACTCAAGTTTGAAGTCTGTATAGCACTGTGCACCTATTTCATGCGCCTTCATTATGTCGGATACTATGTCTTGCGATACCTTTTTGCCATGGAGAGACTAATGACATCATGTGACCCGACAAATGGGTTTTTCCAGCTTTGAACCAGACTATCAGCTCTCGTAACAGTATCTTCGTCTTTTTCAAATTGTGACTTATATAGCTCTGCATGAGTAAGATCTGATTTATTGTTACAAACCATTTCCCTTATCTGACCCAAAAAGGCACTTCTGTGTTCAGCTGTCATATAATATCTTTTCACAGCACCCGCCTTGAGGTTGAACCTTGTTGTGCCACCCGGAGTCTGTGTGTCTTTGTTTTTATTTTTTCAACTTTTTTTATTGCAGTGAAAAAGCACATTACAGCAATGACAGCAACCATCAGCACACAAAGCATTACGATACAGCAATGACAAAGGGAGTTTACAAGTATTGTCTAATGTCCCAGGTATTAATCACCGCCTTTCATCCTTCTCGGTGAGGCCATCTGCCTTGCTCTGTTACTCCACGCCACTCGGATCAGGTCTCCCAACAGGTGTGCACAGCATCCCCCTCTTCTCATTCCATCGTCCGCATACATTCGTCCATTTATGCGGACACCCCCTCCCCTCATAGACCACCTTCTCTGCTTGCATGCACCAATCTATGTCAGATTTCCACTCCAGCAGTGTCGGGGCGGAGCTGCTCTCCACAATCCTGCTTTGTTTCGCTTGGCTACAGCGAAGCCAAGGGTGACCCAAAGGTTATCAGCAGCAGAGAGATCAGTTGCCTCCCATGCATTTAATAAACACCATTTTGGTGAAATCTCCATGCCACCACTAAATGTGTGCATCATACATGTTACCACTGCCCTCCAATCGGGCTGGAGTCCTGGGCATTCCTACAACAAATTGAAAAATTTACCTTCCAGACCGCACCCCCTCGGGCACTCCATCGACTCAGCCTTCCCCATCTTGACCATGGTCATGCATGAATAGTAAATTCGGTGTAGGATTTTCAACTGCACCAATCGAAAACGAGAGCGTATGGCTACTTCTCAAGGGGACACCAGCACCTCCTGCCACTCATCGTCGTCAAGTTGCCCCTAGTCCACGCCCCATTTGTGTCTAAGGTACAATAGGGGGTCCGGGGAGTAGTTCAGGAATTTTGCGATAGGTCAAGGAGATGGCGCGTTTATGCATGAATTCGTCGAGCAACCTGTCCTCCAACAGTGCAGCCTCTGGCAACTCCATTCCCTTTTTGGTATCACTCCCCCCAGGGCATGTCTAATTTGGTGATAGCGGTATGACTCTGTGGGAGCCAATTGATATTTCCTGCTTAGGTCTTCAAAGGATTTCACTTCGCCATTTGCCCACAAGTCCTTGACCTGCAAGATACCTATTAAATACCATTTCCTGAAACCTTGATATTTGGCCAGTAGGCCAAGCTGTGCGGTGTCCACAGTGGCGCCTCCTGGGTAATTCTATCTCGCCACCCCAGCGCTGCAGTTGCAGTGTGCCAGATTCTCACTATGGTTGCTGTTGGGTTGCTGCCCCCATAGAGCGCTCTAAGATATCGCCCCAGCTGCATGTTCTGACAATCCATTCTGTAAGCTGGATCCTCATGAGAAAAGCAGACCCAGTGCTTCACCACCACTAGCTGGGCCGCCCAATAATATTGTTGGAGAGCGAAAAGCGATATACCCCCGTCATACCAGCTCCGAGACAGCTTTGCTAATGATATCCTGGGGCCCCCCATCCCATAGGAGCGCCCGAGTGAGTGCTTCAACTTCTTGGAAATAGGTAGGGGGAACCGCAAATGGGACGTTTTGCAAAATATAGAGGAAGCATGGTAACGCCATCATCTTAAACAATTCCGCCTTCCCTAACATGAAAAGGGGCAAGGCCTTCCATTGTTGGACATCCCTTCATAGTCTCATTAGCGGGGGTTCCAGATTATGCTCCTGAAAGACCAGTGGGTCCCTAGTTATAAATAGCCCCAGATATCGAAATCCATCTGTGACCAACCTGGCCTCACAGTGGCGGGGAAACCGCACATCCGTCCCACTAAGTATAAAAATTAATGACTTGTCCCAATTTATCGTGTAATATCGTGTAGCCAGAGTATCTACGATAGAGCTCAAAGATATGCAGTATTCTATGAAGTGCCTTGTATGGACTCGCCACATAAAGTAGGATATCGTCCGCATAGAGGGAGATCCTATCCTCCCACTCTTCAGTCCATTAGAGTCCTCTAATTAAAGGGTCTCCTCGTATCCAGACCGCCAGCGGCTCCAACTCTAGAGCGAATATCAGCGGGGACAGGGGGCAGCCTTGCCTCTTGCCTTTCCACAGCTGGAAGGTGACTGACACACCACTGTTTACTGCTACCTGTGCCAAGGGATCCTTATAGAGCAGACGGATCCAGGACAGAAATTTCGGACAAAATCCCTGCTTCTCCAAGACCTTGAACATAAAAGGCCACTCAATGGTATTGAATGCCATTCGGACATCCAGAGAGACCACCACTGTCTCTTCTTGCATTGTGGAGGCGCTGCCCAATACCCCATATAGGCACCTTAGATTCAGCGCTGTGTTTCTATTCGGCATAAAGCCCGATTGATCTGGGTGTATCAATGTGTTAATAATCGGAGACAGTCTAGTGGCTAGCAGTTTGGCCAAAATCTTGACTTTCGCGTTGAGCAGTGAAATTGGCCTGTAGGAAGTACACAGCGCTGGTGGTTTACCCGGTTTATGAATAACTACAATCTTGGCTAATCTCTGATCGTCCGGTAATGTCCCAACCTCATGACTCTCCTGGAACATGTTTTTGAGGTAAGGGGTGACCTATGATGCAGTGAGCTTATACAATTCAATGGGGAGGAACCTGTCCTCCAACAGTGCAGCCTCTGGCAACTCCATTCCCTTTGGTATCACTCCCCCCAGGGCATGTCTAATTTGGTGATAGCGGTATGACTCTGTGGGAGCCAATTGATATTTCCTGCTTAGGTCTTCAAAGGATTTCACTTCGCCATTTGCCCACAAGTCCTTGACCTGCAAGATACCTATTAAATACCATTTCCTGAAACCTTGATATTTGGCCAGCAGGCCAAGCTGTGCGGTGTCCACAGTAGCGCCGCCTGGGTAATTCTATCTCGCCACCCCAGCGCTGCAGTTGCAGTGTGCCAGATTCTCACTGTGGTTGCTGTTGGGTTGCTGCCCCCATAGAGCGCTCTAAGATATCGCCCCAGCTGCATGTTCTGACGATCCATTCTGTAAGCTGGATCCTCATGAGAAAAGCAGACCCAGTGCTTCACCACCACTAGCTGGGCCGCCCAATAATATTGTTGGAGAGCGAAAAGCGATATACCCCGTCATACCAGCTCCGAGACAGCTTTGCTAATGATATCCTGGGGCCCCCATCCCATAGGAGCGCCCGAGTGAGTGCTTCAACTTCTTGGAAATAGGTAGGGGGAACCGCAAATGGGACGTTTTGCAAAATATAGAGGAAGCATGGTAACACCATCATCTTAAACAATTCCGCCTTCCCTAACATGAAAAGGGGCAAGGCCTTCCATTGTTGGACATCCCTTCATAGTCTCATTAGCGGGGGTTCCAGATTATGCTCCTGAAAGACCCGTGGGTCCCTAGTTATAAATAGCCCCAGGTATCGAAATCCATCTGTGACCAACCTGGCCTCACAGTGGCGGGGAAACCGCACATCCTTCCCACTAAGTATAAAAATTAATGACTTGTCCCAATTTATCGTGTAATATCGTGTAGCCAGAGTATCTACGATAGAGCTCAAAGATATGCAGTATTCTATGAAGTGTGGTGTATGGACTCGCCACATAAAGTAGGATATCGTCCGCATAGAGGGAGATCCTATCCTCCCACTCTTCAGTCCATTAGAGACCTCTAATTAAAGGGTCTCCTTGTATCCAGACCGCCAGCGGCTCCAACTCTAGAGCGAATATCAACGGGGATAGGGGGCAGCCCTGCCTCTTGCCTTTCCACAGCTGGAAGGTGACTGACACACCACCGTTTACTGCTACCTGTGCCAAGGGATCCTTATAGAGCAGACGGATCCAGGACAGAAATTTCGGACCAAATCCCTGCTTCTCCAAGACCTTGAACATAAAAGGCCACTCAATGGTATTGAATGCCATTCGGACATCCAGAGAGACCACCACTGTCTCCTCTTGCATTGTGGAGGCGCTGCCCAATACCCCATATAGGCACCTTAGATTCAGCGCTGTGTTTCTATTCGGCATAAAGCCCGATTGATCTGGGTGTATCAATGTGTTAATAATCGGAGACAGTCTAGTGGCTAGCAGTTTGGCCAAAATCTTGACTTTCGCGTTGAGCAGTGAAATTGGCCTGTAGGAAGTACACAGCTCTGGTGGTTTACCCGGTTTATGAATAACTACAATCTTGGCTAATCTCTGATCGTCCGGTAATGTCCCAACCTCATGACTCTCCTGGAACATGTTTTTGAGGTAAGGGGTGACCTACGATGCAGTGAGCTTATACAATTCAATGGGGAGGCCGTTGGGGCCCATCGCCTTCCCAGCATTTAGTGCTTGAATAGCCTGGGTAATCTCACCATCTGAGGTCCTGCATCTGGAGATCTCAATCTTCCGTCACTAGTCTGGGTTTGTTAAGACCGTGAAGCAGCTCCCGTGCTGCCTCTAAGGAGACCTTGGAGGATTGGGTATATAGTGTAGTATAATACTTTGCAAATTCATCTGCATTACATTGCCTGCCTTTCACCTGCTCTCCCACATCATTAACTATTTCAAACACCCATCATGACGCCATCTCCCTCCTGTCCAACCACGCCAGGAGTTTCCTCGCTTTGTCCCTCACATCATATAAACGGCATTGTGTTGGTCTGTATCTTGCCCCGTCCACCTCCTCCACTGTATCTTTGTATTCTTTCCATTTGTGCACCAGGAAGTGTTGAATATCCGCCTGAGTCTCAGAGGGAAGCTAAGCTTCTAATTTCTGTATGTCTTGCTCAATGGACAGCAACTTTGCTACTTTTTCTTTTTTATGACCCGCGATTAGGGAAATGCTTTGACCCCTTATTACCACCTTCAATGCCTCCCAGAGATCCCCAGCCAGCTCCACCGACCCTTCGTTGTCTTCAAAATAACAAGCAGCTGCCTCTTGGAGGGCCGCTCTTATATATGGAACTTTAAGGTACCAGGGGTTGAGGGGGGTATGCCTCCCCTCCCTTTGCTACAGTCTGAATGTTGCTGAAATCAGAGGATGATCTGAAATACCTCTCACTATGTGGTGCACATCGCTAAAAGCCGAAAGTTGCCATGCCAGGGCAAATATATAATCAAGTCGGGAGACGATTCATGTGGAAGTTGTATTGATGGGTCGAGGGCAAATAGCAAATACTATTCAAATAAGTGTTATGGGAGGGCAACAACTAGAGAAACCACAGTTTTGTATGTAAGGGAGCATAACCACCCCCCAAATGTTACTGAAATAGAGGTTAGGAATGCCCTAGACGACATTAAAGAAGCCAGTACTAGCTCACAAAAATCTACAACTCAAATACTTAAGGAGATGCTGCCCACAGTACTCCAACATGCTACTGGCCAAATGCCCTCTATTTCTTCATTAAAAAGAACTATAGCTCAAACAAAAAAGCCACAACGACCACCACACCTGCCCCAAAAACATTTGAAGAGGTAGTAATTCCCCAGAACTATCTATAACTCATAACGAAGAACCCTTTGTTCTTTATGACAACAAATCCAAAGAGAAAAGAATAATTATGTTTGCAACAGCAAATAATTTAATAAAACTACAACAATCAGAAACATGGATGATGGACGGGACTTTTAAAATTTGTCCCAAACCATTCTATCAATTATACACTGTCCATGCCCTATATCAAAACACTAACATCCCTTTTATCTACGCCTTACTACCCAATAAACAAAACTCCACATATATGGAAGTACTAACTAAAATTAAACAAGAAACAAATAATTATTTTCCACAGAAAATAATTATTGATTTTGAGCAGGCAATGATAAATGCAATTCTAAAATCCTACCCACACACATCAATTCAGGGTTGCTACTATCATTTCAATCAGTGTATATGGAGACACCTTCAGAAATCAACACTAAGGGGCTCATTAGGATGGCCGGGGCGGCGGTGGCGGTCCCTCCGCCATCTGACTCCCGTTTCCCCCCGCCACATTAGGATGCTGGGGGAAATCGCTTTGTGATCGCGGCGGTCAGCATGGGTAAATGGCGGCGGTGCCTAGCAGGCACCACCCGCCAGATTACAATGTTGGAGTCAGCCAGCTTTTCCATGGCGGTGGAACCGCCATGGAAAGGCTGCCGGAGGCTGGGTTCGGGGGCCCGTTGCGGGCCCCCTCTGTGTGGGGGGAGGGTGTGTGTGCACTGGGGGGGTACCCATGGTACCCCCCTACATTTCCTTGCACAAGGTGGCAGGCACCGCGTGGTGCCTGCCACGTTGTGCATTGAAATGCACTACGTGGCATTTTGGCATTGCGGACGGTGCTGCAACCAGCATATATACATATTAATTAAATATATGAAAATATAAACAACAATAACACTAACTCTCTTAGCATTTTCCTCCCACAATAAATAATTAAAATAACTTACCGTTTCCGTAGCTGTAGAAATAAAATCCCAACTCTTGTAAAACAATCCAGGTATATCATAATCCAAATAGAACGAAAAAGTACCCCCAAAAAAATGTAAAAATCCAAATCCAACTGTTCAAGAAGTAATCCTCCGTCCGTAAGTCCACAAACGATATACCATAAAAAACCCGAAAAAGTGTTTTAAAAAAGAAACGCTCCATGAAAACCCAAAAAATTAAGGAAGTGTAAAATAATTATTAGTTACTTAAACTAATACACACTTCCTTAATCAAAAAACGCAATCTTCTAGTAACCGCCACTTCTCACGACCAAAACCTGTAAAAAACACAAACATTCCCACCCACAGAAATATACACATAATATACAATATTACACTGTTACAAACATTATACACACCATATTCACACATATTCTAACATATTTTAAATTTTCTAAACTAGGTCTCAAAAAATAACGGTACATAAATCGCTAAAAGCTACCTTACACATAAAAAATGCCACAATTCCAAAAACCTAACACTACACACACTAACTACAACCTAACTACCTTCAAATTAAATTAAAAGTTTAGTTAAAATAAAGAAAATTAATCTTACCTTCCTCCACGCGACGCAGCTCCCAACCGCGAACTTCTCCCCTTCGAAATAACCCAAAACAAATGTGAGCGGTTACAAAATACAAGCACCAAATAAATATGGCTGCTTTAAACATAATAAATAAATGTATTTTGTTTAAAAACATGTTATTACATTGTAAATAAATTACTAAAATGTTTAATTTAAATACTACACTTTATAAGTTATATGTTTAAATTTATTTAACATTTTTCAAACATTGTAAAATTATAATAATAAATATTATTCAACATATAATAATTATTATAATTCCATATATTTACAAGTTATATACAAAGTTGATTAAAAACATGTAATAATTTTATTAAATGTTTAAACAATGTCACACAAAAAAAATGTATAAAAATTAAACCATGTAATAATTAATAATATTAATATTTTATATATTAATAATATTAATTAAAATGTATTATTATTTGTTTAAAAAATGTAACAAAGTATAACATTGAAAATGTATTAAAAAAATTTGAAAACAATTATATTATTAAAAACTGAACAGTATATGTAACTAAATAAGAAATGTTCCCAATACAAAACTAAAATGAACAACTGTTATTAATAATTATATTTTTTACTCAAATGTTATTACATTATTTTATATTACAAAGTTTATATAACTGTATTAAAAATTTACCAATGTTAAAAACATTTCTTTACATAATTATTACATGTAAAAATATATTTATGTACCAAATATTTTGTCTGTAAAATAAATATTATTTTTTATCTATGTCTTGATTTATATTATATGCACTGAATAAAATAAAATAAATTTGTTGATTACAAAATAATTTACAATAAATAAACATCAATAAAAAAATAAAATGTCTATTTTTGGTGTATCATTTTATTAAAGTGGTATTTAATGTTAAAAAGTTATGTTTTTATGAAATATACTATATTAAATACTATGGGGCCGATTCGGGCCGGAAAACGTACCGACCGACTCGGAGCCGGAATAAATACCGACCGACACGTACCGGTGCAGCCTGACCCGCAAAGTACGATGAGAAGCGTGCTAAATCCGACCGACTCGTACGGAACACAAGCCGAACGACCGAGCCGCGCGGAAAACAGCCATCCGGCCGGGAAAGCACGCGAATCGAACCGACCGACATGCACCAGGAAGAATCCCGAACGAAACGTACCTGCGAACTCCGACCCGCCAAGTACGATGCAACGCGTGGAAAACACGACCGAGTCGCACGGAGCCCAAGCCGCACGACCGACACGCATTCAAAACTGCGAGCCGAAGCAACCCAAAACACCGCGACCGACGCGTACGCAGCACAGAAAACAGCACAAACACAGCGTGAACGAATCTGAGAGGCTCGCACGAGACAACTGGAGGGTCCGACTCGGTCACAAGAACGTCTCCTACATGCACAAAAAGAACCAAGGAAAAAAACACAAAAAAAGGCCAAACAAGCTATCACAAAGCAAATAAATACTGGGGGAAACAGGGAACAAAGACACACCCACAACTCCACCCATATAAAGGACACAAATCCCTACCATGATCCCTTGCAAATTCAAATTACCTGCCAGCACTCAACACCAACAGACAGCAACCACACACACACTCACAGCTCATCCATCACACAAGCCACACACCAGCAGCACCGCAACAAATAGCACCCTCACATACACCCAGCAAAACACACACTCACACACCCTCACTTGCACACCAACACACACATCACACACCAGCACCACCCAACACCATGCCTCCAAAGAAGAATCACAAGTTCCTAGATAGTGAATTGGAAGTCCTGGTAGATGAGATCCTCAGGGTAGAGCCACAGCTGTTTGGCACATTGGTCCAACAGACACCCATGGCGCAGAAAACCAAGATGTGGGAGAGGATCGTCGACAGGGTGAACGCACAATCACCATGTTTGCGCACAAAGGTAGACATCCAGAACAGGTGGTATGACGTGCGCAGGAGGGTCAAGGAGCTGTTGAAGAAGGACTACATCTTGAGCCAACACACCGGCAGTGGCCCTCCTGCCAAACCAGTATACCTCAGGCCCTGGGAGGAGAAGGTGCGGGCCATCCTACCACCAGTGAGCGTCTATGGACTAGAAAACATCCCAGAGCCTGGTGAGTACACAACAAATGTACACAATATTGTGCCACAATACACACACATCACTGTCAAGGGGAGAGTCAAACCATGCACCCTTAGCAAATACACACCAACCAAAACAGATCGTCCCAAAATGTGTATGTCAGCCAGATAAACACAATACATGCCAGCTCATAGTGAAATGTAACTGTGTCATGACATGTACAAACCTAACAACAAATAGAGCTAGGCAGTGGCACAAATATAACCAACAAACACAGTCAGACATGTAGCCACCACCACAACACCACCTCACAGGGAAGCTCACTGAAAGGAAGGAATACTGTCTATGCTGGGCAAGTCAGTGTAGCCAATAGCATCATGGGAGTCGTAGTCACAGAAATTGCCCACCCTCACAATGCGCACATCAACACCACCATGAACCATGCACACATCACAGGCAGTGCAAAACAACTGACAAGATGGCTGACACTGGCTACTGCTGTGGGGAGCACAAGGCCCTGCTGGCAACTGTGCACCAACCAACAGCAGGACACCACTGACTGACATCCTGAAAGACAACTTGCACTCCCTGCAATGGAAGCACGTTCAATGGTGGGATATCTGGCTGGGTGGGAAGGAGGACTCACAGCACTGACCATAGTCACCAGCAGCTCCACCCACACACCCCCTAACACAAACTACACACAACTCACCTGGGAGAAAGCATTGCCTCACACACCAATCAAATATCCCACAAAGAACCACAACCCTGGGTCATGCAGTGTGAAGCACAGGGACACACATGGGACTTGTAGCAAAACAAACCCCAGGATAACACTGTCAGCCATCTTGTCAGCACAGGCACACAACCCCACAGGGAAGCTGAGTCAAAAGGAAGGAAGCATGGGCATGCTGGGAAGGGGGTGGAGGCAAAAGCATGATGGGAGTGGTAGTCACAGCCCAACATCCCCCACCCACATGGCCCAGCAAGAACACACCCAAGCATGCACACCTCACAGGGAGTCAAAAGCCACTTCAAAGATGTCTGACACTGGTGCTCTGTTGTGGGGAGCACAAGGCCATGCTGGGAACTGGCCAACAACCAACAGCAGGACACCACTGTCAGCCATCTTGCCATTGCTGTCACACCCACACACAGTGAAGTACACTCAAAAGGAAGGAAGGAAGTATGGGCATGCTGGGAAGGGGGTGGAGGCAATAGCATGATGGGAGTGGTAGTCACAGCTCAACATCCCCCCACACATGGCCCAGCAAGCTCACACTGAAGCATGCACACCTCACAGAGAGTGGAAAGCCCCATCAAAGATGTCTGACACTGCTGATCTGTTGTGGGGAGCACAAGGCCATGCTGGGAACTGGCCAACAACCAACAGCAGGACACCACTGTCAGCCATCTTGCCATTGCTGTCACACCCACACACAGTGAAGTACACTCAAAAGGAAGGAAGTATGGGCATGCTGGGAAGGGGGTGGAGGCAATAGCATGATGGGAGTGGTAGTCACAGCCCAACATCCCCCCCACACATGGCCCAGCAAGCTCACACTGAAGCATGCACACCTCACAGAGAGTGGAAAGCCCCATCAAAGATGTCTGACACTGCTGCTCTGTTGTGGGGAGCACAAGGCCATGCTGGGAACTGGCCAACAACCAACAGCAGGACACCACTGTCAGCCATCTTGCCATTGCTGTCACACCCACACACAGTGAAGTACACTCAAAAGGAAGGAAGTATGGGCATGCTGGGAAGGGGGGTGGAGGCAATAGCATGATGGGAGTGGTAGTCACAGATATTGGTCAGCCTCACAATTGGCCCATCAACACCACCCTGAACCATGCACACATCACAGGGAGTGGAAAACAACTGACAAGATGGCTGACACTGGCTACTGCTGTGGGGAGCACAAGGCCCTGCTGGCAACTGTGCACCAACCAACAGCAGGACACCACTGACTGACATCTTGCCATTGCTGTCACACCCACACACAGTGAAGTACACTCAAAAGGAAGGAAGTATGGGCATGCTGGGAAGGGGGTGGAGGCAATAGCATGATGGGAGTGGTAGTCACAGATATTGCTCACCCTCACAATGCGCACATCAACACCACCATGAACCATGCCCAAATCACAGGGAGTGGAAAACAACTGACAAGATGGCTGATACTGGCTACTGCTGTGGGGAGCACAAGGCCCTGCTGGCAACTGTGCACCAACCAACAGCAGGACACCACTGACTGACATCCTGAAAGACAAATTGCACTCCCTGCAATGGAAGCAAGTTCCATGGTGGGATATCTGGCTGGGTGGGAAGGAGGGCCGGATGTCAACCAAATACAACCAATGCAGACCATGTACACACCCCCAACATTCACATGGAAATGCCCAAATAATGCAGGACAATGTGCTACACCAATATCAACCCCTGACTGTGACAACTTAGGACAATGCAATGTACAGGCCCGCATCCAGAGGCACAGTCACAACTGTCAGGTGTGTCAACCATTGATGCCTGCAGAAACATAACATACATTGTGTGTGTCTCCCAAAAACAGGTGATGATGGGGACACAGCAGCAGACGCTGAGGAGTCCCCGTCCCAGGCTCAAAAGGATACGGAGCTCACTGGTGTGGAACAGCCTCTGCCCTCCTCGGATGAAGAAGACCAACCTGGCACCTCCGGAGCAAGTCATCATGCAGCACCAGCAGGACCACCAGCTGCACCCCTGCACCCACCCCTCCAACGACTGTCAACACACATACCACCCCTGCCGACATGGAAAGACCAAGGAGCACCACCACCACCAGCACAGGGACCCTGGACCAACGTGGGGCCATGGACACCAACACCACCAACAACCCCCAAGGGGGCCCAGGGTCACCTGTGCGTGCCACCTCAGGTACTGCACGTGTCGCCAGGGGTGGTGGGAGGGGTGGGAGACACAGGTCACTGATCGCAGAGGGGTCTGGACTGCATGATGACCCACAACTGGCACGCATAGCCGATGCGTACCAGTCCAGCACCGGAGAGCTCAGCCAGGTAGTGGGGCTCCTCAGGTACATTAAACAGCAGCAGGCTGCCCATCATGCCCGCTTGGACTCACACATGTCCCGCGTGGAGTCCAAGTGGGACACACTGCAAGAGATGACGGCGGTGCATAGGGACATATTACAATGCCTCCGCCAGATGAGCAGCAACCAGTCAACACCTCCCTGTGTACCCACAACATCTGGTGCTGAAACAACTGCAACTGCCACAGGGAGGGAGGATGACTCTGGCGGAGAGTCCCCTGCACCGCAGCAGCCTGCACTTGAGGGTCCCCCCCAAAGAAGAGGGGCCGTCCGAGGAGGGGCAAGTGAGAGGCCGATGGCCATGTGCAACCCCCAGGAAGCCAAAACCTGTTCTGGATAATCACCTTTGTGCGCAAACTGTTCACCCTGTTGACTGCAACACAACTCTCCCACATGACATAGGGAGCTCAAGTTGGACCAATGTCTCAGATGACTGTGGACTTTACTCTGGACATTTCTGCTACCAGGACTTCCAAATCATCTAGGAACTTTGGATTACAATCACAATGTACAGCACCCACCATCCTGTGCACTATACTCACACATGTATGTCAATAAACTCACTAATACACCATACTTGCCTCTGTTGTGATTCCTACGTTGTCTCTGAAGTGGCGATGATGATCTGGGAAATGACACTGTGCATGCTAACTGCTACAGCAAGTACAACACCGGCATGTGAGTCATGGCGACGTCACACATATGAGGGAGGCACACCACCAGGGCTACACAACACATACACACCATGGCCATCTGACTCATCGCCTACACTGATGTTGCCAGGAAATACGTTGCATTGCACAGACCCAACACCTATTCACAGTCTGTGTTAACTAGCCCACTGGTGCAGTAAGCAAATGTCAGTCAGATGTGTGACCACAGACAACGCACATCACAAAGTGAAGCACAGGTTTATTACACATTTGCAACATGTTGTAACCACCACAGATGCAAGGTAATCCCACCTGGCAGAGGGCACACAGTCAACAAGTGTAGAAGGAAGGAAGTCCATGGGTGTGGTGCACATCACCTGTAGGGACACGACAGCTACCACCCTGGAAGTTGAATCACGGTGTCGGGGATCACAGTTGACCAAACGACTCTGAAAGTACCCTGTGAAGGACAGAAATGACACACAGTCAAAAGCACTGAAGAACAGGACAGAACTGCAATACTCATGACCAATACATGTCACAAGATACCCACCCAGAACCAAGTTAGCATGTCGACACTGTTGGGGAGTACAGACTACCTGTAAGGACACATCGCTACACGCATACAGTCATGTAGCACATGCACACACTCAAACAGCACCAGAGCACCACCAACACATATCATGCAAACTCACATCAGTTACATGACATCTCTGGATACTTACATTCAGCTGAAGAAGTTGGTGATGAGCTGTGTGCGGACATCACCACCATCATCATCATCATCATCATCACTGGCATCGTGGTCCAGGCCAGGATCCTCCACAGGTGGCGGACGTTGGTCATCGTCATCCAGGATGAGAGGCAACTCCTTCCGCACTGCCAGGTTGTGTAGCATGCAGCAGACGATGACAATCTTGCACACCTTTGCCGGGGCATATGGGAGGGCCCCTCCTGTCTTATCTAGGCAGCGGAAGCGGCTCTTCAGGAGACCAAATGTCCGCTCAATCACTCTCCTGGTCCGACCATGTGCCTCATTGTAGCGCATCTGGGCTGGTGTCACAGGGTTCCTGAGGGGAGTCAGTAACCACAGCATGTTGGGGTATCCGGAGTCACCTACATACAGCCAATTGCACATTAACTGAGTTGGAAAAGAGGGTGGAACACTACATTGCAGAACACACACAATGGTACAAAGTCAGTACACACCAACAAGCCAGGCACGCTGGTTCCGCATCTGTGACATCATCCTCGGGATGCGACTACTCCTCATCACGTAGGCATCGTGTGCAGAACCGGGGAAACGGACACACACGTGTGAGATGGTCATATCTGCAAGACAGACCACCAGTGCATTGACCGAGTGGTAGTGCTTGTGGTTCCTGTATGCCTAATCCTGGGCCTGTGGTGGTACCAAAGCCACATGTGTCCCATCAATGGAGCCAATGACATGCAGCGTCCTCCCCAGGGCATAGAAGTCACTCTTCACGTCAGTGAGTTGCTGGAGTCTAGGGAAATAGATGTACTGGTTCAGGTATATCAACATAGCCTCCAATACATCGCGGAGCACACGGCTGAACATGGTCTGTGACATCCCACCAGCAGTCGCCAGAGTGTGTTGAAAGGTACCGGTGGCAAAGAAGTGTAGGGCTGCCATCACCTTCACCTTGGGGGTCAGCGCTGTAGGGTACGGCCGGCCAGGTTGCAGGTGTGGTGCCAAGCGCACTGCCAAATCATCAATCAGCTGCCTGGTGAAGCGGTACCTTCGGATGCTGTCACGTTCCACCATCGTTGCCAGGTCAGGGAATGGTCTATGGACAGCTGGTGCCCTGCAGTGCATAGGTGAACAAAGAAAGATTGTCACTCACCCCACATATGTGGCATTGTACACACTCAATATCACACGATACATCATTATGAGGCACAAGTACATGATGTGTGCAGTTCCGTAAGGACATGTATGGCACATACATGGCCAACATCCAACATCACAGTTCAACAAGTGGCATCAATAAGTCCCAGGTTGTGCCATTGGGTATCATGAGGACGTGTCACATTTCCCATCTCCTGCTGCCACGTTACAAACACACCCCACAGTGACATGTGAGGACAGATGTGCCCCAGGCATCACAGCCCAACGACAGGTAGATTCCCAGGGACCCTGTATTGCCACATGGACACTGGCATGACATGGCGTATCATGTATACACCACAGCAAAACAACCATGACCCCCACAGGTAGTGGTCCCTGTTGCCTCGGCAGGACAGACATGGACGTCTGTGACACACACACGCACAACATCAAAGTCCATGCACAAACAACGTGGATGTGGAGACTGTCTCCCATTGTGCACATGAAATCAGAGACATTGTAAACACAACATGCACACAGACTGTGGAGGACCATCACTATTGTGCCAATGGGTCAGCCTGGGTTAAACATACCGTCCCACATGGGACTCAGGGGGCATGTGACATGACATACACATACACCACCGTGAAATGTGACCATGCCACATGCTCAGATATGAACAGTTGCACATCACAGTGGTCATGTACACGAAACACCAAGGATACTGTCCCCATGAACACGTGCACAGCCTGGGGGTGGCTGCCCCAAGTGACACCCACAGAACAACATGTTCACCCCCATACACGGAATAGGTAATGCAGCCTTACATGCCTTAGGATACAGTTTGGACAGGCTGTGGTGTTGTAGGTGTGCCCCTCACTCCCTGGGAAGTATATGTGGCTGGCATATGTTCACCTGTGACAGGCATGGTGACATATGCCAGTGACATGTACAGAGACGCGTTGGACAGCAATGGACTGATCGGTGCGCACACATTGGCCATTGCATTCAATGTGTGCTGGTACGCGTTGTATTCGCAATACGCGTTGGACAGCAATGGACCGATCGGTGCGCACACATTGGCCATTGCATTCAATGTGTGCTGGTACGCGTTGTATTCGCAATACGCATTGGACAGCAATGGACCGATCGGTGCGCACACATTGGCCATTGCATTCAATGTGTGCGGGTAAGCGTTGCATCCCGGGTACGCGTTGAACAGCAATGGACCGATCGGTGTGCCCGGCCGGCCCATTGCATTCAATGTGTGCGGGTACGCGTTGCATCCCGGGTACGCGTTGAACAGCAATGGACCGATCGGTGTGCCCGGCCGGCCCATTGCATTCAATGTGTGCGGGTACGCGTTGTATCCCGGGTACGCTGTTGAACAGCAATGGACCGATCGGTGTGCCCGGCCGGCCCATTGCATTCAATGTGCGCGGTACGTGTTGTATCCCGGGTACGCGTTGAACAGCAATGGACCGATCGGTGTGCCCGGCCGGCCCATTGCATTCAATGTGTGCGGGCACGCGTTGTATCCTAGGTACGCGTTGAACAGCAATGGACCGATCGGTGTGCCCGGCCGGCCCATTGCATTCAATGTGTGCGGGTACGCGTTGCATCCCGGGTACGCGTTGAACAGCAATGGACCGATCGGTGTGCCCGGCCGGCCCATTGCATTCAATGTGTGGGGGTACGCGTTGTATCCCGGGTACGCGTTGAACAGCAATAGACCGATCGGTGTGCCCGGCCGGCCCATTGCATTCAATGTGTGCGGGTACGCGTTGTATCCCAGGTACGCGTTGAACAGCAATGGACCGATCGGTGCGCACCCATTGGCTATGGCCTGGCCTGGCAACGGACGCGTTTTCAAATTTTGAACGAGTCTGATGCTGGAAATTCAGTTGGTCACCCACAACAATGTTGCAAATTCATGGGTGTCATGAAGTTGAACTTTTGAAGGATGCTGTGGGCGTGTGTAAGTGGTGCAATTCCATGGATTGGCCAGATTCAGAAGATGCTAACGACTTGGACCTATCACTTTGGACACATGGGACAGTAACTGCCTCTGCAGCACACATATAATGCTGGCTGTTCCCCTGAGAGCTCACTTGCCTGCACTACATGCTCCAGGACGACATCTGCCACCACCACTGCTGCTGTATCTGCACCCTCTGGACCCTGCAATGGCACGTACTGTGGAGAGAGCCCCAGCCTTCAGCACTGAGGAGAACCAGGCCCTGCTGGACAGCCTCCTTCCACAGTACAGCAAGCTGTATGGGAAAGCAGGGGAGCAGGTGAGTGTTCTGTCCACTGCCTTCCTAAATGTGCATGTTGTCTGACTAGCAAGGCTAACAGTCTGCACGCCACTGGCTAGCAGGCTCACTGAGTAGTTGTCACCCCCATAGTGTGTAGTTACATGCACTGGACAGGTATAGTGCAGTGACAGTGCATTTAAACAAGGTTTTACTTCCCAGGCAATGATACCATGTAGTTACTGCTGGCATACTGTCCATGGCCATCGTTGCACTGCCTGTGTACATCATGTGCCCCTGTGATTGAGACATGTATACACAACTGTGTAATGCACGGATATGTTGCATGTGTAGTAATAGCATTCTCACTTTGTCATCCTCACAGGTTGATGCCCACCAGAAGCAGAAGATATGGCTGACCATCGTCCGGGCAGTGAGATCCGTGGGGACTACAAGCGCCGGATCCGCAACTGCCAGAAGAGGTGGCAGGACCTTCGGGGCTGGACCCGGAGGATCGCACGGGTCCAGCTGAAGCTGTCGCCTCCTCGCAGGAGGGGCGGACACCGGACCCTGACCCCCCACATGCTCAGGATCCTGGTGGTGGTCTTCCCTGATCTGGATGGGCAGCTGAAGGCCAGGGAGCAGCACGGAGGGGGTGAGTCCATGACTGCATTGTGTACTCTGTCTGCCATGCTATGTGCCCTCCTCTGGCCTGGTTAAACTTCCACAGCACATCAGTCACGTGGTCCAGGACCCATGTCCCTCGATTGTGCACTGCCCACTCCTCATCTGATACCCAGGTGTGGCCCTTGCAGTCAGGGAATTGTGTCACTTGGGTACTGTGTCCTTGCAGTTTGCTTGACTCAAGGTGGGGGACAGCATCTGTTCCCCTAACTGTGGTGGGCATCATGGGTGGGTCCATTTCTTACACAATGCCTGTGTTCTGACATGTAATCTGCGTGTTACTTTGATATGTGGTCCAATTGCTGAGCTGATCCACCACATGTGCCTGGGGTAACTGGCACACACCCAAGCTGCGGGTGGGAACAATGTTTGGGCCCCAGGAGTGTGTATATTACGTGTGTCACACATACTTAGCCAGCTGCCTACTGTCCAGGGTTCATCCCTCATTCATGTGGGGCAGGACAGTCATGCCTACTCCAGGCCATGCAATGCACTCTGTACTCCCACTCCCGTGTATCAGCTGACACGTTGTGCTCAGTGATATGTCCCCTCAGGTGTCAGCCTCTGTGTCAGTGTGTTGTGGCTTTGATGTCAGGACTGCTGGGGTGTTTATCGGTTGGGGCTCAGCATGCCACCGGAGATGTGACCATAGGAGACGATACTTGTGTGACACATAGGTGTTTGAACACCTGACCGTGCAGACTGGGGTATGCGAATGTGAGGTCCATGCAGCTGTTTCCCATTCACAGCAGATTGTGAGGTGCTCAGGTTCAGAGGCTTGTGTTACAGGTCACCCATATGTCCAATCAGTATGACCTGGACAGATAAGGGTTCAGATGATGTGGTGTGTGGGGATGTACATGTGCACTTGTTCAGCTCCAGGACTTGCATTCCCCATGACCTACTATTGTGACACAGTGCAGACTGTTGTTGTGTGGCTGCCCTGCCCATGTGACTGGAGACAGTGATGTATGACTTAGCAGGCATGCCTGTGCCATGGCATGTGACTTCCTATGAGTGATCCTGCAGGGGAGTGACATGTGCTACATGCACACCATAGTGGCAATGGCTATCAGCACATGGGTGCATCGTGGTGTCTGTCGCTGGTATGCATCACATGCATTTCATTTATCTGACTCTGGGCATCGCTTTCATCCGGGCACCTGTACTGACTCAGTGGCAAGAGTTGTGATGTGTGCATGTTCACATGCTTCACCGTGTTCTCTGCACCGTCCAACTACTGTGTAGGTGGTGCATGTGTCCACACTGGGGTATTGCCAGCCAACGGACGCCAGACAGATGGGTGCAAGGCCAGGTGGGATGTGAGTGCCATGGTTGATGATCAGACTGACAATTGGCTTCTCCTATTCTGTTTGGGCAATTTTAGCAATGTTCAACTAAGGATGCCAGGCCTTGCTCTGTATTGTGCTGTACTTACTGTGGTGTGTGCGTTCGGTGCAGGTGACTGATGTCTGTCTGTTTCCCTATTGTTTGCAGATACATCCACGGCCACAGGAGGGGACAGCTCCACGGACCAGGAGGAGCCGCAGAGCCAGACTGGGTCAACAGCCGAGGAGTGGTCGGAGGGACCCAGTGGCACGGAGGGCGAGGGGAGCCACACCGAGGAGTCCTCAGCACCATCCACCTCAGCTGAGGACCACAGCAGCTCGGAGGATGACTCCCTTATGGAGGCGGGTGTCAGCAGCCACCACACCCCAGCTAGTGTTGCTGTCCCTGCCACCACCACCACCACCACCCTCCCATCGGCTCCCATTCCCGAGGTCCGTGGAGGCTCCCATGTTCGGGAGCGTGTCTCCTTCGGGCCAGGCACCGCACCCCTGCCCCTGTGTCCCCTGCTGCCCTGAGTGAGGAGTCTGTGTACCTCCTTCGCCAGCTCCATGTAGGGCAGACAGCGATGCTGAGTGTCCTCCATGCACACACCACTCTGTTGACTCAGCTGGTGTCGTTCATGGAGAGCATCTCATCGGGCATGTCTGCCCTACAGAGGGGCAATAGGTCCATGGACTCCTCCCTGACGGCAGCAGTGTCCCTCCTCCAACAGTCCCTCACCCCTCCTGTCTCTGCCCCATCCACACTCCCCAGCACCTTACCTGTCCCAAACACACACACACCGGCACAGGCACACACCAACACAGACACGAGCAGCACACACACGCCACAGACAAGACGCACACGCACGCACAGTCAGGGGACTGAAACCACACTCACAGGGGATGGGGCCCAGTCACACACACACACATCCACGAGCACTGCGCAGTCCACAGTTGCCTCTCCCTCCAAAGCCCCCTCCGTTGCCTCACCTGCAACCCCAAAGACCCAGCGGCTCTTCCTCAGTGACCTCGGCCTCTTCCCCTCCGATCCAGCTGATACAGCATTCAGGGGGAAGAAGAAGCCCACCCACACGGAGCGGAGTGCCCCTCGCCACCGGACACCCTCCCCCAGGCGCAGACCGACTGACGCCCCCATCCGCAAGTCCCCCCGGACCCAGAAGAGCAAGACCCCGCCGCCGCCCTGCAGCTCAGGCACCAAGTCTCCTTCCTCCATCCCTCAGGCCCCCACTCCACAGGTGCCCCCACCACACCCTGCCCCAGGTTCCCCCACCCACAGATACACCATCCCCAAAAGGATCAGGCCTTCTCCCCTGCCACTTGCTCTTCCGGCCCCACACCCCCGCTGCGCTTGTCTGTGCCACTGGTGTGGAGACGGTGTCCTCCCCTCTGTCCTGCCCACCTTACCTGATCCCCATTCTCCTCTCCTGGAGGTAGGCACTGCAGTGGAGTCCACTACCACCCTGTCTGACTTGGGCACTGCAGTGGGGAACCTGTCCACTCCATCTGCACGGTCCCCTGCAGTCTTGCCGGCACCCACACCATCAGAGTCATGCCCCCCACTTGTGCCGGCACACACCATGTCAGACACCTCCACTGCAGTTGTCAGTGGCTCTCCAGCACCCACCACCCCTTCCCTGCCTCCTTCTGGTGAGCCATGATCCTGTCCCTGCGGTGCCTGGCCTGCCCCCCGTATGCCCCTCCGAGGGGATTGTCCCTGGCTTTCATCAGTGCAGGCATGCGTAGGGTGACATCTGCCACTGTCACCCTGTTTTGACTTTCATGTTGGACTGGCCATTGGCCTTTGTTAATTTTTTGCTGGACATCAACTGTTAGACCCACATATGCTGAATAAAGCACCTTTCTGTTCTCTAGTGCTTTTGCTTCTGATGTACATGTTGTTGATGATGCTAACCATGCCCTTGCTGCAGTGATGGTGATATTTGGTCTCATGATAATGAAGTGTTACTGTGCAGGAACACATGTGGTCCAGGGGGAATGTGTCCTATCCTGTGGTGTATCCATGTCATCCTTAGCAGCATCTGAGGGTGTCATGTGTTCAATATTTGGCAATGGGATTTCCTACTTACATTAGCAATTTCACATCTGTGGCTTCCACCCCTGCACATCTGTTGTGCCTGCCATTGTTCAATCTGTCTACTTCCCTGACCGTGTGGCCATCTCCACTGGACATGCAGGTTTGGGCATCAATGGGGAAGGACTCATATGTGTTGTCAGTGCAACATTGCTATACAAGTGTGTTGGATCTGTGCTGATGATTTCGTTGGCACTCCCATGACCAGGCTGATGTGACGGGAGCATTCATTTGGTGCTAATTGTTGACTGTGTGACCAAGTGCTCAGCTGACATGATGGAGCCCTACTGAGGCAACATATGGCACAGCTTTCCTCACACAGGAGTGGAGTCCCCTCATGGCAGTGTGTACTCCTGTGACATTGCCTGCGCCCAAGGTGTGTGTTGTATGAGCATGTCTGTGTGTTCACTTCCGTTTTGCTGTGCATGCTGGGATCCCTAGTGTTGTACCTGTTTGTGATGCTTGCTGAGTTGACCTATGTTCCCCCCAAGTCTTCTCCCTGGATTCTCTGTGATGAGGGTGCATGGCACATTACTGGTCATCAGGGTGTCACCCATAGGTGTGTTTGCTGTCAGGGCTGAGTTTGTGTGCAGACGCAGATGGGTCAAAGTCAGGATTCCCCTTGGCACTTGTTGTTTACACCTGTCATGTGATTTCCAGTTTGTGTTAGCTTTCAGTGATTGTGACACGTTGTGTGTGTGACTGCTGGCACTCCTCAGGGTCCGGGCTGCAATGTTGGTAGTTGTCTATGTGTGTTCTTTGTGGGTGTCCTTGGCTTCTTCATTGGTGTGTGACTGTGGCTGGGATCCCATTGGTTGGTGTGGTATTGCCGTCATGTCCATGTACAGCGTAGTGTGCAGTGTGTCAGACATTCAGGAGTCTTGTTGAGTGGCCATGTGTGATGTGTTTCTGCACCTTGGTTCCCACCCACCAGCCTCGGATTGTCATGGGTGCATGTGCAATGTCACCAGTGCATGTGTGCTTCACTGCTGCACATTGTTGGAGGTCGAGGTGTGTGGTGTTGAGTGTGTGCAGATGAGAGTTGTTGCCCGGCTAGACCCCTGCCTCCATGTTGGCCTTGGCTTACTGGCCGTGCTGATTAATTTGTGCTTGTGTAGGTGTGATGGTAGTTTGTTGCTCAGGACACATGACTGTGGTTCACAGTGTGAACGACATTTGGCTTTGTCATCACAGTGGGATTGTAATGCAGCCCAGGGTCACCACATTGTGGGGGCCCTGGGGGTAGTGCTGTGGTGTGTCTGTGTCTTGCTGTGTCAGTTGCTGTTCCTACATGCTTGTGTGACATGTGTGATTTGTGCTCCCTCTCATCTGACAATGCCTGATTGCCCACATAGGGGATTTGGATCCATGAGTTACCTTTGTGTGGCACTGTATGCACATCTGTGTAATTGGTATTCAGGCCTCCTCATGTGTTGTGTGGTTGCCTGGGGACACTGGCACCCCTCCCCCTCACCTGTTGTGTTTGATGTGCAGTGTGAGTCTGCCTGTTTGTGTTTGTGCATCTGCACCACTGCATTGGCATATCTTTGGTGTGCCATTGGCTGTATGTTGTTTGGTGGGTTTCCCTGCTGTCCCTGGGACTCCTAGGTCATCGGTCAGCACAATGATCATGGTTTGTGTGTCCCATTGCTGCCATGGTATGGTATCTGTTCACCTCACATCTACAGTCTCCACAGGGTATCTGCATTTGTGTGCCCATTGGTGCAAATATGTGGGTCTGCATTCTGATGGTCACTTCTGTCATTGTGTCATTGATGAATGTTGACAGTGTCAGCCCCCATGGGTGTTGTTTGTCTGCACATGGCCAAAGGTATGTCTTATTTGCACTGCAGTATTTGCCTCCCCCAATCTATGTTGCAATGGGACACATGCACTACTTTGCCACTGATGTGTTTTATGTTCTGTGACCAGGAATCATCCATGCAGTTTGGCAGTTGCAGCTTTTTCTTTGTCAACACTTGCATTTTGGTCACTGTGATGATGGGGGTTTAGGCCCCATTGCCACAATGTTCAAAATGTGCTTCAGCTATGGACCCCACACTTACATTTTGCTCACTGTGATGATGGGGGTTTGGACCCCATTGCAACAATGTTCAAGATGTGCTTCAGCTATGGACCCCACACTTACCTTTTGGTCACTGTGATGATGGGGGTTTAGACCCCATTGCCACAATGTTCTGAATGTGCTTCAGCTATGGGCCCCCACACTTACATTTTGCTCACTGTGATGATGGGGGTTTGGACCCCATTGCCACAATGTTCAAGATGTGCTTCAGCTATGGACCCCACACTTACCTTTTGGTCACTGTGATGATGGGGGTTTAGACCCCATTGCCACAATGTTCTGAGTGCTTCAGCTATGGACCCTACACTTACATTTTGGTCACTGTGATGATGGGGTTTTGGACTCCATTGCCACAATGGTCATGGCCTGCTTGCATTGTGGGGGCCACACATATATATGTGTGGCACATGTGATAGGGGGTCACATTGTATGTTCAAAGTCATGTTCTGTGTTGTAGGCATTTGACACAGTCTACACACGCTTGTCATGGTGTTGGGGGGATGTCTTTTTCTTGCATTCCCTAGGTTGTGGTGTGCTGGTTGTGTCATGCGTTGTCCATCCTATGAGTGGAGGTGGTGTTGGTGGTAGGCATCCAGCCCCCCATGGGTAGAGGTGGTAGTAGTGACAGGCATCCAGCTCCCCATGGGTAGAGGTGGTAGTAGTGGTAGGCATCTGGCACCCCTGGGTAAGGGTGGTAGTAGTGGTAGGCATCTGGCACCCCTGGGTAAGGGTGGTAGTAGTGGTAGGCATCTGGCACCCCTGGGTAAGGGTGGTAGTAGTGACAGGCATCCAGCCCCCCATGGGTAGAGGTGGTAGTAGTGACAGGCATCCAGCCCCCCATGGGTAGAGGTGGTAGTAGTGGTGGGCATCTGGCACCCCTGGGTAAGGGTGGTAGTAGTGGTAGGCATCTGGCACCCCTTGGGTAAGGGTGGTAGTAGTGACAGGCATCCAGCCCCCCATGGGTAGAGGTGGTAGTAGTGACAGGCATCCAGCTCCCCCATGGGTAGAGGTGGTAGTAGTGGTAGGCATCTGGCACCCCTGAGTAGGGGTGGTAGTGGTGGTAGGCATCCAGCCCCCCATGGGTAGAGGTGGTAGTAGTGACAGGCATCCAGCTCCCCATGGGTAGAGATGGTAGTAGTGGTAGGCATCTGGCACCCCTGGGTAGGGGTGGTAGTGGTGGTAGGCATCCAGCCCCCCATGGGTAGAGGTGGTAGTAGTGGTAGGGCATCTGGCACCCCTGGGTAGGGTGGTAGTAGTGGTAGGCATCTGACACCCCTGGGTGAGGGTGGTAGTAGTGACAGGCATCCAGCCCCCCATGGGTAGAGGTGGTAGTAGTGACAGGCATCCAGCCCCCTGGGTAAGGGTGGTAGTAGTGACAGGCATCCAGCCCCCCATGGGTAGAGGTGGTAGTAGTGACAGGCATCCAGCCCCCATGGGTAGAGGTGGTAGTAGTGGTAGGCATCTGGCACCCCTGGGTAGGGTGGTAGTAGTGGTAGGCATCTGGCACCCCTGGGTGAGGGTGGTAGTAGTGACAGGCATCCAGCCCCCATGGGTAGAGGTGGTAGTAGTGGTAGGCATCTGGCACCCCCTGGGAAGGGTGGTAGTAGTGGTAGGCATCTGGCACCCCCTGGGTAAGGTGGTAGTAGTGGTAGGCTTCTGGCACCCCCTGGGCAAGGGTGGTAGTAGTGGTAGGCATCTGGCACCCCCTGGGTAAGGGTGGTAGTAGTGGTAGGCATCTGGCACCCCTGGGTAAGGGTGATAGTAGTGGTAGGCATCTGGCACACCCTGGGTAAGGGTGGTAGTAGTGGTAGGCATCTGGCACCCCTGGGTAAGGGTGGTAGTAGTGACAGGCATCCAGCCCCCCATGGGTAGAGGTGGTAGTAGTGGCAGGCATCCAGCACCCCATGGATAGGGGTGGTAGTAGTGGTAGGCATACAGGCCCCTATGTGTATGTGTGGCATTGGTGAGTGCCATCCCGCCCCTATGGTGCTGCTGTTGCTGGTGTAGGTATTTCTGCATCCCTCTGTGTGTGATGTGTCGGGTACGTGTAGTTTGTTTTTGTTGTTGGTGTCTGACTTACCTTCTGCGCCGTACGCGTCCGTGCCTGTTCCGGTAATAGAGGTAGAATATTGGTAGGATCGGCACGAAGGGATTCATGGTTGGTTCGTCTCTGCTCGTCTTTTCTTTGCTTCGCCTCGACCTCTGCCGCTGGCGTGTCTGCCTCGTGAGCCGTGGATCGTGTTGTGGCGCGAATCGGAGCTTATGTGCGCCGACCGGATGCTTTGACGTGCCGTGCGTAGCGACGGGGTCGGCGCGTACGGGAAGCGCGATCGTACTTGTCCGGCCGGACGGGGCTGCATTTTTGCTTCCGTGCGGCTCGATCCTACGATTCCGGATCCGCCTCGGTTGGAGAACAGGACCTGTATTGGGTGAGTACGACTGGGTCGGGATTTGGGCAGTTGTGCGCATCGTACTTGCTCGTTCGGACGTATGTGCGGATCGGTCGGGAAACAGGCATTCGCCTGGATTTTTTCCCGACCAAATGGTATTAGGTGCGCCTCCGACCGGGATCGGAATCGACCCCTATGTTTTAATTAACTAAATATATAATGTTATTGATTATCATTTTTAACTATGTTATAATTAAAATACATTACAACTACCAACTATATTAATTTTGTAACCTTACAAATTAATACATATATATTAATTACTATTCCCACTACAGTTAATATTAATTCAGGGTAGATGCTGTACACTTAACTTAATTAATTTTCTATTCCCACTCCAGTTAGTATAAGTCAGGGTAGTTGCTTGACACTAAACTTAATTAATTCACTATTTCCACTCTAATTTTTATTAAGTCTGGGTAGGTGCTGGACACTAAACTTAATTAATTTACTATTCCCACTCCAGTTAGCATTAAGTCAGGGTAGGTGCTGGACACTAAACTTAATTAATTTACTATTCACACTCCAGTTAGCATTAAGTCAGGGTAGGTGCTGGACAGTAAACTTAATTAATTTACTATTCCCACTCCAGTTACCATTAAGTCAGGGTAGGTGCTGGACACTAAACTTAATTAATTTACTAATCCCAAACCAGTTAGCATTAAGTCAGGGTAGGTGTTGGACAGTAAACTTAATTAATTTACTATTCCCACTCCAGTTAGCATTAAGTCAGGGTAGGTGCTGGACACTAAACTTAATTAATTGACTATTCCCACTCCAATTAGCATTAAATAAAGGTAGGTGCTGGACACTAAAATTAATTAATTTACTATTCCAAAACCAGTTAGCATTAAGTCAGGGTAGATGCTGGACAGTAAACTTAATTAATGTACTATTCCCACTTCAGTTAGCATTAAGTCAGGGTAGGTGCTGGACACTAAACTTAATTAATTGACTATTCCCACTCCAATTAGCATTAAATAAAGGTAGGCGCTGGAAACTAAAATTAATTAATTTACTATTCCAAAAGAAGTTAGCATTAAGTCAGGGTAGATGCTGGACAGTAAACTTAATTATTTACTATTCCCACTCCGGTTAGCATTAAGTCAGGGTAGATGCTGGACACTAAACTTAATTAATTGACTATTCCCACTCCAATTAGCATTAAATAAGGGTAGGTGCTGGACACTAATCTTAATTAATTTAATGGCAATGCACAACATGTATTTTTGGTATTGCTGCGGGTGCTGCTCACAGCAGCACCCGCCGCAATGTTAACAATACGGAATGCGACCGCCAGGGTGGCTGCCGCATCCTAATTGGTGGTGCGGGACCGCTGGCGGCCGGCCCCAACACCGCTAGGGTGGCGGGCGGACTGTTGTCCGCCCGCCATCCTAATGGGGCCCTAAGTCAGGGTAGATGCTGGACACTAAACTTAATTTACTATTCCCACTCCAGTTAGCATTAATTCAGGGTAGGTGCTGGACACTAAACCTAATTAATTTACTATTCCCACTCCAGTTAATATTAAATAAGAGTAGGTGCTGGACAGTAAACTTAATTAATTTACTATTCCCACTGCAGTTGGCATTAAGTCAGGGCAGGTGTCTGGACAGTAAACTTAATTAATTTACTATTCTCACTCCAGTTACCATTAAGTCAGGGTAGGTGCTG
This sequence comes from Calotriton arnoldi, assembly GCA_963921515.1. NCBI lineage: Eukaryota > Metazoa > Chordata > Amphibia > Caudata > Salamandridae > Calotriton > Calotriton arnoldi. The sequence continues at coordinate 2,711,247 of CAWUFW010000605.1, read as the reverse complement.
GACACTAAAGTTAATTAATTTACTATTCCCACTCCAGTTAGCATTAAGTCAGGGCAGGTGCTGGACAGTAAACTTAATTAATTTAATATTCTCACTCCAGTTACCATTAAGTCAGGTAGGTGCTGACACTAAACCCAATTAATTTACTATTCCTACTCCAGTTAATATTAAATAAGAGTAGGTGCTGGACACTAAACTTAATTAATTTACTATTCCCACTCCAGTTAACATTTAGGGGCTCATTAGGATGTCGTGACGTTCGCCACCGCCAAGCCGGCGGTGGCGACCGCCACTACATTGTAATGAGTGAACCCCCTGCCATATTACAATGGCTCACAGCAGCACCCGCCGCAATGTTAACAATACGGAATGCGACCACCAGGGTGGCTGCCGCATCCTAATTGGTGGTGCGGGACCGCCGCACCGCTGGCGGCCGGTCCCAACACCGCTAGGGTGGCGGGCGGACTGTTGTCCGCCCGCCATCCTAATGGGGCCCTAAGTCAGGGTAGATGCTGGACACTAAACTTAATTTACTATTCCCACTCCAGTTAGCATCAATTCAGGGTAGGTGCTGGACACTAAACTTAATTAATTTAGTATTCCCACTCAAATTACTATAAAGTCAAAGGAGTTGCCATACACTAAACATATCTAATTTTCTTTTCCCAATACAAATAATATAATATCACTAACAATACTCTACATTAAAATTTTATTATTTATTATTTCATATAATAATTTTTTACACTATATATTTTAATTATTTAAAATATTTTTAAACATATAAAATTGATATAATTATATTTAAAATATTCATTCAAATAATAATATTTATTACTAAATATTATAATTCACATAAATAATATTTTATCTACATACTATACAAAATACTTAATTATTAAAAATTATATTTTTTAATTAATTAATAAATATATAAATTTTAAAAATAGATTTTTTATACATATTTATATAAATTTCTAACATATTTTCAGAAAAATATAATAATTATTAAATTTAAATTATAAAATTACATAATTGTTCCTTTTATTATTTAAGTATTAATAAAAAAAACATTAATTTTAATAATTCTTTAATTAAAATATACACTATAAACACATAGGGGCCCATTACGATAACCGGCGGTAAAAAAACCACCAACCGCCTTAGCCTGAAAAGACCGCCCGCCTGCAACATGTGAATACCGACCGAACAATTATGATGACGCGAAGCAACCACCGACCGCAGCGGAAAAAAAACACAGAATACCGCCCGTCCATGTCAGAGTCCAAGACAATCCGTCCGCCACGGACACAATACCGCCCGAAAACTCCAAATACGACCGCGCGGACGGACTACACACCGGCCGTCAAATTATGATCCCCCCGACATGAGGGCGGGAAACCAACACATTTCCCGCCCGCAACGGTGAACAACAGAAATGAATAACTGACAAGGCGGAAGGCCTGGCGGCCACGTCCGTGCACGGAAATCAGTGGCGGCACAAACAAATACACACAACACGGCCAACAAGTCCACACAGTAAACGACGCCAAAATACCCAGACACAGAACCCATCCCAAAGACTCATCCCCCTGCCAAAAAATATAATTAGAATAAATCCCAGGACACCACGCCCAACACACCTGAAAACGACAGACCATCATGACACACCCACATAGGTGAGTACAAAAGCAGCCCCCTCACAGACCACAAACCCTTGCACCACGACAAAGCCAACACCACAGCAGAGAACACGGAGAGCCACAGAGGAAAGCAGTATACCACACGCACACATCACATCCATCACCACAACCACCACCACCACCTAAACACCGGCACCACAAACCCCCTGCACATCACACACCAAACACACCACACCAGCACCACAGAAACTACACTACGCACCATGGCAACACAACGAATGCCCAAGTTCACTGCCACAGAGTTGACGGTCATGGTCGATGAGGTCCTCAAGGTGTACCCACAAATCTATGGGAACCAGGTCCAACAGACACCAGTAGCCACCAGAAACAGGATGTGGATAAGGATCGTCGACCAGGTGAATGCAGTTGGGAACGTGCCACGCAACCGGGGGGAAATCACCAAGAGGTGGCAGGACCTGAAAAGCGTGGTCAGGAAGAAGGAGGCCAAGAACCGTGAGCTGGCTGACAGGACTGGCAGCGGAACTCCCGCGCCATTCAAGACCTTCGAGGCGTGGGAGGAGAAGGTGCGAGGCATACTACATCCGGAGAGTCTCATCGGAATACCAGGGGGAGTGGAGGCTGGTAAGTACAAACAAATGTATACCAGCACACCGCCATGTACAGTCATGCACTAACACAATGCCATAGCTCCGAGGGCCGAACACCCCCATGTCCAGTACACAATTCACAAGACATCCCTCACATATGCAACAGACACTCCCACACACTCAGCCCATAGGCACCAACAAAGAAAACCATGGGGGCATGTGTACAGTCAGCCAGCACCACAACTCCCACCAGCTCCCCTTGTACCCCAGATGCGCCGGAAGGAGCGCTCCCCACACCCACACCCATGTGGCAGCCATAGCTGCACAAACCAACAAGTAACAGGTAAGCAGCCTTACCACAAGGCCTGTGTATCGGAGGGGGGACTGCAGAAGTACCCCCCCACCAGGCCCCCACTCCTACAGCGCAGCAAGATGGAGCACTCCCCACACCCATGTGTCAGCCATTGCAGTGCACACCTACACCCGACAGGTAGATATGTTACCCTACATGGAGGGCTGTCTGTGGATAGTAAACCATCACCACGACTCACAACACGGCCCCCACACCCACAGACCAGCAAGATGGAGCACCCCTCCCTCTCATAACCATGTGGTAGCCATTGCATGTCTCCCTCAAAACCAACAATTAGGTAGACTACTGTACAGGGCGGGGTGTCTGTAGGCATGAGGACTGTACTACGACTAACATGTGGGACATGTCACTTAGCAGAGGAACAGGTAGCACTGCTCCCTGTCACAAACATGTGACCAATGTGCACCCGGACATCAATTACAGAGTCATAGCCCACATGAGCCATCTCAAATGCAGTAACACGTAAGGAGTCACGTCTGCATGCACAAGTCTAACTGGAGTACTGACCCACATGGCGTGCACTGTGCCAGTCATCACACACATCAGCAACACCATCCAAGTCTTGTCCATGTAGTCGTGTCTGCTTCTACCCTTGACATAGCACAACATCACCTATGTAAGTCTATCTTGTCCAAATGAAACATAGTGGAACCCCAGTAATGTCACATACACCACTGGACCCATGAACCACACAGCTACACAATGCACATTCAAAATCTCATCCATCTCATCATCCAGCCCCAGTGTCATGAAAGGTATATCATCTAAACAGTTGCCCCATAGACAGTAGTACAGCAAAGAGTCCTGCCGATGACCAATAATGTGTCTGCTGTGTCTGAAGCGCTCGTCACACTGTGAGTAACAACATACAAAATGTAGTCAACACCCCAAGAGCACTGCATTGCTGCACATGGGTGAGAGTAGCACGCACACCAAGGAATTGTACCATCTGCAATACGTCGTGTGGCATACAACCATTACTCACTCACTACAATGCTTGCTGTGGAATGCCCTTAAATGACAACAGTGAGCAGATATGCTGGCTAAGTCAGACATACACACACCTTTGTCTCTGTAGTGTCGTGTGGCCAAAACACATGTCCCCTTCTGCACCCATATGTCACAGTATGTACCACAGTACCACATTTCAACACCAAAGCGTTCATGGGGCAATACCCCTTTTGCCATCTGCGTATCCAAGCGTTGCATTTGAACCCCAAAAACATATTTCAACACTAAACCATCCATGGGGCTGTGCCCCGTTCCCACCAAAGCCACAAAATGTAGGGGTACTGCAACACACACCAATTGGCATTTCAAATCCGTCCCATGCCAGATGCACCCATCACACAATTCCATTGCCTTGATCACGCACACACATTGTAGAGACATACACACGCATCCGGCAAATCAGTGCACAACTGTGCACAAACTGTGCATGTCAGACATCTAACACAAACCTTGCAAGGTGCAACACAATAACTTTTCGTCTCCGCCCCACAGGTGACGAACAGCATGATGCTGCGGATGGAGACACCAGCCATCACAGCCAGTCCACAAGCCCCCACACGGACTCACGGATGTGGAAAGCCTGGACACCTCTACGGACGAGGACTCCCGACCTGGCACATCTGGCGTGGCAGGGCGCAACAGCTCCCCAGGACCCCTCCTACCCACCAACCCATCTCCCAGGGCTGGTGACCAGTCCCAGGCCCCTGCTGCCACGGTCATTGCGGCCAACACCACCGCCGCAACCACCACCACCACCACCACCACCAGGGCCTCTCTGACAACTCAGCCATCCCAAGAGGTGGCACAAACCTCCACATCTACCCTGGGAGCCAGGAGGAGGCCCCGGGTGACCAATGTGGCGAGTGGGCAGGTCGGTGGCAGCAGTCCAGGTGGGAGGAGCAGGGTCAGGCCAAGGCCAACAGAGCCTGGGAGCCAAGCCCTGCCGCAAATAGCCAGAGTCCTTGGGGCCTATGAAGAGGCCCAGGGACAATGGGCCAGGTCAGCTTCCGACACGAGGGAAGTCCTTGGGGTGTTGAGGTCCATGGACGCCCACATGGGCCAACTTGTGGACCTCATGGGCCAGCTAGTGGTGGAGGTGAGGGCCCACTCAAGGCCAACCACACCACCTACGCCACCACCTGCGGGGGCGCAGGGATGTGCAACATCCAGTTCCCCTGCGTCCACAGTGAGTGGGCAATCCTCAGCCACCACCAGCAGCCCACAAACACAACCCCCTCCTCTCAAACGTGGAAGGGGCCGTCCGAAGAGGAAACAGATGTCCAGGGAGGACTTCGCACGCTCCAAACGCCAGTGAGTCAGCCAGCCATGGTGGCCACCCCCTGCATTCACTTGGACTACCATCCTACCCCACACTGCCAGTCGAGTGGCAAATGTCTGTTGGACTGCGGACCCAGGACAACATGGGTACACCTTGACCATCACGCGGACAGGACCGTCAACTCATTGTACAGCATGCACCACCTTCTTGATCACCTTTCCCACAATCACATGTCACCTTTAAAATAAATACACCTGTATCACATCCTATGTCATCTGCTATGTTTATTATCAATGGTGCACAAACGTCAGCATGTTCAGAAATTCATCTGTAGTGTGTTCTGTCGATAGGCCAGGAGAGGCTGTAGGGACCTAGGGGTGACAAACAGAACAAGAGTCCATTGACTGTGTGTGTCACACACTCATCACACAGTACTTGTCATCAGGCCTAAGCAATGTACACACATCTCACAGAGCAACAGGGCACAATGTCACAGCCACTCTCAGTGGCATACTACCCTGGACATGGACCATTGCCACACAGCACTCAGTCAACAATAGGCCGCCCTGACAATGCACACATACACCTACACAACTACAGCGACATCAGCCGTCGTACATGGTCACTCACCGTCAAGTGAAGTAGCGGGCGATGAGCTGCTGACGCTCATTCACTGCTTCCTCCTCTCCACTGTCCTCGTCACTGGACACGGCTTGGCCTGCAGGCGGGGGCCCTGGCTGATCACCGTCATCCACTATCAGGGGGATCTGCCTGCGAATCGCAAGATTGTGCAGCATGCAGCATGCCACAACTATCTGGCACACCTTCTGTGGGGAGTATGCCAGTGCACCCCCGGTGCGGTCCAGGCATCTGAATCTGGACTTCAGGAGTCCAAAAGTCCGCTCCACCACACGTCTGGTCCTCCCATGTGCCTCATTGTATCTGACATCAGCTGGTGTACGAGGATTGCGTAGTGGACTTAACAGCCAAGGCCCATTAGGATATGCAGAGTCACCAACAATCCATGCACGGTCCGGTTGCAGATTGGTCATCAGACGTGGGAGGATGCTGTGGCGCATGATGTGCGAGTCATGGGTGGAACCGGGAAACTTCGCACACACGTGTGTGATTATCATGTCCGCCAGGCACACCACTTGCACATTCAGGGAGTGGAAATGTTTCCGGTTCCTGATAGATGTGCTCCATGGCCTGTGGTGCAACAAGGCCAACATGGGTGCAATCAATTGCACCAACAACCTGGGGGATGCGTCCAAGTGCATAGAAAGCACCCTTCACCGCAGGCAAATCACGAGCCCTGGGGAATCGGATGTACCGGTTCCTGTACAGCATCATAGCTGACAGGACATCCCGTAGCACCTTGCTGAACATGGGCTGGGACATCCCACCTCCACTGCCCACCGTGTGTTGGAATGAACCGGTTGCGAAGAAATGCAGTGCAGCCATCACCTTAGCCGTGGGGGTGAATGCTGTAGGATACACCCTGCGAGGACGAAGGTGGGGTTCCAACATGGCACATAGGCGATGCAGGGTGGGCCGGTCCAGACGGAACTTCCTTATGACCTCCACATCCTCCATGTCTGCCAGCAATTGGTAGGGGCGATGTATGTTTGGTCTCCTCCTAGGACAGATGGAAGTGGACACATGTCAATGCAACACACCACATGGTATTTACACATACACAAAACAAAGATCACTGACAAAGCAATAGTATCACCGAACAGCTGACAAGTAGGGACAGCACAGCAACATTACTCTTACACAGGTCCCCTTACCAATAGCAAGGACCACTGACACATACCATTGCTATGAGCATGCACATGGGGATTAAGGCCATATTAGCTTGATAGGCATGATGATGGATTCAGACTGCATATGTGGGTAGCGGCAACACCACGGCAATATACCTAGCTGCTGTGCCTGACACCGCTTCCGAGGCTGGGTGAGTATGGCACACACCAACAACACAACGTACACAGGCTGAGCGGTACACCAATCGCAGCAGCTTGGACACGCAGAAACAGCCCCAAGGGGGCTATATCAGTGTGGGAGGGTGACAGGCATTACCACAGCTTCCAGGGACTGCTGACTGCCACCCCTCAACAACACCTGCTGCTGCTGCCACCTGTCCACCTTAATGTCGACGACTCTGATGATATGTCCAGGTCCACTCACCAGCGAGGAGCTGCAGTTCCTGGATTCCGAGCTCCACGCACACTGCCCAAGGCGAATACCGGCAAAAGTCATGTGTGTGTAAGACAACTACAGTGTGTGTGGGAGTGCATGTGGGGGACACACATGTCGTTCATCCGCAGCACTATGAGTCTGAGCCTGTGGGGTTCCAACATGCACCGCTTACCATGCTAACTACAGGTGGAAGGGGTATGTAGGCTCTCTGGTGTTTCCCCATGCATGTCCCTCCCGAGTGGTGGTACATGGCATTTTCATGTCAGACACCCAGTGACGCAGACACTTGGCAATGCATGATTCTGGGCAGCTATTGCTTGTGTGAATGGCTGGCTGGCTCCCTGCTGGCCTTCTCAGTCTCGGCAGACCTGGGCTGCACATTGACCGCCCAATCCTAGAAGGAAACTACACTGACTGTACAGTGGGTTACATGTGTCATTATTTCACAACTCTCAGGAAATGCGCTAACTCAGCCCTGTCGATTGAACACTCCAGGCCTTGTGATAGGGATGTGTGTGAGAGATGGTGGCACTGAATGTGACCTCCATTGCGGGGTGAGCCATTCACAGGGCGAGTACGTTGAGGGCTGCGCAGTGTTGGACACAGTGAGTCCACCCACAAAGATGTGTAGCCTTGTGAGCTATGTGTCGGTCTACCTGACAATGGACAGTAGATGTGGGCAGACTACACATTGCTCAAAGTGCTGGCATCCTGAATTGAATGGGATGGACAGGTACTGTGTACACACTCCCACCAGCATGCATTCACGTGTGGTGTACACATGCTGTTATGCCATGTCCCATACCGTCTTGGCTCTGTTACACGTCTCTGATCATTTAGGATGGGTCAGCATCATGCCACTGTTATTGGTGGATGTGGGTGATGCTGAGAAGAGTATGTGTGATATTCCAACCCTCATGTGTACCATCCCTGCAGTTGGAAGTCCACCAGCCCAAGGCCTTGTGATGAGCCATTGCATCCAAGTTGATGCTTCTGTGTATGTGTAACCGACAGTGCAGCCAATCCCACGAAGAGGGTGACGTCATCTGCCGGATGTGTGACCATGTTGCGGCGACTAATCGGGGGATGCTCCCTCGTATTGTCAGGTTGGCACGGCGCTGCATTTCACCACTAATGGTCTGCTATTGACAGTCACACAGCCTGTGGCGGATGCACGTTTGTAGGGGCATCAGCAGCAGGCAGGTGTACAGTACTGTGGGATTGTGTCTTTTGCTGCGAGAGGCAGCATGTGTCCACAGCCTACCCATGTTCTGGGTAATGTGATGTTAGTTGTGTGATGCAGTGGGTTGTGAGTGTACTCTGTGCTGGGTGCATCTTACATGCATATGCGATTCCTGAGGGTCAAGATGTAATTTGGGCACTCTGCATAGTCAATGCGTTCAGAGTCGTAGGCCTCAGGAACAGCCTGTAGTCAGCTGGAGTGGCAATTCACATGTATGTTTGTGGCACTGTGCATACTCTGATTTCGTCCTAAACACATGTGTGCGATGCCTCACCTCATATTCCTGATACTCACACATCCGGCACACTGTGCAACAGTAGTTGTGCTCGTGCGATGGACAGTTGTCTGGCATGGGCTCATAACCATTGTGGACTGTCATGTTGCAGTCAGTGTGTGTGGTGACACATTCTGCTCCATGCAGGTATGTCCTTGGCCTAATTATGTAGTGGTCATCCTTAACACCATCAGGAGAGTGGGTGTGTACACAGCGATGAGTGGCTATGGCCGCAGGGTGACAGTCCGGGTGTTGTTCCATGTGCACAACACATGTGTCACTTATTGGCGGGTTCATTACCTGTACGCCAGCCATTACGTGTTGATTGTGGTTGCTGTATACATTTGCACAGGTATCATGCAACATGTGCACTTGGGAATGTTCTGTGCTGGCTCCCTTGCACATGTCTGTGGATTTGATGCCAAATGAGTGAGGCCACCTCGCTCTCCCTCATGTGTCATCTACCATGTGTGCTGAGGGACAGGGGACGGTCAACAGTGGTGAGGCATCGGATGGTGCAGCTGCACAGGAGCTGGGTGAGACTAATGTGACCGGCGCATCGGAGGGGGCAGACGTGTGCTGGATGAATCACAGGCCCATACGACAATTGCTGCGTCATCTGAGTACAGAGGTCATGTATCCATGTTTGCTAGCACAGGGGACGTGCACTCTAGCTCCTCTGCAGCCACGCGGAGGCCAATGCCCGCCCTCCCAACTACTTCCACTGGTGCAACACGTGTCGGCACAAGGATGAAGGATAGAGTGTCTTTCACACCAGGCACAGCTGCCCCTGCGACCCCTGCTGCACTCAGTGCCGGGTCTGTTGAGCATGTGCGGCATCTGTGCGTGGGTCAGACAGCTCTCCTTAATGACTTCATTGCCCATGCCAACACCTTTCCGCAGTTGACATAGTTCATGGAGGGCCTACATTAACGCGTGGGTGGGCTACACCAGTCTGTCCAATAGTTGTCCCCCCAGTCAAGGTGGTCCTTGAACTGGGCCACTGTCAGGCTGACATTCCTGACCTTCCCCCACCCCCCGGAAAGTGGCGCATCTGACAACAGCAGGGCACGAGTCCTGACAGAAGAGGTGGTGGCACGCAGACGTCATGACAGGTAGTGACGTCACGGAAGATGGCTTGCACCATCAGACTCATTGCCTCCCCTCGCTCACCCCACTGATGCGATTGCATCATGGGAGCACGCGCGTGTGCAGCAGCTCCAATCTCTCCCCAGAGAGGCCAAATAGTGTATGTGTGGCTCCATTCGCTCCAGTCATCGAGCTCACGGTAAAATAGGTGGGGGACGCCGTACAGCCGCATGGTACCCCGACTCGTGCCCTGGACAACAGTGACAAAGCATGGCTGTCTCCGGAGTCCGGATACACCACATGCAACACACAGTAGCTGTAGCTGCCCTAGCGGGCCATGCCGCAAACACCATCCCAGACGACATGTAGACACACCCCGGCGCGCAATGTCATAGCATCCGCTGCCATTGGCAAGGGACCCATGGTGTGTGATATGGGCCTCATGGTGAAGAGCCTCCGAGCCATCCACCGCCAACGGGTGTCATGCAACTCACACACTTCGCTAAAACATTAGGTAGCTTTGCCTGCACACCAGGGCTCGAGTCCGGGTACCATGCGGGTGTACGGCGTCCCACCACTTATTTTACCGTGAGCTCGGTGACTGGAGCGAATGGAGCCACACATTCACTCTTTGGCCTCTCTGGGGTGAGATTGGAGCTGCTGCTCACGCGCGTGCTCCTATGATGCAATCGCATCAGTGGGGTGAGCGAGGGGAGGCAATGAGTCTGATGGTGCAAGCCATCTTCCGTGACGTCACTACCTGTCATGACGTCTGCGTCCCCCCACGTCTTGTTCGGGACTTGTGCCCTGCTGCACACTGAGAATGTATTGCCTGCGAGATGTGACCAGGAGCAGGGTGCCATGACCTCCCACCCACCAAGCTCCACTGCCATCCCATGCCCTGGGTAGCCTGTGCAGGTGGACGATGTAGGGGGTACACCTGAAGGCCAGGGGTGTAAATGTCTCGGCAAGGGCCTGGCTGACGCACAGCAGTATCCAGCATGTCCCCAGAGGGAGGGCCAACGTCCACACCTGATGCAGCATAGATCGCGTGCCCGCCTGTTGTGCACACACTAGTCCACATTCATCCCCATACAGCTGGTCTTTCCACATACCCAGAACAGTGGTAATCTACCCCGCCGGGTTCGTCCCCATACAGTCTGTATCGACACTGCATGTGTGCACCCACCCGTGCCACAGACCCACCTGTGCCAAGAAGCCCTCCCGCTTCACATGCCACATGTGTGTATTCCACAGTTGTGCTTCTCTCTCAGGGGCGGACATCCAACTGTCCCGTAGCATACAGACTGCACCCAGTCGGACTGGCATCCTGTTTGAATGTTAGGCACCCTCACACAACTACCTGTGCCACAGTGGTGGCTGTGCTGGCTATCGTGACTGCCATGGCAGTGTTGCTGTCCATGGCAGGGTACACTCACACACAATGCATACGTAGCTTTTCGTATCAGTACTCTGCACATCGGACTGGCCACTGTCCCTGGTGTTGTACATTGTTGCCGCCTGTCTATGTATTCTGTGACTGGATGCTGTTGTTCCTGTAGTGGGTTGTGTCTGTGTAGTTGCTGTTTGCAGTTGTTACTGTGTGTGCATAGTTAAGTGAGGCACATGCCGTGAATGGTACCTCAACAATTGCAATGTCTGGTCTCACATTCCTATGTGTATAATACGTGGCTGGGACTTCACTTCTTTCAGACTCTGCTACTTGTGTGTGTGATGAAGACGTGTGTCTGTAACACGGATTGTCTGCATGTATTTGGTGGTATTTCTGTGTTAATGTATACGTGTCATGTTTGCGTGCATGCAAAGCACAGGGTGTGTGTCTAGCCACAGGATGACAGGTAGCATGTGCAGAGTGTGCGGGTATGTGTGAGCTTACTTTCTGGCTGGCCAGCAGTGTAGGTGTATGTGTATCTTGTGATGAACATCGAGCCTGGGCACATGGCTTACTTTCAATGTGTGCATTTGGGAGGTGTAGGTGTGTGTGGTGTGTGTGGTGTGACTTTGGGGTAGTGTTGGTGTGTGTGTGTGCGCTCTGGCAATGTCGACTACACACATGTGTTACCCAGGGGCATGGTCAGTGTTTGTATCCTTGTTCGGGTCTGTTAATGTGAGCACATGTGTGTATTGTCTGTTGCACAGTGTGTGGGTGTGTCCTTGCAGTTCAGGATGACTCCTACTTGATATGTATTGGCCATTGTGGGTCTGCAGGGTGTGTGAATGTGAAGATTGTGCCTTGTTCAATTGAGCATGTATGTACATTTCGGCGGTTCGTACTCACTGTGCAGCCCTGCCCACCCACACTGATATCGTGTGTGTTTTGGCATGCATTGATGTGGCGTGCTACTGGCGTGGCTCCTATATTTGCTTGTTGAGTGTGATGTCAGACTGTGAAGGTGATTGTACACATATGTAGGACTGTGCTTTGTAGTGACCAGGCCGTCAGTGTTGATGTGATGATCTGTTGGGCCACGTCAGACTCTGACATGCCAAGGCCCACGACCTGTGGTATTTTACTGGGTCCACAGTGGCAGCAACTCATATGCATTGACATCCAATGACACTTGACTACATGGTAATCTCACGAGTCCCGTGTACTTCACACACTCTCATCCTCTCTCATTCGTACTTGTCTACGATCAATAATTCTCCAGAGTCAGATATTAGCTTTAAGGCATGTATTTGAGCTTACTTCCTCTGTGATGCAGGATGTGGACACTACTGGCAGCGTAATGCATGTGGAGGATATACTTAGCATGATTACACATACAAAAGGGGGTACAGGTAGATGTGATAAGTCGTTAATTGTGGAAATAAGGCTTCAGAGTTAAGAATGCCCTGCCCTTGCTATGCTACAGTACATTAGCTCATTACTGAGGTGCCCTAGGCTGTGACACAGACAGTATTGGTTTACCCTACCAGACAGCTTGACATCATAAGCACAGTACATCTAAGTCCCATGGTACAGGTTTACGACAATAGTGACTCCGACACACCTGCGTCAGAGGTGACATCAGAGCATGAGCCTACATGCATGCAGCATAGTCTCACATGTTGTTGCGATATGGTGGCTACTGAACATGACTCAATGCCCGGGGACATGTTGTAGGGTGTTGCATTTGTTGTCCATGCAAATGTCCTGGCACGGAAGTTCAGAAGAAGGTGAGATGACAGTTCTCAAGTTATTCAGCAGACAGATAAGCGTGCACTTACAGGAGCATGTGTTCAGGTGCGCGGCATGCATATTGTAGCATTGTGGTTCGTGCAATGTTGGCCATGTGGTCACTGTACACAGGTCCCATTCCTCAGCCTCCCCGTGTTCATGCAGGGACACGGGATATGGTGATGGACAGGGTGCATGTCCCGGAAATGTCAGGTGTCATGACGGTGGAGTTGATGGTAAGGTGTTTGTTTCCGAGTGCATGGTATAGTTGTTGCACAGCTAACTGGCCACTGCGTGCGGACGCCAAGCATAGGTACGGTGTTGCACATGAATGTTCAATTGTGGGTATTGATTTGGGGACCCATGAATTGACAGGTTGTCAGGTATGCGATACCTTCCTGCAGAGCATCCCTCGCATTGGTGGTATTTATGGTTGACATCCAATGAAGCGGATGGTGGGTTGCAACGTGTTCCTCGTAAGTTGTCCCTTGTAGAATCCTGATGGGACATGTCGGGTGACATTCGATGAAACTGTAATCCAGCATACGTTGTGCGGAGGCACACTGGTCCCATTGCAGTGTGTGTCCTATTGCAGCCACAAACGCCATGCCCCCATACACTGAACAGTTCCTGTCGTGGGCGTCCAGGGGTGAGAACAGGTGTACCAGGTCCCCAATTGGACATGCCGGGTTGGAGAGACATAAATCCACAGGCCAGTGGTACGGGCACCTCCGACAGTAGAAAACGGGGATGACGCAGCTGAACATTTCAATGCGGTAAGTTACTCGATAACTTACATTCAGCATAGCCAGATTTGCACAGCCCACTATCTGTAGCAAGCTATTGCTGTACAGCTGCATCTGTCTGGCGTAGGTGTATAGTACTGGTGCACCGTCCATTTTGCTGCAGGGTGCTGTGATGGCGTGCTCCGGCTGCCTGGGCTGTCTGCTGAGTGCAACCTCCGACGATGCTGGGTGTTCTTGTATGGATGTTAGGCGGCAGGACTTTGGGTATGGCTTGGGAGGCGGACACAGGCCCTCATCCCACATGCTCCTATGAATGGTCAAGGCCAGTGGTGTCTGACTCTTTCCTGATTACTTGCATTTGAGCCACAAGGAGCAGTGGTATAATTGTATTTTGTGGTTTTATCTTTCTTTCATGTTCGGCGTTATCTGCCAGTGGAAGGTTGACTCAGCATGGCTATGTTTGGGTTGTGGTTGTTACAATGGCTCCGTTCTCCTGCAGGATATGTTGCAATGTGATTTGGGTGTGGGAATGGAAGGACATTCACTGCTATCTGCTCTCCCGTGTGTGGGTGGGTCACTTCTTTTCCGCTGTACATTGGGACTTGTGTGTGGGCGTAGTGATTGTGAACACCTGTTCTCAGGCAGCAGGGTTTCTCTGTTTTGTACATTGCATGGCTTGTTATTGCGTGCAGGATGGTATAGGTATTGTTTGTTGTGACTGGCGTGCCTTTTGCGGTCAATGTCCATTGTTTGTGCTGTTCTGTAGCAGCTGCCGTGTGCTTCTCCATGCTTTGCACACAGGTGTGTGTCCTCTTTCGACGTCACTTTGCTCCCCTGTTCGGCACACTTGTGTGACTACGTTTTGGCAACTGTGAGTTGTCGGTTGTGGTCATGATTTACGCAGGGGGACCACGTGACATGTGCCTTCAGGGTGGGGCTGGTGTGTGTGGTGTGTTGTTGTGACCCTGTGGTGTTTGTGTGCAGCCCATGCGTGGCGCTGTCGTTGGCCTCTGCGTTGTGCGCATGTGCGTCATCGCCGGGGCGCTGCGGTGCCGTGACGGGGACGTCACCTCCTGGTCCGGGGTAGTGGGTGCCCAGGATGTTGCGGGTTGATTATATTTTACAGGTGGGATATGTGTGGGTACAGTGTTGGATGTGTCCTGTCCCCACAGGGGTGTCTAGGGGGCCCATGTACAGTTTTTCCGCCCTTGCATTGTGTGCGGTGTTTGCATGCCCTTGTTGTGTGTCTGCCTACCTGCGTCGTCGTTGCGCGTTCACTCCTAGGTGCTGCATCAGGTACAGCATTGGGATGGCCTGGAGAGCAGGATTCATGTCGGAGTAGGCCGGGTTGGTGTTTCTGTGGTCAGCAATGTGGTTTCCGCCTCCTGTTCTCGTGCGGTGTCTCTTTGCCGGTGAGGCTGTTTGGTTGTGTCATCGTAATTTGTACGCCGGGCGGTACGTCATTTCGTCGGACGGTGTGCCTCCGTTGGCTGGCGCCGCTACGTAAACGGGCGCACTTTGATGGTGGGCGGCGTCGCAGGCTTGCGGGCGGTATTTGCCTGACTTTTCACATCCTAATTTTGCGGGAGGGCGGGCAGTTGCTGGCGGACGGTAACTAGCGTTTTTTACCTCCGACGGCACGGCGGTAGTGTTTCCGCCCGCCATCGTAATGACCCCCATAATATTTATTAATTATTTATATATATTTTTTAAATATTTAATTTTATAAATATGTAAACAATATTTGTAAAACACTCCCCAACCTTATGCCCTATAAACCCAACTTCCAAATCATAAAACACTAATTTCTAAATTCAAAAATAAAAATTTTGAAATTATAATTTTAAATTTCGAATTTATTAAATATTTAATTCAATTATTTTAAAACACTCCCCACCATTATCCCCTATAAACCTAACTTCCCACTCATAAATAAAATATTTCAAATTTAAAGCTTAATTTTTCTAATTTTTAAAAAAATAAATTCATTTATTTTAAAACACTCCCCACCCTTATCCCCTATTAACCCAACATCCCACTCCTAAAAAAATAATTTCTAAATTCAAAACAATTTTTTCTAAATTATAAATTTAAATTTCGAATTTATTAAAAATTTCAATCAATTATTTTAAAACACTCGCCACCCTTATCCCCTATAAACCCAACATCCCGCTCCTAAAACAATATTTTCTATTTTGAAATTAAAATTTTGAATTTATTAAAAATTTAAATCAATTATTTTAAAACACTCCCCACCCTTATCCCCTATAAACCCAACATCCCGCTACTAAAAAATATTATACAAATTTTATTTTTTTATAACATTAACTATTATTATACACAAAACAAACATTAAATATATTAAAATAAAGTACAATAACGATATTTTAACATAACGATATTTTTAGTCGACATTACAAACTTCAATATTTTTTACACTTAAAATCGATATTTTTAACATCGATATACATTACATCGATATTTAATACTATTGATATTCTAAACTCGATATTAATGTATGTCGATATTAAAATTTCGATATTATGTCTACTTACCCACAAGAAAATCATACGCCTTCAAGTAGAAGAGGTTTTACATTTGGTGCATCCAAAACAACAACAATCGTTTCTTCTGTCAAGAAGATGTTCTGATAGCTTGAGCCAGATGTACAAAGGTTTTTTTTTGCTCGCAAATGGCCTGATTCACACAGTAGGGATGTTTGTAACCAGAAAAAAAGCATTTTCTGATGTACCAAACCCTATTTTCGATTCAATAGCCTATTACTGAATCGCAAATAGGGTTTGCGATTCGGTTTTAGGAAGGGGCGTGTTTAGGGCATCCCTTCCTAATACCGAATCGCAGCAGTATGTACGAATGTTTTGTGACTGGGAATGCTTCGCAAAACATTCGCAGTTACCACTAACTTCAAGTTGGTGGTAACCCATTTCCACAAGGGACCCTTTCCCCTTTGTGAATGTGGGTGCCAACATTTTTTAAGAGCAAGCAGTTGTCCCATGGACCACTGCCTATTCTTAAAAAATGAAAAGGTAGCTTTTCATTTTTATTTTTGAAATGCATCCCATTTTCCTTAAAGGAAGACGGGCTGCGTTACAAAAAAAAAAAATTGCTTTATTTAAAAAGCAATCACAGACCCCAGCAGGCCACCATCCCTGTGATTGTAGCCAATCACAATGGGTCGCAAATTGTGACCTGCCTCATGAATATTGATGAGGCAGGTCCATTTGCGACCTACTGCGAATCGCTAACAGTATCAAACACACTGTTGTGCATCGCAGTTTGCAATTTCCTAATAGGAATTCACAAACATTCACTATTGGGAAATCGCAAACACGCGATTTCGTACATCTGGCCCCATATCTTCTTCTTCTAGCAAGGTCTGACTTACAGTTTTCTTCTAATAAATTTCCCCTTGCAGATATAACTGCCTATAGGAAGTCTCCATGACAAACCTCCTTTTTTAAAATACCAGTGATTAAAAATGTCCTAGAAGGCCTTAAAAAGGCTTTTCCACCTGTTTAGTCCATTTTTCCTCCTTGGGAACTTAACATCGTTCTTTCCAAATTAATGGGGCCCCCCCTTTGAACCCATACACAAAGTCACTGTACAACATCTTATATAAAAAGCAACTTTCCTAGTTGCTATTACCTCTGTGCGTAGAGTTAGTGAAATACAGGCACTATGCGCCACTGAACCATTTATGGTATTCCATAGTAATAGAGTGGTTTGAGAATACAGCCCAGTTTTCTCCCTAAGATGGTTTCGGATTTCCACATTAACAATTTATTTCCTTACCCATTTTATTCCCTAATCCTTCAATGCCAGCAGAAAAGCCCTTGCATGCTCTGCATGTTAAAGCACACCTGAAATTTTATTTAGACAAAACCAAGGATACAAGATGGTCAGACTGTCTTTTCATAAACTATGGTCTAACTCGTACAGACTTGCCTTCTTCTAAGCAATCTATTTCTTGATGGATTGTATCATGTATTATTTTTTCATACCAGATAGCAAAGAAACCCCTTCCTGGTAGGCCTAAATCACGCTCCAAACGGGGAAAAGCTGCTGCCATAGCTCTTGTTCTAAATGTACCAATTTCAAAGATATATAAGGCAGCTACTTGGAGATCTGTTCATACATTCACTAGACACTACTGTCTAGATTTAGACTCTAGTACGCATACTCAAGTAGGACAAGCTTCTTTAAGGAACCTTTTTGGGTGATTGCTGCAGCTGTTTTTATTTTATGCCCACCTATTTATGGGATGGGCTTGCTATTCTATTCAGTGCTTATGGCTATTGTTGAGGTTTCCCTGGAAAAGTACAAAAAGTTACTCGCCTGTAATCCTAGTTCTCTTCCAGGGGAAATCTCATCAAAGTCATAAGCAACCTTCCCGGACAGGAACTATTACAGCTTTCAACAATTGCTTCACCCAGGATTCCTAATTTCCGTCAAAATGACATGACCTAACTGTCACCTGTGAGACATGATGGGGTACAGGGGATACTGTAAGGTTCTTAAAGGAACAGTGCCAGTTTTCTATTCTATGCTTTGCATTGCAGCCTATTGGCTAAATATGTCTAATATTCCCTTTCTTTTTCCTTTTAAAAAGGTTTGTGAAAGATTTTCTATGCTCTTCTTTTTTATAGGGACGCATATTTATACAATTGGCTTCTTTTTAAAATGAAATTTCAATGAAATCTGGCCATTCTGCAAACAGATGGCTGCAAACAGATGTATGCCAAGTACTATGATACATATTCTTGTTATACATATATGTATACCTTTTGAAAGTGCTCCGGGATCCCTGCACAGGGGTGAGACTGTTCAGTGCTTATGACTTTGATGAGGATTCTCCTTGAAGAGAACTGGGATTACAGGTGAGTAACTTTTTTACCTAGATCAAGGGCTTCATGCTGTGTGATGTTGGTATAAAGTGAATATATGTCCATGGTGACAACAAGTTGGTTTTCTGCTCTGAATGGATGGTTCATTATTAACCGGATCACATCCATTGTGTCACAAACATATGATTTGGGTTAGCACCACTAAATCAAGATGTAAGAGATGTACTCAACCAAAGGAAACAACCCACACAAGTTCCCACTGAGTTTATAGTTGAGTTATTCAGTATAGCAAAGACAAGACTAAAAATAACTTTATCTTCCAAGGCCTATCACTCCAAAGGAGTAGCAATGGGAGCTGGTTTTGCTCCAGAATTGACAAACATATTCATGGATAAATATGAATGAGCTCATATTTACACAGAGGTAGAAAAGATAACCATTTCTAGGTAACATCACTTTATGGAAAGAGGGCCTGATTCACAGAACTAACTTACGTCAAAAACGTAAAGTTAGTACTTTTTGGTATTCACAGAATACACTTACTCATTTTGGTATTCACAGAATGAACTTACTCATTTCGGTATTCACAGAAGTTAGTAGTCCTAACTTTCGGACTCCTAAATGCCTTCTGTGAATACCGAAAGTCTTAAAGTTAGGATTTTTCTCAGTTTAGGAGTAGTAAAGTTAGGACTCCTAACTTTAGGACTCCTAAATGCCTTCTGTGAATACCGAAAGTCTTAAAGTTAGGATTTTTCTCAGTTTAGGAGTAGTAAAGTTAGGACTCCTAACTTTAGGACTCCTAAATGCCTTCTGTGAATACCGAAAGTCTTAAAGTTAGGATTTTTCTCAGTTTAGGAGTAGTAAAGTTAGGACTCCTAACTTTAGAACTCCTAAATGCCTTCTGTGAATACCGAAAGTCTTAAAGTTAGGATTTTTCTCAGTTTAGGAGTAGTAAAGTTAGGACTCCTAACTTTAGGACACCTAAATGCCTTCTGTGAATACCGAAAGTCTTAAAGTTAGGATTTTTCTCAGTTTAGGAGTAGTAAAGTTAGGAGTCACTTTACTACTCCTAAACTGAGAAAAATCCTAACTTTAAGACTTTCGGTATTCACAGAAGGCATTTAGGTGTCCTAAAGTTAGGAGTCCTAACTTTACTACTCCTAAACTGAGAAAAATCCTAACTTTAAGATTTTCGGTATTCACAGAAGGCATTTAGGAGTCCTAAAGTTAGGACTACTAACTTCTGTGAATACCGAAATGAGTAAGTTCATTCTGTGAATACCAAAATGAGTAAGTGTATTCTGTGAATACCAAAAAGTACTAACTTTACGTTTTGACGTAAGTTAATTCTGTGAATCAGGCCCACTGTGTATAGATTACGTTTTAATGATTTCGAGAGGGGATGTGAACACAGTAGAACAATTTTTTCAGTGGCTAAACTGTAGGTCTACTGATGTACAATTTACCATATCGCATGGTAATAAGTAGATTTGTTTCTTGAATATTACTATCAAAGTAGAGAATGGAAAACTTTATTCCACATTATTCCGTAAACCTATGGAATGTAACACATTGTTGAGATATACGAGTCGTCATCCCAGGGGTTTGAGAGATATTCTACCCTACTGACAATTCTTAAGGATCAGAAGGAATTGTTCTCCTGGAAAAGACTTTTTCAGTGAGCCAGACTTCTCCAACATTAGATCTTTTATATAGTCACATGCTTGAATCATTACTGGTCGTCAGGCTGGGAATCCCCGGTACATTAAAATAGCAGTATACGGTGTAAAATATATGTACCAAACAGTACATTATGTAAAATGGCCGTAGGCCTGAAACAACATAGTATGTTTAGTAACACATCCACCTCATTTGAAAAAACCCACATTTCAGCCTATGAGGTGGAAGCTCAAGCACTCCTACTCCCCACTAAAGGCCACCATAGCTCAGATTTCTACTGCACATCGTGTGTGACAGAGTCCCCTGTCCAAGCTCTGCTCTAACCTTTCAGTGAACCTGACATTGTTTCCATTTTGGTCTTTCCTGGACTTGAACCAGACCTATCTTCAGCACTGCAGCATTGTGAGTTGGTTTTAGGGAAGATTGTTACAATTTCTGGGCCACGGAGATCTTTTGGTGTGACAAGCAACTATCACCATGGCTGACAAAGAGAAGAGATCTCTTTTTTAAAACCTGTTTGTCTTGTGGCAGCAAGACAATTTACACTAATGACCCACATTCTCAGAGTATTTATTGTCTTTATCCTAAGCACAAGTCAGTGGAATGTAAGATTTGTAAGTCTTTCTCCACTAATATTCTTAAGGACAGAGAAAGGAGGTTGGCATTATTCCTCTCTACCCTCATAAGGGTCTGAAGAGTCCATGGAGTTGCTGGACTCTATAGATTCGTTTGTGGCTAGTCTGGTGGGGAGGAAATCGTTGACCGAGGAGGCTACGATTAAGGATTCGGCCTATAAGAAAGTGGTGCTACCCTGAGAAAACTATACTCTGGCTCTCATCTGGACTGCTCGCTGGCATTTATGGGACATGTCTTGCCCAGTCCCTGATTTCTGATTTCAAAACCCTATATTGGTCCCTGGATGATACATCTAACTGTTCTGGGCTTTTGGAACACGTTGAGCGCCAGGTTGAATTTCTTTCTGATGTGTCATTTGATGTGGTGGGGCTTGTGTGGAGGCTTGCCACAATCTGGTATTGAAGCATTTGAAAACTGCCCAGAAGGCTCCAGCCCTGTGTTTGCCCTTCCAGGGGAATATGTTTGGTGACGAATTGGAGGGCAAGTTGCACAAATGTTTTAAGGAGAAGAAGCACTCCACTTCCCTGAAGCAGTCCTCCGCTGATAAGTGAGCTTCAAAACCAAAGCCCCCCTTTCGTCAGTCTTCTCGGAGGCAGTTTTCTTGGGGTCTGGGAAGGTTTTCTTCTGACCAGGGGAGGGACAGGAAAGCCAAAGCCCCCAGCCTAAGCATCGCTCCTGACTATATGATGGACGTAGGAATTGTTGGTCGGTGGTCGGATTAGGCACTTTGTTCCAGCCTGGGCGTCCATGATGAACGTAGGAATTGTTTGTCGGTGGTCGGATTCAGCACTTTCTTCCAGCCTCGGCGGAGTCTTTTTCTGATGCATGGGTGCTGGACATTGTGCGTTATCGGATCGAGTTCGCAGTCCCTCCTCTGGATTTAGGAGTGCGTCCGACTCTGTGTCCTTCCAATCGGGTGAAGAGGGCAGCGTTATCCCTGGGAATTGGCTCACTTCTGCAGGAGGGGGCATTCGGGAAGTCCCTCCGATGGAGAAAGGGTGGTGCTATTACTCCATAATCCAACTACCAATGGTTCCTGAGATTCTGCGTTCACGGAAATCACTAGCAGTTTTGTGTCCTGCCCTGTGGCCTTCGGTTGGCCTCCAGAGTTTTCACCAAAGTTGTGGCTCCATTGGTGGCTTTGTTACATCTCCAGGGCATCCACCTGTATCCTTATCTAGACAATTGGCTGCTCCATGCCCCCTTCAGGGAGCAGCTTCTGCTCGATCTGCAGGTGGTGTGTTTGGCCCTGCAAAATAATGGGTTCCTGCTGAACCATTCGAAGTGTAAACTGGTGCCTTACCAGCCCCCAGGGCTGTGGCCTTGATGTCTTTGGCACTGAAGGTAATGAGGGGTGCCTCTTTTCTAGTTCAGCTGTGGTTAGGGCTTCTGGGTCTCATGGTAGTGGCGGTATTCACTGTTCGCTGGGCCCGGTTCCATCTCCGGCCTCTGTGGGATCCGATGTCGCGGGACCTCAGCCCCCTAGTTCCAGTGTCTCCGGCTGTCCTTCCTGTTTTGCACTGGTGGACAACATTGGACAGTCTTTCCAGAGGAGTGCAGTTGCAGCCCGATCCTCCCGTAGGTCCTTACTACGGATGCCAGTACTTTCGGGTGGGGGGCCACGTTGGGAAACAGCTCTCTGCAGGGTCATTTGTCTCTGCAGGAGGGGAGGCTTGCCTCCAATTGGAGGGAGCTGATGGCTGTCTACAGGGTGATCATTGGTTTCCATCTTCACTTGGTGGGGCGTAATGTAGTGGTCAGGTCTGATAACATGGCAACGGTGGCTTACCTGAATCGTCAGGGTGGGATTCGGTCCTGGTCTCTGAATGCAGTGGCTATCCCCTTGTTTTGCTGGGAGGAGGCACATCTTTTGTCTGTAGTGGCAGTTCACATTCTGGGGGTGGACAATGGCGTGGCGGATGCTCTCAGTTGCTTCATCCTCCCTCCCAGGCGATGCCTCTCACTCGGGAGGTCTTTCTGCAGGTGTGCAGGAAGTTTGGTGTTCCTTCCTGGACCTGTTTGCTTCCTGGCTAAATGCTCAGCTGCCCCGGTTTTGTGCCTGCGTTCAGTAGGTGGGGGCCTGGGGGGTGGATGCCTTCACCACTCCTTGGTCATCCCACTTGTTGTATGCCTTTCTGCTAATTGCTCTGATTCCCCTTTTTCTGGCACGACTGATGCCGCAGTCCAGGGAGGTTGTGGTGGTGGTGCCATTTTGACCTTGACGATCTTAGTTCCCAACTCTCAGGCTCTTATCAGTTCAGTGCCCCTGGGTGATTCCCTGCTTCCTTTCTCCCCTGAGGTCAGCTCCCTTGTTGCCTCTCCCGTGACTGTGGCTGTCAGTGTGGATCTGAGAGGCGGGGGTGGCAGTACAAGGGGCTCCCCGAGCATCTAGCATTGGCAATCAGTCTCTTAGGCCTTTCATCCCTAAAGTCCTATGGGAGGCACTGGGGGAATTTGCAGCATTGCTGTGGTTCTTTTCAGTTTTCTCCCCTGGAGTGTTCCCTGATGGATGTGTTGCAGTTTCTTTGGGAGAGTTTCGAGAAATATTTGGCTGTTTCGAACTTGCAAGCCCAGTGGCCTGCGATTAAGGCGTTTCAGTCCCCTTGGGGAAATTTGGCAGATGTGAACGATTTGGTCTTATGGATGCTGAGGGGTTTTTCTTTGTCTCATCCATTGGTGGGGCATCTGTTCCCGTTGTGGGACCTGCCTCTTGTGTTGCAGGCTTTGCTTGTGGCTCCATGTGAGCCGTTGGACTTGGTGGACATCAAGTTTGTCACCTTGAAGGTTGTTTTCCTGGTGCCATCACTTCGGCCAGGCACCTGGGTGAATTGGGGGCTCTGATGGCGAGGGAGCCCTTCATGTCTTTTTAGGTCTCGCCTGAGCCAGCGCATGCGCTGCTCTGGCGAGACATTTAGTGTGTGGGCTTTTAAAAGTGCTACCACAGCTTTTTGGCTGGCATACAGCGTGCGGTTACGCGCACAATGACGAGCAGAGGCGCCATCTGGCTTTCCTGTCTTGTCATGGTGCGCGCACATCGCACACCACTCGCCAGCCTGCTTTCACTTTTGCCGTCGCGCGCGCCACCTCTCTCCCACCACAGAGCGCGTCCCGCTCCTCCCGCTGGCTGCTGCTGCTCCCGGCGCCATCTGGCTTTTCTCACCTTCTGACTTTATTTTTCTGAGTGCAGTTTGGCCTCTTCCACTGGTATAGGGCGCTGGTACTGTTCTTGTGCACTGTACAGTGAAGCGCTTCTCCGTGACAGCAGCAGCTTGTTTTATTTTTAACATCGATC
This sequence comes from Calotriton arnoldi, assembly GCA_963921515.1. Classification (NCBI taxonomy): domain Eukaryota; kingdom Metazoa; phylum Chordata; class Amphibia; order Caudata; family Salamandridae; genus Calotriton; species Calotriton arnoldi. Next base: position 2,687,122 of record CAWUFW010000605.1, on the reverse strand, counting down.
CTCTCGGACACGTGCACACGCGCACCAACGCCTCCTCCGTAAAAGTGAAAGTGTCACTTTCACGGCCGCGCGGTCAATGTTTGTTTCCCTTATCTGCAAGCCCTCATCTCTGTGCTATAGCCATGCGGCACTAACTGGCCCTACAAGCACTCCAAAAGAGAAGCTTTGCTCTTTCCCTCCACCATTTCACCCTCCCGTCTTCTCATTTCCCTCTGACTGATTGAATTTTGCTTCCTTAGCTGTAAGCCATGGTGCTCTCTCCAGGCGATGTAGGAAGATGGAGGCTTTCTTCTCCACTTCAGGCGCCGCCACTTTCAATTGCTTAAGATGCCCAAGATCTGCAACACTTACTGTTCAACGACACAACTGCTCGTGACATCACTGGCCTTCATTTGACTTGACTACTGCAGCAGTCTTCTGGTGGGCTGTACCAAGTATACCTAGGCGCCTCTAGACAAGGCTGCTACCTGCACTCTGTTTAACATACCTCGGACCTCCTCCCCTCCCGACACCAATCCACCGGGATCATTGCAAAGAAAACGGCCATAACTGCAAATGACTGGTAATAACCTTCAAATCCGTAAATAGTGTTGCTCTTAGCTGTCTGTCCCACCATATCCTGCTACACAACAGCTCGAAACCTCCAATCTGCTGATCAGTCTTTCAGTTACACTCAAGCCACCCTGTGCAGGGTCCCGGGTCGAGCCATTTCCATCACTTGTGCCGTCAAATCATTCCGAGTTCGGAACTGCAATGACAATATTATTTGCAGCAACAAAAAGCTGAAGATGGCGAAGCACCCACCATTGTAGTAGTAGATAACAAGCGTCTGATATACGTTGTGTGTTCCCTTAGCCAGGGGTCTGACACATTTCTTGTTGTTCGTCTTGTCCCTCCCACTTCAGCCAGTGGTGCTGCATAACATAAAAAAACATAGCCTAGCCTAACATAACATAACAGCATAACATAACAAAACATAGCCTAACATAACATAACATACCATTACATAACATAACAAAACATAGCCTAGCATTGCATACCATTGCATAGCATAACATTACATAACAAAACATAGCCTAGCCTAACACAACATAACATAACAAATCATAACATAGCATAACAAAACATAACATAGTATAGCATAACGTAACATAGTATAGCATAACATAACATAGTATAACATAACAAAACATAGTATAACATAACAAAACATAACAAAACATAACATAACAAAACAAAAACATAACAAAACACAACACAACACAACCTAGCCTAACACAACATAACACAGTCTAGCCTAACAACATAACACAGCCTAGCCTAACACAACATAACATAGCCTAACACAACATAACAAATCATAGCATAGCATAACAAAACAAAACATAGCATAGCATAACAAAACATAGCATAACACAACAAAACAGCATAGCAAAGCACAACAAAGCATAGCATAACAAAACACAACAAAACATAGCATAGCATAACAAAACATAGCATAACAAAACATAGCATAGCATAACAAAACAAAGCATAACAAAGCATAACAAAGCATAGCATAGCAAATCAAAACATAGCATAGCATAACAAAACATAGCATAGCATAACAAAACACAACAAAACATAGCATAGCATAACAAAATAGCATAGCATAACAAAACACAACAAAACATAGCATAGCATAACAAAACATAGCATAACTTAACAAAAAAAAGCATAGCATAACAAAACACAACAAAACAGCATAGCATAACAAAAGCATAGCATAACAAAACACAACAAACCAGCATAGCATAACAAAACATAGCATAACAAAACAAAGCATAGCAAAACACAACACAACAAAACATAGCATAGCATAACAAAACATAGCATAGCATAACAAAACATAGCATAACATAACAAAACAAAACATAGCATAGCATAACAAAGCATAGCATAGCAAAACAAAGCATAGCATAGCATAACAAAACATAGCATAGCATAACAAAACACACCAAAACATAGCTTAGCATAACAAAACAAAACATAGCATAACAAAACACAACAAAACATAGCATAGCATAACAAAACATAGCATAGCATAACAAAGCATAGCATAGCAAAACAAAACATAGCATAGCATAACAAAACAGCATAGCATAACAAAACACACCGAAACATAGCATAGCATAACAAAACATAGCATAGCATAACAAAACATAGCATAGCATAACAAAACACAACAAAACATAGCATAGCATAACAAAGCATAGCATAACAAAACATAGCATAGCATAGCATTACAAAACATAGCATAGCATTACAAAACAAAGCATAGCATAGCATAACAAAGCATAGCATAGCAAAACACAACAAAACATAGCATAGCATAACAAAACATAGCATAGCATAACAAAACACAACAAAACCTAGCATAGCATAACAAAACATAGAATAACAAAACATAGCATAGCATAACAAAATAAAGCATAGCATAGCAAAATACAATAAAACATAGCATAGCATAACAAAACATAGCATAACATAACACAACAAAACATAGCATAGCATAACAAAACATAGCATAGCATACCAAAGCATAGCATAGCATAACAAAACATAGCATAGCATAACAAAACATAGCATAGCATAACAAAACACACCAAAACATAGCTTAGCATAACAAAACCAAACATAGCATAACAAAACACAACAAAACATAGCATAGCATAACAAAACATAGCATAGCATAACAAAGCATAGCATAGCAAAACAAAACATAGCATAGCATAACAAAACAGTATAGCATAACAAAACACACCGAAACATAGCATAGCATAACAAAACAAAACATAGCATAACAAAACATAGCATAGCAAAACAAAACATAACATAGCCTAGCCTAACACAACATAACATAACAAATCATAGCATAGCATAACAAAACAAAACATAGCATAGCATAACAAACCATAGCATAACACAACAAAACATAGCATAGCATAGCAAAGCACAACAAAACATAGCACAGCATAACAAAACACAACAAAACATAACATAGCATAACAAAGCATAGCATAACAAAACATAGCATAGCATTACAAAACATAGCATAGCATTACAAAACAAAGCATAGCATAGCATAACAAAGCATAGCATAGCAAAACAAAACACAACAAAACATAGCATAGCATAACAAAACATAGCATAGCATAACAAAACACAACAAAACCTAGCATAGCATAACAAAACATAGCATAACAAAACATGGCATAGCATAACAAAATAAAGCATAGCATAGCAAAATACAACAAAACAGCATAGCATAACAAAACATAGCATAGCATAACATAACACAACAAAACATAGCATAGCATAACAAAACAAAACATAGCATAGCATACCAAAGCATAGCATAACAAAACAAAACATAGCATAGCATAACAAAACATAGCATAGCATAACAAAACACACCAAAACATAGCATAGCATAACAAAACAAAACATAGCATAGCATAACAAAACATAGCATAACAAAACAAAACATAGCATAACAAAGCATAGCATAGCAAAACAAAACATAGCATAGCATAACAAAACATAGCATAGCATAACAAAACACCCCAAAACATAGCATAGCATAACAAAACACAACATAGCATAGCATAGCATAGCATAACAAAGCATAGCATAACAAAACATAGCATAGCATAACACAACAAAACATAGCATAGCATAACAAAACATAGCATAGCATAACAAAACATAGCATAGCATAACAAAACAGCATAGCATAGCAAAATACAACAAAACATAGCATACCATAACAAAACATAGCATAGCATAACAAAACACAACAAAACATAGCATAGCATAACAAAACAAAACATAGCATAGCATAGCATAACAAAACAAAACATAGCATAGCATAGCATAACAAAGCATAGCATAGCATAACAAACCATAGCATAACACAACAAAACATAGCATAGCAAAGCACAACAAAACATAGCACAGCATAACAAAACACAACAAAACATAGCATAGCATAACAAAGCATAGCATAACAAAACATAGCATAGCATAGCATTACAAAACATAGCATAGCATTACAAAAAAAAGCATAGCATAGCATAACAAAGCATAGCATAGCATAACAAAGCATAGCATAGCAAAACAAAACACAACAAAACATAGCATAGCATAAGAAAACATAGCATAGCATAACAAAACACAACAAAACCTAGCATAGCATAACAAAACATAGCATAACAAAACATAGCATAGCATAACAAAATAAAGCATAGCATAGCAAAATACAACAAAACATAGCATAGCATAACAAAACATAGCATAGCATAACATAACACAACAAAACATAGCATAACAAAACAAAACATAGCATAGCATAGCATACCAAAGCATAGCATAACAAAACAAAACATAGCATAGCATAACAAAACATAGCATAGCATAACAAAACACACCAAAACATAGCATAGCATAACAAAACAAAACATAGCATAACAAAACACAACAAAACATAGCATAGCATAAAAAAACAAAACATAGCATAGCATAACAAAGCATAGCATAGCAAAACAAAACATAGCATAGCATAACAAAACATAGCATAGCATAACAAAACACCCCAAAACATAGCATAGCATAACAAAACACAACAAAACATAGCATAACAAAGCATAGCATAGCATAGCAAAACATAGCATAGCATAACACAACAAAACATAGCATAGCATAACAAAACATAGCATAACAAAACAAAGCATAGTATAGCAAAATACAACAAAACATAGCATAGCATAACAAAACATAGCATAGCATAACAAAACATAGCATAGCATAACAAAACAAAACATAGCATAACATAGCATAGCATAGCATAACAAAACAAACATAGCATAGCATAACAAAGCATAGCATAGCATAACAAAACACACCAAAACATAGCATAACAAAACATAACATAGCCTAGCCTAACACAACATAACATAACAAATCATAGCATAACAAAACAAAACATAGCATAGCATAACAAAACCTAGCATAAAACAACAAAACATAGCATAGCAAAGCACAACAAAACATAGCATAGCATTACAAAACACAACAAAACATAGCATAGCATAACAAAACACAACAAAACATAGCATAGCATAACAAAGCATAGCATAGCATAACAAAACATAGCATAGCATAACACAACAAAACATAGCATAGCATAACAAAACATAGCATAGCATAACAAAACAAAGCATAGCATAGCAAAATACAACAAAACATAGCATAACATAACAAAACACAACAAAACATAGCATAGCATAACAAAACAAAACATAGCATAACATAGCATAGCATAACAAAACAAAACAAAGCATAGCATAACAAAGCATAGCATAGCATAACAAAACACACCAAAACATAGCATAGCATAACAAAACAAAACATAGCATAGCAAAACACAACAAAACATAGCATAGCATAACAAAACACAACAGAACACAGCATAGCATAACAAAACACAACATAGCATAGCATAACAAAACACAACAAAACATAGCATAGCATAAAACATAGCATAACAAAACACAACATAGCATAGCATAACAAAACACAACAGAACACAGCATAGCATAACATAACAAAACATAGCATAGCATAGCATAACATAGCATAGCAGAACATAACATAACATAAGAAAACATAGCATTAAGTTTGATAAACTCATAGTAGCGGGCTAGCTAGCTTTAACGGGCAGTGACTGTAAGCAACTCCGTCAACCCAGAAGCAGTCACTCGGTCACCTTTGCTCTTGTATTGCAGTGGCTTCGTTTATTAAACAGTGCCCATATTTATACTGTTAGCACTTTACTTGTGCAAATTTCAGGGCTCACAAAACTTTGATGAATCGAAATTCACAACTGAGGCTGTTAAGTTCGCGCTATATAAAACCCCAAGGATAAATAAAAAACATTGCCATTTACAATGTGAATAGCTCCAACAAATACAAGACCTATTGCAAAGTACAAAACATTGCCATTTACAATGCCAATAGCTCCAGCTCCAACAAATGCGAGACCTATTGCATTTCCAATGCTTGTTTGGAGGATGGGGTTGTCTTACGTTTGGATTCCTCTTATATGCCCAAGGTGGCTTCCCAGTTCCATCATTCCCAGGAAGTGATTTTGCTTGCTTTGCAGGTGGATCCATAGTCTGGGGGTGATCTCCCTGGGTCTTTGCTCGATGTCAGGAGGGCCTTGCTTATCTATCTGGATTGTACCTGTCCATTTTGGAAGTCAGACTCCCTGTTTGTTTCCTTTGGGGTCTCCCCCAGGGGCGGGAAGGCCTCTTCTTTGTCCATTGGTCGTTGACTGAAGCAGGTTGAGTTGACTTACTCTCTTTCGTGGTCTCCGCCTCGTGCCAAGGTGGATGGGTGTTCTACTCGGGGATTGCAGTTTCCTGGGCCGAATTGCAGGGGGGGGGGGGTTTCCCTGTCTGAGATTTGTAGGGCCGCTACTTGGGCATCCTCTAATAAATTTGTGCGCGATTATAGGATCCAGAATTGGCTATGTGATGATTCTCATTTTGGATTGGGATGTTGCAGGCTGTGAGCTCTTGAATTCCGGCATTCCTGACTTTCTGTTCCAATAAATCACTTGGGTGCTGCGTGGTCGTTGTGTCCTTGTGTTTATGTTGATATGAAAGGCGGCGGTGTGTTGCTTGGGTATTCTCATTATGTAATGAATGGGACGAGGACGGGAAGGACATCGTGGTAATGCCCTTTTACATACCAGTAATCTTCATTACTCCTGGTTCCGTTTTCCTCGTCCCATTCATTACCCCCCTCCCTGATGCCCAGCCTTCATATTGGGGTTTCTAGTTCAGAAGGAATGCTGGGGAAGTACACCTCTGTACTCCCAGTGGGAGGGGTTGGGGTAGGGATCCAGCGTTCCTTTCGTTCTTTTTTTCTGTCTGTGAGATAAGACTATCTCATTATGTAATGAATGGGACAAGGGGGCCAGGAGTAATGAAGATTATCCGTAAGTAATAGGGCATCAACTCACACCAAAGGCAGGAAAACCAAGCAATCAGGAGTGAGAAAAGAATATCTCATTAAGCAAGCAAGTTGCACAGAGAGTCAGAACTAGGGATATATGAAATTTGTGTAATTTTCTCTTGGGTAATTACGCTAAATTGTGGGAAAATTATGTATCATTATGCAAAATGCAAATATGATATCTCGTGCTAAAAAAATAGCACCAAAAACAGCAAACAAAAGATCCTCCCATTCTGGCCATTCATATTGCTCCCGCGCTCCTGCAGTATAATAAGATGTCATTGACACAGTACACAAATGAAAATAACTATTTCTAGAAAATGTCTCTTAGTTGCTGGAATTGCCACCTGTTTCTTAATATTGTTTTGTTTGTGTTGTTTTTTAGAATTAGTAACAAGACGCAGTGCTGATTTGGAAATTTCTTTTTACTGCCCTACAACTAAAATCATTGATACTAATGAAGCTGCCACAAGTGATGTCGAAGAGAGACATAGAGGTAAGGCTGAATTGGGCTTTATGTTGTCATGCTATTCTACGTGTAGGTTTTGAATATTATATATTTGAGGATCTTCTTAAATTGGGGAAATGGTATGCACAGTTTTTAATGTATTCATTTATTTAAAAGCTATGATTAACATGTTAGTATATTCTTAAAATATTGACATCATTTTGTCATAGTTAAGGGGATTGTTTTCCAACAAATAAATACGCACACTTTTTAAATACTATTTAAAGGTATGGTTAAATTGTTTTGCTCATAACCTAGCGCTGGCTCAAAAACCTTGTGCAGACACAATACAGGACAGAAGTTGATCAATTTTTAGATGGGTATTAAGGGATCACAAAAGCGGTTTGCGCTCATGGTATTTGTTATCAGTATAAGGTGGCACCAGTATTCCAACTTGTTTGTTCTTCTACTACTGTGTGCTACTTGTGAATATTACAGCATCAGAATCTGAGAGACATGAAAAAAAACTCTTGTCATAATTTTCATCATGTGGACATAATTAAAGATGAAAGACCAAATTTAATATGGAAGTTGTTAGCCACTCCTGTCATACACTGTGCTACTTCTGAGAAAGTGAATTAATCTCCATGTGTGCCTTGATGCTTGCATGTCAATACGAAAATGCATATGCTCATATGTGCCTTAACGTGTGCTGCTACATTTTACTGATCAATTGTGATTTCATTTTTGCACCTGTTTGAAGACCATTAAAGCCTTATTGTCATTGCACACTTGCACGCGCTTTAAATGTGTTATTGTTTTTCTATTCCATGTTGTACACTACACATTCCTGCTAAACCCTTCTAGAAAAGCAATTTTAAAAATTAGTAGAGTTAGCTCTTGTTGTAGTTAGTTTATTATTTCACCAAGGTGTTATTGCATTCTTCCCACTAGAAGATCCCAGCACCTGCTTGTTAATGCTTATGTCTAAAAGTTTCTTTCCTATCACATGATCTTGCTTCCATTCCCTTGTATTGAGAAAAAGTGTTTAGATGTAGCACCACAATGTATGGATTTTAGAATTACACGCTTTGACTGTTCGAGGACGAAGCTCTGGTCCATTGAAACAGCAATTGTCTTGCTGATTTTTAATGCTTTGCTGGCTGTTTCTGGTATGTATTATGTGAGATGATTTTTGATTTCTTTTTCTTTTGTTTTGAGGCAGTAGCCTCTTAACAGAAGGTGAAGGCTATTTCTCCAGTATTGGATCTTTCATAGATTCACATGCTTGAATCAATCCCCGTCATCGAAGTGGGAGTCCCAGGGTATTATATCAAAGCAATTATATTAGTAGCATAGGCAAAGATAGCACTAGGCCATGAATTTAATAGCCTATCTATGACCTTTTTTAAAAAAAGGACCAAACTTAGACACCAGCCAATCAGGCGACAGCACACTCTAGAACCTTCCCTACTGAGGCTTGTCCCCTCAGATTTTCTGCCGCACGTCATGCGAAGGGAGTCTTCCTGTGCTCTGCTCAGTTATTTCTTCTGGTTTCAAGAAACTTATATCAGGTCAGATATATATCACTTTCTGTATCCCTTGGGATTTTCTGAACAAGTCAGACCATTCAAAAAGGGATTATTCAGGTCATGTAACACCTGTGGCAAAAAGAGACTTTACATTGATGATCCTCATAAGAAGTGCATTTATTGCCCCTATCCTGACCACACAGTCAAAGACTGTAAAATATGTCGCACTTTCTCACAGAAGACTCTCAAGAACAGAGAGGGAAGACTTCTATTGTGGTTGCAGAGGCTTAGATCTAAAGACAATCCTGTGTCTGAGGTGGAGAGTGATGATTTCCTTACTTCTGCCAAGTCGCAAGAAAGAAAGAGATCATCAGAAATGGAGCCTTCTGAACACCCTAAAAAGGCCCTTAAAAAATCTCATCATGAAACACCTGGTCATTCCAGGAAATATCAGGGAAAGTCTCACCCAAGACCTTCTTCAAAGGTTCCTTCTGAGCCTTCTACACCATCTCAGAAACCTGTTCTCTGCAAAAGGTCTTCGAAATCCCTCCCGTTGATGACGGGATCTTTTCAGGCTGAAAAAATAAGGAGTTCTACATCTTTTTCTCCACCGCCTTGAAAGGCTTCCTCAAGGCAATCAACAGCTGTCTCTCCCCGTGTTGACGGAGGTCCGCCGTTGCGGCCTCGTAAGCCTTGGTGCATCTGACAACGCACAACTTGGGCACTGCTGGAAAAGCTGGGTAGGAAATTGCCCTGCAGTGGCATTTGGTACACCTGGTAACATGGAATGTGACACCTTCTGTGGTAAAGGGGCCTACCTGAAATGTCTAAGGCCCGAACATCCAACACTCTCCTGCAGGAGATGAGACACAAAAGAATAGCCAATTTGGCCGACAATTGCCTCCTGGAGAGATATCTATTGCTTGGCCAGTCAGACAAGAGCTTCAAAATGTATTCACGTCCCAAAGGGTCAAATATCTTGGTTCCCGGAGGAAGGGACAGCCTAATGCCCCAAAGCAATTTCTTAACTAGCGGATGCTCCCCCACCGGGAGGCCCGCGAACACGGCCTGGCCTGCGGAGATGGCCGACCGAAATGTATTAACCTGCTTGTTAGGCCAGACCCTCCGCTGCTAGGCTCGCCAGGAAATTTAAGATGTGGACAATGTCCGTCCTCACGGGATCCAGACCCCGTCGCAAACACCAACCCATCCACCTGGACCGGGCTGATCGGTACCGCTTAACTGTACCGTCTGCCCAGTCCTTGGAGAGGAGACGCGCAGCATCGCTCAATAGGCCCGGGACCTGCCATCGTGACCTGTTATCCTCCAAGCCATGAGGTAGAGATTGCCGGCCATGACCATCGGGTGAGGATTCCCGGCAGGGTTGGTCAGGAGATGACACTGGTGTAGACGGATTGGAGAAGCCCAAGAAAGTTCCATCAGAACTGGAAACCAGATTTGCGATCTCCACGTTGGAGTAATCACCACCAAGTCCGCCTGCTGTCTGCGTACCTGCGTTGTCAGGCACATGATCATGGCAAATGGGGGAAACGCATAACCGTGTTCCATCGACCAGACCTGGAGAAAGGCATCAGTGGCTACCGCTCCTGGGTCCTGTCTCCAACTGTAATACCGGGGAAGCTGATGGTCGAGCCGGGATGCAAATAGATCGATCGTGAATGAGCCCCAAAGAGAAGAAAGGGCCTGGAACATGTCCGGGAGAAGTTTCCACAAGCTCGAATCCCGCAGATGGCGAGGATGTCCTAGGATGCTTGTTTCCAGTCCAGGGAGGACCTGGCCTGGCAGTTCGGGCTGGACTGTTCCCATTGGGCGCAGGGTCAAGACTGATTTGCATATGGCTGGGTCCAAACTGGAATGGCATGGTGAGCAAAAAACGATGGATTTAGGCCCAGATCGCTGTACTGGGGTGAATGTACGACATTGTTCTGCATTCTGTCCATCAATTGTTCTTTTTGCATTTGTCACCCCGAGTGGGACGGGTATGCCCAGACGTGGGTCCCGTGCTCTCCATGCCACTGGAGTCAAGCTATCCTGGCTGATGAGGGCTGGAAGCCCGAAACCGGTCCTAGGATGCTTGTTTCCAGTCCAGGGAGGACCTGGCCTGGCAGTTCGGGCTGGACTGTTCCCATTGGGCGCAAGGTCAAGACTGATTTGCATATGGCTGGGTCCAAAATGGAATGGCATGGTGAGCAAAAAAACGATGGATTTAGGCCCAGATCGCTGTACTGGGGTGAATGTACGACATTGTTCTGCATTCTGTCCATCAATTGTTCTTTTTGCATTTGTCACCCCGAGTGGGACGGGTATGCCCAGACGTGGGTCCCGTGCTCTCCATGCCACTGGAGTCAAGCTATCCTGGCTGATGAGGGCTGAAAGCCCGAAACCGGTCCTAGGATGCTTGTTTCCAGTCCAGGGAGGACCTGGCCTGGCAGTTCGGGCTGGACTGTTCCCATTGGGCGCAGGGTCAAGACTGATTTGCATATGGCTGGGTCCAAACTGGAATGGCATGGTGAGCAAAAAAACGATGGATTTAGGCCCAGATCGCTGAACTGGGGTGAATGTATGACATTGTTCTGCATTCTGTCCATCAATTGTTCTTTTTGAGATTGCCAATCCGCCACTTAGTTGGCTGACCCCGGAAGATGCTCCTCTGTCATTGAGATGTGATGGTTCAGGCAGTACTCCCAAAAAGTCTTGGCCAGGTCCGACAGAGCTTTGGACCTTGTGCTCCCCAAGTGATTGATGTAACGGACCGCCGCTACATTGTCCATCTTCAGGAAGACACAAGATTGAATCCTGTCTCTGGTCCAACATTTGACCGCAAAGGTACCTGCCATTAGTTCCAGGCAGTTTATGTGGAGGGTCCGTTCTGTAGCGGACCATCCGCCTCCTGTGGTGAACTCTCCACAATGAGCTCCCCAGCCCTAACCGCTGGCATCAGACTCAATCACCAAATCTGGTTAAAACCCGAAAATGGCCCGCCCGTTCGATGCCTCCATGTGTGAGAGCCACCACCGAAGTTCCACCCTGGCTTTCTCCAAAAGAGGAACATGCTGGGAGTACGAGAGGCCACGGCGGAGGTGACCAGCCTTTAGTCGCTGAAGGGCTCGGAAGTGTAGGGGGCTCGGAAAGATGGCCTGAATTGAGGAGTACAGCAGCCTCAACACCCTGGTCAGCTGGCGAAGGGTGACTTGCTGTCGAGACAATGTCCTTCGAATTTCTAGGTGAATCTTTGCCATCTTTCTGGATGGCAAGTTCAAGGTGGATACCATTGAGCCGATCACAAACCCCAGGAAGGCAATGGACCGAGACGGAACTAAGGCTGATTTTGCCTGATTTATCACAAACCCCAGGGATTGTAGAAGGTCTATGGCTTGTTGGACGTGTTGGGAAAAGGCCGACGGGCACTGGTCCATCATCAGCATGTCGTCCAGGTATACGATCATGTGAATTCCGGATGCCCTCAAGTGTTCTATGACTGGTTTGAGAACCTTGGTAAAGCACCAAGGAGCCGATGACAGGCCGAAAGGCAGTGAGGTTAACTTGAAAGTGTAGTTCTGCCACTTGAACTGCAGGAAATGCTGATGAGGGGGGAAGATGGGGACCACCAGGTACGCGTCCTTGAGGTCCAGATGCACCATCCAGTCTTGAGGGAGAAGAAGGTCCCGAAGAAGGTGAATACCCTTCATTTTGAAGTGGCGATACACCAGCCACTCGTTGAACTCCTGGAGGTTGATCACCGGGCGTTGACCCGCATCCTGTTTCTAGACTAGAAATAAATTGCTGAGGAATCCTGATGGATGAGGGGCGGTAGGACAAATCTCCCCCTTTTGCAGGAGCTCCTGAACCTCCTGCTGTATAAGCTCGGCTTCCTGCCCGGAGAAAATGATAGGTGGGGGGAGCGGCCTGAACTGGGGACACATTTAATTCTATCTGGAAACCCTGCACAGTCTGGAGAACCCAGGCATCTGAAGTGAGGGTGCACCAGTTGTGGAGAAACTGCGCCAAGCAGCCCTCCAAGCATGTGCAAGAAATAAAAGAAAAACTCACTGTGCGTATTGGAGTTTCTTCCTCCTGCCCTGGGTCCATTACGTTGGCCTTTGTGGTGCGCTCGTCCTTGGTGGGGTAGAAACCTCCGAAGCGTGAGGAGTCCTGCCATTGGCCGCGTTGGGATTGCTGGCCCCTTCCGGAGGCGACTGAGGAGGAACGGCCAGCCGAGCGCCCCCTACCATGGCCAGCCCCGCTGAAAACACGCGCATTGAAAATGTGCTTGACCGTTGAGTGGGCCTTGTCCAGGGAATTGAATGTGGAAACAAATTTCCCCAACTCCTTGACGAACGGATCGCCAAAAAGTCCCCCTTGAGCCACCTGTCCCGCCTCTGACGTGGCCAACTCCCCCAGCTTGGGGTAGATTTTGATCAGCAAGGATCTGTGCCTCTCGGTGGAGATGGTGCAGTTCTCATTGCCTAAAAATATGACAGCACGCTGGGCCCAGCTAGAGAGGACTTCTGGGGAAATCAAAGCCCCGGAAGCCTTGGCGTCCTCTGCCATGTCAAAAACTTTAACAGGGGGACATACCACGTCCAGGAGCTTGTCCTGGCACGACCGCCAAGAGCGGTCGATGCCATTCTTAGGGTCTTTAATGTATTTGGCCAGGAAAGTGGCCATCCGTGCGTCAATCTCCGGAGTGACAGCAACTTTCCCCTCCAAAGACGGATGGGGACACTCTGCCCTGAGGCGGTTCCTGACTTCCTGATCTATGGGTTTGCTGAGTAAGCATATTTAGCCACCTTAGAGCAGGGGAACCACTCAGAAGAACGTTGGTGCATAAGGGCCTCCTGGTCCAGAAGATCCGATTGAGAATCAATGGGATCCCCTGCGGGGGCACTGGGACCTGCGGGCGGGTGGGGCGTTGGCCTCCAAGGCTGTTCTGATCGGAATCCCCTCCGGAACCTGTCGGAGATCCATCTGAGGGAGGTGGCTGAGAGGGAGTCTCCTCTGGTGAAAGGGGAATGGTAGGGGGGTTAACCTGTTGGAGGGTTTGGGGTTGAGTCCCCAGGAAGGCTTGTTTGAGCCTGTCAAAGGCATCCATATCTACCCCAGAATCATGCGGGCGCTTGCGCGGATTCTCAGAGCGGGGGCAGTGGCCTGCTCCAGAGGTTGTGGGGCCGAGGGCCCAGGCAGATCTTCCCTCTGTGCGAGGGGTTGAAGGCACCTTTGTGCCATCTCCATTAGTCTCTTCTCTAGAGGGGCCACTGCGTCTGAGACCTCCCTAACAATGGAGGCGTCTACCGCGTCACAAAACTCATCGGTGACCAGAAAATACTGGACGTCCTCCTCCTCCTCATAATAATCGCCATAATCCTCCATGAGGTAAGTAACAAAAAATTGAGGAGCGGCTGTAATTTTGGGTGGCCACCAACCAGGTAAGAGGGATACAGGAAACCCAAATTGGGGGTGGGGGGAACCCCAAATCACGCCTGTTGCTGAAGGCAGGAAGAGAAAAACCCTCCAGAGAGGGACACAAGCAAACAGGCAAGGCGAGCTGCAGGCTCTGTAGAGGAGTGGGTCAAAGCTCTCACTATACCAGGCCCAATGAGGCACACTCACAGCTCTTATTAGAGCAGGCAGACAGTTCGCCCTGGCACTAAAAAAGGGCTCAAATACACTTAATTAGCAGCCTGGGCAGAGTCTGCCTTATCGGAGACTGTGCTCCTGACCTTCCTACCCTGCAGGGTGTCACGCTCCAGGCTGGCTGGGGGCACAGAGAGACTTGCTACGGCCGTGGTCTGAGGTGCTCAGTTCTGATAGAAACTGACCCGCCTTCCGCTCCGCGGTCCAGCGAGACACAGAGCATCTGAGGAAAGACACGCTGGAGGTGCATGCCCTCTAGCGGCAAGCAGACCGCCGCGAGCCTGCCCCGATCTCTCCACGAGGGATATATAATGTTGAAAACAGCAGTTCGGTCACGAGTGGAGCGGAACAGCGCTCCCGCGGCCACACCATTCAAAGGCACGAGTCCTCAGGCTAAACCAAAACGCAAAACAATGACATGACAACAATGACAACAGCACAAGATAATAATCAAAGGGTCTGGAGTCCCTACACTCATCTGGATTCGGCTGCAAGCAGCGAAGAAAGAGGGCGAGAGAGGACGGACAACACCCCTTGAAGGGACAGATGGCTCCTGATTGGATTGGGACTTTGTTTATGTTGTTGACTTCTTTCCCTGGGTTTGATGGCAAAGGAAGTTTTTCTTGTTGAATGTTGTCCATGTTTAACGGCTGCTAATTGAAAATAAATGAAGAAAGAAGGCATAATCCTTCCCTCCGGGTCCTGCCATAGAATCTGATGAAGAAAGTCTTTTTAGAGCGGCTCATAGCCCTTCAGAATTGAATGTAAAATGCCAATAATTCGATGACGAGGAATATTATGAGGAGGAATACCAACATTATCCTGAATATATTCCTCAAGAGCGCTCAATATAAATGCTCTTGGACTTGGTAACCAATCTACAGGGAATGTTGCAGGACTACTATAAACGGTTTCCAGAACCTGTTTCCTCTACTCCTGCTCCTCAACTTCCACCTTCAGCTCAGTCCGCACAAAAAACGTCACCTCCTAGACCGTGCACTTTGCAAATTCCAGGAGCCCCTCTATCTTCATTACCTCTGGCGGAACCCTAGACACATGACCGTGATGTGTCTGACGGGGATCAAGAAGAAGAAGAGGGAGCGATAAGGGATCGTGCTTCCACTATCAACGAGTGGGATGATTACTTAATAACTTCACTATCTCCTCCGAGTGCTCCTCCTGTGGATTCTCCTCTGGATGATATTGGGAATTCCATAATATCATGAAAAGGGCAGCGAAACGCTTCCAATTGCCCTTCTCGTCCAAGCAGATAGACTGCTTTCTTTATGATTTTAAGGAACCAATTAAAAAATCAATAAGGGCCATCCCTTTATAGATTTTATTTGGCTAGAAGGGGTGCGTACAATGAAGAGCCCGGCCACAGTCACAGGTGTTATGCCCAGGTTGGATAAAAAATACAAGGCACCGGATGAAGCCCTGCATGCCTCATTGGACAACCAAGGCCAGACTTAGTCATCAGCCAAGCAGCTCAGAGACTCTCTAGGAACCCTGCTACCCCTATCACAACACCACCAGATAGGGAAGGGCGTAGACTGGACATGATTAGCAAACATTTCTCTAGCATGGCTGCATTGACAGTTAGAGCAGCAAATTCTCTGGCAATTTTAGGAAGATTTGACAGGCAAATGTGGTCAGATGTGGCACAGTTAATCGATCTTCTACCAGAGGATGAGAAGCCCGATGCCAGAAAGATTCTCCTTGAGGAGATAACACCAATAGACAAACACATGGCAGGATCATTCCAATCCATTGTTGCCACATCTGGTGAAATGTCACAACCAAATTTCAGTGGTGTGCCACAAGCACTTTGGCCTACAATGAGGAGCCACATCAACAGCTACATATACTTTACACACAATGAAGATTTAGCCAATGTGAAGGGAGAATAGCATGATTTGGCCCCGCAACAACATTTGTTGGAGCACATGATGGCACACATATTGCATTAGAACCACCACACGACAAGGAACAAGTCCAGTGGATTCCTCATAACTTCCATCCTATCACTGTGCAAGCTGTCTTGGTATAGGATTTGTACACCCAAAGTCTGTGACAGTCATTCCCTGGAACAACCCATGTCCCCTTTGTACTCCCTAACATTATCATCACCTGCAAAATACAGGAGGTTTATTTGAACAATTACATTTAATAAAAACCCCAACACAAATGTTTTTATCCATACCCCAGGTCCCCTTTGAATAAAGGAATCTTTAGGGTATACCTGTAGGCATTTTTAACTCTATACCTTTCTTCTGGATCCCTTCTTATCCAGTTTGATTTAATCTAAGAACTCCCATCTATCTTTGGTTGAGTCCGCCTTGGTGGTACTATCCTTCCAGGATGTGGATAGGCGCTGATGATGAAGCATGTCACGATAAAGTGCGTGAGGCGTCTAATCCAATATCTTTGGATACCCAAGAGGCATAAGAAAAGACCTCCTTCTCCATGATTGGGTCCATCTTCTTCCTTCCCCTTTTTTCAAATATTCCAGTTGCTTTTGTGTGTGACTATTAACTTTGGGAGAGTGCAACTGGTCTCATAGTCTCTCGCTCTCCATTTTGTGATAATACCACAAGATATTGCCACAGTGTATTGAAAGGAACATGTGGCCAGAAAATGCAATACTGACATAAGTTTCACAATTGGTGGGATACATGTGGGATTAGTGTTGTGAGGAAGCAAATCAGGCTTCAACTGATGAAGTAAATCCAGTATGGTTTGCCTATTCAAATGAAACTTCTTGATGATATCCCTTTCTTCCATGGTCTGAAGGCCTGGCAATGGGCGGTACACTGGAGGCTGTCGTCTCCTCCTTCTCCCAGGGTACCTATGTGTGGAGTGAAAACAATTTTGAACATTGGTCACAGTGTCCACAGTAACATATGTGAAGAGTAAGCCAAATGTCATGTGACAAAACATAACTGGTTCAGAAAGCATTACACATTATTTACATATTAATTGTCTACTGTCCAGCATCCACCAATAATCCCCATTGTGGCCCTTCACATGTGTCTGTAACATAAATGTGCAAATGATGCATCCAAAAATGTATTATTAGCACCTTAATATTGCTTTTTTAAAATATTTTCTGTCAAAATACCATCAAAGGCGGTGTACAGTGCACCGCGCAAATATAGCGTTTATGCACAGCGACGCACTACATAGATGATTTGTGTCATGGAAATGCAGCGGCTCACTGGAATGCTCTTCCTTTGGATCTCCAACTTCCCGAGGATTACTTTGTATTTAGGAAAAAACTGAAAACATGGTTTTTCCCTGTATGATGCACCCGCACCTTCTGCTCATCGCTGCTTTTTCTGCTGACTATACATGTGGCAGTCTCAGCAATGTGATATCCCCTTGAGGATGATTGTTAATGCTCTATAAATACTCTAAATAAATAAATTACATGGCAATGGAGCAGTCCATATTTCAACATATAACCCCTTATTTGGAGTGGTACTTGCGTACTTAACAGTCACCAGTTATGTACTTTAAACTGCTAAAATGGCAGCTGCCTGCCTTGCATATTGGACATTCTGAACCTGCCACTGCCGATGTAAGTTGACCGCACGGTGGGCGTTTTAATCCACGACAGACAAAGCCTTAGGCTAACATTGGTGATTGTGAGGGTAGAGGCCCATATGGCTGGGTCTGTCTCGCTGATTACCGCTTACGTCGCGTACATGTACGGCGTGGTTTGAAAAATAGTAGGAAATAAAATATCCCCTTGGGATCAAAGAGTAACACCACAACATAAAACCACCACTCAATCCACTCAAACCACTAGCATCTACATCGGATCCATTAGTCATACATATATACCACCAAGAAAGAGATTTCACATCATAGACTTTAATGAAAAAAAATTTTGTTGTAAAAATAACCTTTATGTCCTTTATATATTTCATTTGTTCATAAAAAACAAGTCAAATATAAAAAGATCACTTCAGACAATTCCAATTTCTAATCCCCTTAACCAAAAATACAATACACTTCAAATAAAAACGCAAAAAATGCAATAAAATAGACACCAGCTCACAACAGGAAGTACCCTAATGCAAAGCATATAAAATTCTGTTGCATGTACTGATCCAATGACGAACATCAAATCTGAGTCCTGGTGAACATGAATTGATTCATCACAGTTTCTCTTGGTGATTGGATCTTGTTAAAATCTATCGCCGACGCGTTTTGGTGGGTTCTAATACATACACCCCACCTTCTTCAGGACAGTACTACTTTGGTATTTATCTCCCACCATTCGATTGACAAATTCATAAGATATCTAAAAGAATATATTATACATATATTTAAAAAAGATTTTTCAAAAGATGAGAAAAAAAGATATACATAATGACCAAGATAAACAAAACTTCCTAAGAACACTTTATTCTTTTATACGCCTTTATGTATCATCTCTCCTTGGTGGCATTTATCATATCTCTTCTATAAATGCATACACCTTAGGCACATATACATTCTAGGGTGTTAGTTGGATCTCCCCGAGATTAGGAAAAACCCAACATTATAAGATCACATATCCAGTTAACTATATGCCCCATACTTACACTATATATAACAAAAAATTGCCCCGTTTCTTTCACTCCAGATACTCTCACTTTCCTTCATCCAATACGTGAAGTTTTAACTCACCGCAAGTCAGCAGTGCTCCAGAATTGATTCAATGTTTTGGCACGTCCTTTAAATGTATGGAGACTGCTCTAGAGTCCAATAGAGGTTATTCAATATTGTTTGTGGGCTTTCCATCTGGGGACTCCTGGACAAAAGAAAAAAGACATATGGGTAAATACTCCCTGAGTTCTATATGCCCTTGTCCTCCATTTTGAGGCTCCGAAACTGGATATTTGTTTCGTGTTCCAGACACCAGTATTCTTTTTATTTTGGGGTGACTTCTGGAACACTTCTCAAACTCTTCTTTATCTCCAGACCCCTGGGTATTTTTTATATATATTAAGTAATCGTACTCAAGAGGGGGCCCAGGTTCATATAAGTGGGGGGTCGTTATCGTCCTCCCCTGTAAAGAGAAGGAAGATTTGTTTTAAATATGATGCTTACAGATTATAACGTAATGTGACTCACAAAATTTCGTTCTAATAGATGTCCAGCTCCTCTTATGGAACCCTCCCATATTTGTCTATCATGTGTAGCATAATTGAATCCTCCATGGGTCCACGCATATAAAATATAATCACATTCTCGTGTTGTTTTCTACAATTCCAAAAAGTTGCGAACTTCGCTCCTGCCTCAACAAAAATGTAACAGTGCTTGGAGTCAAAGCCGCTGTCGTTAATTCGTCACCTATATAGAGCCTTGCGCGTTGTAATCCATTAATTTGAAAAATGCCTCACTTGTGTTCTGACACTGCTGGTTTCAACACCTCCTCCACTTTAGCTGCTGCTGTTTGCCACCTCTGGGAGCAATCATGTCAGGCCAAGCAGGTGAGAGGGCAACTGCTTTCTGTGCAGAGGAACTGGATATGCTTATTGATGAGGTCCTTTCCCTGTATGACCAGCTCTATGGCCTACCAGAGGAGCAGGTAACTATCTGACATGCATATATTACTCTGTGTAACTCCCTCTTTGCCTTTTCCACAAGCTACAATGTCCCTCTGAGTTCCAGAGTTAGGTTTATTTAGTGTTGTATCATTTGTTGGTCCCTACATAGGACACTCATGTTAGGGATGGTTGAGCACTATACATTATGAATGTAACATCACCATTGGGATGTGTAGTGTGTGTAAAGCCCTAGATTCTACTTGGTGTGCATGTAGCCATCTATGCATTCATGAATTTCATGGTACCTGTGATACTGATACAAGTCTGATAATGCTTATTGTGAAGACAATTCTATAGCCTTTACAGCATGAACTGTATATGTACTCTGTCTGGAGCTGATGATAATGCTGTTAGCTATGTGTACAGTCCACATATCACTCAGCCGAAATCAGAGCTCTCCAAACAGTTATCTGGCAGCTAGAAATAGCTCACCGACCCCTTCAGAGTGCCACTCAGTCTTGAGGTCACTTATGGGATGCTGTCAAGCTCACCTTTTTCTTTTAAAAATGTTTGAAATGTTCTGGCCATGTGACATCAGTATGCTCAGCCTGCAGAGAGCAAGGCCTGACAATAAGTTGTGCACAGTCAGAACCATGTGCAAGGCTGGGGTTGAGTCTCAGTGGCAATACAACTGATGCTCAGAGTTACATCCATGTTAACCTGTAGGTCCTGGGATGCTCACCAATTGAGTTGCCACAAACAATACTAACTCAGATTGTTATCACATGGACTACATTTGGAATGGTGATTGCAGTTACCCCTTGACCTGATACTTCAGTCCATTGACCTACATTTCCAAGGTGTGTGATTTCCTATTGACAGGCCCGTATTTCCACAGGTCTGTTTTCACTGTTCCATGAGTATTGCTTGCACTGTACAGGCCTATCTCACATGTGATACATTGACAGTGCAGATAGTTGGTTACTTCACAACAGGCGTTGTATAGGTGAATCACCAGATTTTTTATATTCAACCAATCCAACAGGACATACATGTTGACAGCATGTTGATGTCATCCCTGTAACAGTGCCACATATGGCAAAAGGTGTGTCCTGTGATGAGTACATGCCACACATACTCATTCACCCGTAGTATGATATCCGATCTATGAGTACACATGTCCACACATCCCCAGGAAGCAAGCTCTCACTGACACACATGGCAGCCCTTTCATAATGACCTCAGTCAAAGGATGTAGTCTATACTAGGGTACCAGGCTTTATGGACCGTAGCCATCAAGTCAATGAGCCTGGCTGTAAAGGTGTCAGTACAATAATGCAAAAGTTGGCTAGCCTTCAATAGGCCTCATTGTTTTCTCCGGTGTCATAGTACCTCACATCACAGGACATGTAAGATGGGCCTGGCCTTCATGATGTTAGTAGGCTGCCTTAGTCAGTTTGGGACATGACCATGTATGAGGATAGTCAGAATATTGATACAAATGTGTGTATCCATGTATTAGTAGTGCTCAGCATGTGAAAACTACACAAGTTGTATGTTAACTTTAGAGTAATGAGTGTGCTAGATGTATTCGCATTGTATCACATCAAAATTGCTATCCGAAAAGTTTCATTTACAATCTGTTTTTTCCTCTCTTGTATCCGTACAAGTCAAACCCCTTCAGGAGCGGAACATATGGAAGGGCATCAGCAGGAAAGTGTGGAGCCTGAGGGTCTACAAGCGGTGCATAGTCCATTGCCGAAAAAGGGTGGGAGGAACTGAGGCACTGGAACCAGAAGATCACAGAGGTCCAGCTGGGGAAGGCCTCCCAATGTGTGTGGAGCGCGTGCCGCACCCTGACCTCCCCTAATATCCTGCATACTGGGGGCGGCCTATCCTGAGCTGGATCGGCAGTTGAGGACCCAACAGCAGCTACAAGTGGGTAAGTTCTGACCAGAATCCTACATGATACATTGTCATCTTTGTTGGTAATAGGCAGCCATTTCTCCATCAACATTGAGGGTGACTCATGTCTAACGCTCTAGAAGAGTTGTTGAATGTGTAGGTCTGGTAGTAGGTACATGATGATGTACTTTGCCTATTTTCTTTTTGACCAGGAACAAAGCAGACTCCAGTCAACTACCAATGTTCTGACTTGAGCAGACACATGGCTGAATAAAGTCATAAATCACCTAAAGTTGTTTGATGTTCTGGGTGACAGTTGTCCCAAACAGCCCACCTGTCTTCATTGTGTCAGGAGTGATGCTCCCTCACTACTGTGTCTCATGTGATGGTGGTCCTCCTACATGTGACATAGCATACAGTGCACTTTGGATGAAGTGACTGGGCAATACTTCCCATTGGTAAGTTGGGAATCTATAATAACTTGAGATGCAAACATTACTGGTGCCATCAGTGTTAGTGCCTACATGTTGGCATGTGTACCTTTCCACATTGTAGTATCATCTGCACTACTGTTTAATACCTGATCTAAGTGTCTTCATAGGTTGATGTCTGATTCCATCACAAATGTGTATGTAGGCCAATCTGTATTTGGAAATAGTTATTTGTGATAGGTATACAGTTCATGTGTTACCACAGATAGCACTGTGCTCACATTGGTGGTGGGTGAAACATACCCTAAGCCATTACTCAATGTCATTAGTCAGGCCCAAATGATAAAGCAATGAAGGACATGACAGATAGACTTACAGTAATTTGTCACTATTGGAATTTCCATGGCATAGATGTGGAGGTATTCAATTATGTGAACTGCACTTGCGATTTGGCAAGGTTGTCAATTTGTGTTTGTGATGCAAAAGGTACTGTAATGTATCTTCCCATTAGGATAACACTGAACCCACCTCTTTATGTCATGGAGATTCCCTGAGCCTCCACAACCTTCAATGGTCTATTGTCTTTTAGGTATTCAATGTAAGAATGGTGCTGGATTTGGGATGTCCCTAGGCCTAGGTGAACTCTTATGCTGTAGATATATGTAGACAGATCTCTCAAAACCTTGTACCAGATTGTCTCCAGTCTACTTTTCTGTGCTACATGTGATACACAGCAAAACTACTTAAGTGCAGCTTTAATTAGACGATTCTGGCATTGGACATATGAGGAAGTTTCAATTTGGAAGTGTCAACAGTGTGAAATGAGCATTTGCATGTCACCTGATTTCTGCTACTGCACATATTGCTGCAACATAGCTGTATTACTTGACCATCATTTGATCTTGATGTGGTTTTAGGTATATTACCATTTGCTGATTGCAGAGCCTTGTGTGGATGCTGTTTTTGTCTAGCCATCCTATTTGATGACATCAGTTCTCTATGGTATACTACAAGAGCCAAAGTATACAAGGTGATCAAGTACCATAGTAGATACGTAAGGATGGAGTTGAGACAAGTCCACTCATGGTATTGGAGCTGTCTGTGGTTATGACATCACTGTGTGCAACTGTTTACAGGCCATGTAGCATGCATGCATGTGCTCATGCTAATGTTGAAGCCACTATAGTGGACCTTGTAGCTGGAGTCATCTGTGCACTTTTGAAATGTTCTGTGGTAAAAGCTGTTGGTCCAGTGTGTTCATGCAGATGCAATAAACCTATTTTAAATGTAATTTCAGCATCATCCCAGGCATGCGGAGGAGACACGGCCAACATCGTTGGGGGAGCAGCTGACCACAGTGGTTCCTGTCGTGACACTACCGACACCGAGGGAGCCAGTGGTCCAGAGAGTGATAGGGGAGTGACATGGAGGATGCAGACTCAACATCATAATCTGCAGAGTCAACCTCCAGTGGACACTCCCTAGTGGTGGTGGACCACACAGAAACAGTACCAACACCATCCTTGCCCACCACCCTGCTCCATCTCCACCCTCCCTGTTGCTCCCCATCCTGTTGGCCAGGCCCACTCCACTAAGAGGAGAGCTGTCTCCTTCGCTCCAGGAACCTCAGCTCTTGCCCCTGTTCTTCCCACTGCCCTGAGTGAGGAGGCTATTGACCTCCTGAGACACATCTCTGTAGGGCAGACAACACTACTAAATGCCATCCAGTGGCAAGGCAGCCATCTGCAACAGATGGTGGCCTACCTGGAAGGCATCTACAGTGCTATGTGTGGCCTACAGAGATCTTTTCAGGGTTTGGCCTCCTCACTCACGTAAGCCTTCCACCCATCCAAAACTTCCACCCAACCTCCTGCCTCTTCCCCATCCCCATCCCAGTTCCCTATTCCCATGCCTGACCAAAGCACACTCACACATACGCATACACCCACTTCAACAGTCCCAAGCAGCACACGCAAACAGAAACACAACAAAACACAGAAGCACGCAACCACTCACCTGACAGTCATTCCCCTTCACCACCACCCCCAGCATACTCAAGACACCACACACGCAGCCACAGACACATCCCCAGCACCCAGCATACCCCCCAGACACCACACTCACAAGCACAGACACATCCACAACACCCACCATACCCCCAGACACCACACCCGCAAACACAGACACATCCACAACACCCAGCATACCCCCAGGCACCACACCCACAAACAAAGACACATCCACAACACTCACTATACCCCCAGACACCACACCAGCAAATGCAGACATATGCACAACACCCATCATACCCCCAGACACCATACCTGCCAACACAGACACATCCACAACTCCCACCAAACTCCCAGACACCACACCCGCAAACACAGACACCACACCCACAAACACAGACACATCCCCCACCACCAGCACACCCAGCACCTCCACATCACAGACCTCCAGAAAATGCAAACGCCTACACTCACCCACACAACAGACACCTACAAAACACACCACCAAATGTGCACAACATACATCAGACACCTGCACCAACACACACACCCACACCTGACACTTCCACTCCCTCTGCCTCCCAAACCCTACTCCCTACATCCTACCCATTTTCCCCGTGAGAGTCTGTTATTTGCCCTTGCTCTTCTTACCCCGTTACAGCCGGACCCCCCAAAGCCAAAAGTACCCCTTCCACACCCCAACCCATCCCTTCCACATCCCAATCCACCCTTGACAAAACTGTTCCCCACCACTCCTAAACCCAGGTGTACCCCTGAGACAAAAAAAATTTAAAATTAACCTCCCAAAAACAAATCCACCCCTCCCAAAACCAAAAACACCCCTCCACACAGCAGTCCGTAGGTTTTGGACATTTGAAATGGACTGCCATTTGGCTTTGTTTTCGTTCCCTTTCTTTTGGACTTATTGAGAGAGGTATCTCCATTGTGATATTAAATCACTATTTTGATTTTCACTCAGTAAGTCCTGGCATTAATTTTGCTTTTCAAAAGTTTGATTTCTAGCAATGTTTCATTTTAAGATGTGTAGTACATATTTTTGTTTATCATGATGACAGGAAGTACTGCTTACTTTTTTAATGTCTACTATGTTAAGTGCATACACTGGTTAACATGGCATGTGATTGTCATTTGAATTTAGGTGCAGCCATTCACCATATTAGTGGACACTTGCTCCAAAAATTAGTTGTTGACAATTGCTTTAAGGATAGTTTACTACAGGTGTGTTTGATTCAGCTTGTTTACAGATAGGTATGTATATATATGCATTGCACCTTGTAATATAATGTGACCATTGAAGTAGTATACGATACAGGACTACACAAGGGGAATAGTTACATGAATTATGTAGTACAGAATGGCTCATAATTGGGAGTGTCATTTTTTTTTAAGGTAATGTATGGCTGATGGTTATCCCTTGTGTATAGAAATTAATTTTTACATGATATTACAATGCAATGATGTGTGATGCATATTTTTTAATTGTGAGAATGTTCTGAATTATTTTAAACACGCCTATATGGTGAGTATTTGCTTTTAGATTTGCTATTCCTTTTTGTGCAAGTGTGCATTGTTTGTTGCCAACTAGCACCAAAGTTATGGACACATTGTGGTTGTACAGGTGTGTTAGTTTAAATTTTGTTAATGTGCATTGCACATTGGTATGCTATTGCATGTGTGAGTGATGTAAAAAACACGAGTCCAGAGCGAATGTAAACAGCCGAGTGGACAGGTCACAGGTATTAGAATAATTTACCTTCAGTTCTAGCGGCGACGGGATTGACTGGCATCGAGTTCAACCAGCAGCAGCAGCAGAGGCAGGACATGCAGAATCGGCTCCATGGCGGAACAGTGTGAAGGTGAGTTAAGGTGAATTTGTGCCTTATATGTGACCCATTCCGCTAGTTCAGGTGTGGAGCTTTGACCACCACAGTCACGTCGGCGGGAAGGCACATCGTGATTGGGCCGGCAGGAAAACTGGCAGTCCGCCCTCCGACAGACGCATTGGCCTATCCCGCCGCCATCACAGACGAGATTTCCTGGTGACGACAGTGGTGCCGCGGCGGTCTTTCATCTATGGAACCATATGCAGCGTAATAGGGTGGGTGGACCGTCAACTACGCAGCGGGGAATCTGACGCCATTTCGACGGCGGTACCCTTACCGCCAAACTTGTGATCAGCCTTTAGTCTGTGTTCTGGGATTTAGGGGAAAATATTGTCTACTACAGCGTTTTTTACATATTTAATTTTTTTTAAAGTACAGCGGTACTTTCTAGGTAGTATCGCAGTACTTTGCATACTTTTTTCAAATATATAAAGTAATAAAACTAATTTTATCTACCTTTACACACCTCTATAAACTGACTCATCACTTCCTATCCACTTATAAAACTGTAGTACTCTATATTTACACTTAAAACTCAGAACACAGCCAAAGGGTGGTCTAAACAATACGGCTGCCATTTACTTTTGTAAGCAAATACAAGGAGATGGCTGGGTCTGAACTGGGGTGGCGAAGTGAGCTAAAGAACGATAATGGATTCAACCAAGATCTGTGACTGGGGGGGAGTGTCTGAAAAGTTTCAGCGCTCCTTCCGTCATCTCCTTGTGTTTGCTTTGTTCGCTCTAAGTTGGCAGGGTATGCCCAGAGGTGAGTCCCTTGCTCACTTTGCCACTGGATTCAAGCTAGCCGGGCCGATGAGGGGTGTTACCCCGAAACCGATCCCAGGATGCTTGTTTCCAGTCCAGGGAAGACCTGGCTTGGCAGTTTGGGCTGGACTGTTCCCATGAGGAACAGGGTCAAGACTGATTTGCATATGGCTGGGTCTGAACTGGGGTGGCAAAGTGAGCTAAAGAACGATGATGGATTCAACCCAGATCTGTGACTGGGGTTGAGTGTCTGAAAAGTTTCAGCGCTCCGTCCGTCATCTCCTCGTGTTTGCCTTTTACTTTTGCAAGGGCAGTCATTAGCCAATCATATACTGTTTTGTCATTTGCATGTATCGCGGTATACTGCAAAATTACAGCAGCATACCGTGATCCAATATAACACTAAGTTTTTGTGCCTTTTAACTTTAAAACTAGTGAACCAATCTAGATCTACTACCAAAAAGAACCTTTTCACTTCATAATCTATATTCCTGCCAATTTTTACAAAAATCCAAATGGCCATTTTGGCACTATGTCTGTTTAAAAAGTCTATGCAAAAAGCATTGAAGAAAAAATGCGTTTTGGGACCCCATTTTTTCTTTGCACCCTCTTGTCAAATCACCACAAGACTTTGCATCATCAGCTAATGTAGAAAAAGGAATGTGAGGCAGTGTGCTCCCACCCTCTTTTTGTTAGAAAAAGGAATAGGGCTGCAAAGTTTTGTGGAGATTAGTCAAACGGTCTCCAAGTTATTACCAATCAAAGTTTCAGGGAATTCCTATCTCTCAGAATCCTAACTATCAGAGTGGCTACCGCCGGTGTAAATCTGTTCAGCCATTTTCAAGACATGCGCATTTAAAGATATGCTCGAGGTGGTCATTAAGGGGTTAAAATTTAGTTATATCTGGACGGTTGGTCCTGTGGGACAGTAATTTTAAAAAATGGTGCCTCCTGATTGACCCAAGGAGATTTTTCTCCCTGGGGCTCTTTTGGGACTGCAGGTACCGAGTGATTTGATTGGCTGCCACAGCTCTTCACAGAATGCTGTGGCAGCCATTAAAGGACTCTGCTCCTCGGTCCCTGAGTCCTGAACCTTTTTTGAAAAAAGGCCATAAGGGGCTGGGAAGACAACCCTAACCCCCAGGGCCATGGAGGCCTCCTTCCTTTGCAAAGCACAAAAATAATATAGTATTACAGGCTGGGCGTACCATGGTACCAACCAGCTAGTACGTGGAACCCTGTATGGCCCCTGTGTGGTAACAGCTGTTTGGTATTGTGATCCCTCAAATATATATTTTTTCTGCTTCCTGGGCTGAAATGTTAACTCGATGTTGAATATTTAAGGGGAATACTATAACATTAGCTTTGAAACCCACTCACATTAAATGGCTTCAGAGTATGGGTCGATAAGAAATTGCAACCTGCTTATCAATTTATTTATTTTCACAGTTTAGGTTCCATATGTAATACTATCTTCACCCAGTAGATCTCTTTCATTAAAAGAAGCAATTCACCAAGGAGTAAATGAGTGCTGATTAGGGTTGATTATATGTATTATAGGAAATAACATAGTCCCTTAACGTACATAAAGGAGACTGCAGGTCATCTTATAAAGGGACTCGGCTCTGGTTGGTCACTGAGCTCCTCTGTGACTTGCAATATCTTTACAATTTATCGAAGGCGGTACTCAAACTCATATATCACAGAGAAAATATGATATTTACATGAATATTTCTTGACGATCATTTGCATTTGGAAGGACATCTAATCATCTGACCTGAAGAATATATTCTCAATGGCACCGACGTATTATTTTGTATTTGTATTTTTGATGGTTTTTATCAAATTAAATACAAACTTTAAAAATTGTTTACATAGCCTCAAATGAAATTACAGAGGGATGTACTGAAGAGATATATGATTCAGTGGATAAGTTTTCGAATTTAATGTACAGATTCATGAAACATCCTGTGCTTCTGCAATTTTCAGTGAATTACACTTTGTGCCAAAAGTTTGAGATGGACGTTCCATTGACACCACCTGATCCACCTCCAGAGAAAACAGAACTGCATTACTTGTGCTCCAAACTTAAAAAAAAACAAATGTCACCCGCTTCTAACATGTAAGTACAAGTTAAAGAAGCATCTTGCTTTTTGATGTACGCTGTTACGTTATGTTTTAAATGTTGCCAAGTGTTTATCATCTATGAAAAATCTATGAAAAGGGACACAGCGTCATGTTAACTTGGATGTTATTCTTCATTTTTATAAACATTTTAGTCACTCAGTGGTCAAAGCCTGTGTAGTTGAAGCTAGGTTTAGTTTAAATCAACATTTAAGATAGCAAATAATTTTTAATGTGCTATTGGATACTTTTCCTCTGTGAAGAAAGTGAAAAGGGTGTGAAGAGCATGGAGAGGCATAGTTATAAAAAAATAAGAAGACAAGAAAAGTGAAGTGTGTACTGAAGCTGAAGATCCTACAGTGGTAAGTGTGGGCTATTCCACTTGCTCACTGACATAGTAGTTGAAACACTTGAAAAATATTCAGAAATAAAAGGAGGATGGGAACAGTAGAGTTAACGTACGAGAGGCAGGCATTTTATTGTATTATTTATAAAGTACTCATGCTCTTCAGAGAGCATTTCTGCGCCACCTTATCTTTTCATTCAGTTTGATGTAGTAAACAATACTCACCTAAAGTTGTTTGATGTGCTGGGTGACAGTTGTCCCAAACAGCCCACTTGTCTTCATTGTGTCAGGAGTGATGCTCCCTCTCTACTGTGATGGTGGTCCTCTTACATGTGACATAGCATACAGTGCACTTTGGATGCAGTGACTGGGCAAAACCTCCCATTGGTAAGTTGGGAATCTACAGTAGCATGAGAGCGCAAACATCACTGGTGCCATCAGTATTAGTGCCTACATGTTGGCATGTGTACCTTTCCCTGTTGTAGTATGATTTACACTACTGTTTCGTACCTGATCTAAGTGTCTTAATAGATTGATGTCTGATTCCATCATAAATGTGTGTGTAGGCCAATCTGTATTTGGAAATAGTTATTTGTGATAGGTATACAGTTCATGTGTTACCAGACAGCACTGTGTACACATTGTTGGGTGGGTGACACATACCCTAAGCCAATACTCAGTATCATTGGTCAGGTCCAAATGATGAAGCAATGAAGGACATGACAGGTAGACTTACAGTAATTTGTCACTAATGGAATTTACATGGTATAGATGTGGGGTGTTCAGTTATGTGAACTGCACATGTTGATGTAGCAAGGTTCATTCACTGATTGGATGTGTAAACAAAACACTTTTTCTTTTCAAAAGTAAAAGCATTGACTGGACAGTGATTTATTAAGTATTGTCTCACTGAGTTAATAGTCTCTAGCTCTTGTTCTTGAGAATTCTTTACCCTTATCAGAAGAGTTACCCCACCTAAGATCAGTGGGAAACATATCAATATATTACTGTGAGCTAAGGACTTATTCATATTCTGTTGTCGGTCTGTCGTCAGCGACATCTTGATAGAATACCCGTTGTTGGAATGCTGACAGCCTAACCAACAATGTTGGGAACACCGAGATAATGAACCAGGGCATAAGTAATTTACTTTAATTTGGAAAATAAATGAGAAGAAGCTCCAGAAAATTATTTTTATTAAGTACCTTGGTGTAGTTTTGTAATGAAAAGAGCACTGGCACACTGTAACTTTAATTGGAAATTCAAGGCTTATCCAGTAAATCAATGCTAAAGGCCAGTATAAATAATAGTGTAGCAACTGTTGACTATGAGATAGCTGGGCTCATTTTAGAGGAGTTTCCTAATTTTAGGAGGTTTGTGGGAGGCTATAAGAATGGTTTGCAATTTTTGCCTCAGGCTCTAGGTGTTGAAGCACATTATCTCAAATTCGGCTTACATTCCTTGGGAATAGATTGCGAAGTATTTAGTATTACGTTTTTTGCTTCATTAACAAGACAGGAAACTTTGTTGCTGCTGAATGTCTGCGAAGCGTTTGTTCAAGTGAACTGCCACCACAACATGTGGGAGGCAGGAAATAGGTAATCTTTTTTACAAGTATGAGGAGAATTTGAACCCTATAATTGTGAATCGGAAGGAAATGATAATAGTTCATATAAAAATAACTATAGAGAACTAAATCAAATTTTTTTATGGTGCTGATTGAACTTAATTCAGAATACAAGGTATTTTCAAGTTCTTTATTAAGTTCAGGTTATTCCTGGTGTCACGTAACTATGGGTACCCTAAGGCCTACATTGTGTATGCTTTTTGTACTATTTTGGATGGAATTGTTATTAAAATGGTGGAACTCAATGTTGATCATCTATATCAATGTACCTATACATCCAGGAACCCAAATGTGATATCTTGAATCTTGCTGTTGTGTCCAGTCTCCTTTGCCTCATGATAGAACGTCTTTTGAGCCTTTGCTTGTTCCTGTAAAGGAATGTACTGTAGTGTAAAGATATTTTATATGTATGGTGATGTTTGTCTAGAGTTGTGAATCTCAAATAAACAAAATTGGATGTTATTTTTAATGCACCAAGATGAGCCTTAGGAACCTATGTACTGGGATTCTTGTAGCCCAGCATGGTCATCTATTCTACATTAACCTTTCTATCCACTCCTTGTTTTAGAGTATTTATGACGGAATCAACGAAAGAGTACCTGCAGGATTCTTTGTGGCAGTCAGAGAAATATCAAGATAGTATCAGTACACGTTTGTTGACAGGTAATTAAGTGTGTTGTCATATACGGAAATGTATGAAAGCATTTCACAGCACAGTAACTGAATAGGTATTTCGAGCATTGCAGCATTATGACTCATACTCAGAAAATCAGATCAAACTGTAGGTACAATGCTTTGGGTGATCAATTTACTTATGCTGAAAAAATTGAACATTTTGGTGAACATGTTAAATTTATGAAGACACTGCGTGAAAGTGTACTTCAAATATATATTGTGATATGTTGCACTGAAAATAAATGTTTTGTAACATAGGATCATCACTGATAAACGTCATAAACGTAGAATATCCTCACCTATGTGCAGGGACATTTCAACACTCCTTTCTTAAATGTAACAGTGTAAGTCTATAGGTAGAGGTAGGCATCTCAGTGTTCCACAATCTGGTGATACCTCCGTAGTTAATTAGTCATGTCAGTTTTTGCTCCATGTTTCTCTTGGTAAATCATTCATATATTTAGCACAGGGACACAATTGTAGCACCCAGGTGAAATAAATGTACTACGCTAATAGTACTGACCTCTACTCTTTCCTTAAGCAAATAGAAGGAAAATGTGCCTGCCAGGTCAAAAGTGCACAATCTGAAATGGAATACACTCTTCCTTTAAGGAGTCAGCAAATTACATTTCCCAGCATGCACCACACTAGCAGTCTGCCTCACACCTCACTTATTTTTTGCGACTGGTGCTCAGTGGCTCTCAGAACAATTTAAGGGCTATTTATCCATGTTTTCTGAGGAATTTTCTTCAGACTGTGAAAAACTTCACCTTCATTCGGCCATTTTAAATGTCTGAGAGCATTTTCCTTCAATTTTTTCCACTTTTTAAGATATTTATTTCTCACGATGCCCTCACTTTTTGCACGATGCCCTCACTTTTTGTAAATTGTCACTCCTATGGGAGGAAGAAAGCTGTCGCTGATCTTTATCCAATGTGTGTTCTCCGTTTACCCTCTGCGCATACCAAACAGAGGATGAAGGATCAAGAGGGCATTTGCCTAAGAGGAAAACTGGAAGATCTCACGGCGGAGGAAGAAAAAACTGAATAGGCAAGCCAGAGATGGGGCCCACTCCTCTACTGAGTCTGTGCACTCTCGTGAAAAGACCACACAGCAATAATTGTCATCCTGCCTAGGAACTATTTAAGTTGGCGGAAGAAAACTCGCCTATAGATAGTGCTCAAACAGAGTCAAACATGAGCCAAGCGAGAAACAGCACTATATGGACATGCAGATAGAGAAAGTTGATAATCAATCACATGGTATACATTTGAGGATCACAATAATTCCACAGTGAAGATATACATTGTTATGTTTATTTTAAATATCCGTACAATCTAGTCTCAGTATTGTATAATCGCAACAGGATAAATAATGCAATTAATGAAAAGCAATGCCAAGACACAAAATATCAATAGCTATTTCTGATCCCACACTTCCATACATCCCACATTCATACCGCAAACCGTCTACACAGTATAAACACAGCAGCAAGGAATGAAGAGAGCTGGGAGAACCATCCCTCAAATATATTCAATGAACAGACTGGGATGTCTGCCTGTACACAGACCAATAGGTCTCAGTATTTTTTTAAAAAAAATGTATGCACAGTGTTGTATAGTCACAATAAAGTTTTATCAGTATCCTAAGTAAGCAATTTTGGGTGAATATTACAGTGTACCTCTGCTATTATTTAACATTTATGCATCTCCTAGGTTACAGAGAATCACACTTCAGCGGGTGGGTGGAGTCGTGGCTGAGGTGCCACATGCATACACTATAGTGGGGGAACTTCAATTTAGTACTGGACACACACCTGGATAGGACTTGTATGAAAGTGGAAGAGGGACGACGAGGGGCAGACTGGAAAGCTTAGTGCAAGCACTGGGGTTGAGTGATGTCTGGAGGGCCCTGCATGGGCAGGAAAGGGGATACTCCTTCTCTGATTTATCGCCTAGCTTCCGGGAGGTAGAGTATCTAGCTCAGGGCATTAGTGACCACTCCCCACTGAGAGTAAGGTTGAATCTGGGGGGGAGTGCACCCCGGGGTGGATGGAGGATGGAGATGTGGCACCTCACAAATGAAGAGACTGTTGGGAGCCTGGAGAAGGCCTCTCATCATTACTTTGTTGAAAAGGGGGGAGTAGATGCAAAGCCACGTAGTCTAATTGGAGGCATATAAGGCTACTATCAGATGGGTCCTCATCACCGAGGAGGTCGGGATTGGAGGAAACGGCAACAGAGGCTGACTACGCTGGAAGGTGAACTGTTCACATTAGAGAGGGCCTATCTGGCTTCCCAGACCCCCGAAGGGAAGAGGGCAGCAGCTCTAAAACAGGAGGAGTATCGTTTGGTGGCTAATGATGAGGTTAAGAGAATGTACCTCACTAAACAGAAACACCTATGTGAGGCCGGAATTAAGGTTGGCAAGTTGCTTGGAAGGATAGGGAGCAAGGAAAAAGATAGCATGTTTATTAGAGAGCTGCACACGTCCACCGGGGGGGGGGGGGTACAGGATAGTCTCGATATTGCAAAAGAGTTGGCATCGCAACTTGCTTGCTTTTACGAATCACTGCTGAGCCGGAAACCTTAAGCTTTATAGCAGATTGCCCCATGAAAAGACTAGACCCACACCAAATGACCAATTTAAAGGCGGACATATCGGAGGAGGAGGTGTCTTTGACTATGAGTCAATTGCAAGCAGGGAAGGCCCCGGGCCCTAGCGGGTTTCTGGTAGAGTTCTCCCGTAAACTTAGCAAATGGACAGCCCCCCCACCCTCCCTTCCTGTGTGTGGCCTTTGTGGAAGCATTTCGGACAGGGGAACTCCCAGCAGATATGCGTTCAGCAACAGTAACTCTAGTCCCCAAGCCCAGTAAGCCTATAGATAGGTGTGAATCGTACCGCCCCATATCACTATTAAATGTAGATCTCAAAGTCCTGGCCAAACTTCTAGCTACTAGATTGAGAAAGCTTGTGACAACACTGGTGCACATAGATCAAAATGGGTTTATTCCTGATCGCTCTACTGCACTAAATCTCCACAGGCTCCACAATAATCTGGCTTTGGTGGCGTCTTCTTCCATCGACTGTGCTATTGTCTCGCTAGATGCCAATAGGGCCTGTGACTCCGTGGAGTGGCCATTTCTTTTGGGAGTCCTGGAAAGAATGGGTTTGGCCCCAAATACCGGAGATGGCTCCGGCTACTTCATGATAGGCCTAGTGCAAAGGTGAAGGTTAATGGCTGCACTTCCCGGGATTTTCGGTTGTATAGGGCCACAAGACAGGGCTGCCCTTTGTCGCCAATACTGTTTGCGCTGGCTATAGAGGGTCTGGCAGAATGGATGA
The DNA here is from genome assembly GCA_963921515.1 of Calotriton arnoldi. Classification (NCBI taxonomy): domain Eukaryota; kingdom Metazoa; phylum Chordata; class Amphibia; order Caudata; family Salamandridae; genus Calotriton; species Calotriton arnoldi. The sequence goes on along the minus strand of CAWUFW010000605.1, from coordinate 2,651,758 downwards.
GGGTGGGTGCGTAGATCTGGGGCTGGCCGGTGTGGATCCAGTAGGGAGGAAAGAAATTCCCAGTATGCCGATGATATTTTGTTATATCTGACCCACGTGCTTACGTACAAGGTTGAAAGACGTCTTTCAGGTCTTCGGTGAGGTCTCTGGGTTTGCCATCAACTGGGAAAAATCCTTACTGTTTCCAGTAGGCAGCTAGGATTGGGGCCAGCCACTTGCCCTACCATTTAGAGTGGAGACGATTCAATTTAAATATTTGGGGATATGGCTCACCAGGAGCCCGTACCAGTATAATGATGCAAATCTGGCCCCCTTGCTGGCGCGTTTTGAACAATATGTAAAACACTGACAGTCATTGCCGATTTCCCTGTTGGGGAAGGCGGCAATGTTTAAAATGCTGGCTCTCCCGTTTCTTCTATATACTTCAGAACTCTCCATACAGACTCCCAGATGCCTTCTTTATACGAGTTGATGCGTTGGTGCGCACTCTGTTATGGGAGGGTGGGCATCTGAGACTGGCCCTGCATCTCCTCCAGCAGTCTAAATATGAAGGGGGGATAGCTTTGTTGAATATGCATAAGTACTATGAGGCTGTGTAGGTTTGTGTGGTTAATTACTGGGCATATGCTCACCGGGGAGACCCAGCGTTCTGGGTTGATCGCCAGGCTCTGGGAAATAGGAGTTATCTACACTGGCTAAACGGGGGTAAACTGAACTCGACATTGTGTCTGGTTACGGAACTGGTGGTTTGGACCTGGAGGAAGTTAACTACAGAAATGGGTTGGGGCACTCGACTGACCCTGAGAACACCATTGTGGGAGGAGTCCAGGTTCCCAAGAGTGACAGCCTTGAAGGGTTTTCGAGGTTGGGACAGCAATGGCATTTCAACCTTAGTGGAGGTCTGGGACGCTAATGGGGTGGTCCCTTTTGCTCATTTACAAACAGAATACTGAATGCCTGCCACACAGTGGCTGAAATGCACCCAATTGGGAACCGCTCTTCAGCCCATCATCCCCACTGATGTGGAGACACAGGAGGAGTCTCCATTGGAGATAAGATTGTTGGATGGATCAGTAAGGGAAAAAATGATTTCCCTAGCAAATGTGACCTTAATGAGAAACAAACAACCCTCCTTGTCTGGCTTGCAGGATAAATGGTCACAGGTTTGTGGGGACCTTGATGGTGATGACTGGTGAGAGGCACTCATGTTCCTGGCGGAGGTGGCCATTCCGGCGTCTCTATGCCTTATCCAACTTAAAATTTTACATAGAGTTCACTACACATGTACGCTGATTTACAGAGTGGGCAGGGTGGTAAACCCTGATTGTCTCAGGTGGTGTGGCCAGGAGGGCACTTTCAATCATACGCTCTAGAACTGCCCTAAAGTCGGGAACTTCTGGGAGGTGGTAAGGGAAACATTGGAAGGTGCAACTGGGATACCTCTGGGGCTTGAGCCTGGCCTGGCGCTGCTGGGTGTATGGGGCAGACGTATCATATGTGATACCACAAACTGCTAGTCAACCTAGGATGCATGGTGGCAAAACGGGATATGGCCATGAAATGGGGCTTGGGGACTGTTCCTCAGCATTAAGAATGTCTGGATGGCATGGACTACTGTAGAGTTATGGAAAAGGAAGTCTTCCGTGGTGGGGGCTGTGAACGGAAATATGAGAAAATCTGGGTCGGCTGGGTCTCTGGGTTTGGTTGAAGGGGACATCTCCAGGTGCGACACCTGCCGCCTGAGGTAGAGTTCGTGATGCTGATACTAAAGGGGGTTATGGGCCAGACCTGTGTGGTGCCGGATGCTTGTAAGAGGCTGTAATACTGTGACAAACTGAACTTGATCTGTTTTGAGAATTAATGGATATATGTACCGTGGTGGAGGAGGGGGGTTGTGTTCTGTTATAATATTTTGTTGATATTGCATAAAACTAATACAAAAATTATAAAAATAAACCAATAAAGAACTGTCATGGCTTCTTTCAAATGGATTATTGCCAAATGGATAGTATCATGCATTACCTGTTTTTTATCAACTAGCCAACAAACCTGTCCCTGGTTTACCTAGGTCACACTCTTCGCAAAGCAAGGCATCTACTGCTGCCTAAGTGAGGAATGTCCCTCTTACACGAAGGCTCAAATGCTGATGCTTTATTTGACCACGCATCATTAAAGAAACTTTTGGTTAATGTTACTTTAGACCTTCAGATCTTCACTTGGGCTGGTTTATAATGCTGTTTTAATACTGACCATTGCAGGAATGGGGAAAGCTTGCTATTCCATTCTACGTTTATGACTGTCAGTGAGGATCCTACGATGCAGAAGGAAATGTTACTTGTAATCTTTGTTCTGTATTGTAGGTATTCACATTGAAGGCATAAACAGTGTGCTTTCCTCCCTGGTTGGCAATATTTCCAACAGCATTTCATCTTCAACACGCTAAAATATTGCCATTCAGAAAGAACTGTGGCTGCGAGGCAAACTGCAATGACAGTGCGTGCTGGGAACCTGCTAGCTCCTTAAAGGGCCACTGTATGCTGTATCAGCCTGCACTTTCGACCTGACAGACACCTTTTCTTTCTTTTCTCTCTCTGATGTTTATGTAAAATTTACAGGTTAATATTGTTAGTGTAGTAGGTTTCTTTCACCAGAGTGCTGCAAAGGTGTCTTTGTGTTATATAAAAGGAAGATTTTCCAAGAGAAAAATGCAGCAAAAGCTTACCTGTGTAATTAACCATGAAGGTATCACCAGAATGTGGAACATTGAGGTGCCTACCTCCATCTACAGACTTACACTACTTCATACAAGAAAGTAGTGCTTTGGGATGCCCTTCATGTATATTCTACATTCATAACATTTATCATTTAAGATTCTATGATGCAGAACATTTATTTGCAGTGTGACATACCACAAAATATATTTGAAGTACACTTTCATGCAATATGTTTCTTCATATAACTAACATAATTACCAAACAGCTCTCCTTTTTCAGAATAGGTAAACTGTTCACAAAAAGTATATTACTTACAGTTTGCACTTACAGTAATAAATTCAAGAAAGAAGTGTTGTGGAACCCCCACGCATGGGAGGGAATATTCTAAGTCTTTGAGATGAGTTAGGGCACCTAATATGTAGAACTAGGGCTACAAGTAAGTAACATTTCCTTTGGATAGTTTTACATTTCAAAGACCAGTTATCAAAAACTGGATTCCCGACCTTTTCTGCTGCACAGGTTTAGACTATGGTGAAACAAGTGCATCATTATAAAAAACATACAATGCAGAAAGACTCATTCAGAGCATAGGTGAACAGCTGCAGCTTAGAGCAGTGAAGGGATGGAAGGTACCTCTCTATATTTTACATCTCAACCTCTTTTAGTGGCTTTTAATAAACATACAATATAATTATGGCATTGCTAATAGACTGCACGTTAACAGAACATAAGAGCGTCAATAAATTTATTTTGATGAGTCAATAACTGCCCCAAGCCTTTTTTTTAAATTTTGCCTCCTCTCTTTTGCGAAGAGGCTTTGCGTTTTGGTCCATCAGTGTTGATTTCCTTATCCTTAGAACATATTTGAAAAGAGTTCAGCACATTTTCCAACATTTGCATCATCTATTAGGATGAAACTGCTAAATGATAGTGGTGGTGGTGATCCAGCGCGAAGTGGCCGAGGTTGGATATTTTACACAATAAACTGAATTTGTCACTGGGCCCATATACTTTTTATCCAACTACGATCATTTGCAATTTCCTTGGCCAATTTCCCGCTGGATGGGGGTCAAGTTTTTATAATTCAATTAAGTTCAGATTAGTTAATTTCCTGAAACCACAAATCAATTACAATATCATTTCAATGTCTAACTAATCTTCACGAATCAACACTCTTCCTCTGGTCGATGGACCATTAGTTGAGTTAGTTGATGGTGATATTAACAACCTCTTGACTAAACTCTTAATGAAATAACCACAGACTCTGAATAATAATAATAATAAGTTTATCTAAAATTTCAGTCATTAAGTTGAACGCTTATCAATTACAAATACACAGTGCAAACTCCATCTTTCTTAATGTGGGAGAGAGAGAACAATCATATAGCATAATACATTCAATTACACAAATTTATTCAACAAAATCAAACGCATAAGAGTGGATAGATGTAGAGACAAAAGGCACATAATAATAATAACATTTGCGAAGAAATATGCAAATTAAGGATAGAATGACATTTACCTAATGAAGATATCTAGGAAAACCACCCATCTGGCCAAAGGACTGGTGGGGATCCCCTGACTTAGAATCAGGAGACAAAGACTATAGGATAGGTTTAGGACAGATCTGATACTTACTAGACTTTTCTGCAACCCGACGCACCAGGGCGCTTCCCTCTCTTACACTCTCTCCCTCCTCGATATTCTTCCGCAATCTTCCAATCTAATCAGGCAGTAGTCTGGATCTTCCAAGTCTGCTCTCGTCTCTCTTTCTCTCTCTCTCTCTCTCCAGCTCCCTGCAGCAGCAGTTCCCTCACAGCACCATCGAATCACCTCTCTATCAGCAGCGTTGAGCTCATATAACTCTCTTTTCTTAATTCCAGTCATTCTAGTTATAGTCTTTATTTCTTCATGTCCCACCCTCAAGTGTTGCAGATTTGCTAAACTGCTGAATATGATTGGACGGGGTTAGGGTGTCTTCATCATACCAGGCTGACGTATCTCACTTTTATTAGTGAACCCTATTGTTTGTTAACCCTGCCCCTTCTACTCATTCATATAATTCGTTTGAAACATGCATATTTTGTTGCAAATGCCATAACTCATTTAATACAGGCTTCGTAGATGACTGATACATCTTCTTTTCTCATCCTTTCTGTCCTTGGATCTTGGCACTCATTCAGTTCCCTCTCTGTCACCGGGTCATTCCATGGGCTCATTGAGCATGCGTAGCCTTCACCATTTTCTTTTCCAGTCATGGATTAACAGGCCCAAATGTACACTATTAATAAAGGAATCATAAACAGATGTTATTTTCTTGAACATGTAATTCTCACTGTTCACCACCCACTTCTACTCTATCCCATGTAATTATTATTACTCTTGGGCAAAAGCGTTATTAGCAGCAGTTTTCGTTTAAATCAAGCAAGCATATGTCGGGCATGCGGTACCTCAAGACCGCGTTCTGGACTTCCTTGCGCATGCGTGAGATTTTTCCCTCTCAAAGCGAGTTAGTTAAGTTATTTATGCGTATTTCAAGTTTGCACATGTGCAAAGCGTTTTTGCAAGTTAAAGCGGGTTTTATTCGTGCCGCATTTTATTTCTCATTAATCCAAGCATGCGTAAGCTTTTCTCCCCATGTATCTGTGTTGGGTGTATGTTAGTTCCGTCTTATTTACTAAATTAATGATTAGTGAAAGCTAATGGAGGATTTAATCGAGCAAGTTTCACTTTTCCCGAATCCTTGCTCTATCAATCCCCCCTCTGATGGCATTTTTTAAGCCATCATAAAAATACCCATCATTACCAAGTGCCAACTTTTATTCATTTAATTTTTAGTATCTTCCTTTCTTTCTTCTAACTCTTCAATTTTCCTTTTCATGCCTACTCCTTTCATGTTATCATATAGACTTCCTTTCATTTCCTCTAATTCGATCTCTTCTCTATTTCTCTTTCTTCCCATTCTTTTATTCTTTATTTTGGCTATCATTCTTGCTTTTGTTTTATTCTTGCAACATCTATATGTCATTATCATCATCAGACCTATTATCGCTATAGAAATTACTGGTATTAGGAATTTCCCTAATAGACTATTCCCTAAAGTGGAAAACCAACTACCTATAGTGGAAATACTTTTACTAAGTCTTTCCCAAACACCGTCAACCTCCAGTTGGGTCAAATCGTCATGAATCTTTGTAATATTCTTAATATATCCCTCAATACCTTTACTTTTGTCTGGGATATATGTACAGCAATGTTGGACTTTCGACATGCCACAGACTCCACCCTCTTTTGCCAATAATATATCAAGTGCAAGTCGATTTTGCAAAACCATAGATCTAATTGCAACCATTTCGGTATTAATCATTAAGAATCTCCCAGCAGTATCTGTCGATAGGCGATCAACGACTGTTGACAATTTGCGTATCTTATGTGAATTCAGTATGACTCCAACTGATAGTATCAGTGCACCAAATATATCACCTACTATTTCTGAGAAGCTTGTTCTTTTAGTGCGTTTTAGTCCTTGACTTATTACATCCATTTTATTGTTCTTAGTAATATGATACACTTTTGGAAATACTATCCCAAGATAACAACTACCATACCATTGTTTTGGCAACCTATAATAGGCATTTTTTCCACACACATAATATATTCCTGGAAAAACAGGATCAGTTCCACCTTTTAGTCCCCATCCCCCCATGATCAGGAAGGTGTGTTCACATTCACTAGAACCAATGAAAATGTTGTTATAGTCTGTTTTTAGTCTATGTAGACAGAACTTTCCCAATTTTGACAAATCTAGGGACATTGCAGCATGAGTCTCGCCTTTCTTATAGTCCCCTTCCTTATTAGCCCATAGAGGTACATGTGACTTCTGTTCAACAGCCTTCTTTTGGAAATCCTGTCTTCTTTCCTCTGCTAAATTTAGAAAATCTTTTTCTTCATTTCGCAACATACAGGTTAAATTGTTCTTATGCGCATATGTTATGTCTATTGGGTTTGTTGTTAGGAAAAACTTGCCCATAAATTCTGCATCTTTAGCACTAAGCACTGGGTTCAGGTTTCTTCTAATAGGAATCTCTGGGAATACTAAATCCATGTTAGAATAATAATACTGCAATTTGCCTGTTTTATAGAACAGAGTGGACACGACACTACATGATACACCATATGTTAAAGGAAGATGGTGATAAGTCACACCCTCCGAAACAGACGAAGGTAATTTCATGCAAACATAGCAATCACTCACGTCCATTGTATCTACATATTCAAAAAGAAGTTTAGTAAACACATTTAATGACGAATCACTATTTGATCTGCCATGTTGATACATGGTCTCGCTCTATTTGCTCTAAATTAGTGGTAGTTGTTCCTTTAGTATCTGTATTTACTTGATCACTTGTATTAGTATTATTTCTGTTGTTATTTACCATCAAAATAGGTATCACAACTGTTAGCAATAACCACATTAACATTAGTATCAAAATACTGCACAAACAACATTTAACACATCTTCGTTTTAAACTAGATTTCGGATGTTCAGTCACTTCTGTTTCTGCCATGTTAATTTTCTAAAATTTAATAATCTCAAAAATTTCTTCTAAATTCTAAGTTTAATTTAAAACTAGAATATATATATATATATATACTAAGCTTTGCGTGATCCCAACTTAAACAGCTTTTTGTCTTTTTCTTTCCCCTTTATCTTTAATTTCTTTTCTTTATCTGGTTCTTTTATTCTCTTCTTTATTTGTTTGTCAAATTTACACCTTCTGTGTCACAGTCTTTTCTCTTAAGGTGGTCTCAATTTTCTTTCATCACTTCTTTCATTAGTGACATTTTCTTGTTCTTCGTTTAGATCAAGATTCTCAAAGTCCTCAAGGATATATATAGGTCCATTCAGGAGCCTTATATTTTCTATTTGGAACTCTCTCTCTTGTTGATTTTCGTAAAGATTTTCTTCTTGGGTGTTCTTCTTCAGTTTGACTTGATATTTCATTTACTTGTTCTAATTCTTTCCCTGTTTTTCTTTTCAAAACATATCTCAGTCCTTTTACTCCACTTGGCCAGTAATCACCCTTTCTGATTCTCTTTGTTTGCACTGCCTTTTCACCTTCTTTGCCAATTTCTAACGTTCTTTTATTTTCTTTTTCTTTTAGTTGAGTCTGTTCTGGGCTTTCTAATTTTTGTCTTTCTGTTGATTGAATTTCTTCTTGATCTTTTAGTTCTTCTCCTCCTGATTCTGATTGAGCTTGATCTGAGTTTCCTGCAGCCGGTTCTTCTGTTGACTGAATTTGTTCTGAACTTGTCAGTCTCTCATTTTCTTTTTTTTCTGATTGAGCTTGATCTGGATTTTCTGTTTCAATTAGTTCTGGTCTTTCAATCTCTTGCTCTTCCTCGGCCTCTACAGCAGTCTCTTGAGACCCAGGATCCAGTGCCCACCCTACTTGACTTGTACTTGGTTGTTCATCACCGATACGTTCTTCAGAGTTTGTTTCTCTGATTTCTTCGACTTCACAACTTTCAGCTTCTGGTTCTTTTCTTTGTTCTACCAGTTGCTGCTCTTGTCGTTCAGGAGGACTTGGGACTCTTTTGGTATGACTGGCATGTATCCAATTTGGCAAGCCAAAACACTTCACTGCTGTTGTTGTGACCAATATAATTTGAAGCGGTCCTTTCCACCTGGGTTCTAAACACAACTTTCTTGTGTGCTTCTTTATCATAACCCAGTCTCCGGGACACAAATCATGAGCTTGATTCGGCTGTGCTGTGGTTGCATCTTCTCCATCCTGGTGAGACACACAACGTACCAGATCAGCTAGTCCTTTACAATAGTCCAACACTAGATCATCAGTTATAGTCGTCAGTTTGTTTCCAGGTACAAATGCTTGTCTCATTGCTCTTCCCATAAGAATTGCATGAGGACTCAAGCCTGTTCTTCTGTCAGGGATGCTTCTAAGGCTCATTAATACAAGGGGCAAAGCATCAGGCCATTTCCGTGAAGTGGATGCACACACCTTTCCTAACCTGGATTTTATTGTACCATTTAGCTGCTCAACGACTCCAGATAGCACAATGTAGTTTTTGCTCAATTTTGAAAGCTGTACAAATTAATCGAATTATCTCATTGTTAAAATGAGGTCCTCTATCTGATTCCAAAGTGACTGGAAATCCGAACCTGGGGATGAGTTCTCTCAGGAGTAGTTTGGCAACCGTAAGACTGTCGTTCTTTCTTGTTGGATAAGCTTCCACCCAACGAGAAAACAGACACACAATGACAAGGACATACTTCAGACCGTTGCACGGTGGCAACTCTATAAAATCAAGCTGCAGTCTTGTAAATGGTCCTTCTGCCTTTCCTATTTTTCCCCAACTGACAAATGTTCTTCTACCTGGGTTCTGCTGTTGACATGTTAAACAGCGCTGGCAGAGACTCTCTGCAACAAGCCTAAACTTGGGATTGTACCATATCTGCCTAAAGTGCCTAATCATTGCATCCCTCCCAATGTGTGTAGCGCCATGATATATTCTTGCCATTTGTGATAACATACTGTCTGGCATTATCGGTCTTCCATCTGGACACACCCATACCTCATCATTGGTTCTTCTTGTGCAACCTGTGTTGATCCAGAATTCCTTTTCCTTTACATCTGCCTCATCCTGTAACTGTCTAACTTCATCCCATGTTTCAAAAGCAGAGAAAAACATTAGTTGGCAATTGGTAGTTTCTTTTTCCAACCCTCTGTTCAAAGCCATTGTATTTCGAGCACAAAATTGTGCAACTTGGTCAGCATATTTGTTGCCTTGTGTCACATAATCATTTCCTGACTTATGTGCGGCACATTTGACCACTGCAATTTCTTTTGGCAATTGTAATGCTTCCAACAGTTCTTTGACATTTTTACTGTTTCTGATAGGAGAACCTGAAGAAGTCAGAAATCCCCTTTGCATCCATAATTGGCCGAAGTCATGCACAACCCCAAAATCATATTGACTATCCCTGAATATGGTTCTCTTCCAGGGGATCCTCATCAATAGTCATAAGCACATGAATATTCCCGCCCATGCGCGGGACCCCGGAAACACATCACATATATGTGAAAAACCATATATGTAGCTCTATATATATATCCATATATATATAAAAACACACAATGTAGCCTCCCATAAACATGCTGAGCAATGTTGCAAGGAATTCTCATGCACATAAACATATTCCAATAAAGCAGGGAGAAAGAAAACTTTTGAAAACTGCTTTAATATACAGCAGACAACACAATCCTGCAAGGAATAATGAAGAAAAACATTGCCAGCACATAGGCTGCATTGTAGAAACATTAGTGTAGAAAGCTGAAAAGCTAACCCACATAAACACTCAGATAAACTGGCACCGTGCCTTTAAGGCAGCCATGACCCCTAGCTTCCCATCATAGCCTCAGGGGTGACAGTTAGGTCAGTTGTTCTTTCCGGCTCCTTCTGTCAGGACCCTGGTTACTTCAGCTCTACCTCTTTTTTCTGATTTTCTGTCAGAAAATTCTTCAATTTTTGAGAAAAACCTCTTACTTCGACGTCTTTTTGGTGTTGAAGTATTTCTCTACTGTTTTTTAGAGAGTTGAGCATTGTTTTACAGCAGAATGCCCTCTCTTTTTGACCCTTTCCCTTCCTGTGGCAAGAAGAAGGCAAAATCAGACTTCCATCCTGTCTGTATTCTATGCCTTCCTTCTGAACATAATCCTAAATCCTGCCAGCATTGCAGGCTGCTGTCCAACAGACCTCTAAAGGACAGGGAAAGGATTTGTCTCCATGGATTGGCTGAGAAGAGAAAATCACCTTCTAGAGACAAGCCTCCGATGAAGAAGAGGAAAGAGAGCTCATCTACAAGTAAGATTCCAGTATGCTCTCCATCGGCGTCGGGCTCGGCGCCTCAAATCCCTTCATCGGCAACAAAAACGTCGACGAGAAGACCGGTCGTCGTTGAAGAACGCAGGTACGTCGAATCCTCCGCCGTCGTCAACCGGGCGACGATCGGCATCGAGGAGTCGCTCTCCATTGGTGCAGGCTCGCCCAGCGTCGAGAGACAGATCTCCGTCGTCGCCGTCGATGCGGCGTTCGACGTCGAGACAGGCTCCGCCGTCGCAGGGTCTCCAGCATTCGGCGTCGAAGCTAGCATCTCAGTCGACGTCACCCAGACGACAGTCGGCGTCGAGACACACCTCGTCACCTGAGGGTAGACACTCATCGCCTCCGCCGTCGTCCAGGCGGCGTTCGATGTCGAGGGCAAGATCCTCTCTGACGGGGAGGTATTCAACGAAGAGTGAAATATACCAAACGTCGTTTGACGTCGAGACGGCGGTCTCCGTCGACGGCGAGAAGGTCAGCGTCGAGAGAAAGATCGACGTCGAGAAGGTTTTCTCCGTCTACCCGCTCATCGTTGAGGTCTCCACACTCAACGTCGAAGGCGAGGTCTATGGGCTCCAGACACACTGAGAGGTCGACGTCGAGGAGAAATTCACCAGTGATGGTGACACAGAGCAGGTCGACGTCGAGACACACCCCATCGACGTCACATCGCTCATCCAGACGCCGATCACGCTCCAGAAGCCGCAGAGAGTCCTCTCACTCCATTCGGAGCTCACCCCAGACGGTCATCACGCAGTGTTTCTGTTCACTCGCAGGAGCCTATAAAAGCACCGCCAGGAGGTTCTCCAAGGAGACAGCGATCTCCTTCCATCCATCTCTCTCCCAGATGGCTTCAACCACTCCATCATTGGCAGACGGGGTCCGCAGGTCACGCTCAACGGCCTACGACCTACTCCAGTCCGCAGCACAGATCACCATTGCAGCGTCTTGTGCAGGAAGTGGACAAATCACCCACCACTCTGGCCAGGGAACACCGAGGCAGATCCCCTTGAACGCAGGTCGTCTCAGGGACATCGCAAGAGGCGGCGTACACCGTCTTGGTCTTCCTCTTCGACACATTCATCCAAAAGGGATTACTCACCTACCCTGACGGATAGTCCTCCCTCCAGAGTGTCGCCTATTGATGATGTGAACACTTTTCATGATGTTCTCACCAGAGGGGCTCAGAAGCTGGGCATCACCATGTCAGCTCCTCAGACAACCAAGTCCATCATTTTTGAGACTCTCCACCAAAGGTCTGCGACTAGACCATTGCTTCCTTTGGTCCCTGGTATCATCGAGCCGGTAATGGATCTCTTCCTTGCTCCAGCATCGGCTAAAGCAGCTCCAGCTCGGATTCTTAAAAAATATAAGCCAGCTGCATCGGATCCTCTTTTCCTTAGATCGTATCCACCTCCGGACTCTGTTATTATTGCAGCAGTGAAAAAGACGCATGCGGTTGCATCTTCCTCCTCCGCTCCTCCGGATAAAGAGAGTAGAGCACAAGACTCTTGGGGACGGAAGGCTTGTGGCTCTGCAGCGTCTTCTCTGCAAGTGTCCAACGCTGCGGCTCTGCTGGGTCGTTATGACAGGTCACTATGGGACTCACTGGAGTGCTTCAAGGACAAGCTCCCAAAGGAGGATCAACAGGAATTCTCTGAAATCCTTCACGAAGGTGCTCTGGTGGCTAACCAGGTAATCAGCACTGCAGCAGATGGTGCGTCCCTGGCGGCGCTCTCTCGTATGCACATGGCATATGTGCACGACGATCTTCCTGGCTGCGCCTCACAGCGTTAAAACCGGAGGCACAACAACGCATCCTGAATCTCCCTTTTTCTGGTACTTCACTGTTTGGTGCTCACACAGACGAAGAAATGGCGAGGATGAAGGCCGAGTTGGACACCTTAAAGGCTGTGGGCCTAGAGAAGAAAAAGGAATTTAGGAAGAGATACCGGCCCTACAATCGGAAAAACTACCAACAGAGGGTTCAAACCCCTCAATGGTCACAAAACAAACAGGGCAAATCCCAGTATCAAGGCCGCCATTCCTCGAGAGGAAGAGGAGGACATCAACAGCAGGCCTCCTCCGCATCAAAAACTCCAGGGAAGCAATGAGTTTCTGCTTCCTCTAGCACCGTTGCACACTCCAGTGGGAGGAAGTATCTCAAGTTACATTCAAGAGTGGCGCAACATAACCAAAGATCAGTGGGTGCTAAATATACTAAAAAATGGGTAAACACTATGTTTTTGGACGTCCCCAAGAGACATTCCTCCTGTGAAATCTCGTCATCTACATATAGACCTCCTGCGTCAGGAAGTGTCGACCCTTCTCGAAAACGAGCAATAGAAGAGGTCCCTCAAGCGCAGAGAGGAAAGGGAGTGTACTCACGATACTTCCTTGTTCAGAGAAAAGATCAACCGAACAAGTTCAGACCAATTCTGGATCTACGTTCTCTGAACAAGTCCATCAAAAAGGAAAAGTTTCGGATGTTGGCGCTCCACCAAATATTTCCACATCTAAGGAAAGGCGATTGGATGTGTTCGGTGGATCTCCAAGATGCGTATTTTCACATCCCAATCATAGCACGACATCGCAAGTTCTTGCGATTCACGGTGGGAACAAGACATTACCAGTTCAAAGTCTTACCCTTCGGCCTAAAATCAGCTCTGAGGGTATTCACCAAATGCATGGCAGTAGTAGCGGCAGCATTACATCGCCAAGGCCTGTTCGTATATCCATACCTGGACGACTGGCTGTTGAAGGGACCCTCTCCTCAAATGGTGCAGGAACACCTTCGCACCTGCCTAGATCTCCTTCAGCGCTTAGGCCTGCATGTCAACCTGGACAAGTCGATCCTTCACCCAACTCAATCACTCCACTATCTGGGCGCCAACCTCAACTCCGACCTCGGAAAAGTGTTTCCTTCGGAATAGAGATTGTCATCAATGAAAGACAAAGGCAACATCATCCTTCAGGCTCATCAGCCGTCAGTAAGACAGGTGGCTTCTCTACTGGGTTCGATGGCCTCGTGCATTTTTCTCATACCCAATGCCAGATTGAGGATGAGACCATTACAGCAAGATCTCGAGGACAAATGGGATCAATCCACGGGTCAGTGGAACGACCGGATTATCCTCTCTCCTGCAGCAAAGAAGTCCATTCTCTGGTGGCTGCAACCACAGAACCTGCTGGTGGGAGTCCCTTTTCACCAACCTCTGCCAGAACAATCCCTGATCACGGATTCATCACTTCAGGGCTGGGGAGCGCATCTGGGTCATCTGCAAACTCAGGGCAGATGGACCAACAGAGAACAGACGTATCACATCAATATGCTGGAACTGCGGGCGGTTCATTTAGCCCTCAAAGCTTTTCAACCGTCAATTCAGCTCGGATCGATCCTAGTGCAAACGGACAATACAACCACCATGTATTACTTGAACAAACAAGGTGGAACTCGCTCTCGCCCTCTGTCTCTCGAATCCCAGGCGATCTGGCACTGGCTGCTAGCCAGGAACCTATCGATCACGGCAATCCATCTGCCGGGAGAGCAGAACGTGCGAGCAGACGCCCTCAGTCGTCACTTCCAAGAGCAAGAAGACTGGGTGCTCAACGACAAAGTGGTGGCAGTCATCTTTCATCAATGGGGTCATCCTTTCATCGACCTTTTTGCAGACGATCAAAACAGAAAATGCCACGCCTTCGCATCCAGGTTTTACCGACCAGGAACGAGAGGGAATGCTCTTTTGATAGATTGGTCAGGGACGTTTGCATACGCCTTTCCACCCCTCCCTCTAATTCCGAAGGTGGTGGCCAAACTTCTGCGATCCAGAATGAGGATGATACTCATAGCACTGGACTGGCCTCGCCAATGGTGGTATCCGGACCTTTTGCAACTCTCGGTTCGCCCGCATTGGAGACTTCCGTGCAGGCCGGACCTTCTCACCAAAATGGGAGGGAAGATTCTGCACCCCAGCCTTCCCTCGCTCAGCTTGACAGCATGGCTCCTGAAGTCCTGCAGTACGGACATTTGAACCTCCCCCAGGACTGCATGGACATTTTAAGGGAGTCAAGGAGACCTTCCACAAGAGCCTCATACTCTCTAAAGTGGAAAAGGTTTTACTTGTGGTGTATCCGTAATGATTGGAGTCCAATTAACGGGCAAGAGGAGGTAATCTTGCCGTATTTGCTCTATTTGGCCAAATCTGGTTTGAAATATTCTTCCATTAAAGTGCATTTGGCGGCTATCACAGCATATCGTAAATCACCTAACCAGCCTTCTTTCTTTCAGCTTCAGGTGGTCAAGGACTTCCTGCAGGGGTTGAAAAAGGTTTATCCCCCTGTTCGACCTCCTTCTCCTCCTTGGGAGTTGAATTTGGTATTGTCTAAATTGATGTGACCTCCATTTGAACCCATTCATAAGGCTACATTGCAACACCTTTCTTGGAAAGTAGCTTTTCTAGTAGCAATTACATCAGCACGCAGAGTGAGTGAGATACAAGCACTCTGTTCTAAAGAACCCTATACGGTTTTCCACCATAATAGGGTGGTTATGCGAACTCACCCTTCCTTCCTACCTAAGGTTGTGTCAGAGTTCCATGTTAATCAGACAATTTCTCTACCCTCTTTCTTTCCCAGTCCATCCACACCAGCGGAAAGGTCTCTTCATTCGCTAGACCTCAAGAGGGTTCTCAAATTCTATTTGGATGCAACAAAATCCATTAGAAAAGCTGATCAATTGTTTGTAAACTATGGCTCTGTTAGAACAGGCTTCCAGCTTCTAAAAGATCCATTTCAAGATGGATAGTATCTTGTATAAAGTTGGCATACCAAATTGCAAATAAGCCTCGGTTTGCCTCCCCTAAAGCTCATTCTACTAGGGGCAAGGCTGCTACGATTGCATTCTTACATAATGTACCGATGGCCGAGATTTGCAAGGCGGCAACTTGGAAATCGGTCCATACGTTTACCAGACATTACTGTCTGGATTCTGACTCCAGAGCAGATACACAAGTGGGCCAGGCCTCCTTGAGGAATCTGTTCCAATGCTAACCTATTGGAGTCTGTATAGGCCTTATGGCGTTTATGTATCTTGATGGTACTCTGTTTACTTGCCCGCAGGATGAGGGGATGGGCTTGCTATTCTATTCATGTGCTTATGACTATTGATGAGGATCCCCTGGAAGAGAAGGATAAGTTACTTACCTGCAACCCTAGTTCTCTTCCAGGGGTATCCTCATCAAAGTCATAAGCAACCCACCCGCCTCCCCGGGCAAGTGAACATGATACATACATCTCTTTGTAAAAAGGTCTGCGGATATCCGATAAGAACAACTGACCTAACTGTCACCCCTGAGGCATGATGGGAAGCTAGGGGTCATGGCTGCCTTAAAGGTACGGTGCCAGTTTATCTGAGTGTTTATGTGGGTTAGCTTTTCAGCTTTCTACACTAATGTTTCTACAATGCAGCCTATGTGCTGGCAATGTTTTTCTTCATTATTCCTTGCAGGATTGTGTTGTCTGCTGTATATTAAAGCAGTTTTCAAAAGTTTTCTTTCTCCCTGCTTTATTGGAATATGTTTATGTGCATGAGAATTCCTTGCAACATTGCTCAGCATGTTTATGGGAGGCTACATTGTGTGTTTTTATATATATATGGATATATATATATAGAGCTACATATATGGTTTTTCACATATATGTGATGTGTTTCGGGGTCCCGCGCATAGCGTGGAATATTCATGTGCTTATGACTTTGATGAGGATACCCCTGGAAGAGAACTAGGTTACAGGTAAGTAACTTATCCTTACTCTCAATTTTTTCCCAATTTTGCAGGCTTTCGTTAAAGCTACCAATTCGGCTATTTGTGCAGACTTGACTCCTTTTAAACAGGATGCTTCTATTATAGCAGATATAGTACAGACAGCATAGGCATCACTCAGTTCTCCATCTTATTTTCGCAGACATGACACATCAACAAACAATACATAATCCGACTCTCCCAATGGGACATTAAAAATGTCTGGCCTGGGCTTTGTACACATTTATGTTAGATCAAAGCAATCATGATCAACTTCTTCTTTTACTTCTTCACAGAATTGATCCGGCAACAGGGGAGCTGGATTCACTGTGGTGCATCTTATCACGCTTACATTTTCAGCACCTAAGATCACTCTTTCATATTTAGTCAGCCGACTAGGGGTCAAGTGCTGAGTTCGAGTCCTTGTTAAAAGAATCTCGACAGAATGTGGCACATATACCTTCAAGGGATGTCCCATTACAATAGACTCACTTTGTTCCAGACTCACACAAGTAGCAGCTACTGCTTTTAAGCAGCCAGGCAATGCTGAGGCCACAGAATCCAGAGTGGCAGAAAAATATGCCACTGGACGTCGCATCAATCCATGTCTTTGGGTTAACACTGAAAGCGCACATCCTTCCCTCTCACAGCAGAACAAAGCAAATTCTTTCGTATAGTCAGGCATTCCTAATGCTGGTGCTTCACACAAACAATCCTTCAATTTTATGAATGCATCCTCGCTTTCATTATCCCATTCAATCGGATCCATCACATCTTTTCGTGTCAATTTTATTAGAGGTTTTGCAAGCAATGAAAATCCACTGACGACAGTATCCAATCACTCCCAGAAACATTCGTACTTCTTTCTTAGTTTTAGGCAGATTCATCTGTCGAATCACTTTTATTCTCTCTGGTGCCACTTTTCTAACCCCCTTTTCTATCTTGTGTCCAAATATTAGACTTCTTGTTGGCAAAACTGTAATTTCTCTGGCGACTCTTTGTGTCCACCGTCTCCCAAATGGTTCAGTAAAGCAATTGTGTCTATGACACAAGCCTCTCTTGTCTTTGATGCCACCAGTAGGTCATCATTGTACTGAACCAAAACCGAATTTCCTGGCATAACCAATGTTTCCTTTTTTTTTTTTTAATATTTCTTTATTAAATTTTTTTTTTACATTTACACCCTCACAGATATCCCACCCTCCACCCCGACCAAAGCTCAGACATGCCAAATATTACCAAAAACAAACAATATTTCATTTCATTCCATATTATCGATAATATTATGGTATAAAAACAGAAACAAAGAAAAACCAAAAAAACAGAATTTTGCTTAATATGCAAGCCTAAGCAGTTCCAGTCTATATTGGAAATTTATCATGGATTAATTTAATTATTGTCCATTGGTCTTTGTAATTGTGACCATTGTAAAAGCGGATCCCATATTGCCAGTCCTTTTTACGTTTACCACGCCCCTTTCTCTTATATATTGCAACTTCTAGACTACAGGTAGCCAATAATCGGGATCTCCACTGCTGAAAAACAGGTGGGTTTGTGTCCTGCCATGCTGACGTGATACATAGTCTATAGACCGCCATAGCAACAAATATCAGCCCACGCATATATTTTGGTCGGTCGATATTAGCTACACCTAGCATAATCTCATCGTTTAGAGTTTCTATTCTTTCGTTAAATATTTCAGATAAAAAGGCTGAAATATCATTCAATACTTTTGTTAATACTGTACAGGTAGCAAATATATGTATACTATCAGCTTCAGGTAATGCACATCTAGGACAACTAGTTCCTTTCCCCGTCCCCCATTTAGCAATTTTATAGGGGTATAATATAGGAAAAAAAGGTTTTATAATATTGAGCCTGTAGCTTGATAGACATTAAACAGGACTGATATTTTACAAAGGAATGGTGAACTGTTTTAGCCGAGACTCCAAGTTTATCCTGCCATTTCCTAATGTATTTATCCAAATCATCTGAATTACAGATGTTCAATGATTCGTAAATTTCTCCTATTTTTATATCGGTCTTTTTAGACAAATTCTCCATAATCTGAGCTATTTGGAATTTAAGTTCCCCCCACCTTTCTTCATGAGAAAATCCCGAATTTGAAGGAATTTAAAGAAATCCCGATGATCTAGATTGTATTCCAATTGTAATTCCCCGAAGGATTTCAGTCCTAAAGTCGTATAAAAACATCCAAGTTGTGTAATACCGTTTGATATCCATCTTTCCATACATATGTCGTTAAAAATCCCGGGAAGATTACTATTATTATAAATTGGGGTATAATAGGATAATCGTCCGATACCGACTAATTTACGGATAAAATTCCAAGCCTTATAAATACCAAATATAGACTTAAATCTGACTTTTTTAAAATAACTATCGTTCACATGGCGCCATAGACATTCTCTAGACTCATTTCCTAATAGCAGCTCTTGCGGTGTTAGAATATTCCCTACACTACTGACATCAGTCTTAAATAGTAAATTAATACAATATTTCAGTATGGTAGCCCAATAATATAGTTTAAAATTGGGCAATGCCATTCCTCCTCTGTCTTTAGGTAAAGTAATGTTTCGTAGTGCTCTTCGCGGTTTCTTATATCCCCATACAAATCTAGAAAACATACTATCCATGTCTTTAAATAATTGTGGTGGGAATTCCAGACAAATTGATCTAAAAAATATAAAAATCTGGGCAAAAAAGCATTTTAATCAAATTGCACCGCCCTCCGATAGATAGATGGAGATTATTACAGCGAATCATATCTTTTTTTGTACGTTGCATTAGTGGAGCGATATTATCATTAACTAAATTCTCTATTTTGGCGGTTATGCTAACGCCAAGATATATAGCTTTCTCTGTAACTCGGCTATCGATCATCTCGAGTTTACTATTCAGAATAATTTGAGTTTTGGTTTGATTTAATTTATAGCCGGATATCTCACCAAAGATCCTAGCTTCTTCTTCAATTACCCCGATTGCATTCTCTGGGTCGCTAGTGACCAACGCGATATCATCTGCGTATGCAAGTATTTTTGTCGCTTGGTCTCTTACCCAAACAGGTGGAATCAATACATTATTATCCAATCTCCGGATAAATAGGTCGATGTATATAGCAAATAGAAGAGGCGAGCACGGGCATCCCTGCCTTGTACCTCTAGTAATAGGAAATGGTTTTGATAATATTCCATTCACCATAATAACAGCGGATGGTTCCCAATACAGCATCTGTACTGCTTTGATAAAGGGTTCCCCTATACCGTATCTTGCCATGACTGTCCAGAGATATTTCCAGGAGACCCTATCAAAAGCTTTTTCAGCGTCTAACAGTATAAGTGCCATAGGGTCTCCTGCAATCTCAGACCAGTCAAACAATGAGATTACCCTCTGGATATGATCGGTAGTTGCCCTGCCGGGAATAAACCCATGCTGCCGTACCGATACAATTTTGTGTATATGCTGAGCTAATCGTGTAGCCAATAACTTGAAATAAATTTTAGAATCACCGGTTATTAATGTGATAGGGCGATACGACCCGAGTTCCGTAGAATCTTTATGTTTTTTCAAAAAAAACACAATTTTGGCCATGGACCAAGATCCCGGAGGTCGTCCCCCCTGAAATATATGTGCGACTAGCCCAGCCAGTATATTTTTTATTTGTGGGGAAAATTTGATGTAAAATTTGACGGGAATCCCATCCAATCCAGCCGCTTTACCTGGAGCTAGGCTATTTAATGCAAGGGAAATTTCTTCCCATTGCGGAATAGCATCCATATTTTCTATGTCATTACTTTCTAGTCTAATAAATTTCTCTTGATCGATATATTCCTTAATTGATTCCTGTGATATATTAGTCTCCTTATACAGATCCTGATAATATTTATGAAATGCAGTTCTAATTGCGTCAGGATCTGTCTTTAACCCAGCTTCTGGATCCCGAATCTCCTTAATAAAATTAGCAGTATTTTGTTCTCGAGTTCGCATCGCCAGCTGATGTCCCACCTGTTCATTTAATTCATATACATTTTCCTTATATATTGTAGCTTTATCGATAGCTTTAACCATTAATACTTCTATAATACAATTTTTTGCAATCGCAATCTGTCTAAGTTCATTATCGATGTCCCTTCTCTCTTGTATAGCTTTTATTAAACCTTCTTCTGCAATAATTACGTTATTCTGAAGTGATTTCATATCTTGTTTTGCTTTTTTGTTAGCATTCAATGAGAATTGAAGTGTTTCACCTCTAATACCCGCCTTTAGGGCATCCCAAACAATATCAATTGTTGCACTATCTATATTCTCTTCTATAAATCTAGGAATCCACTGTCGCATAGAATCACAGTATTTCTCATTTATTAATAATGCCCTTTCGAATGTCCATGTTTTCCTAATGATCCCTGACCCACATTCGATGGTTAAAAGAAGCGGATTATGGTCAGAGAGCACCCTTGGTAATTTTTCAATAGTGTACATAGTGGCTAATGTTTTAGAGACCAAAAAATAATCTAATCTTGCATGTCGTGCATGTGGGTAGGAATAATAAGTGAAGCCGGGGTTCTTTGGATACATCAATTGCCAACTGTCTATCAAACCATGAGTTTGACATAGATTTTTAAAAGCTTGAAAGACTCTTGGCTTCCTACCCTTATATTGAAAGCCCAAATCCTCTGACCAATTGCTAGGTAAATTCAGATTAAAATCTCCACAGATAATTACTGGAAGTGGCCAATGGACAAGCTCATTCGATATATAGTCTAAAACTGCTGGGTCGTCACTAATATTACTATATATTGTACAAACAGTCATTTTAACCCCATTATTTTGCTGACACTCAGTAATAGCCCATCGTCCATTTTTATCCAACATAGAACGAATGAATTGTGTCCCGCTCGCTTTCCCCAATATGGCTACACCTTTTGTCCTTACCCCTTGTGTTGTGGCAGTGACCACCTTGAAACCCAGTTTGTTAAGTAAATATATTTGAGATCCCTCAATATGTGTTTCTTGTATACAAAGAATATTAGCTCCAATCAATTGTAATCCAGTAGCCACTCTTTGCATTTTTTTTCATCGTTAAGGCCACAAATATTAATAGTCAAAATTATTAATTTATCCATGCTGGTATTTATCAATCCCCAATATATATTTGCTTGTCTTCTCTGTATTTATTCTATTGAAATATTTTCTCTCCTTATTATTTCTTTCTATATTAGACTTAAAGTTATTAGAAATCATCATTACCCCAGGCCTGAGCTTCTGAGCCCCCTCCCCCACCCCTTTCTTCAACCCCCACCCCCCACCAGTATGTGGGCAATCAGGCTCAGTCCTGAGCCTGTTTTGATGGTGTCTGTCTCGTCCTCACCTCACCCCCGTTACCCCCCCGATTCTTGGTGTTTTCTTTTCCTTTCCACTTCCCAACCCTTTCCTTTTCTCCTAAGCCCCCCCCCCCGCAGCTTTCTCCAAGAAAAAATAACCAGTTTCTATCTAAAAAATTTTTTTTGCACATTTCCCGAGAAAAATTATTATCTTATTATTTGTTTTTTTTGTTGTTTTTTTTTTGGGAGAGAGAAAAAAAAAAGAGAAAAAAGGAAAAAAAAAAGAAAAAGAGAGAACCCCCCCGCCTCCAGATCAATGATCATTACCAACTGTTACTGACCAGAACTACTGAGAAGAGAAAAAAAAAACATATAATGCGGATCAGCAGTGATTACTAAGTATTAAATCTATAAGGGATAGCAGCCTTATTTCCGATCCAGTCTCTAATTATTATTCTCCTTGCGCCTTTTTCCCTGTAGTAATTTCCTCTAACATTTTTTGCGCTTGTATTTCGGATGTGAAATAGAAATACTGTCCTTGGAAATTAATTTTCAATTTAGCAGGGTTTTGTAAATAAACAATAGCACCCGCTTTCTGAAATGGCACAATCATCTGTCTTAGTCGCCATCTCCTCTTCACCGTAGCATGGGCAAAGTCTGGACGGACAAAGTACGAAAAGTTCTCCCAATTCCTTTTCTTGTCAGGTCTCGCCAGTTCAAATACAGATTGTCGAAGAAGAAAATTTCCAAAGAAAATTAAGATTGCTCTAGGATATTGTTGGTCATTCGATCGTCTTTTTGATATATTTAGCGGAAATCTATGCACCCGCTGGATTTCTGTATCCCAGTTCCATTGTGCCAATTCAGGGAGAGAATTTTTTAGCAGATTAATTGTGAACTTCCTGATGTCCTCACCCTCACTGTTTTCAGGTATCCCTAAAAGCCTTAAATTGTTGCGGCGTTGCCGATTTTCCGCTTCCTCCAACTTCCACATTACATCTTTCAGGCTACTTTCTTGAGCCATTGTTGTTTTTTTCAAAGTATCCACCGTAGTCTCTAGCTGTTCAGTTCGATTTTCTAATGTACTTAATCTTTCCACAATCTCAGTACATGTTTTCCCAACTACTCTGATTGAGCCCTGTATTTTTTTAGAGGTTAGTCGGGCTTGTCGATTCTCTAGCTTGACTTCGTCTTGAAATGACCTGAGAGACTGTAGAATCAAGGATAAGGATGGTTCTTCGAGTAAACCTTAGTCTTTCTGTCTCGGTAGACTTGCTAATTGTTCATTAGGTGATTGCACGATCTCAGGTACCTCAGTTCCTAATAGTGTCTGAGTGTCCGAGTAATCCCAACCAAGTTCTCCCGCTTCCTCTGTCGCTTTCCGTCTCTGATAAACCCTTTTCCATCCGATAGTCTTTTAGTTTTCCTGGGTAACCTTTTTTTTCCCCTCCTGGTTGACTACAATAGCTAGTGGATGTATCCTCACCACGTTCCTCAACACTGCTTGAGCTTGAGGCTAGGTTTTCCGATTCCCCAGATTCCTCATTCAATGAATAAAAATGTTCCAAGGGATCTGGAGACAAAGAACCCGTCTCGTAATTATTTTCCCTCTGTTTTTTCCTTTGTATCTCCTTTTCCCTTTCCTCTTCAGTAAAAAGAATGGGAAGGGTTAAGTTTTTATCAAGAGTCATCTCTAGGCCATTTGAGCTTGCTTTGGCTATGCTTGATATTACAGTTAAGAGGGCTGTATCTGGGGTATTGCCTTTGACTAGAGCTTCCGCCCTCCTGGGTGTTCCTTTAAAGGTAATTCAGGCGTGGCTAATAGGGTTGTCTCAACACTAGATCCCCACGATAGCCGCCCATTATTATTATCCGTCATTGTGTCAAGGGTGGTATTGGAGCCAAGACTGGCTATAACCGATGGTTCGACACCAGTAATGGTTCCCATTGGGATATCGCTTATACCGCTGATGTCCTTTTGATGCTCTTGTCCCTTTTCAAGTTCCATTACTCCTTTAGTTGGAAACAAACTCGTTATAGCTAACTGTTTTTTATGCTGGTCCCCGATTACAGCACCTTTTAACAATGTATTTTTGCTGGTAAGTTGTTTCCCATCCTTACCCGAAAACAGTTCTTGTTTTTTCCGGTCTTTGTCTATTTTCTTGTTCTGCTCAGGTTGTGTAGATGCAGCCACCGGTACCGTTGAGCGCGCCTTGCTCCGTGCACTATGAGCCGCCATCTGATCTCCTCGCTGAGCTCCGTGTCTTCCGGCGTCTGTGTTTCTAAGCAACGCCGCTCCTACGTCCGTGCTCATACAGCTAGCGGCGGCTGCCGTCAGAAGGAGCCGCGCAAGAAACTCCCAGCGTCTATACCGGCTCTCGTCCCGCACGCACCTCACCAGGGATCGTCGATTAGCCAATTTGCGGCAGCCTCTGCACCATCCACTCAGCAGAGGCCAACCGCTGCTGTCTCCGTGCATAGCCCGCGCCGCCTGGGAAAAGAATCACTCGGTCACGGGAAATCTTCGGGAGATATACGGGGGTGAGTGTCAGAGGATTTCACTCAGCCGCCATCTTGCCGCAAACCCAAATCAACTCCAAAAGTCGCATAACCAATGTTTCCAAATACTTTTTCAAGATTTGATTGAAAATCGAGGGACTCTCTGTATACCCTTGAGGAACTCGGCACTATGCCAAAACACGGTCCTTGAACCGGAACGCAAAGAGATATTGGCTATCTATATGCAAAGGAATCGAAAAGAATGCTTGGCACAAATCAATCACTGTGTACCAATGTGCATCCCAAGGTATCTGATAAAGAATTACTACTGGATTTGGTACTACTGGACAACAGGGCACTACTATCTTATTGATTTTCCTTAAATCTTGCACTATCCTATATTTGCCACTGGGCTTTTTAAGTCCCATGATTGGCGAATTACAAGGACAACCCATTATTTCTTTCAAAATACCTTGTTCAATCATTTCATCAATTACTGGAGCAACTCCTGCTTTTACTTCTGGACTCATTTTATATTGTCGTGTGTTTGGATAAATTGTACCTTCTTTCACCACTATTTTAATTGGATCTATATTTGCCATCAGACCGATTTCCTTTCCTGAAAAATCCCACACATCTGACCTCACTGTCTCTCAATTCATCAGACAGACTGCTTTCAGTCAGAAGTGAAAACATCTCATCTACTTATGTTCCTTGTTTTGCTAGCATCATCTTGAAAGCGATATCTTCATCAGGTGTTTGAAAGGCAATACCATCAGGTGTACAATAGATGGTACAGTTCATTTTACATAACAAATCTCTCTCTAACAAGTTAACTGGACTTGAATCACACACCACAAATCGATGCATGCCTTTGAAATTTCCCATATTCACTTCTATTGGTTTAGTAACTGGGGTTTTATTTGCTTATTTGAGACTCCTACAACTTGGATAGTTTCTCCCGAGAGGGGTTGGCTTGTAATTTCTGCTGCTCTCACAGTAGAACGGGTAGCACCAGTATCCACTAGAAAAGTGATGTCATTACCTTCCACTTTTCCATCAACAAATGGACCTGACTGATCTACCGCCAAGGACGCGCCAAGTACGCATTCCTCCTCCCCCCCTCAGGCACCGTCATTGGGAAACATCCGAATCACACTCATTACTGTGCATCCAATATTGTTGAACCGTTTGTGTATTCTTACCACTCTCTCCACGAAATCCTGTGTTCACACTGTATCTCTGCACTTGAGCGTTCATACAGTTGGGCATAGGGGCTTGTGGCACCTGTAACTGTGGAGTAACTACCTGTTGCTGCTGGTTCACAACCACCTCATTCTGCATCTGTGGATTTAAATTATTCTGTTGAACGTTTCTACACTCATTCTTCCAATGTCCATGCTTTCCGCACGCATGACAAGATACTTCTTTTTCGCTTCCTCTCTACTCATTCGTCCTTTTCCTTTATTCCCATTCGATACTTGACTATTCTGATTTTGGTCATTCAACTGGTTATCATTTTGAGAACCAGTACTTGCCTCTTGGTGTTCTGCCAACTTCACTTGTGCCCACATCATCTTTTCTTTCAATCTCTTATGTTTTGTGTCAATATCATCACTGCAATACTTCGCGTACTTCAAGATGTCATCAATGGGCTTACTTTGCCAGCAAAGCATATGCTGTTGAATCATCTGACTCATTTCTGATCTTAATCCATACACAAACCTGTACACAAAATGTCCCATATCCTTATCACCAATATTTTCAAATCCACTATACTGTTTAAATACCTGTAACAACCTTTCGTAATACGCATGCACTGACTCTTTTGGTTCTTGAGTTGTTCTATCTATTTTAACCCAATCCGTTTCTTTCGGGGGAATTTTCCCATTCAAGAAGGTAATCACTTGCTGATACTTTTTCATCACATCCTCTGAAGGAGCACCTGTCTTTGCATCTCTTGGGTACTCTTCAGTTGGCCAATCAACCGTAATCTTACATTCTGTCCACAAATCAGTTGGTACCACTATATCAAACAGTCCATCCAAGTCCTTTAATAATACTTTTGAAACTTTCACTAACCTCTCTACCTGCTTGTACCATTCAACTGGCTTCTCCCTTAATCTGGGGAAATCATTCGTAAAAGACAAAATATCCTGTCTAGACCATGGAACATGAACATATCCACCACCAGGAACTTCTCTCATTGGACACACTCTTTCAACCTGTTCTGTTTCTCTTAATGGGAATGCAGATGCTTCCTTTGTAGCTGCCTCATCCCTTTTCCTTGTCCATCTACCTCTCCATCTGTCTGCATCTCCCCATTTCTTCAAAATATTCATTAATTCTTTGATCTGTAATCTCCTTCCTGACGCATTCAAACTCTCTAAATCCTTGTCAGTAAATTGTGCCCTATATGGTTTCTGCAATAATTTCGATTTTTCTACATCCCTTCCAAATTCTGAAGCAACTTCTACTATTTTCTCATGCAAATTCTTTGCTCTCCATGTTATACTTTTGCACAAAAACAACAATTCATCATCTCTGTATGTACCTAATCTCTCTGGGCTTATTGTACCAATGATCATTTCTTCCAAATCCACTTTCAACTTGGCCACATCTATACTTGGTGTTTGAGGTTTCTTTTTGTCTAATCCTTTCGCCCATTCTTCTAGATCATCTGGCAAAAATCCTTTAGAATTTCCTGCTACTGGAGTGTCAATCATTTCTCTTCTCCTCTTATTCACTGGTGAACCTCTTTTCGGGGTTTCAGTCTCTGTTTCAATATTAGGGAGATCTAGTAACGAGATATTTGAATCACTCTCACTGGTTTGATCTCCTCTTTTCTAACACTATTTTGTTGTACTGTCACTGTTTGTAATCTTGTTTATCCCCATATAATGGAATAACCGGACCTATCGTCACTGGTACTGTCAAGGCTTCAGCATTTAAACCTAACTGATTTATTTTCTGAATTATCTCTTATTTTGTTCTATTTAATGCATCTCTTTCCTTTTCCTGTAACACTCGGGTAACTGTTGGATCATATAAGACTTGTGGAGCTAAGGGGGTTCTCATCATTGGTGCACTTGGAGTTGCCTCTCCAGCACTTTCTTGATAAGGCGGAGGTCTTTTAACTAAAATGTCCTCTAATAACTCATCACCAGTTTCATCACATTCTGTTCCTGCCATACCTGTGTGTTTCAATTTTTCTTTGCATTTACTCCCTACTTGATCTTCAGCCATCAATACTGGATACAACCCTTCCGTTACTACAGCTCTTCTCCATCTTTTCATCTCATCTCCTCGAGTATCAAATGGATATCTTGGAAAGAATCCTCTATTTATTCTTCTACCTCCTCTGTATTTCTCTCGCTCAAATGCTTCAACTTCCCATTCCTCCAAAGCTTCATACTGCGTTAACCTAGGGCTAGGTTCTAATGAATTCATCCGATTTCTCAAATTCTGAAGAATCCTTACATTAAACGTACCATTTTCGGGAAAAGCTAGAACACCATCATCTTTCGTATATTGCACCCAATTTTCCAACCAAACACAAGTATGATATCCTCGGTCCAACATCATAAAAGAAGCAGACATATTCGGGGGTGGCATAAGAATCCCTTCTCTGGTTACTACACGCTTATCCTTTTTAAAGAAATTTTTGATTTTATTAATCAGCCTCATTCTTCCAATTCCTGTAACTAAGTTGTTTCAGCAAGGTAAAACTATAAACTCTTCCGTATTCTCACGTATCCTGTTTCCCAACACTTGTCCTATACCAGCGCGACTCACACCAACAGTCCAATCAGAGCTCACTACGTTTTCTCTTACTCAACCAATACCTGCACGGCTCTTGTCTGCCAACCAATCAGAGCTTTCCACACACCCACTTGTCTGACCAATACCAGCGCAGCTTTTTATGACGTCAGTATTACTCCTACTACTGACCCTCCCTTTATAATCAGCACTTGTTACACGCCCGCTGTCTCAACCAATACCTGCGCGGCTCTCTGTGACGTCAGTATGACTCCTACTACTGACCCTCCCTTCACAAGGTAATACGGCAATGTATTTTCTAAACTTTCTTAATAAATTTTCTGTTAGTAAAAACGTAAAAACAGCGCTACTCTGTCTGCTCTGCTAATTCAAAGATAGTTTATTCACTTGCTTCAGAGAAAAAGTACTTCCTTACACTGCGAGTAAAAACCACTGTTTACCCTTCACTTAAGCTCGGGGAGGACCTATTACTCCTCTAGGGATACTCCTCCTTCTGGTAAGGCTAAAGTTTCACAGGTGGACCCTTCGCTATCACTCACTCTCGGCTTTTATACGATATAGTCCCTAATATAACACCTACAGCCCTCCGTAGCTTTTAGGTATTATGACAACAGACGAGTAACCTTCTGCAGTGTGATTTCCTTACCACACGCTTCAAAATTCCATTCCCAGGATTCCCAGGTATCTCTGTACCTGTACTTCCAGACAACATAGAACAGGACACTAACTTTTCATGTTAAGAACATATAGTCAATAATCAATAATCACTAAACTAATCAATAATAACCATAACTCTGCTACCAGAAAAACTGATCAAGCGCAAAGTGGCCGAGGTTGGATATTTTACACAATAAACTGAATTTTTCACTGGGCCCATATACTTTTTATCCAACTACGATCATTTGCAATTTCCTGGGCCAATTTCCCGCTGGATGGGGGTCAAGTTTTTATAATTCAATTAAGTTCAGATTAGTTAATTTCTTGAAACCACAAATCAATTACAATATCATTTCAATGTCTAACTAATCTTCACGAATCAACACTCTTCCTCTGGTCGATGGACCATTAGTTGAGTTAGTTGATGGTGATATTAACAACTTCTTGACTAAACTCTTAATGAAATAACCACAGACTCTGAATAATAATAATAAGTTTATCTAAAATTTCAGTCATTAAGTTGAACGCTTATCAATTACGTGCTCCGATCCCTGCTGTCGCCCGTGAGCCCAGCATTGAGGGAGCACCGTGTCGGGGCCCTAGCAGTGGTGGCCCGGACGGGGCTCGACATCGGGGGCGTCCTGAGAGGCTGCGAGGATTTCGGGAGCACTAGACCTGAGTGCGCGTTCCTGAGGCACCGCGACCCCGCAATCGGATACATCGGAGCTCTCGGCTCCCTGGGTCACATGCTGACTTGCGGATTTTGAGGCTGCTGCTCTGGGAGGCGAGCGGGCCGCTTTGAGACCCTGCAAAAGTGCACACATCGCCCACTGTGGAGCTTCCCCTGGCGACCTCTCCCTGCACCACTCCGACTGGGGTCCCCTGGATCTTGCCCGGTGTACACTCCGGCCGGCCCCCTAACGGCAGCATTGGCGCAACGAGAGTCATTTGGCCCCGTTTTGGCCCTGATCTGCTTTGAGCACAAATATCGTCAGTAATCTAACCAAGTATGGTTTGAGGAGGAGACAAAATGGCGGATTGCGAGAGACGACTTTACGGACATATTTAAAAGCCAACAAGGACTCTGTCTGCATTTTCAGACACCCGATTCAAGAGGATTTGACCAAACACACCTTACATTGAGGTATTTATACCGATACAGCCAAGAATGTCACTTTGCGGTGTTTGTTTCGTGTTGTTGATGCCTGACACTAAAATGGCGGTTATGAATCCAATGCGAGAATCGGAGTTCCGACTTCGGATGTGATGTAAGGGACAGCTGTGCGTGTTTCACTCGTTGTGGTTGCAGCGCGAGTGTCTCATGTGAAGCTCTTCATGGTGGGACCGAGTCCAGCTTCTTAGCGATTTCTAGGTGGATAATGCCTGACCCTAATATGGCGGCCTAATGAAGAAGAGGAGTGCATTACTTTTCCCGGTGGTGCCCAGCAATGCAGTTGTGGCGTCCCCGGGCATCGCCACAAGGAAGGTGCGTGTACTGCCATGACGGGAGTGTGCAGATGCTGAGACTGACCAGCGTTCCTGACTCAAGTAACCCGGTGAGTGAGACGCGCCCGATCCTTCTTTACTAACGGCCCGGATTAGCTGATGGCCGGGGGCGCGTCTCTAATGAGGTGTTATCCTCGCGGGCAGTAGCGGAGCTGATCTCCTTCCTGTGGGAGCTTGGATCTCTTGTTTAAAATCATTGGGACTGCCTGACCCCAAGATGGCTGCCACAGTGTTCCCCGCTATGTCGTACTACTCCTCTGAGAAAAAACCGGACTTCGTCCAGACCTCGAACACATCCCCCATCCGGCCTACCCTTCAGGATACTGAATCTGTGAACCTGCCTCTGACCGTGGAGACCTAGCTTTCTGGACGATGCCCGGTGGAGCTACTTGATAGCTATAGAGGAGATGGGCTGTGGACTACCCCCTTCGGCCGTCACCTACCCAGCCGGACATTGGGCAGACCTTACTTCGTCTCTCCGTCGTACTATCCTTCATACCTCTTTACTCCCCCCACTTTCTCCTTTATGCTCCATTTTTCCCTCCTCTTTGCTCTCTAATTGTTTTCTCATTGAGACCTAGCCGCTTGACTGATGCCCGGTGGAGCTACCTGATAGCTATAGAGGAGATGGGCTGTAGGCTTCCCCTCGGCCGTCACCTACCCAGCCGGACTTTGGGCAGACTCTCCTTCGTCTTTCCATCCATCCTATCTCCATCCTTTCTCCCTCCTACACCTTACCCCACCCCCTTACCCTTCTAAGCTCCATTTATTTCATCTTCCGACTCTCTTGAAATGTTTTCTTGTAACTGATGTAACTTGTAACTGTTGTAATTTTGTGGAACCTTATGTAAAGCGCTCTGATACCTCCGGGTCTAGCCAGCGCTATATAAAACTCAAATAAATAAATAAATAAAAAATTACAAATACACAGTGCAAACTCCATCTTTCTTAATGTGGGGGAGAGCTAACAATCATATAGCATAATACATTCAATTACACACATTTATTCAACAAAATCAAACGCATAAGAGTGGATAGATGTAGAGACAAAAGGCACATAATAATAATAACATTTGCGAAGAAATATGCAAATTAAGGATAGAATGACATTTACCTAATGAAGATATCTAGGAAAACCACCCATCTGGCCAAAGGACTGGTGGGGGTCCCCTGACTTAGAATCAGGAGACAAAGACTATAGGATAGGTTTAGGACAGATCTGATACTTACTAGACTTTTCTACAACCCGACGCACCAGGGCGATTCCCTCTCTTACACTCTCTCCCTCCTCGATATTCTTCCGCAATCTTCCAATCTAATCAGGCAGTAGTCTGGATCTTACAAGTCTGCTCTCGTCTCTCTTTCTCTCTCTCTCTCTCCAGCTCCCAGCAGTTCCCTCACAGCTCCATCGAATCACCTCTCTATCAGCAGCGTTGAACTCATATAACTCTCTTTTCTTAATTCCAGTCACTCTAGTTATAGTCTTTATTTCTTCATGTCCCACCCTCAAGTGTTGCAGATTTGCTAAACTGCTGAATATGATTGGACGGGGTTAGGGGTGTCTTCATCATACCAGGCTGACGTATTCACTTTTATTAGTAAACCCTATTGTTTGTTAACCCTGCCCCTTCTACTCATTCATATAATTCGTTTGAAACATGCATATTTTGTTGCAAATGCCATAACTCATTTAATACAGGCTTCATAGATGACTGATACATCTTCTTCTTTTCCCATCCTTTCTGTCCTTGGATCTTGGCACTCATTCAGTTCCCTCTCGGTCACCGGATCATTCCATGGGCTCATTGAGCATGCGTAGCCTTCACCATTTTCTTTTCCAGTCATGGATTAACAGGCCCAAATGTACACTATTAATAAAGGAATCATAAACAGATGTTATTTTCTTGAACATGTAATTCTCACTGTTCACCACCCACTTCTACTCTATCCCATTTAATTATTATTACTCTTGGGCAAAAGCGTTAATAGCAGCAGCTTTCGTTTAAATCAAGCAAGCATATGTCGGGCATGCAGTACCTGAAGACCGCGTTCTGGACTTCCTTGCGCATGCGTGAGATTTTTCCCTCTCAAAGCGAGTTAGTCACGTTACTTATGCGTATTTCAAGTTTGCACATGCACAAAGCGTTTTTGCAAGTTAAAGCGGGTTTTATTCGTGCTGCATTTTATTTCTAATTAATCCAAGCATGCGTAAGCTTTTCTCCCCATGTATCTGTGTTGGGTGTATGTTAGTTACGTCTTATTTACTAAATTAATGATTAGTGAAAGTTAATGGAGGATTTAATCGAGCAAGTTTCACTTTTCCCGAATCCTTGCTCTATCAGTAGTATGCCATCTGTATAGGGAGTAATATCTCAATTCCTTGTGTTACATAAAAATAGATCTGCTTGCACCTGCTCAAATATCTTCCAAAAATCAGGTTATTTCTTTCCTGTCCAGATCTTAATACCTGCTAGACATGTAACCAGTTCTCATGATGGCAGTGCTAGAACTTTAGTCTTATTGTCATGGTACCCCTGATGGTAGTGTAACCTTTCCACTAGGATCCATTCTCTTTTTTTTCTTGTAGCAGCAGATGTAAAAAATGTTGTTTATTTCCACTCAGCTCAGCTTTATGAATTTGTTTTAGTAGTTTGTCAGTTTTTGTTGTCAGTGTTGTTTCATTAGCTGCCTGGGTCTTGATCTTCCCTCCACCATCACTGATGGTCTAAGCAACCTCCCCCTTGCCTTTGAAGTAGGCAATGTCAAGAGGCCTTTATATAGCAAGAAGAGGCTACTGTTCGCTTTCCTGGTTTTCTTATTTTGCATTTTCCTCATTGATCCCATTGAGGTTTTATAGTAGTATCATGTTTGCTTTCATAGTATGGTCCTTTAGGCAAGCCTGGGGTTTATCTGTGATAGTTAGAGAGCTCCTATTTCATATTTGGATTTCGGTGCACACTGGAGAGATGGCACCCGTGCTTAATTCTTCTGTTTACAGCCTTTGCAACTTGACCGACACCCTGTCCCTTGGGACAAAAGCATTTTGATTCAGGCACTTGAGGAGCAGCATCTGTGGTTGGGACTGAACATGGTTTACAGCCTTGGCTCCTATCTTCTTTTTGAGTCTATCTTTACACTGTGGGTGTAGCTCCTACTTTCATATCCTGTTTTCCTGGAGTGGGTTTGGCGCCTGCGTCCGTTGTCAGAACATTTACTGGACTGGAGAGAATTTAGGTGGAATTCTTCTCCATCTTCCAAAGCTAAGATGAGCACTTGAACTTTTTTTGCTTTTAAAGGAGGTTGTTTGTGGTCTGGGACGTCAAAGGCAGTTTAAGCCATAATCCCTTTTTGAAACACCAGAAGCCTAGTGACTATTTTATGCACAGAATCTCTTTAAGATGATGAAGGTGTGTGTTTTTTACATGCTGAGAAATCAGTGGCCAGTACTTCTTTTAGTATGTTACATTTGAAGTTGGCCATGTCATATTGCGGGCATAAAATGGCTTGAACTGTGCTACAGGTCCCTCTGATCTACCTCGGAGGGCTTCTAGTGCCATAGCAAGGATGGTGCGCGGGGGTGGGGTGTGTTGGCGGTCCGCCCCAGGCGGTACGAGTTTTGGGGGGGGGGCGGCCTCCTGCCTCTCTTACCTGCAGTCTCGGGGCAGGTACTCACCCCCACCCCCCGCTCTTCAATCGGCCGGCGAGGCAAACGAAACGGAGATCTCGCCAGCACCCCACCATAGTCGCCACTGAGGGCTTCATTCTTAATTATGTTCCAGATTATTAGGATATTTGCTGGGAATGCACAATTCGATCAGCCAAGAAGGGCTACTAAGGATGCAACTCAGTCTCTGCTCTTAATTTACCCACAGCCTTCAAGGGAATTTAAAGCTGGGGTTCTCTTTTCAGTCGCTCCCATGGGATTTGTGCGCTTGCAGTCCTCGGACATCCCAGTTACCTGGACTGATTTGTGGCCATGTCCATGGAGCACATCTCTGTTTGCTGGTCCCCTCCCCTTCATCTCGGATTCGGAACATGTGCCTACTCATCCTTGCTCATGGAACAACCTGATTAGTGAGGAGTGGCATTCTCACCTTCAGTGATAGGTTTTAGTTTAATTCTCTGTCACACGGGAGCCTCCATTTTAAGTGGCTCAGAAAAGTCCACCCACCTCCTGAGCCAGGTTTTGGGTACTGGAACGATGCATGTGCAATATATAGCTAAAAGCAAAATACCTCCCATTCTGGCCCACACACGCCATGTGGGATGCAAAGGAAGCTACCTTCTTTTACAGAGGAAATCCTGCTTAATACAGGGTTGGATTGGGATTAGAAATCGGCCCGGGCACGCTAAAAAAAAGGGGGCCACATTTGCATATTGCCTTTCCTCAAAACACTGCTTCAGCGAAGTTTTATAAACACCTGAAAACAAGTGAGGCCACTTCTGCTCAGGCCCCCTCACCCCGCTCAGTATGCACACATTAATTGGCCGGCCCAGCGAGAGAAAGGGAGTGACACCTCTGCCCTTTGATAAAAGGGAGGTAATGGACGCCCATCTGCCTCCAGAAAGACCACTAAGGGCCCCACTGGGCCGCTGGGGACATCTGAGCACACCAGACACAGCCCAAATCGGCCCCCCAGGCTGCCAAAAAAGCAGCCCACAGCTGGAACTTCGATACCGGCCCCTCGGCCATTGCACGAGTGCCCGCCTTACCAATCCAACCCTGGCTTCATATGAATCATTTTGAGGTTTCTTCATGAGAGGAAGACAATCAGAATATAAAAGCAACTTTCTAACTTGATTTCCTCTCTATACATACCACTTTCTTGCAGTAAGTAACTCTCAGTGGAGTGGAGGGCGGCTTTCATCTAATCCATACTCCAGTATGTGGCTCTAAACCAAAACCAGATTGTAGATGTGACTCAGAATTACATTTATGATAGTTTTGATGATTATATTTTCTGCTCCAGTGGTTCTCATGGTTTAGTCTGGGGGTCACCGGAGCCCGCAACCCTTAGTAAGGGAGTCTGCGACTGCTTAGAAAATTAAGTAATGCTAACAGATTAATAAAGTGTATATAAATAAAGAAGCCAAATGTAAAACTGAAAAATGTAAAACATTGTGTAAATGTGAACAAATTTGAAATTGGAGGCTAAAAATTAAGTTGTTATCCTCAGATTGATTAGTGGGAGCAGTGCAAGTCAAACAGAGTATAGTATGGACTATGGGTGATCTCAATTCAATGTAGAAAAGATCCAACCTTTCTATTAAAATGCTGATTTTTTAATATTTGTTTGTGAATTGAATCAAATATTCCATCATTTGTATATTTGTTTGATGATTGCATGTTTAATGGTTCAAATCATCTTACTTGCTTAGGCTGGGCTCACCCGATTCTAATAATGACTCAGTGGGGGTCCCCAGATTTCAATAATGACTCAGTGGGGGGTTCCCAGATTCCGATAATGACTCAGTGGGGGGGTCCCTGGGTTTCCGTAATAATTCAGTGGGGGTCCTCGGATTCCATTAATGATTACGTGGGGTCCACAGAAGTCAAAAGGTTAAGAACCACTGTTCTACTCCAATCCCCAACATTGCACGTTTTGGCCTAGATAAGTGGTTTGTGCCACAACAAGCTGTTGAACTGGTGAGACATTGCCACATGCTTCCTTCTGCTTTGTCAGACGATGCCCTGATAGTCCTGGAAATCTTATCCCTTTGTCTTTAAGATCGCTTACCTGGAGGTTTAAAGTTGCCATGCTCTGATTGAAAGTTAAGGAGTGCATGTTGACTTCCGTTAAGTAGTCCTGTGACATAAACGTTTGTAAATGTTTGCTGGGTGGGCCTGAAGGTCTCATGCTGAAGTATTTGTGTCCCGTTCTTGGTCAGTATACTTTGACCCTGCTAGAAAAAGGGGCATTATTTTAATAAGGAAAAATGGTGATTACAGAAGCTATTGTGCACATTTTTTGGCACAAGAGCTAATTTAAAAGATTATGATTGTTCAGACCACCTGACAAATTCATAGTCATTGACACCAGTGCTCCTATTATGAGTGGCACAGTGTTTTGGGGCACTAATACCACCGCTACTACTAGCGATACCAGTGGTATCTGTGATACTAGGTTGTGGTATTACAGGGGATTGGTGATTCTTTTTTCATGAAATGGTTTGCCTTATGCATAAACATGCAAATGTTATTTGTAGTGAAAACATTAGTTTACGGTTAGATTGATTATAGCTAATATAGGCCTACATTTTAAAATGCCTACCCTATTTTGCCATATTGCTGTATGACACTTGAATATTTTATTTCTAGCTGAAGCTGGAGTACTAATTATCGAATGCAGTGTTCTTTTGCTTTATTTTCCATGTGACGAAATGTTTTCTATTCATTGTGATAATCATCGAATGTTTTAATGAGTAGTGCATTTATGAAGATTTCTGCAGAGTACAGGCTGGTCCCGGTATCTCATCTTGTTACAGTCTGCAGATAGTGTGAATTTGAAGGACACTGACAGGCAAGGCATATTGTGAGGAGTCCTGAGAACCGAAAAAGCATATAATTGTATCATATTGCCATAACCTGATTGGCCAGCATCATGAGAATTGTGTGTAGGTGTGCAGAATGTTAGAATTGCGTATTTTAATATAGTGCAGAGCTGTATTGAGTAGATTCAGACTTAGAAAAGAGCAGAGCAGAGCAGGCAATTTTATTGTGCTCCCCCAAATGAGTGAACTGAATTTCCTTTGTCTTTCCGTTTGAGGCGTCTTCATGCTGGTTCGTCCTCTGATATATAAGAGTTTGATTTAATTATGAAATTCATATTAATCGAGCATACGCATTTCGATCATTAAATGATACTTATCTGATTTTTGCCTTTTGCAAACCTTCAACCTTTAATAAACCTTTATGGTTTGAAAATGTAATCACTCACTGTGTTATTTGTGGAGCCTAATGCGCTTCACTTTTATTGAATGTATTATTTTGTTGATTAAGCTCAGTTGTGAAACTCTATTCATCCGATAGTGCTTTATGGGCCCCGAAATTTGCACAAAGAAAATCACTAACAGGATCCCAGGTTGATCCCTTATAGGTCCCTCTGATATTGTCAATTAGATGCATAAATCAGTGTTACAGCACCGATTTCTGAATGTTAACCCTTAATTCAGTGCATGCATTGCACCTGCTTTTAGTAAGTGGATATGTAACAGAAAATCTTTGCTGTATTTCGGGATGCAGAAATACCAGGTGTGGTAGTACTGTCCCACTTCTAATCAATATTCATCCAAAAACTGGCTCAAGCTTGAATACTGGGTGGCTTATAATGAGGACACAATTAATTGAGTTCTTTGCCAAACCATTGGCTTATTAACCCAGTGGCTTGGAGCCATCCTTGTAAAATATAGAGCGCCACAAATTCACAGAAGACGAATTATTGCCAGTGCATGCAGCTATCCTAAAATAATATGTGGTAGCAATTAAAAGTCTCAGGTGGCCAAAGGCATTTTTGCTGGATGGGCAATGTAGTAGCATCTATAGTATTTCATATTCATGGAAATACTTCCTCCCAATCTACATATTGTCTGATAAAAAGCACTAGGGGCCCGATTCACAGAAGTAATCTGAGACAAAATCCTAACTTTACGACTTTCAGTATTCACAAAGGGCATTTAGGAGTAGTAAAGTTAGGATTTTGTCTCAGTTAAACCTAAGTTTTGGTCTTAAGTTTAACGTAATACCAAAACTTAAGTTTAACTGAGACAAAATCCTAACTTTACGACTTTCGGTATTCACAAAGGGCATTTAGGAGTAGTAAAGTTAGTATTTTGTCTCACTTAAACTTAAGTTTTACTTAAGTTAGACTAAAGACCAAAACTTAAGTTTAACTGAGACAAAATCCTAACTTTACTACTCCTAAATGCCCTTTGTGAATACCGAAAGTTGTAAAGTTAGGATTTTGTCTCAGATTACTTTTGTGAATCGGGCCCTTAGTTTGTATGTTCTCCCATCATCATTATATGAAGCAATAACCTAGCAAGAAGAAAACACTCTGTGGGTCGTATGGAAAAATCTTGCTTATAAAGGCAGATGCCAAAATATTCCCAAGGTAATGGGTACAACAACTAGCCAAGTTATCATGTTATTGCACAAGGATCAGAATAGCTTAATCAACGTCAGACATTCCACTGATGAGACCAAAGCCTAACAAAATCATGGTCTTATCACTATATCTGTAGATATGGGCCAGATTGAGCAATACTTTCCCACTTTATCGTCCTTTGAATTCAACAGCTTGGTTTTGAAAATAATACAGATACTCTCCAATGGTGTAAATTGCCGCTACAATGACGTCCCCAATGGCTTCCCCCTAGATTTACAGGTGTAGCAGGGTTGTTCCCTTCCACTCCCCCTCTTATGCTTTAGTTATGATGCCTTTACCCTATAATATTAGGAATGGAGAGCTCTCAACTGGGAATCAGTCATTGTAGTATGCAGATAATGTAATTTTGTATATGGCAAACTTGGAGTGTTCGTTGCAAGTTGCTGACTAAGATAAACATTTACTGAAAGCGGTGAGAAACTCCACACATACCTCATTGTAGTTCTACAAAATTCTCTTCATACCAAGAGAAATATAATGGAACATCCTAGGTCTCTAGAGACGCTTCATGTTGCCCTTTAGTATCACAAATGCTGCTCTGTGTGTAGTATGATAAAATTCAAGACGAGATGCGTGTTGTGGCAGACTCACAACTGATACCTAAAGTTCAATCCTGGGAATGACAAGAAACATGTCAGATCCCAGTGAGAGATACAGTTTGCATGTCATTCAGGTGAAATGTGCACCATTTAAGGTCCAGAAAGTGAATGGGAAACATCTCTCCTGTATGGGATTTATTTTTGCCCCACTTAGCCTGGTTTTGCCCCACCATGGAGTCTTTTAGGTTAGCATTAGCCCAATTCCAGTCAGTTGTCATGTCAGTAAGTACTGCTACCTCCACAGGAGTTCTCTTAGGGCCTGATTTAGCTTTTGATGAAGAGGGTACCCCGCCCTCACAAAATGAAGTTCCACCTGCCTCATTTAGAGTTAGGGAGAACTTAAGTTTGGCAGCGACAGAGACTACTTGTCTTCACTGCAGACATACTTACTCTGTCGGGCCGACAGAGGTTTGGCCATTTGTCCGCTTGCCCTTTTTAGAGTGGGTGGACAAATGGGCAGTTTTTACTTTCACACACCATCACCCAAAACGCAGCGGTAAGTTAAAGTAAAAAAAAATGAATGACCCCCTCACTATGATAGAAGACTTCGATGGCGAGGGGGGTCATTGCTTTTTTATTTTCAAAAAGAAAGCCCTGCTTTGGGACATTGTTTTTGAAAATTAAAAAATATATATATGTTGAAGATTACAGCACAATCATATTGACGGAGCCACACGGCACACTTTGAATGGATTGATAGGAATCACTGTGACTGCGGTTCCTGCCAATGTGAGAGATGTCCACTGGAGTGGTGGACATCTCTAAATCTGGAGTATAAGTACTCCGTCAGGGTAACGGAGTATTCTACTCCATCACCATGACAGAGTAAATAACGGGCTCTGCGAGCCCCATTGTTTTTAAGCATCCCTGATTTTGTATGCCTAGTTTCTAAGGACAATGGTATTAATAGCTGGTAGAAGGTGAGCATTCTGTTTGGTGACTGCCGACAAAAAGAACGGCTTGCAGACGTGAAATTCTTTAGTAGCACAGAGCCCACGCACTGTGAGGTCTTAGGCAAGGGCCGCAGACTTAGAGATGGATACAGATCACATGTACTCGTCACCCTACAAAGTAATTCAGTGGCAAAGATTTATGAAAACATTGATTGCATTTATTGAGAGTGGTCAGATATATGATGAATTTTGTAAGCTTTACAAACCCTGATTGTCACTCCTCCAATGTTGCATAACATGCCCAAGTGTTGATTCGACTCAACAGTGTGATGCTAGCTCGGCTGTTTAAAATGAATAATGATTCAAATCTGAGCCTTATATATTACTAGTGTTCCTAGGGACATTTGGGCCTTGCCCTGGATATAACTTTAATCTTTGCAAATTCAAGACTATGCCATGAACACTGACACCTCAGAATGCATGCCCTGTAGACAGCCACTCCATCCTCAAGCCCAGAAGATAAAATACTCTGGGTGACTGGTTCATTTACAAAATGGTGTAGCCTCATTTTATGCCTGTCTTTGTCCACCTTAGAGATAGGTGAAATATGTTCCATCATTTTCAGCCACTATATTCTAAAAACAAACAGAATGTCGAAATGCCTTTACCACTGCCAATTGAACCAGGCCAGTATACCAGCTACTTTTCCATTCATTCTTAACTCAGATTTCTCCAAATGTATCTGGTGTTATATGACGAGCAGAATCTGTGTCACCACAGGCAAAGAGACTACTGGAAAGACTAGCTATGCCTCGTGCTCATAGCTAGCACACATCCACTCACCTAATTAAAAACAAGCAATGGGTAACTCGTTCTGACATTACAGCTTGGAAGTGGGACAAGCAGCATTCGTGTTTTTTCATCTCAAGGGCTATTCGCAATCCATTAAAAGGGGACACTTCTATGTCGGTACAAAGTTTCGGGGAAAAAGATGACCAATAGACAATGACATCTCTACTAACTCCTCCAGGCCACAATATCAAAATTATGGGTAAATTTCATAATTGGGCCTTCAAGGGCAGCATCTGGCTATGCGACGTGCTATTCTTTACAGGACTAAGGTTGTTTGATGACCCTACATCTTGCAATGTATGCACCTCATCATAATAACTACAATAATGTCATACAATGGCACTATATAACAACCAAGAGAGAGAGCAAGGACTAGGTAAAGGGAACGTCCGTATCCCCGAATTAATATTCAAAACAACGTGGACGAACCCAATAGAAAAAGACGACTCTGCTATAACGTTTGAGTGCCAGGAACCATACAGGTTTGTAAAAGAACCCTCACCCACCAACCTAGTTGGTGGCATGCTTCATCATAGGGTTCCCAACTGGATGGCCGAATGCCGCCCAGTTGTGCTTCAACGCCTGATTACAGCAGAGCTGGTTTTGTGTGGTGTGATTGGTGATCAAAAAGTGGTGCAAATTAAAAATATCTCTGGGAGTCCTTACTGATTATTTTTTATTCTTTATTCCCAGCGGCCCAGGACATGGTTAAAAGGAGCAAAAAGGATAAAGTGAAGATTATTAATTGGTCTTCATTATCCATATGGTCGACATGTTTCAGCCTCTATAAGAACGTTTTGGAGGCTTTCTTCAGGACCAAACTGCGTGAGTGAAGTGATTTGTGTGGCAAAAAAAGACCACTTGTATATTTTACAGCACACTCGCTAAGGTGTGCTGTGCATGCAGTGGTGTGACCTTACTTACGGGACCACTGGAGGATGTAAAAAACCTGTAAG
The DNA here is from genome assembly GCA_963921515.1 of Calotriton arnoldi. NCBI lineage: Eukaryota > Metazoa > Chordata > Amphibia > Caudata > Salamandridae > Calotriton > Calotriton arnoldi. The sequence goes on along the minus strand of CAWUFW010000605.1, from coordinate 2,610,092 downwards.
ACAAAAGAAGAACAAAAAATAATAAAAGGACGTACAACATATATACATGAAGTGGCTGCAGCTTGCTTCATTCAGGTGCAATCTTCTTTAGTTTGACGGTATAGGTACCATTAGCACTCTGCGAGTCGTACATTGAAAAAGGTGCCATCATTCATACTAGCACCATGCGACACACATCGAGTGTGTGTGTGGTCATGCTTCCCAATGGACCTGGTTCTGCCTCCTTCGCCTGCCACGTCGAACAACTGGAGGCCAACATCCCCAACCTCCAAAGCCGCCGTCTAGAAAAAGAACAGCGTTGGATTTATCGCTTATCCACACATCTACATGGATTGAACGATAACATCCCGTGGAATGCTCTGAACAAATCCTCTTGAATCGATTGCTATCTCGATTATTCATATGCAGTATGATGTACAGCTAACGCTGTTGCAAAATGCACCCCTGCAAGTCCTTAACATTCTCACGATATTGATCACCTACCATAATTCAAATGAGAAAGCTCCCAACATTTAGGTTGCTACAAAGAGCCAAGGCCGGTTCTGAGAATTTGAATTACTTTTTCATCCTCACTCCAGCCGCTAATACTACTTTCTTTTTTAGCTCCATTATGCTTTCCTCAATTTTCCTCATAGTGTGTGACTACAGGCGCTCGCCTCTTCCGGGATCCGCAAAAGCTACTTCGAACACGTAGCAAGTGTAATTATGTTCTTTTATTGTTTTATCTTCACTTGACAACTATACATGCGCATACACCTAAAAGAGATATTACTGCGCACCGCTAGCATAGCATCAACTGGCTGCCATGTTTTGTAAAGTCACATAGTCACAATGGCTCAGCCTTACTGTCATTGTCACACAGAAATAACGCTATATGCACACACCAACAGGTGAAAAACTACACCTGAAATGCATGCGCGCACAATTACGCCGAGCATGACCACACACACACTCGATGTGTGTCGCATGGTGCTAGTTTGAATGATGGCACCTTTATCAATGTACGACTCGCAGAGTGCTAATGGTACCTATACCGTCAAACTAAAGAAGATTACACCTGAATGAAGCAAGCTGCAACCACTTCATGTATATATGTTGTACGTCCTTTTATTATTTTTTGTTCTTCTTTTGTCTTACAGGTTTTTTACATCCTCCAGTGGTCCCGTAAGTACGGTTACACCACTGCATGCACAGCACACCTTAGCGAGTGTGCTGTAAAATATACACGTGGCCTATTTTTGCCACACAAATCACTTCACTCACGCAGTTTGGTCCTGAAGAAAGCCTCCAAAACCTTTTTATAGAGGCTGAAACATGTCGACCATATGGATAATGAAGACCAATTAATAATCTTCACTTTATCCTTTTTGCTCCTTTTAACCATGTCCTGGGCCGCTGGGAATAAAGAATAAAAAATAATCAGTAAGGACTCCCAGAGATATTTTTAATTTGCACCACTTTTTGATCACCACTCACAACACACAAAACCAGCTCCGCTGTAATCAGGCGTTGAAGCACAACTGGGCGGCATTCGGCCACCCAGTTGGGAACCCTATGATGAAGCATGCCACCAACTAGGTTGGTGGGTGAGGGTTCTTTTTACAAACCTGTATGGTTCCTGGCACTGAATCGTTATAGCAGAGTCGTCTTTTTCTAGTGGGTTCGTCCACGTTGTTTTGAATACAATGGCACTAACCATATCTTGATCCATAAATGCTAAGGAAGAAATTGAACTGAAATTCAGTGAGATATGTGACAACGTCATGCTATTTAAAGCAATATTATCAATTTATTCTGATAGGAACATCTAACTGTAGATTCCTCATCTTTTGAATATATCCCAAGGTGTAAAAACGGATCTGGAAACTTTAAGCAGTACCTCTGCGCACCGGTAGGTGGTGCAGTGTGTCTCCGTTCCACTCCAGAAATGATGTGCAGGGCCAATATAGGTGTCGCACCTGAGGGCTAACTTCAGTTGCTTTCTTTCCGTGCCCCCTAACGCAGATCCGGAGCCACTTTTTGTCTTTTAAGAGACCTGTTTACCTCAGAAATTTTAAAATCCAGTGTTCAATGGAAATGTCACCTCCCAAAACTACAGACTTTAAACCTTGTAGGGACTGTTGCAAGCAAATGTTTGTCACAGATCCCTATCAGGGTTGCCTGTGATGTCTGGGGTCGGACAACGATTCTAAGGGCTGCATTGACTGTAGGTTGATGAACCCAAGACCATATGAGACCGCGAGGTGAAGCTGTATGTTGCCAAGCATTGTAAGACTCCCCATTGCGACCGGTCCAAGTCGAAGGGTCAGTCTCGTTCCTGGTCGAGAAGTTGCAGGAGTCGATCCTTGTGCTCCAAATATTTGGCTAAGTTGCCTGCAAATAAAAATCCAAGTGGGGCTCGGTCCCTTCCCGCCACTCTCATACACCTGAGGAGGCGCAAAGGTGGCACCTTGCCTCTTGAACTCGCTCCTGAATTCAGAGTCCATCCCGCAACTTGTTTTGGCACAACCCGTTTGTGACACCGAGGCAAAGACAAGAGTTCCGCAAGGCCTTTCTCCGGCATTTCAGATACCTTCCAACTACCTATGTTTCACCAGCGTGCCCGAAGGAGCTGAGAGACCCTGAATCTGTTAGACTGCCGGTGTGTTTGCTTTTGGCGTTAGTTGGATCCTACAAACTTATCACTGGGCCTTTTCGTCCGCACTTAACTCCACCACCGAGTCCACGGTCTTGGAACTTTGACGCCGATGCTCTCTCCATCTAAGCTGGAGGAAGAAGTTCCCACTGGGCTCTCTGACTACAAGTTGACACCACTCCCAGCTCGACCGTTCCACGACCTTGTTCTTATTACTCTGCAGCTTTCCTCATCTGACCCGCTTAGTGTCCCACCACCGCACAGCAGGTTTCATTGTTTGTAACAGACTCTTATAATGATTATGATGCTGGTGACAAGATTGGCCAACCCTACCTTGAAGAAAACTGGTATGGTAATTTCCAAGATGCCAGTGGTCTTGACACCTCTCCTGATTCTGGCCTCATCTCACCCACAGGTTTGGTCACAGAGGAAAGTGCCTCCTTTGTGATGGTCATATGGAGGGTGGTGGAAATTATTGACCTCCAGCTGCCCACCTTGGAGGTCAAGACTAATGACCATAAAAGTGGCAGTAGGTGACATAAAAAAAGGTGAGGCGCTACATACATTAAAACATACATAGATTAAAAAATTAAGTTAAAACATACATTAAAATAGATATCTAAGAACGAAAAAATAAAAGATACGTTAAAAAATCATGTTAAAACATACATTAAAATAAACATCTGAGAAAGAAAAAATAAAAGTTTCACTTACCTTATCCTGAGGCACGTCCTCGATGCTCTCCAGTCCCTGGCTCCAGACTCCTCAGAGCGCGGGGTGACGTCACACAGCCAACTACCTTATCCAATCTAGACACTGCTCTCATGCTGTTAACAATGTTAAGCAGCATGAATGAAGCTTCTGGATTGGCTGGAGCAGGCTGCCTCAGTGCTCCAAATGGCATTGGAGGTCTTTGCCTGCTCTTGTTACCCCTCTTCTGAAAGCTTGGTGGTGCTGGCTTCCACTAGTCAGACAAATCGTAACACTTCCTGACTACTTACCCAATCGGTCAGTTCCAGCTGTCTGCTGGGCCATTATTCCCACGCTTTCTGGGATTTGGCTCCCCAAATCCTCCCAGTTATACTGGAAGACCTTCACCTTGTACTGACCCATGGCATACTGTTGTACGATTTCCACTTTCCAGTAGGAACTGCACGTTTCGTAGACAACATAAACCATGGGATTGGTGCCAGACTGATTCCATGCACCACACAGGATGTTATCCTATAGACCAGCTAGCTCACAGTGCCACTATAAACCCCCCTAAACCTAGAAAGGTAAAAAATGGTTTGGGCAACCTCAGAACATGACAACCCTGATCCCCCCAACTGTCTACTCTTCAGCCCCCCACCACAGCCCCACCTACCAAACCCCTTTAGCATGCCCTTAGTTGAACACAGCCTCCGGGTTGGAGGCAGGATCTGACGATTCTTACCAGGTTGGTGGGCAATAACATCCGAAAGATGGTTCCTGCAAATTGTTAGAAGGGTTATGCTGTATTCTTCGTACCTGCTATGCAGCACCTTCCACCATCCCCAGGACGACTGACGGAGGGCCATCTATCTGTCTTGCGACAGAAAGTGCAAGCCCTTTTGGCCAAAGGGGCTATCGATAGGGTACACGCACCAGAAGTTCGTTGTGGCTGTTATTCCCGCTACTTTTGGGTGCCAAAGAAGGACATAGGCCTTTGTCCTATTTTAAACCTGCACGCTCTCAACGATTTCCTATGGAAGGACAAATTTAAATGTTTACCTTGTTCGGGGTCTTGCCTGCCCTCAACCCTGGAGACTGGATGGTGGCATTGGATCTGCAGGATGCCTAGTTCTATATGCCTGTTATGCAAGCCTGTCAGCGCTACCTGTGGTTTTTGGTGGGACAGGAGCATTTTCAGTTTGCTTTGCTCTCCTTTGGCTCACCAGTGCCCCTCGTGTGTTCATGAAAGAGATGGTGATGTAGAAGCATATCTTCTGAGGTAAGTGGTCCCTGTCTTCCCTATCTCAACTACTGGCTGTTGAAGGCGGACTCGCCCAGGCAGTCGTGAACCACTTCCACACTACAGTGATTCTCCTCTTATATTTGGGGTTCACTATCAATGTGCTAAGGCCACACCTGGCTCCTTCTTTTGACGCTCTCCTTCATCTGAGCCATTCTGGACATGGTTTGGTTTCATCCTGGACATTCAGGCTATGATTCTGATCTCTGTGCCTCTGTCTTGGACTTCAGTGAGGCCGATGCTTCAGTTGCTCGGAAAGATGGCGTCCTGCATTCTGCTGGGCAAGCACGCGCTCAACATCAAGGGGAACCTCTCCGACCACATCCAGATTTTGGAGGAAGCTGCAAAAGATCAGCAGTAATGAATACTGGACTGCGATTGGTTCAGCGGCAGTCCCCTCTCTCTACCTCACCCTGAGCGGACAGTGATGACCGGTGCGTTACTTCGGGGTTGGAGAGGCCACATGGGAAAGATGGAGATCAGAAGCTTCTGGTTGTTGGCGAAGTTTCATTTTTTTAAAAACATATTTTATTGCATTTTCAATTAGTACATGGTATAACGAGCGCACATCAGTGCTGCAATGTAAAATGTAGGTGATACAATTATACTTGTAGCAATGTATGAGATGCGCACCATGTGCATTGCAATAGCATGTATAACAAGCCCACATATTGGTGAAGGCAAAATATAGATGAAACCATTCCCCAACACCCTGACCCACCCCCGAACAGATTTGGGTGGTCCTATTATAGGCAGAGTCATAATTGATAGGATGCATGTGGAGTCTGATGTGTCCCAGGAGGCATTTGATCAGTTGCGGACAGTTCACCCCGCAGACACGTAGAGGGGTGCTTCAATACAGGGGGAGAGAGAATTACCCTGTGGGGGCAATCGGAATTCACCACTGAACCAGCACGTGGTTCCGTGAGACCCTAGCTATATCGCCCCCTCGCCCCAGAGTTTGCACCAAGAGCCCCACAAAGGGCAGTCGCTTGGCGGAGTTTAAATATCAACCTTCTCGAGCTGAAGGCAATATGCTTAGGGTTGAAAGCCTTCCTTCCATCCATTAAAGGGAGGCTGGTTCGGGTGCTTACGGACAGCACCACTACCATGTGGTATTGCAACAAACAGTGTGGTGTGGGCTCACGGACCTTGTGCCAGTATGCCCTGCACCTCTGGGAGTGACTGGAGCTGAGGACAATCCACTTGGCATTGAAAGCCTTCCTTCCATCCATCAGGAGAGGCTGGTACAGGTGCTTACGGACAATACCTTTGTCATGTGGTATTGCAACAGACAAGGCGGGGTGGCGTTTGTGCCAGATGGCACTACACCTCTGCAAATGGCTGGACCATCAAGGGATTTTCCTGGTAGTGAACCACCTGGCAGGATCTGTTAATGCCAGTGTGGGCAAGCTCAGCCATCGACTCCTAGTGGATCACAAGTGAAAGTTGCACCCGGAGGTGGAGCAAGGTCTCTTCCTTGAATGAGGAGAACATTGGCTCGATCTATTCACCACCGTAGAGAGTGTACAAAGTCAACATTTCTGCGTGTTGAAGTTTCCATGATGGCATCTCTTGCTAGGAGATGCATTCCCCCTAGGGTACATCTTAGGGCTCCTGTACCCCTTTCCAACGATGCCTCTCCTGTCCCGAGTTCTGAAGATCATCACCAACCTGAACCAAGTGATCCTAATGGCCCCGGATTGGGCACAAAGATTATGGTGTCCAGAGCTCTTGGGCAAGAGCATCTGTCCTCCAGTCACGCTGCCCCTCTGGAAGATCTGCTGCTGCAGCAACAGGACAGGGTCCTGCACCCTGGCCTTCACAATCACCACCTTCATGCTTGGAAATTGAGCGGTGACAGCTGAACACCTTCGACCTCCCTCCGGAGGTGGTTGATATTATCTTGGAAGCTAGATGTCCCTCGACAAAAAAGGTATATGCCTGTTGTTGGTACGAATTTGTGACTTGGCACAGCACACGGCAGACTGACCCCCTCTTGACAAAGTTAGCTGACGTTTTTTGTTTGTTTTGTCTCTCACCCAGCAAGACTTTGCTCTGGGCAGGCACCTTTCGGCTCTTTGAGGCTTTTTTGCTGTTTCCGGATCAGTCCTAATAATTATTCATATCTCCTGTTATGATGTATTTTAAAAGGCCTATGACATACGCTTCCTCCCTCTCCCTTTGTCATGCAACAGTGGGCCCTTGACTTGGTCTCCAACATATTTGAATAGGTACTGCTTCGGGATCTGTTCAAAAGGTGAGGAATTTGTGGTTAGACGACTCTATCAGAAGAACACTTTTTCTCGTATAGATTCCATTTAACCACAGATTCCTCACCAACCCCTCCCATCATCCCCTTACTGTGAATTGAGCTCTGTCCATTAAAATGATCCCAAGTCTAAGAATCTGCACACTGGTCAAAACAATTTGTTGTTGGGACTCTGCATCTGGGGGTATGGACAGCCTAAAAAGCAACTGACAGTCTATGGGAGTGGCTCCTATATTAAATCCACACGTCATTTCTGGAGCGGGACGGTGCCAGTGTAGTGCTGCACCCCGTCACCTACTGGTGCACAGAGGCACTGCTCATAAGTTTCCAGATCCAGTATGACACCTGAGGAATAGTCAAAAGGTGAGGAATCTGTGGTTAGATACAGAAAGAACGTTACTGAAGGTAAGTAACTTATTTTTTTACACCCATCAAATTTTACAGAATAAGTCTCAGTCAGGCACCACACCACTAAATGGTGTGCTGTGTGATAGAATTATTTGCTCACATGCTATCACACTGCCCAAAACTATTCAGTTTTCCAAGAATGTTTCATCGAGTCTGTCTGCAAAAATCATAGATGCAATAACAGTGCCCCTATGTATATGCTTTTTTGGGGCGGATATTCTTAGTCTAGAGGTCCTAGTTCCAGAAAAAGCAAATCTTGTCAAATAGGAAAGCTAATTTTACCTATATGAAATTATCCAGCCCTGTCAACATCCACAAGAGGGAGAGCGCACTATCACAACTGTTTAATCAGAGCAAAAGAGGATAGATGCCATTGAATCAATGAATGATTATGAGACTTACACAAGCATTTCCATATTATGTACCTGCTCAGTTCAGCCTGATAATGCGATAGCCAATGCTCCATAGGGGTGATATTAGTGTGTTGTAATCTAAGGGTTAAGACATTTTGTTTGATTAATCAAAAAATAAATATCACTTGTTCTGACACCTCCATACATACTCTGTGTACTATTCTACATATATTGATGCATCCAACTTGTTTTTATCACAACTTTATTTTATTATTGTTTACTGAGCAAATGTGCCCTTCTTTTCTGTTCTCTTTCTTTCTCACTCGTTGTCTCTGTTATTGTCTGTCTTTTCCCTCTCATCTATACAAACATCTCATTTTCACTGCTCAATGGCACTAAGCTAAAATGTTGTGACTGTGACAAACGACTATGAACATCTAGTGAAGGCATATTCAAAGGAGTTCCAGGAAATCCGAATCCAGGCCAGATATTCATGGAAACTACTGTGTAACTGTGAGTCATATAAATTCGCTTTGTGTAAATTTATCTCATATGGATATCCTTAAAATCTAGCGTGGATCCTGCCCTTCTGGGATTTCATTGGAATTCCCCTGATGCAATGTGTTATCTTAGACTCATAAGAAAAGACAGTGTTGTTCATTTACAAGCACGACTTCATATCCTTGCAATGCTGCATAATATCCATAATGTATTTGGTTACTATTTCTTGATATTTGTTATATGTCGTTTGTGCATTATACACCTAAAAAACAAATACAGCCTTTAACCCTGCCCCTCCCCACACCAAAATAAAATCAGTATAAGACAGTTCTAGTTCTAACCATTGTAACATTTTAGTGTAATATCGTCATATTTAGTGTTGTAAGAAAGTATATACTTTTTTGTTTTACTATTTAGTAGTACCTCAAATCACAGATTCAACTTTTCAACATACTTCCCTTTTTTGTTTACTATTTAATAGTACCTCAAATCGCAGATTCCACTTTTCAACATCTGTTGATTCCTGAACTGAAATCGATGCTGCACGTCTATCCTGAAATCACCAATTTGGTCCTGTTCGAAGAACATTGGTGGAGAGAACCACATTTGAATTTAGCTTTAAAAGAACCGGTAGAGAAATTCACATCAGATCACTGTAGCACAACTCACAAGCAACCAGTTCAACTTGAGGACTTCAATATCATCCCAGTCACTGAGATGGAAAGTAAGTAAACCTATAAAAAGAATGCGATGTTTGGAACCCTTCTACTGGGGACATGTTCCATACTCCCACCCATAATCCTCATCCTCAGATGGCTGCTATGGATATATTTCTCTAGGCCAGGGAGCACCTCCGCCTCATCCAAATACCTACATGACGCAACTAACAGTTGTCACATATAATGTTAGGAGTTTAAATAACCTCCCTTGTAGTTCTGAACACAGATGTGCCTCTATTACAAGAACCCATTTACACCACTCAGATCGATCTAACCTCCGATCTAGCTCCTTCCCCTTCTCATTTCAGATCTTCTCTTCTGGAAGTAAGACAACTGTTGTGGGTGCAGTGTAATGTTCTGAAACAATGACACAATTATAGTCCAAAAGCTGAATTGTAGGAACCTGGCACAACAGCATCATATTAGAACCTCTTCCAACAGCTCTCCTTTTCTAACTTCCTACATTGGAATTCCACCGCCTCCGAATTGCAATTGCAAAATTAGATTGGCATCACAGTGCATGAGATGCTACCTATAATGTGCAGGCAACACTTACAAGCATTACTAACATACAACACCCCCCCTCCCTTACAAAACTAGCAAAACCTTAATAAAAACTTAACAATCCAATTATGGGTAAGAAGCTATTCATTGGTGTGCATCAAACAGAAGAACCAATAACACAGAAAAACTAAATAAAAACACATCCACATATAAAAGAATATACACCATCCGTGGTGGAGAGCGATATAATCTTAAAACATGGCAAACATTACTCACATACATAATCTTTGAGCTTGTATAGTTTAGTTAGGCATCTACCAAACCTTCCTCACCTCGTACTCTGTTCCTATTCTATTCCGTACTCATTCTATTAGCCTGTTCACTTTGTGGAGCACTAATCCTCGTCTCAGACTGCAATGAGGAAGGTGAAGATTGGGAAGATTGTAGTAAATGGGAAGTTACATCCTCGCTTCTCCATACATTTCTAGGGTTATTACTTACATCATTGATATTATTCTGAAATAGCCAATTGTAATCTGTCTTAACATTATTTTTTTCCTTAACAACGCAATCGCTGCATACGGAAATATGGCTGAAGAGCCACACTTTACCATCACTTAGAAGAAGCGAATTGCACAATCTCTTCTCTACCTGCAAAGGCTTTTAAAATGTACTTTCTTTTCATAGATCAGATATCCTTACTTTCACATAATCATCCACCTTCACAGCATACGGCTTGCATTTGTGTTTATTATCATTATACTCCTTGTATGCATCCTGAAACACATTTTTTTCCTAATTTTTGTTAGTGACTAATTTACTCTCCTAGACTCAGCCATCCTGCCTAAGTTGTATTTAGTAACCACTGTTATTTCAAAAGGACTATGCCTTGTCATTACACAAGGAGTTATCCTGTACGCTCATACCATGCTCATAATCATCTTGCTCCAATCCAAATTTGCGTTATTAGCAAGCTGTATGGTACCCTTTACTACTCGGTTAAAGCGCTCTACAACACCATTTCCAGCAGGATGGTATACAAGTGTAGTTCTATGAATTATACCAATCCTATATACAAATGACTTAAAGATTCAGGCATAAATTGTGGTCCATTGTCAATGATAATGATTTCAGGCAACCCTTCTCTTAACAGTACCTCATCAAAAAATGTCAAGATAGCTTTTGAGCCTGCCTTTGAAAAATATCAACTTCTGGCCACTTTGAGAAATAATCAATTATAACAACAAGAAACGTCTGTGTAATGTTTCCGTTTATTGGACCCATGATGTCTACAAGACTTTTTTCCCATGGCATGTTTGGACCTTTAACTGGACATAACGGGGGTTTCATGGTAGTCTAGGTTTTGTCTACATTATTACTCAACATGCAGTTTCTAACCAATTTCTCAAAGGTCCTAGCCATACCTGGCCACCAGTATGAGTATTTCACTCTAGATTTAGGGGCATATTTGAAGCCCCTATCTCCACAGGAACGTCACTTTTAGTGACATCCCTGTGGTGATAGGGGGTTCGCCTTATTTACAAGGTGGCGTTAAGCCACTTAACGTGGCTTAACGCCGCCTTGTAAATAACGCACCCACCCTTTCACTCTGTACTTAGCTTGAAAGGGGTGGGCAATGTGTGTTGAGGTGGGCGTTCCACCGCAACACCCATTGATTTTGACGCTACCCTCTATTTACAAGGGTGGTGTAAATCAGAGGCAGCGCCAAAATTAAGACCAAGGAAAATCTGGTCTTAACATGTTGAAATGAGGAGAAATGCTTTATTTCTCCTCGTTTTTGCTGTTCTTATGTTTACTGCAGTGTGCAGCACACATAGTAACAGCAAAACGCCATGAATTATTGTTTATGTGCAGGAAGGTGTCCCTTCCTGCACATAAACAATCATTAAAATGATGATTTGCAACTTCAATGTGTGCTGCACAATACAGCACACATAGAAGTTACAAATTGCCATTCTGCATTGTTTATTTGCAGGAAGGGGCACCTTCATGCACATAAACAATCATTCCCTCAACGCAGGCACACTTGCACTATGGCTAGGCAGCTTAATTTAAAGCCAGCGCAGGGGTGCACATATTTTTGTAAATATGGTGCATCCCTGCGTTTCTAAAGTGACGGAGCTCGACATTAGCTATTTTGGAGTTAACCCGCGCTCTGACACTTTATTGTAAACATGCCCCTTCATTTTAGCAATTCCTAGTTGCCCCTCATGACTAATTGTTATTAGTTTCTCTCTAAGGCTTAAGGGGGCACCAATTTACAATTTCTCAAAATGTTCCCATCTAAGACACAAAGTTCTTGCCTTAACACCAAGTAATTCCTTCCTTAAATGTTTTTTCCCAGCCATCCTTCTATGACCCATTTCGCCATTTGGCTTAAAATGGTTTCCTTCTTCTGCGCACTCATGCAGTCCTCTTGTAAAATGCCATTTTCATCTTCAAAAATATCTGCAATTCAACATTCCTCAAATTCACTCTTGGTAGCATTCTTCAGTTGTAATGGAAGACGACTAAGGAAATATGCAATCCTGCTTTTAACCCCATGCACATATTGAACATTATAATTGAATCCTAACAATCTTATTGACATCCATGCCAAACATGGGAATGCTTTATACAATCCCCCATGGTCAGAACCTTAGTAAGGGACCTGTGATAACATGTAGGTTACACGAGTACCCCAGATGTACTGTTTAAAATGTTCCAGACCCAATATGCATGCAAGGGCCTCTCTCTCGATGACTGAATATTTCTACTCTGTGGGTAAGAGTGAACTACATTTTCTTTCCCATCAGAGTCAATTTGTTTCAGTGCCTCCCCCAATCCTTTCCAACTCACATCCATAGCGACAATATTTCTAAAGGTTGTGTCAAAACCTTGCACAGGTGGTGCATTACAAACATCATCTTTCAATTCCTGGAATACTCTCTGACATTCATCAGACCATTCAAATTTGTTTTTCAGTTTTAGGAGTTGCTGAATTGGATACGTTTTACTAGAGAAGTTATTAACTAATTTGGAATAAAACTCTGCATGGCACAAAAATGCCCTCACCTCATCCTTTTTCTTAGGAGAGGGTGAATTCTTGTATGCCTTCTACTAATTCTGCCTTTTGTTTTATGCCTTCTCCACTTACTTCATGGCCTAGATATGTAACCTTTTCTTTAGCAATTTTACATTTACTATTTTCAGAAGTAAGGCCATTTTCATTTAAGACGTCTAATACTTGAAGATAAGTTTTATCATGTTCCAAATTAATTTTGGCCATGACTAAAATGTTGCCTGGGAAGAATATCACTTTCTTCCTTCCCTTAAACAGTTTATGCATTAATCTTTGGAAAATCGCCCTAGCTGAGACAAGTCCAAAAGGTACTCTAACAAATTGGTAGCAACCAAATAGAGTGATAAACGCTGTTAGCCTTTTACTCTCTGGCTGTAAAGGAACCTTGTGCGAGGCTGCAATGTCATTGATACTGAACCACTTTACACCCTTGGTAATGGATAACATCTCATTAATTTTCCACAGGTGAAATTGAACTTCTAAAATGTTCTTGTTTACATTTCTTAAGTCCAAATATAACCTCAACTTGCCACTAGACATTCTTGCCACTACCAAAGGAGCCAACCAATCAGAGGACTCAGCTTGTTCTATTATTCCTACCTTCCTGCACAAAACAAACCCAGAGGCATTTTCCTCTTTATCCAGTGTTGGGGTATCTTTCATAGATTCACATGCCTGAATCATTCCCCGTCGCCGAGGCGGGAGTCCACGGTAAATACAAAAGTAGTGCCAAAAGCAAATAACAGTAGTAGGCTAAAAGAAAAAAGCCTAAGGCTTAAATCTTAGTAGCCTATCTACATCATTATAGTAAAAAGAACCAAAAGTTGGTTCCAACCAATCAGCTACCAGCACCCTCTAGATCCTTCCAAGCAGAGGCAGCTCTCCTCAGATTTTCACCGCACGTCGTGTGGAAGGGAGTCCCTGAGTGCCACTCAGTTCTTCTACTTTTTCTTCAGTATGTCTGACAGGAAAGCTCTTTTCAAACCCTGCAGGACCTGTGATAAAAAGAGGGTCCATGTGGATGACTAACATAAGGACTGCATTTATTGCCTTTATCCCAAACATGAGGCAAAAAATTGCAAGATTTGCCGTACCTTCCCTACCAAGACCCTTAGGGATAGAGAGGCAAGAGTGCTCTTGTGGCTCAAATCTTCTTCGGCTGAAGAGGATGACAGAGCCTCTACTTCCAGCAAAAGAGCCAGATCCCATGACAGCTCTTCAAGTGAGGGAAGAAAACACCTTAAATCTTCCCATGATGTTTCTGACCCTTCACAGAGGTCACCAAAACTTTCCTCTGGGTCAACGCTGTCTTCGTCATCCACAGCAGGCAAGGAATCAAAAAAGGCATCTACTTCAAAAACTGTAAGTAAAAGCCATATTAAATCTGTCACTGTGAGTACTTCATCTACTATCTCTGTGACTTCTTCTTCTACCTCATCATCTACGGCTACTATTTCAACTACGGCCATTCAATCGCCTATTCTGTCTACAAAAATCTCTATCTCTACCAAGAAACCAGTTCTTGAGGAGTCGTCGACGAGAAAGTCGAAATTACCGTCGACGACCATATCGACGTCGAGCTCATCGACAGTACCGTCGACGAAGTCTCCGCCATCGACGAAGATTTCATCGTCGACGAAACTCACGCCGTCAACGTCTGCCTCGTCGACGAAGTCGACCGTTCTGTCGACGACGGCGGCAACATTGAAGATCCCGTCGACGATCCCGTCGACGGAAATGAGTCACCTCCCTCCAACGCTCATTCAGGATCTACAGGCCATGCTGGCAGATTACCGACAGAGGTTTCCACCACAACAGGCAGTTCCAGAGAACCCACCCATACCAGCTGTGGTTCCTGTTCCATTGATTCAACCTGAAGCTCCTGTTACACCGGCCCCTCCTTCAGGTCAAGCGGAAGGGGTGCAAGATGACACTACCTCCTCCGAAGAGGAGGTTGAAGAGGGTGAATTACCTGACAATTCTAATATTCCGGATCCCTGGGATGACTACGTATTTCCGATGCCTTCTCCGCCTCTTCCTCTGCCTTCTGATTCTCCCCCTGAGGACATCGGGGGCTTTCATAATTTAATGCAATGGGCTGCAGCTAGATTTCAGCTACCAGTAACAGTTGAACAGACAGAATGTTTCCTTCATGATTTCAAGGAAGAGTCCAGGAAAATCACGAGAGCTGTGCCGATAATAGACTATATTTGGAATGAAGGGGTTAAGATCATGAAGACGCCTGCATCTATTCCGGCGGTGCTTCCGCGCATAGAGAAGAAATACCGTGCCCCTGCCAACAGCCCATCCTGCCTCATTGGTCACCCACAGCCAGATTCGGTGATTTCACAGGCCGCCCAACAGCGATCTAAGAATCCTGCAACACCTATCACCACACCACCTGATAAGGAAGGACGTCGTCTGGACCTTATAGGCAAAGAAATTTCTACCATGGCAGCGACCTCTATCAGAGCTGGCAATTCTCTAGCCATTATCGGCCGTTATGACCGTCAAATGTGGTCAGACATGGCGGTTTTCATTGACCTCATTCCAGAAGACCGTAGGCAGGAGGCAAGAAAGATTCTGCTGGAAGGAGAACGTGCCGCATCGGAAACTATAGATTGCGCTTTGGACATCGTAAACACCAACTTCCGTCAGCTTGCAGGAGCTGCAGTGCTTAGACGCCAGGGATGGCTTAAAGCTACCACTTTCAGACCTGAGGTACAGACAAAGATTCTGGACATGGCCTATGTCGGAGAGTCTTTGTTCGGTAAGCACATTGATGAGGCCCTCTTAGCTATAAAGACTGACACGGATACCGCACAATCATTGGGCACCCTTTCTTTCTCTGCAAGCGTTCCTCCCGAGGATCGCGGGTTCCTCAGTGCTGGTCCGTACTGACAATACGACCAGCATGTATTACATCAACAAACAAGGAGGAACAAAGTCATCAACGCTTTCGCAGGAGGCTCAGGAGTTGTGGGAGTGGGTCACATTCCACGGAATAACCCTGAAGGCCGAACACGTCAGGGGTCTCCACAATACTCTGGCCGACACGCTGAGCAGATCTCTATCGGACTGTCACGAGTGGGAACTGGAGCAGAAGCAGGTGGACAGAGTCTTCCAAGCTTGGGACAAACCTGCACTGGATTTATTCGCAACGAGGGAGAACAAGAAATGCCAATATTATGCCAGCAGGTTCCCTCAACAAGGCTCAAGGGGGAATGCACTGTCCATGCGATGGTCAGGGATTTGTGCATACGCTTTTCCCCCAATACCATTGATCTCGAAAGTAATCCGCAAGATGAAGATGGAGGGTTGCCGTCTCATTCTGATTGCACCCCGTTGGCCAAGACAGTATTGGTTCCAGGAACTTCTTCTACTATCTCAGGACAAACCTATTCGCCTTATTCCGACACTCTCGATGTTGTCAAGGGACAGGGGCCAAGTGGTTCATCTGGACCCACAGTCGCTACACTTGCACGCATGGCTCCTGATTTCTTAGAATTCAAGGATCTTAACATCTCTCAGGACTGTCGTGAGATCTTGGCCAAATCTCGTGCCCAGAGTACAATCAAGACTTATCGTTTAAAATGGAAGCGATTTTGTTACTGGTGCGAGGTGAATAATATCCATCCAGTTCAAGCTCCTGCGGAACAAATTCTTCCCTACTTGCTATCCCTGGCCAAATCTGGGCTTATCTTTTCATCGGTTAAGGTTCATCTTGCTGCTCTCTCCAGATTCAGAAAGTGCACCAAACTGCCTTCTCTCTGTTCATCTTCACTTGTCAAACAATTTATGAAAGGACTTTTCCAAGCTTTTCCTCCAGTGCGGGCACCCCCTCCAGACTGGGAACTCAATACCGTGCTAGCGCAATTAATGAGACGACCATTTGAACCTATCCACAAAGCTGAGCTCAAATTCCTCACGTGGAAGGTTGCCATTCTCCTGGCTCTTACTTCTGCACGAAGGGTTAGTGAAATTCAAGCTTTCACTATCACAGAACCCTTTTTATGCTTCACTAAGGACTACGTAACTCTTCGAACAAATCCTAGTTTCATCCCTAAAGTACCGTCTCAATTTCACTTGAATGAACCGGTAAAGTTAAGAACTTTCTTTCCGGACCCATCCACTCCAGCTGAGAGAGCTTTGCACTCTCTTGATGTTAAGCGTTGTTTAAAATTCTACTTACAGAAGACTAAAGACATCAGGCGATCCAAACAATTGTTCGTGGCCTATGGTCAAGCGACACTTGGGACTGCAGTAACGAAGGCAACAATAGCCAGATGGCTAGCTTCTACGATTCATTTCTGCCATGACAAAGCCAACAAACCTTTGCAGAGAAAGGTCAAAGCTCATTCTACCAGGACTGTGGCAGCTTCTACAGCATTGTTTGCTGGAGTGACTCTGGAGAACATCTGTCGTGCTGCGACATGGAAAAATGTCCACACGTTCACGAAGCATTACTGTCTGCAATCTGCACAACAAGATGATGCAGCGGTTGGACAAGCGGTCCTACGCCATCTCTTTCATTAAAGTCAGATTCAGGTATTTTCTCTTTTATATGCTACCATGTTTCATGTAACATGCTTCTTTATATGTTTAATAGCTGGATATATAGATATATTTCTATGTTAATATTCTTGCTTTATTTCGGTAACGTTTCTTAATATGCATTTTAATTCCTTAAAGGCTTGCGTATTTTACAAATTTCTCAACCATTATGGATGCATTTTGTGAGTTTCTGAACACCTGTCTCCCACCATCCGCAAACGACAATACTTTTGGCTTACTGCTTGCTACTCTGATTCAGGCATGTGAATCTATGAAAGATACTCCAATACTGGATAAGAAAACAAGTTACTTACCTGTAACTACAGTTATCCAGTATTGGTATCTTTCATAGATTCACATGCACCCACCCTCCTCCCCGGCGAGTCAGTTCTCTATAATCTGGGATACTTACTTCCCACTTGTGCTAGGAAAATCTGAGGAGAGCTGCCTCTGCTGGGAAGGTTCTAGAGGGTGCTGGTAGCTGATTGGTTGGAACCAACTTTTGGTTCTTTTACTATAATGATGTAGATAGGCTACTAAGATTTAGGCCTTAGGCTTTTTTCTTTTAGCCTACTACTGTTATTTGCTTTTGGCACTACTTTTGTATTTACCGTGGACTCCCGCCTCGGCGACGGGGAATGATTCAGGCATGTGAATCTATGAAAGATACCAATACTGGATAACTGTAGTTACAGGTAAGTAACTTGTTTTCTACTCTGCACATGGAAATAGGAAAAAACGAGGAGAAAGAAAATTATTTTTTCTTGTTATGCCTGCTCTGGAGAGGCGTAAGGTTTTGCCACTGCCCCAGGTTTACATGATTAAGTATATCTAGGCCACCATCAAAATCCATGGGTGTTGCGTGGTAACACCCACCACAACGCCTATGAAACACCTCCCTGGCACAGAGTAAGGCAACCCAGCAACTTGCACTGCTTTGTCTTACTCCATGTCTATGAGGCCATGCAAAGTGGCTTTGCGTGGCCTCGTAGATATCGTTGAGAGGTTTGCGCTGAAAAAGTTCAGAAAAAGTGACACTGTGGCGGCGCAAGCGTCTCATAAATAAGTCCTCAAGTGAAAATATTTGGCTCTGTGACTGAACACCCGAGGACAGATATTGTTCGTAACCAAACGAACGGCCTCCTTCTGGACGTAAGAAGTCTTCTTTCATGCAGCAGTATGAGGCAACAACATAAAATGCATGTAAGTTAATCTGAGTCAGATGCGCAAAGTTTGCATACCCCTGGATCATTTTTAAAGCATTTGCAGCTACATCTAAATTTAGCTGAAGGAAGAGCACGAAAACGCATACAAATGATCATCTCTCTGACGATTCTGGCAATGAACATAAGCAAGTAACTTTGAACCCCTTAATTAGCATATGAGAGTTCTGGTATCTTAGACATGTAAAACATCACTTAAACTGGATTCTGCTTTAATCCTCAAACCATGTAACCTCATGGTTTGTAAAAGATACAAATTTATTGTATTACATTATATTACCTGTTTTTTAATACACTTCTGAATTCAAGAGCGATTTGTGGGGAACAGATTGATTGCAATCAAGTACTTTAGTTAAACAAGCACGGCAATGCAAAGAAGTCTGTCCTTGGCTAGACTGCAGTTTGTTTGATTTATTGTTTTGCAAGCATATGCATTAAACATTAAAAGTATAAAACTATTAAAAAGTAAAACTGCTGCTCTAAAGGTGGTGTGCACGTTTGCAAAAAAACAAGAAGCAAAAAATAACACATTGTAAAAATAAATAATGGACAGGAAATGAGAGCAAAAACGAAAGGACAGATGACCTACCCGCGTTTTTTAGAAATACTTTATTTATCCAGATTTTCAATAATGTAACATACACAGCACACAGCTGTGTTACAAAAAAGAACTTACAGCTGTGCCAACCCACCTAAGTGTCTGAACATAGCGACCATGAGTCCGGGTGAGTTCATGCCGGTGTGTTAACAGGAGGGTCAAGTTGTCTATAGGAGAGTGTCTCTTCAGGCTCAATCACTGTCTCCCAGGACCATCTCTCCTGGAGGTCACCCATTATCACGATACTCCATATCCTGGCTACAGGCGGGCCCCCAGACCGCCCCAGCCTCACTCGCCTAGTTCCATGCCCTTCCATAGCAGTACCCCATTCAGCTCTCTTTACGGTTCGCTATTTGGGGCTGCCCTCACCTCTCCACTCACCAGGGGCAGTGTCCCCCCTCTGAGGATGCCACATTCAATGCCCCACTCTGTGCCACCTCTTGCTCCTCAGTTATGTCCTGTATCATCTCCTTGTGTTTGCTTTGTTCGCCCTAAGTTGGCAGGGTATGCCCAGACGTGGGTCCCTTGCTCACTTTGCCACTGGATTCAATCTAGCCTGGCTGATGAGGAAGTGAGTGTTTGAAATGTTTCAGCACTCCGTCCATCATCTCCTTGTGTTTGCTCTGTATTATGCGCTCCCATTCTTTACGATGGTCTTCCAAGTGCCCATCCTTACTTTCAATTCTTTCATGTGTCTCAGCTCCACCCAAGACACTCCATGAGGTCCCTGGGCCATGCCAAAATCGTGGGCCCACCAGGAGAGAGCCTCTTGATGGCAACTCTGCCTTTCGCCAGCAAGAGACCTAGTTGGTCAAGCCTGTAACGTACTCTTCCTTCTTTGGGGGATAGGATAAGGCCCAGTAAACAGTGTTTAATGGTAGCCTCAAGCTGGACAGCACGCGTCAGGCGATCAAGGACCTCCTGCCAAAATTGGGTAAGCTTGTCACAACCCCGTTGCATATGTGTGAAGCCTGCTCCACCCCCTGTGCAGCACGGACACTCATCTGTGCAGGTAGGGTAAATTCTACTGAGTCGCATGGGGGCTGGGTATGCGCGGTGGAGAGCATAAAAGTGAGCCAGTTTAAACCACGTGTTACAAGACACTTTGTTCACCGGTGCGCAGGACCTGTTCCACTCCGCATCTGTAAGGGAGCCTGGCAGTTCTGCCTCCCAACAATATATGGCCCGCGGACTGTCTGCCCTTTGGGCTCGATATATGTGAGACACCAGTTGTCTGGAGGAGCCAAGCTCCAACTGTACGCCCAGGGTATTAGATACACTCGGCGTAGTTGGGAAATCCGGCCACAATCCCCTCACAACCCTGGTCAGTGCCGCAAACTGCAAGAACTGCCACTGCCCCACCCTAAACGCTTCCTGTGCCTCTTGAAATGTAAGGAAGCCGTCTGCTGGGTATAGGTCCCCCAGCAGCCCGTGTTCCCCCCTGTCTCCATCTAAGCATGGAGACCTTGCAGTCGAGGTTTGTGAACTGAGGTAAACACAACAGCTGGATATTTCTGGCAAACAGCGGTGTGCAAAACATCCTCCTGACAGCAATCCCCCAGGCCTGGGTGACCTGTTGTACTGCAAATGGGCAGGTTTTCCTTTTTTCTGGTCCAGCTAGTAATAAATATATGGCAGGCGTGCCACCTCTGGGGTTCTGGCCAATAGGCGCTTCTCCCAATTATCCTCATCTGTGCTCCATCTGGCCCCATTTTGTACAGTGAGGCCAGATAATACCGCTCAAGAACGGGGATACTGAGTTCCTCCTATGTGGGATCAAGCTTGAGGACCTGGAGGCTCACCCTGCTACGCTTGCCCCCCAGACCAACGCCACCAATAAACTGTCAAGTGCCTTGAAAGTGCTCCTCTGAGTCAAACACTGTGAATTCTGAAATGTGTACAAGCATCATGGAATGAATACCATTTTAGCTAAGGCAATCCTGCCAGCCACAGACAATGGCAGCGCTTGCCAGAACGCCACCAAGGCTTGAAGCCCAGCGAGCACCCTGCCCATGTTAGTGATTAATGTCTGTCTTCCTCATGTACATTTTCAATCCCCAGGTATCTGAACGCCTCTAGCTCCCAGCGCAGCCCGACCTGCGGTAATGCCTCTGAGGGTCACCCCCCCGCTCTGCCAGTGGGAACTCCAATGATTTCCCCCAATTCACTTGGAGAACAGAAGCCACAGTGAACCCCTTTAGGTCCTGCATAAGTAGTGACACTCAGGTTGCTGTACGTACACCAGGGCATCAGTTTTCTGTAAGTACACCAGGGCGTCATCTGCATACAAAGAGATCAGGTGGCCCCTCGCTCCCACCCGTATGGCCCAGCCCCCCAGCTCTGCCTGCATTTGGATTGCGAGTGGCTCACCGCCAGGGCGAATAGCAGCGGGGAAGGCAGGCAGCCCTGCCTGTGCCACATTATATAGGCCAAGCCTCTGAGATATAGTCACCTGACCTTACCCTTGCTGAAGGGTCCATATACAACAGGGAGACCCATTTCAGAAACCCCTATCCAAATGCCATTCGCTGCAAAAGTGCGTGGATGAAGTCCCAAACCAAGGTGACAAAAGCCCTTTCTACATCCAGGGCAATTAGCACCCTTTCCAGGGGTGAGCCCCCCACCAATTGCATGATGTGAGTCAGTCTGCGTAGGTACATGAGGGTGCTGCGCTGTGTGATAAACCTGCACTGATCTTCATGAATCCAGCTGGGGATCACTACTCGCAAGCGGTTGGCCAGGGCATTCGCTAGCAATTTGGCATCTGTGTTAATCATGGACAACGGGCGGTAGGAGCCCATGACCTCTGGATTGCACTCCGGCTTGGGCAGCGTGATGATGAGGGCATCCCGTATAGATTTCGGCAGGGTCCCCAGCCATCGGGCCTCCCGGAACATCTCCAAAAGCCTCGCCAACCGCAGGTCCACGTAGGTCTGGCAGAACTCTGGAGGTAGGCCGTCAAGTCCCAGAGACTTACATCTGGGCATACCCTAAAGGCCTCCAGCAGTTCCTCCTTATTAAGGTCCACATCTAAGGCGCATCCTGTTTCACAGTTAGAGTCGCAAACTAGCTAAAAAGGACCCCCGCCACATCTACTCGTTCATCAGGCCGTTTCTGATCTCCCCCCTGAGTTTCCCCGTAGCATGCTTTTGACTCCATATGTCTTCGTGAGACATTCCCCATGTAGGACTACTTTGAGCGCATCTCAGTCGAGTGCTCTCTTGGAGGCTGTCCCCCAGTTGTCAGTGAAGTAACAACTGATTACCTCTCTATGGTCTGATCTAAAAGCCGGGTCTCTCAGAGAGTTCGGCTGGGGTCGCCAGGTAGGCACAGCAGGCCGAAGACAAGCCCAAGTGTGTGCGAGGAGTACTGGTGCATGGTCTGATAGAACTCTACCCAGGTGTTCTACCTTCTGTATGCCGTTGCCCAGTTTCCCTGACACCAGTATCCTATCCAGTCTGCTATACATTTGATACACAGCGGAATAATAGGTGAACTCACATTTTGTAGAGTGGAGAGTATGCCAGATGTCTATGCAGTCTACCTGCCCCATGACTTCAATCAATACTTCTGCCATGGCCGGCTTGGCCAGTGCTCTTGGAGGACTACGGTCAAGTTGGCCATCCAAGATGCAGTTAAAATCTCCTGCCCAAATCAAAGAATTCCTAGGTATGGAGTCAAGAGGTTGCGGAGCCTCAAAAAAAAACTCCCTGTCATCCTGGTTAGGGGCATAGACATTCAGCAATCAGACTTCCCTGCCATCTAGGAGTCCATAGAGTAAAATATGTCGTCCCTCCTCATCTGTCTGGGTCTCTCTTTGCTGAAAGGGCACACCCGGAGCTACTCATATGGACACACCCCTAACGTATGCTGAGTAAGTGGAGGAGTATAGTAGACCCTGCCACTTCTTAAGCTTAGCAGCTTCCTCATCTACCATGTGGGTCTCCTGCAACATTGCTATGCCCACCCCATAACGTTGCAGTTAGGTGTGTACACTGTATCGCTTGGTGTAGTAGTGCAGGCCCCTATGTTCCAGGAGATGAGTTATACCCCGCCTGCCATGTGTCCGGGTATCCCAGTCGTCTCAACCCCCTTCCACTAGGGTCATTGAGATGTCATCAGTGATGTCATCAGCGATGTCACTGACCATGTCATGAGTTATATAATATGTGAGGTCATAAGCAGTGCATTGCGGGGGCATGAGTTATAGTTAGCTCAGGTAACTATAACTGCTGAATTTCACTGGTTTTGCATGAGTGAAATCTGAGCCTACGTTAACGTCCCTGTAACCTTTGTT
Source organism: Calotriton arnoldi (assembly GCA_963921515.1). Classification (NCBI taxonomy): domain Eukaryota; kingdom Metazoa; phylum Chordata; class Amphibia; order Caudata; family Salamandridae; genus Calotriton; species Calotriton arnoldi. The sequence goes on along the minus strand of CAWUFW010000605.1, from coordinate 2,586,953 downwards.
TTTTTCAGTGAATTTCTAAGGTTTATTTTAAATTCTATTTCCTAACTATAACAACCCTGTAACCTTTGGTTTTTTAAGTGAATTTCTAAGGCTTTTCAAATTCTATTTCCGAACTATATTGTCCCTGTAACCTTTGGTTTTTTAAAGTGAATTTCTATGGTTTTTTAACTAGTAGTCGCGTTTGCAGAGTGGTGGAGAAAAGGGGCGGGGCCTCCAAGCAGTTCTCAGGAATCCTGCTATGTCAGACTAATTAGAGGTAACAGGAGGGCTTCTGGGCCACCAAGAACCCTCAGCATCCAAGAGGACTTCATCCCCCAACGGGCAATGCGCCAGGAGGTACCTTTGCAGAGTGGTGGAGAAAGGGGGCGTGGCCTCTGAAGACCTCTCTGCAATTCCGCTGTGTGGGACTTACTGGAAGTAACAGGAGAGCTTCTTGGCCCCCAAGGGTCTCTAGAGTCAAGGGGACTTCATCCACCAACCAGCAGCGTGTTGTCATGATTCTGCCACGTCAGTTTCCTGGTGCACCTTGTCTGGCACCTGTTTACTGTTTTCTATTGTTTTTACCAATGCTTGTTGATTCTGCCACGTCAGTTTCCTGGTGCACCTTGTCTGGCACCTGTTTACTGTTTTCTATTGTTTTTACCAATGCTTGTTGTGACTTTGCCATTTGTCTGTGCCAATGCTTGTTGCAGACTATGATGTTATCAAGGCCTATTGTCCCTTCTCAGCTCCAGTAGTTTACCTGTGAGCTGGAATCTGGAAGCTTCTTCCTGAGCCCTTTAAATAGGGGCCACACCCTGTTCTCATCGCTGGTTATTGAGAACCCTGAGCTTGAGCAGCAAGGTTGCAGCAAGGAGACTTCTGTTTTCTTCTCCCAGGTTGTAGATCCTCTCTCAGCTACAATCAGGTAGGATCGTTCCTTTCTTAACCAACAGCATCGTGAAAGGAACTACGTGCTGTTTTTGTTATTTGCTGTTTCTGTTATTTTGCATTTTGAAAGAAAGTTGCATATCGCGCTGAAGTGCTCTTTGAGCATTTACATGTTTGGTAATTTTGGCACTTTGTACATCGCGCTGAAGCGCTCTTTGGTCATTTACATGTTTGGTGATTTTGGCACTTTGTATATCGCGCTGAAGCGCTCTTTGGTCATTTACATGTTTGGTGATTTTGGCACTGTTGTACATCGCGCTGAAGCGCTCTTTGGTCATTTACATGTTTGGTGATTTTGGCATTTTGTATATCGGGCTGAAGTGCTCTTTGGTCATTTTCATGTTTGGTGATTTTGGCAACTTGGCACATCGCGCTGAAGCGCTCTTTGGGAATTTACATATTGATGACTCTGGCATTTGGGCACATCGCGCTGAAGCGCTCTTGGGGGGATTTGCATACCTGATGACTTTGGCATTGTGTCACATCGCGCTGAAGCGCTCTTTGAACATTCGCATATTTGGACTCAGTGTATCGCGCTAATGCGCTTCCTGGACATTTGCATATTTGAACTCTGATACATAGCGCTGAAGCGCTCCCTTGGGCATTTGAATATTAATCTGCCTCATTAGCATATGTAATGTGTTGTGTATTGCGAAAAGGTTGTTGGAAGTACCACTGTGATATTTAACAGTGGTTAAAGCACATCATTACGGAAACATTGTGTCTAAAGCCAAGAGGCTCTTTATATGAATGTGTGCTTCGTTTTGAAACATGGTTGTTTAGCTATAACATTGTATCCTTGAGAATTATAGGAACAGAAATTGCCAGTGAAGCCTGAGAAGACGTACACAACGACTGTTCTATGCATAACCTGCTTTTCTTTTACAGGTATGTTGTCATTGTTTAACCCATGTTAAATATAGTCAAAGAGTTTACTAAGCACGAAAGGAAAGCTAATCAAGGACAACATCTCGTTCCAGGTCTCCCTCCTCGCAGTACCCTCCCTAATTCCCTTCCCCCCGTCTAGCCACTTTGATACTCAGTGCAGTTAAGCTTGAGTCAAGGCTGCTGGAAGGTGGGCTTCTTGAGGGTACTGCTCCTGAGGAACCCAACGGAATTTTACCAGTTCTGACAGAATAACCAGCCCACGAAATTGGTTCCTCCTGAGCAGTATCTTCGGGATGGCCACCTTGGAAGATTTGTGTTCTATGTTGGGAAACATGCAGAAAGAACTGTCAGCTGCCAGACAGGAAACTGCGGTGTTAGATAATAGGGTCACTCAATTACAGACACAACTAGCGCCATCTCGTCCTCCTGAGGTAGCTGCTGCCAGTAGCTCAAATCCATCTACAGTATCGGTAACGGTTCCAATGACTGTTCCTTTGGCACCTCCGGAAAGGTTTGCAGGTGAACCCCACAAATTTCAAACCTTTTTAACTCAGGTGCAGTTACACTTTATGGTTAAACCCACATCCTTCCCCGATGCTCAATCGCGAACCGCCTTCTTGATCTCTTATTTGAGTGGAGACGCTGCCATGTGGGCAGTCCCTCTGGTGCAATCGGATGACCCATTGCTTTATAGTTGGTCTCGCTTCAAAACGGAATTTGAAAAGGTCTTCGACCGAAGAACAATAACAGGATCAGCTGATCGAGAGTTATCAGAACTCAAACAAGGAAATAAAGACCTGGTCCATTATCTAACCCAATTCAATCGCTTAATAGCAGAAACAAATTGGCCAGAGGACAAAAGGGCGGCCTTATATTATCAAGGCCTAAGAGACAAATTAAAAGATTTGATAGCTCCGATAGACCCTCAACCGAGAACATGTGAAGACCTAATAGCTTTAAGTCTTCGGTTAGACCACAGAGTTTCGGATCGTAAAGGAAACAAGAAACGGTTGGAGTTCAGACCTTCCATTTGACCTAAAGAAAAACCACACTTTGTATCACAGGATACTAGTGAACCAATGGAGATCGGAGGTATACGAAAACCCTTAACCTCTGAAGAAAAGGAGTCTCGTCGGAAAAAAGGTCTATGTCTATATTGCGGCAAAAAGGACATTTTGTCAAAGACTGCTTAGCAAAGCCAAATACAACTGCGACCAAAGTGGGAAACTAGAATACTCGGGGAACAGCCAGGAGACTTCCTCGAGTACTAAATCTTTGCCTCCTGATCAATCTGTTGCCAACACATTGCAAATCTCCGTTCCCCATCTAGTATTAAACGTACAATTCACCATTTCTCAGCAAGAGCCTAAAACTGCGGTGGTCATGGTGGATTCTGGAGCCACCGGCAACTTTATCGATGCCGCTTTCGCAACAAAATTAGAAATACCTACCTTGGTAAAAACAAAACCAGAAATGGTTCATGCGGTAGATGGCAAACAATTAACATCTGGACTGATTACTCATTCTACTATTAAAGTAACCATGACATGTTTTACTCAGGATCAAACGCACGTGGAGGAAATATCCTTTGATATCATTGACGCTCCCCAATTTTGTGTCATCCTCGGGATGCCTTGGTTGACCGACCACAATCCCACAATAGACTGGTCTAAGAGAAGTGTTACTTTTCAGTCAGAGTGGTGTCAACAGGAATGTTTACACCCACAAGAAAATATGTCCAAACTCTTAGTTCATGATCATACCAAGTCTACTGCTCATTATATCGCTACAGCTGCGGAGCAGGACACAGAATTACCTGCAGTGTATGAAGAGTTCCGAGATGTATTCTGTGAGAAAAGTGCTGAGATCCTTCCCCCTCACAGAACATACAACTGTGAAATAGACCTTGTACCTGGTGCCAAGATTCCCCGTAGCAGGATCTATGCACTTACTGAACAAGAGAACCAACATCTTAGAGACTACCTAGACAAGTTTTTGAAGAATGGTTTCATTCGCGCTTCCAAGTCTCCGGCCGTGTCCCCTCTGTTTTTTGTGCTCAAATAATGGGGAATTACGCACGTGCATAGACTATCGCGCTTTAAACAACATCACGATTAAAAACCGATATCCTTTGCCACTTATCCCCGTTCTCTTGGACCAGGTAAGATCAGCAACTATTTACACCAAGTTGGATCTGAGAGGGGCATACCATCTCGTACGTGTCCAAGCCGGAGACGAATGGAAGACCACTTTTCGAACTCGTTTTGGCTTGTTCGAATACTGCGTAATGCCCTTTGGCTTATGCAACGCCCCTGCGGCATTTCAATTTTTCATAAATGATGTCTTACGAGATTTTCTTGACAGGTTCGTCATCGCTTACATCGATGATTTGTTGATCTATTCACAGTCTGTCTCGGAACATGAGAAACATGTAAAACTGATATTAAACACCCTGCGCCAACATGGCCTGTTCTGTAAACTATTTAAGTGCGAATTCCACACCTACAAGGTGGAATTCTTGGGTTTCATATTGTCACCTCAAGGAATCACAATGGCACCCAGAAAAGTTCAGGCAATATTAGACTGGCCAGAACCAACCTCAGTGAAAGATATCCAGCGATTTCTAGGATTCGCGAATGTTTATCGTCGCTTCATCAAGCAGTTTTCCAGCAAAGCAAGTCCTTTAACGAAATTGCTAAGGAAACATGTTCCGTTCCAATGGACGCCAGAAACCAAATCTGCCTTTCAAACCCTTAAAACTGCATTTAGAACAGCCCCTGTTTTAAATCATCCAGACATCGATCAGACTTTCATAATTGAGGCGGATGCTTCAGATACTGCAATTGGGGCAATTCTATCTCAAAAGGATGAACAAACTAACCAATTACATCCCATTGCATTCCTATCCCAAAACCTTTTACCGGCTGAGATGAACTATACAGTGGCAGAAAAAGAACTGTTGGCTATTTGTCTCGCCTTTAAAGAATGGCACCATTATCTTCTAGGTGCAAAACATACAGTGACTGTCTATACTGTATATCGTAGCCTCCAATTTTTACGATGTGCTCGAGCTTTGACACCTCGACAGTTACGTTGGACCTTATTCTTTGCAGAATTTAATTTTGTAATAACGTTCAGACCTGGCAAAATAAATAACAAAGCAGATGCTTTATCTAGATGCGAAACAGCAGAAGAAAAAACAAAAAAGGCAATTACACCTCCATCCATAATTCCAAAAGAACAAATTATCGGAGTTACCATGTCTGAACAATTTTTTCAAGACATAAGAAAAAGTATGCAGTTAAAACAGATCTTAATTTGGCAACAAAAAGTCAAAGATAGAACTATTATTCAAGGATTACTGTTTCAAAAAACACTCCTATACATTCCATCAAAATCATTACAAAAACAAGTCTTACAATGGTGTCACACAAAACCATTAGCTGGACATCCAGGAATAGCAAAAACCCAAGAGCATGTCCAAAGACATTTCTGGTGGCCTACCTGGAGACAAGATGTTATCCAATATATAACTCAATGTGACGTTTGTGCTCAAGCTAAAGGAGATCATAGCGCCAAAAAGGATTATTGCAGCCCCTTCCTACTCCAACGCGGCTCTGGGAAGATATATCCATGGACTTTATTACGGACTTACCCAAGGATCAAGGGAAAACCACCATTTTAGTGGTGGTCGACAGACTGTCAAAGATGGCTCACTTTATTGCTTGTGAGAAAATGCCAACAGCAACTCAGTTAGTAACCTTACTGGTTCAAAACATAGTAAGATTACATGGCTTGCCTCACACTATTACTTCCGATTGAGGGGCACAATTTACGTCAAAAGTATGGAAAGCTTGGTGCGACACTTTACAGATAAAAAGAGACTTGTCCACAAGTTTCCATCCGGAATCGGATGGCCAAACAGAGCAAGTGCACCAGGTATTAAAACAATATCTACGATGCTATTTATTTAAACAACAAGGCTCATGGGTGAATCTCCTCTGGGAAGCTGAATTCGCCTACAATAATTTAAAGCATGCTTTCACGAACATGCCACCATTCTTCGCAAATCAGGGCTGTCATCCACATTATGCTCCATTGCTGTTAGCACAACCTCAAACTAATATACTATCTTTGGACTCTAGATTACAAGGAATGACTGCTATTATAAAACATTTGCAAAGAAACGTACAGAAAGCAAAAACAAACTATAAAAGATTTGCTGATAGAAAAAGAAAAATAGGACCAAAGTACAAGACTGGTGACTTCGTCTGGCTCTGTACAAGAAATTTTCAGTTCAAAAAGAAATATAAATTCCATCCACGATTTATTGGACCGTTTGAGATCGAAAAATGTGTAAATCCAGTAGCATTTAAATTAAAATTACCAAGCTCCATGAAATCTATCCTGTGTTTCACACTTCGTTGTTAAAACCAGCAAAGACCAAACAACAAGCTGGTCCACCACCTCTCCTCGTTGGAGATCATGAAGAATATGAAGTACAGTAAACGCATACAAGGAAAATTGTGGTATTTGGTTTCATGGAAAGGCTATGGTCCAGATGAAGACTCATGGGAACCAAGTGATGCTATTCATGCACCACGTTTGATACGTAAATTTCACAGACAGCATCCAGAGGCTCTCACATGACTGGCAGTGTGAGCACTTTTGATGGGGTGGACTGTCATGATTCTGCCACGTCAGTTTCCTGGTGCACCTTGTCTGGCACCTGTTTACTGTTTTCTATTGTTTTTACCAATGCTTGTTGTGACTTTGCCATTTGTCTGTGCCAATGCTTGTTGCAGACTATGATGTTATCAAGGCCTATTGTCCCTTCTCAGCTCCAGTAGTTTACCTGTGAGCTGGAATCTGGAAGCTTCTTCCTGAGCCCTTTAAATAGGGGCCACACCCTGTTCTCATTGCTGGTTATTGAGAACCCTGAACTTGAGCAGCAGCTGTTCCTGTTCTCCAGTTGCTGAAAGAAGATTCCGGTTGCAGCAAGGAGACTTCTGTTTTCTTTTCCCAGGTTGTAGATCCTCTCTCAGCTACAATCAGGTAGGATCGTTCCTTTCTTAACCAACAGCATCGTGAAAGGAACTACGTGCTGTTTTTGTTATTTGCTGTTTTTGTTATTTTGCATTTTGAAAGAAAGTTGCATATTGCGCTGAAGCGCTCTTTGAGCATTTACATGTTTGGCAATTTTGGCACTTTGTACATCGCGCTGAAGCGCTCTTTGGTCATTTACATGTTTGGTGATTTTGGCACTTTGTATATCACGCTGAAGTGCTCTTTGGTCATTTACATGTTTGGTGATTTTTGCACTGTTGTACATCGCACTGAAGCGTTCTTTGGTCATTTACATGTTTGGTGATTTTGGCATTTTGTATATCGGGCTGAAGTGCTCTTTGGTCATTTTCATGTTTGGTGATTTTGGCAACTTGGCACATCGCCCTGAAGCGCTCTTTGGGCATTTACATATTGATGACTCTGGCATTTTGTGCACATCGCGCTGAAGCGCTCTTGGGGGGATTTGCAAACCCGATGACTTTGGCATTGTGTCACATCGCGCTGAAGCGCTCTTTGAACATTTGCATATTTGGACTCAGTGTATCGCAACTCTGATACATAGCGCTGAAGCTCTCCCTTGGGCATTTGAATATTAATCTGCCTCATTAGCATATGTAATGTGTTGTGTATTGCAAAAGGTTGTTGGAAGTACCACTGTGATATTTAACAGTGGTTAAAGCACATCATTACGGAAACATTGTGTCTAAAGCCAAGTGGCTCTTTTTATGAATGTGTGCTTCGTTTTGAAACATGGTTGTTTAGCCATAACATTGTATCCTTGAGAATTATAGGAACAGAAATTGCCAGTGAAGCCTGAGAGGACGTACACAACGACTGTTCTATGCATGACCTGCTTTTCTTTTACAGGTATGTTGTCATTGTTTAACCCATGTTAAATATAGTCAAAGAGTTTACTAAGCACGAAAGGAAAGCTAATCAAGGACAACGTCTCGTTCCAGGTCTCTCTCCCCGCAGTACCCTCCCTAATTCCCTTCCCCCCGTCTAGCCACTTTGATACTCAGTGCAGTTAAGCTTGAGTCAAGGCTGCTGGAAGGTGGGCTTCTTGAGGGTACTGCTCCTGAGGAACCCAATGGAATTTTACCAGTTCTGACATGTGCCAGGAGGCGTGTTTGCAGAGTGGTAGAGAAAGGAGGTGCAGCATCTGAAGTCCTCTCAGCAATCGCGCTCTGTGTGACTTACTGAAGGTAACAGTAAGGGCTTGTTGGCCCCCAAGGACCCTCAACATCCAAGGGGACTTCATCCCCCAACCAGCAGTGCACTAAGAGGCACGTTTGCAGAGTGGTTCAGAAAGGGGTTGTGGCCTCTAAAGACCTCTCAGCATTCCCGCTGTGTGGGACTTACTGGAGGTAAAAGGAGGGTTTGTTGGCCCCCAAGGACCCTCTGTAGCCAAGGAGACTTCATCCCACAACCAGCAGTGCACCAGGAGGCGTGTTTGCAGAGTGGTGGAGAAAGGGGGCATGGCCTCCAAAGTCCTATCTGCAATCATTCTGTGTGGGACTTACTGGAGGTAACAGGAGGGCTTGTTGGCCCCCAAGAACCCTCAGCATCCAAGGGGACTTAACCTCCCAGCCAGCAGTGCGCCAGGAAGCACATTTGCAAAGTGGTGAAGAAAGGGGACGTGACCTCCGAAAACCTCTCAGCAATCCTGCTTTTTGGGACTTACTGGAGGTAACCGGAGGGCTTGTTGGTACCCAAGGACCCTCAGCATCCATGGGGACTCCATCGCCCAACCAGCAGTGCACCAGGAGGCGCATTTGCAGAGTGGTGAAGAAAGGGGGCGTGGCCTCCAAAGACCTCTCCGCAATCCCGCTGTTTGGGATTACTGGAGGTAACAAGAGGGGTTGTTGGCACCCAAGGGACCTTTCAAGCCAAGGGAACTTCATTCCCTAACCAGTTGTGCGCCAGGAGGCGTGTTTGCAAAGTGGTGGTGAAAGGGGGCGAGGCCTCAGGTGACTTGCCGATCTTTTATTTTTTTTTAATTTATTCGTGGAAGGGGGTAGCATGTCCCCCCTTTCCTGGGTCAATTTCAGCCTCGGGGACCCCATCCCCATCCCCAGGGCCAGGCTTATTTTGAATCGAGGAGGGGGGCAGCGCGGCCCCTGGCCAATTTCGGCCCTGGGAACCCCATCCCCCGGAGCCTGGCCTATTAAATTATTTTTTTTATAAAGCTCAAGGGAGGTGGGTCGAGCGGCCCCCCTCCCAGGCTGATTTCGGACCTGGGGACCCCATCCCCCTGGGCCCGGCCTCTTTTTTTTTTTATTTCAATAAATAAATAATGGGAGGGGGCCACGCGGCCCTTCCTCCTAGGCCGATTTCTGATCCAGTGACCACATTCCCCGGGCCCGGCCTTTTTATGTATTTATTATTTTGGCTCAGCGGGGTACCTGTGGGACCCCCTCAAGAGGCCAAGGGAGTCAAGGTGTTTCTACGCTGCCCCCTTTTCTTTTTTTTTTAAGTGACTCCATTCAACCGAGTCACATGATGGCTGCCAGCACTTCCTGGTTTGAAGTGTTGGCAGCCAATCAAATCTCAGCACAAGATTGTGAGGGGTTGCGGATCCTCCACGTCCCCTACATATACAAATTTGGATTTACCGTAATATTTCGAAAACTGCTGTACAGATTTACACCAATTAACAAAAAAGTCCCTTTCTGTACCAACAGCTACCTCTCTGCCAAATTTGGTGTAATTCCGTTCAGCAGTTCGGGCTGTAGCCGTGTCTAAAGTTCCTATGCAAATTAACATGGGGAAAACACGTTTTAGGACCCCCCCCTTTTCCTTGCCCCCGCTTGGCGGATCACCCTGAAATTTTCAAGACAGCAGCTGAAGTGAGTGGCAAACTAGTTTTGAAACTTTTGTGAGGATTCATGAAACGACGCCTTAGTTATTGGCAAATGAAAAAATGTTCTTCCTATGGAAACTAGGTCCTAACTATACCTACCTACTGGCGACCAACAGTAGATTTTATATATATATATATATATCTCCAAACGACCACCTCCTTAAAAGCAATCGTCAAGGCCACAGCGGGGAATATTGCGAGAGACTCTTTATTCACCGCTTACAGCTTTGCATAATGCATTTCGGCATGTCCGCCTTCATCAGATGTTGCTGTTACCACGTTGTCACCTCCTCCCTCCTTTGAACTTCCTGTGGCGCTCCCATTGGTGGGAGATCAGCTGATCCTGCTGCATTGAGGACTAAGCAGTCAAATGAGAGACTACAGTTCCCATCATGCATCAGATTAGGTAAGTGCGGCAGCAGGAATCGATGTTGCTCATGTGAGTGCTGTTGTTTGCCAAGCAAAGGGGGGGGCCGTGTAGCAGCTGGTGATCACGTAATTGATGGTGTTCAGGGCTCCCTCAAGTCCCCTACGTCCAGCCCCAAAATTGAAACAAACCGGGCCGTGAGGTTAGCTGGAATCAAGCTCACCTCCCCGTGCAGTCATGGGCTGCCGATGGCAGCAGCCACTGGCGTGGTTCGTTCTCGAGGCGGTCCTGGATGAATCAATACCTTGATTAAGAACAGTCCATGTGCCAGTGTTATCCAGGACGCTTGATAGACGGGGCCTTGTTTCGCGTTACAGGCAAGTGCGACAAAATATCTCCAAACGACCACCTCCTTAAAAGCAATCGACAAGGCCACAGTGGGGTATATTGCCGGAGACTCTTTATTCACCGGTTACAGCTTTGCATAATGCATTTCGGCATGTCCGCCTTCATCAGATGCTGCTGTTACCACGTTGTCACCTCCTCCCTCCTTTGAACTTCCTGTGGCGCTCCCATTGGTGGGAGATCAGCTGATCCTGCTGCATTGAGGACTAAGCAGTCAAATGAGAGACTACAGTTCCCAGCATTCATCAGATTAGGTAAGTGCGGCAGCAGGAATCGATGTTGCTCATGTGAGTGCTGTTGTTTGCCAAGCAAAGGGGGGGCCGTGTAGCAGCTGGTGATCACGTAATTGATGGTGTTCAGGGCTCCCTCAAGTCCCCTACGTCCAGCCCCAAAATTGAAACAAACCGGGCCGTGAGGTTAGCTGGAATCAAGCTCACTTCCCCGTGCAGTCACAGGCTGCCGATGGCAGCAGCCACTGGCGTGGTTCGTTCTCGAGGCGGTCCTGGATGAATCAATACCTTGATTAAGAACAGTCCATGTGCCAGTGTTATCCAGGACGCTTGATAGACTGGGCCTTGTTTTGCGTTACTGGCAAGCGCGACAAAATATCTCCAAACGACCACCTCCTTAAAAGCAATTGACAGGGCCACAGCGGGGAATATTGCGGGAGACTCTTTATTCACCGGTTACAGCTTTGCATAATGCATTTCGGCATGTCCGCCTTCATCAGATGCTGCTGTTCCCACCAGCTAGTGCTATATATATATATATATATATATATATATATATATATATATATATATATATTCAAACTGCAGCCGCTCCTTCCGGACCGCTGGGACCCATGGAGAGTGGCGCGCACACCGGCGGAGCACACCGGTAATCCAATATCCTACAGTTGCAAAGTCAGCGCGCTCTCAGTAACACACACGACTCCGTATAGATGCCCAAACACCGTTTAATCCACAACGCGTTTCGGTTCCAAAGAACCTTGATCACGTGAATTTTACACCAAATCAGAGGGACTCAAATAGTTCATAATATAAACAGTGAAAAAGGACAAGTGAGCAATAATCATAGCGGACATGTTGGAATGGCACAGAAGTCCTGAAAAGTATACAAAACTTAATACAGTCGAGTTTAAAAATATATACATCTATGTGTCACATGTTAAATACATTTTACATAGTGTATGAGAAAACAAAAATCATTGTGCCAGAGCAGGCCCTAGGTATCAGTACCTGTTATCAGCGCCAAGTAATGATCGGCGTGTAAACAAAACTTTATTACTGCCCTAATTGCAGACAAAAGTAAAAATAAGTATACATGATGTTACTGCATATTAAATGAATGCTAATCCAAGTGGACAACATCCTCCTTCTGACACCGCAGCCCCATCAAAACAATCTGTGCCATGTAACAGTGCTAACTCGTAAATGCCAAGATTCATCGGCACAATATCATGGACAAGCGTCCTAGGCAAAGACTACTGATCACATAACGGGCAAGTTATGTGATCAGTAGTCTTTGCCTAGGACGCTTGTCCATGATATTGTGCCGATGAATCTTGGCATTTACGAGTTAGCACTGTTACATGGCACAGATTGTTTTGATGGGGCTGCGTGTCAGAAGAGGATGTTGTCCACTTGGATTAGCATTCATTTAATATGCAGTAACATCATGTATACTTATTTTTACTTTTGTCTGCAATTAGAGCAGTAATAAAGTTTTGTTTACACGCCGATCATTACTTGGCGCTGATAACAGGTACTGATACCTAGGGCCGTTCTGGCACAATGATTTTTGTTTTCTCATACACTATGTAAAATGTATTTAACATGTGACACATAGATGTATATATTTTTAAACTCGACTGTATTAAGTTTTGTATACTTTTCAGGACTTCTGTGCCATTCCAACATGTCCACTATGATTATTGCTCACTTGTCCTTTTTCACTGTTTATATTATGAACTATTTGAGTCCCTCTGATTTGGTGTAAAATTCACGTGATCAAGGTTCTTTGGAACCGAAACGCGTTGTGGATTAAACGGTGTTTGGGCATCTATACGGAGTCGTGTGTGTTACTGAGAGCGCGCTGACTTTGCAACTGTAGGATATATATATATATATATATATATATATATATATAGCACTAGCTAATCCCATAAATAAAGACTTTGCTGTATAAATTGCAAAAGACTTTGTTCCTTTCTAGCTCAGCGTGGATGGCACTGTGCTAATCCAGTGCTTAAAACGTGTGGTAGAAAATCACATCCAGTAACCTCATGATGCTGTCTTAAAATTCGACCTTTAACTAGCATTGCCTCTACCTCAACTACAAAGCCCTATTTTGTTGAGATCTTCATAATTTTTATTGAATTGACAATATTCTTTTTAATCTCGATTTGAAACTTTATAGAATGCACATATTTATTCTATTTTGGTGTGTGATCTGATGGCAGTTGGGGTGACACTTGGATGCATAAATTGATTTACTGCCAGAACCGCCGTGGTGAAGATGGAAATATTTTCCTATCGGCCTGAAAAGGCTGTCAATTATTCAATTGAAGGCATGGAGTCATTCAGACTTAAACCTGTGGTAATGTATGAAATTTAAACAACGGCAGTGGCGAGGGACAGAAAGATGGCGAATATGGCACCTCTGTTTGGAAACACAGAGGCCATGTATTTCACAAAGGACTGCATGCACCTAGCCAGCGTGTAAGTTACATCAGGCACTTTTCGTTTTCCTTCTATATAAGATGAAATGCAGAATTGTCTGTGAGAGACTTTAACAACGAAGTATAAAAGTGAAAAACGAAATGTGCACTATATGGTTGAAGCAAGAAAAACACACGCTGACATGGCAGCCAGTGAAACTGGTATTTTGACCAAGAACTCTGACAGTCCTTTGTCGCTGGCCATGTTTCTGTGATTCTCCAATGAAACCAACTTGGATGTAATTTAAACATGTGTTATGTTTGATGTCGTGATGATAAGCACCGAGGAAGGCTGTGTGCCGAAATGTATTTGCTTACAATAAATCAAATAGATGTCCTATGTAGCTTGGATTATTTACACGTGATGTCGCATATATATATATATATATATATATATATATATATATATATATATATATATAGCTACAGCCATTTTAGGACTCGGGAACTCAGTCCCCTCTCTTGTAAAACGATTTTAAAATACTTATAGAGGGGCAGGGTAGGAATACCCTGACTCCCTAGGTCTGATGGAGGAGTCCCAGAGGGAACCACCTTTGGCCTAAAACGAAATTTTTTTTAATAGCAGTATTGCAGATCCATGGATGATCCCTCGTACCTCTAACAAAAAAAAGGCGGGCTTCCACCCTTCTGATTTTTAAGGCCCCCCCATGTGGGCCAGGTCCTGGGGGGGTCGGCGCATGACAATTTAAGGGGAGGGAGGAGTGCACCCCTATCCCAAGCCTGTTCCAGGCTCCAGAAACCCCATCCCGAAGGCCAATTCATTTATTATGATGAGTGGGGCCCCCTCCCAAAGCCTCTGTAAGGCCCCATGAGCCCCATTCCCTGGGGCCAATTAATTTATTGTTGGTGGACATGCGGTCTCCCCTCCCCAAGCCTCTGTAAAGCTTGCAAGGCCCCGTGGACCCCATCCCTAGGGACCAAATTAATCTTTTGGAGACGGGGTGCATGGCGCCCCCCCCCCTTAAGCCTGAGGGAGGCCCCAGGGACCCCATCCCCTCTGGACCTGAAGCAAGCAGTGTCCTGGGGCCCCCATCGCTCGAGACACTGCTGTTACCTTCCTTGGAGAGTAGAGGCAGAGAATCCAATTTTAATTTCATGCCCGCACTCTTACGGGCAGGGAACACAACTTTGCTCCTGCCAGACGGAATTAAAGAACAAAAGCTGCTCCCGCCTGGGTGGGAGTAAAGTGTAAGTGCTGGTTCTCATCAGTCCAGAGATGGATGCTGGGTGGGAAGCCAGCAAGGGCTATGGGGCCGTGGGGCTCCCCCTGCAGTACCCAATGATGGGCATGTTGTGGATGCCCCGTGTGGGCACTGGGGCACCCACTGTAAAATAATGGCCAGCTACCTCCAGCACCCTGTCTAGGTGCTAGCTAGGGAGCTAGCAGAGGCTGCGGGAGCCTTATAGCCCCCCCACAGCCTCAAAGTTATTACAAAGTGTGGGTGTCCCTGGTGTGATCGGGACACCCATTAAAAAAGAGAAAAAAAAGAATAATAGATGAGTAGTAGGAGCCGCTCATTTATTATTCACTGCTCCAAGCAAGGAGCACCCCATAATGTCCTGTTCAGGCTTTTTAATTATATATCTGGATCCTGGTGGTGCCCCTAGAAGGGGTAGGGGCACCGTGAAGCATTTTTATAAGCTGTGGGGGTCTGCAGGAGCACAGCAGCCCCCCAGCAACATTACAAAACACACATTAAGTCTCCTGGGTCATTGAATCCATGACTCTAGGAGTGCTTACCGTCTTTTTTGTAAAGCTCTACTACCTGGGGCCTTATGCTCTTCAGCTGGATTTGTTAGACTTACCTTTTAATGGCTGTCTTCTTTTTGGAGCAAGAGAAGGAGCGGAGTAGGTCCTGGAAAGTCACAGTTACGTATGGACACTTTCCTTCCTCTTTTGTAGAGCTGGTTTCTCTGGTGAGGAAGTTGCAGAGGCTGTATCAGGAGGCTGATGGTTAGCGGAGGACCTGGCCATTTAGGAGATGCTCATTTGTTGTACATGTATATAACCTTCATGCACTCGCTAGTACTGAAGGGGAAATTGTGTCTTTGGGGACTCCTGGTGCAGCATCTGAGGTTCCGTCTGGTTCACTTTATGTTCCTTTTCACCAGTCTAGTGCAGTGTGTTGTGGATAAGAAGGGTGTTACGTCTGGTGTTAACCCCGGTGTTTTCACCTCCTTTGTCCCTCATGTTCTTGGGGACCATGCCCTAGTTCTAGGTGGAGTCCTGTTGTTGGTCAAGCTTTCTTGCATGGGCATAGGGTGCGATGGTTTGCCTTGTTTCTTTGTCCTTCCCACAATTCATCCTAGTGATAGTATTCTTAAATTAGTTGTTTATATATTTTTGAGGGATGACCTCCTTGTTTCGAAATTTGGGAGCTGTGTTCCTCCGCCCTGTATTGTGTTGGTCGCTGCATCCTGTGACAGGCTGGTTCGGTCATGTTTTGAGTTTTATGCTGTCCTTCAGTCTGTCATGGTGCACTTCTGGTGTTGCTTGGTGTCTACAAATGGTGTCTGTGTTTGGCTGTTTTATTTTGACCTTCCTTTGTCCTTGCCTCCTTTCCATTCATGTGCTGAAAGTCTGGAACATGGCAGCCTTCCTTTTTTTGGGGGGGGTGACTTTCATTTCTATTGCCTTTGTTGGCATTGCTCTATTGTTTCATTGGTTCTGCGGTATTGGTTGTCGATGTCTAGGCGTTTTACTTTTTCTTCCATGTTTTACTTTGTTAGGGTTGGGCTAGTGCTCAGGGGCGGGGGCAGATAGGCTTCTGCCTTGCTTTGTGGATGTTGCTGTTTGCTATGCTATCATTTTGAGTTGCTGTGTCCTCAGCATACACTTCTGTCTGCCAGCTCGTGGGATTGGATGGCAGTGACTGACTCTAGCCATTTTTTATCCTCAGACCCTCCTCCATGGGGTACTGCTTTTTGGTATTAGAGTCATGAGGTGAGAAATCTGCAGGTAGACGTATCCATCTGAATAAAATGTTGCTTACTTTAAGTAACAATATTTTTGGTCTACCAGCAAATTCCTCACTGAACCTAGCCACATACCAACCCATCCACAGCATCGGTTGTCATGCTGTGGGTGGGTTTTGTTGTGCATTGTATTCCTTTGAATTCACCAGGCCTGTAATGCATCAGAGCACCAGGTGGCGCTATATATGGCATGGCAATCCATGCCATGGTACATCCAGAGCTCACTTGGAGGCATGGCTCCTAGGCCTGGGCGGAAAACTATGCTACGCTCACGTAGTTTGCGCAACTACGCGCTACGCGAATTGCACGTAGCACAGTGCAAAAACGCGTAGCGTAGCAGGCATTTTTTGCTTGCTCGCGGTCCTCAACGTCAAGTTGGCGACCGCGAGCGAGCAAAATGACATCCCGGCGAGACTTTTTCCTCGTTCGCGATCAGCAACATCAAGTTGCCGATCGCGAGCATGGAAAATAAACCTCCCGGCGAGATTCTCAACGCGGGGAGGTCAGGTTTCTCATTGCGAGTGGTCGCGTATGCTCGCGACCGCTCGCGATGAGAAACTACCAGTCCGCGTTGAGAAAACTGCCGCTCGAGTACAAATCTACTCGAGCGGCAGAAAACGACTGCTTGCACTGTGCAAGATGCCGTTTGCAATGATTGCACAGGGCGGACAAGCATCCGGCACTGTGCAATCATTGCGAACAGCATTTCCTACCGCACTACGCAGTTCGCGTAGTGCTACGCGTAGCTCGCGTAGTGCGAAGTGCACTTCGCGTAGCTACGCGTAGCGCTCCTACGCGAACTACGCCCAGGGTTAAATTGGCTCCCCCTGTTCACGTAGTAGAGGTATTCCAAAGTTATTGGGATGAGTCTGGCGTCTTGAGAATAGTCATGAGGTGAGTAATCTGTACGTAGATGGGGTATCCCTCGAAAGATCATTGCCATTTGTAAGTAACTCTTTCTTCTTATAAAAAGTAATGTCGTTGAGTTTATTTGTAGTTTGCTAGCACTCTTTATTCATTGTTTTAATATAATCTATATTTCAGTATTGCTTGAAGCGGAAGACTCCTGCAGTCCACAAAGAGCTGTTCCTGTTTGTTCAGAGCTAAACAAAAAACAGGCACCCTGTAGTCCAAACTCACCTGTAAAGTCAGATAAGCAGAACTATAGCAACAAACAAGAGCCTCCAGCTGCAGTCAGCGTAAACCCTCACAATGTAAGCGAGTTTCACAACAATGAAGGAAGTGAATGGAAGTTGCAAAATATATCAGTAGTACCAGCATCCTTGCCCACTCGAGAGAAGAAGGCAAGCGAACAGGGGGCACAGAAAAGAGCTACAGCAGCTGAGTCTAGGGAATCACCTAGTCCGTCAAAAAGCTGGAAAAACCTAAGCTGCAGACCAGATAGAAAATATGTAGATGATCCAGACCCCCTAACCAGCTTTATTATGCTCAGAACTAAACAAATTTCATTGAAGGCAGAGCAAAAGGTTACCCAGGGAAATTCTGGACTTGGTAAGTGTTGCATTTTTTTAAATGTCTATATAACAGCGCCCTTTATCGAACCTGCCCCTCAACAGCACACACTGGCTTCAGAAAAAGTGAAATATTCATGTTATATTTTATTTGATCACACCCAACTTCAGGCAGTCAACAATATAGTATTAAACTCCTCAGGAAAGACAGGATCCTGGGATTTGGGAAGGGATGAGGACGGAGGAGGTGGGAATGTTGGAGGGGAAAATGCAGATGTAAAGCTAGAAAGAGGGAAGGAATACTAAGAGGGGAAATGCAAAAAGCAAAAGGAGAAATAATACATTACACCCCTAATCAGCAAGTCTCTCAGAAAACCTTTCCTGGCACACACATCACAACTAGCATTTGAAGATTATGCCACCTCTGTTGTGTCTTTAATACTCTAATGGAAGTTCTGTGCTGCACCCATGTTTTAAAAAACATAGGGCCTGATTCACAAAGGTAAACTTAGACCTGAAGTCTAACTTTTGACATGAAGTCTAAGTTTAGACCTGAAGTCCAAGTTTAGACCAAAAATCTAACTTAGACAAAAAAAGTCTAACTTTACTACTTTTCGGTATTCACAAAGGTAAGTTACTACCTGTAACTTTACTAGTAGTAAGTTTACTAGAAGTAACTTTACTACTAGTAACTTTACTGCTAGTAAGTTTACTAGTTGTAAACTTACTAGTAGTAATTTACCTTTTGGAATATTGAAACATAGTAAAGTTAGATTTTTGGTCTAAATTAGACTTTAGGTCTAACCTTAGACTTCAGGTCTAAACTTAGACTTCAGGTGTAAAGTTATACTTCAGGTCTAAAGTTAGACTTTTGGTCTAACTTTACCTTTGTGAATCCGGCCCCTGAAGTCTAGTTTTAGACCTCAAGTTTAACTTTAGATCTAAAGTCTAAGTTTAGATCTAAAGTCTAAGTTTAGACATAAAGTCTAACTTTAGTCCTGAAGTCTAACTTTAGACCTGAAGTCTAACTTTAGACTTCAGGTCTAAACTTAGGTCTAAACTTAGACTTCAGGTCTAAAGATAGACTTTAGGTCTAAACTTAGACTTCAGGTCTAAGTTTACCTTTGTGAAGTAGGCCCGTATTGTAGGCCACCTTGGAATACCTCAGTTCCCACAGTGCTTGTTTTTCCTCTGTCTGTACTGGGTGAGAGAGTTATAATCCAGAAATAGCAGTATTCTGCCTACAGCAAGAATAAATTACTTTATCCAATATTTATAAAAACCAAATAATGCAGCCTCTTCTTCACCTAACCAAGGCAGGTTTGAGTGCTCCTTTGTTAGAGTCCACATAGCAGCGATATTAAGATTCAGAAGACCTGATAATGGCCTATTCTTGTTTGCTCAAAGGATCATCACACAATTCATGAAAACTGTTTTCAGAGCATTAAAGCCTTCCCCCTCCCAACGCTGTCCGGTGCCTTTGGAACTGAACACAGTGCTCAGTCAGCTAATGTTGCCGCTCTTTGAGCCTATCGATAAGGGCAGGCATATCTCAAATATTCCGCAAGGAAGACAATACTCCTCCCTCCTCTGACATCAGCATGCTGAGTGGGGGATCTCTAAGCCTTCACGCAAGACAAGGTCACTTTGCGCACCAACCCAAAGTTCATTCCCTAAGTAGCCTCCGACTACAACTCGAAGAAATCTGTCATTGTTTGAACATTCTCCCTAAATCCATTGACGTCAGCTGAGAGGGCACTGCATTCCCGTGGATGTTTGTAGATGCATCAGATTTTACATAGAACCAAAGATATACATTCAGCCAAACAACTATTCATCTCTTTGGCTACCCAGGCAGAGGCTGCCCTCTGCCCAAGCTGGGCTTTGCCCCTGGCTCTCATCCTGATTTACCACAAGAAAGCAAAGTGCCTTCTTGAAGATAAGGTGAAGGCACATTGCATCAGAAGCATATCAACGACAGCTGCAATTTGTGTGGGAGTGCTGCTCTTGGACATCTTTCGAGCATCTACGTGAAAAGAAGGCACACATTCACCAAGCACTACTGACTGGGTTTGTATGCAGCAGCTGATTCTTCCAGGAACTCCCTCACACATGACAGGTGATAAAAAGCTGTGCTATGGTGCAGGGACGCAACTAGACCCGAGCTTCTGGGGGGGCTAACACTCCCAGCCAGGGCTGGCTCTAGCACTGGTCGCACATGGTGCAAGTCTTTTTTTTTTTTTTTTATATATTTTTATTAATTTCAAATTTTGAAAGTCACAGACATTAATAAATAAATAGTACAGCCATTCGTAGAGTATCCTCATAATATCAAGGAATGTACAGTTTTCAGTCACTGAGTTCAAAAGTTTGCGCCCTATATTGCCGTATTTCCATTTCTACAGTTGGGGAAAAACACAGATCCCCCCGATACACATTCCATTTGCCCCATTTGTTGTCCCATTTCTTAGGGCATCCCCTCGATTTAAAAACCTCCTTCTCGGCGATCATGCACTTATCTAGTTCCATTGCCCATACCCTGTGTGATGGTCTCTCTGCCACTCCCCAATTTTTAGCTATTTCACGTTTTACTAAGGTGAACCCCAACGTAGCCGGTTGTTGTTCCACCTCCGTGAGGTCAGTCGCCTCCCAAATGTTGAGGAGCCCGAGTGGTGGTGTAAGGGTTAGTTCCTTCCCTAGTGCATCCTGTATATGTTTTGTCGCTTCGTCCCATATGGGTCGTACGATCGGACAGTCCCAGATAGTGTGGAAAAAGGTTGCGTCTTGGCGGCAGCCCAGCAAGCATAGCGAGTCTGGTCTCGAACCTATTTTCGCTAACGTGATCCCTGTTAGATACGTTCTGTGTAGGATTTTGAGTTGTATCAAACGGAAACGGAGGGTGATAGCCGCTTCCCTTGGGGACATCAGCGCCGCCTGCCAGTACTCATCTTTGATGGGTCCTAGATCAGTTTGCCATTTTTCTCGGAGCACCTGAAACGGGTCTGGCAGGTTATTACACAGTTTTCGGTATGTTAATGAGATTGCTTTATTTAAAATTGGCTCGGACAGCAGCCGATCCTCAAGAGGGGACGACTCGGGCAACTTGCTCATGTCCGGGAGTGCGGCAGCTAATGCATGGCGGATCTGTAAGTATCGAAAGACCTCCTCTTGAGCCAGGTCATATTTCTCCCTCAGTTCCCCAAATTTAAGGATTTTGCCCTTTTTCACTAGGTGCCCTATAGTGGAAATTCCGATAGTATCCCACTTATCGAACCCAGGCTGATTGCATAACAGTCCCAGTTTTTGGGAAGACCATAGTGGTGTGGCTTGAGTCATTACATTTGACCATCCAAGGCGTTTAGTCGCCTGGTGCCAAATCTCTACTGTATGGGCCGTTGGGCCAATATATCGTCCTTTCTGGACTTTCGTATAGAGAGCCCCAATGCATCCCTCACGACCCATCTGGTATCTGTCGAGCATGTAGGCCGGGTCCACCAGGGAACGATGTATCCAGTGGTTTACTGCCAGCAACAGTCTTTTTTGGTGCCCCTCCCCCGTTTCCTCCTTTTCCGTGAATTTCCTCACTACCACTCTCCAACAATGCGCCTCATCTCTCTATAGCACCTTTCTGACAAACATTTCATTTTTTTATAACGCTACTCATAGTTTACTCCCACTCAGTTCTGTGATCTGCATGGTACACGTTCTTTGTAGCAAGCACATTCCCCCTCTGCGCTGTGTGGGTGACAGGAGGGCCCATGTGAGTGCATGGTGAGCGATGCAACAGTGTGAGAGTAGGGTAAGAGGAGTGACTGCAGGGTGAGTGAGGTGACCATATGAATTTGGGTGCGGATGTAACTGCAGACTGGGACGAATGAACGCATGGTTAGTGATGGGCTTGTTTGAGTGAGATTACAGATTGAGCAGTGAGGGGGACAGGTGAGTGAAGTGTTACATGAGTGCAGGGTGAGTAGTGTTCTCATGTGACTGCAGGATGGGGTACAGGGTGAACAACGCAAGTGCATTGTGAGTGCAGAGTGAGCGGGTGAAGGGTGAGAGTGCATGGTGATCAGTGTGAGTGCATTGTGATTGCTGTGAGTGCAGGGTGAGCGTGAAAGTGAAGGGCGAGAATGAGGAGTGAGTTGTCAAAATGCAAGGTGCATTCCCAGACACTTGAAGTAACTCAGCATGTTATTGACGGCGGCGTAAGGTTTGAGATATAAGTTAAACTATTGCTATTATGGCATTAATCAGGGATCAAGGGTGGAGGAAATAAATAATGTGCTGATCCTGCAACAGACTTCCAGTCTTATGGTTTGGGTTGCCAGCTCAGTATTTTGATGTCCCAGACGGTACAAAAATAAGCAGTCACCTAAAGCCGTATTTTCAGCACTTATCTGTGCATACTTCGAACAGCAAATATAAATAGAAAGCACATTTAATTGGGTTCTAGGACTGCCTGAATGATCCATTACTGACAATTAAAGGGAACAAAGACAGAAAAGTCAAATTACAAACGGATACATAATTTTTTATTTATATCTCTATTTAGTGTCAAGACGAGGTCTTTGCAGGCTCTTTAAACAACACATGGCAGGCATTTTTCTTTGGCAACCCTACTTTATACTCCTCTTCATGAAAAGCATTCCCACACTACGGCAGTAAATGTAAAATACAAATGTAAGGAATAGGCAGAGTGGTGGCCCAAGGGGTACTGGAACCAAAAAAAAAACTAAGCCTCTGTAACCAGTTTACAAAGGTATGTAAATATGCAAATGGTCTTTAAAGCCCTGTGAAAAACTCGGACGTGCCGGAGATAAGACTCCAGATACTGCCCAGCCGAGCCATAGCACCTCAAGCTGCAGCAGCCCGGGCTGAAACACACGACGGGGGGAGGCTGAAGCCCTTTTAGCCCTATGGGCGTTGCATGCCTGCTATGGTGGCCTTCAGAGGGAGTAGAGAGTTAAGCTTTTCCACATCATTGCCTAAAGTTAGTTGATAGAGGGATGTGCCACCAAACAAAGACCGTTGCTGGACCTATTGCCATTTTAACACTGTTTATTGCTTTTTTAAATGTGGCGGGATTCCCAGCCTGATGGTGAAGAATTACTCAAGCTTGTGAATCTTTGTAATATCCGGACACTGGAGAACTAGAGTTACAGGTAAGTATCTGATTTCTTGCATGTCTTGCAGCTGAAAAAAGCTGCTACTTTCCGGCTGGCCTCGTTAGATCACCCTCTTCTTTTCATCTGGACTGTTCCTCGTGCACAATACAGTGGATTCCCAGAGTTGCTGCAGGCGATGCTGTCGAGCTTCTAAGTGATGCAGCGGTGAGTCAAATGCCAGGGAAAGGTAGTGCCATACTCTTGCACCAGCTCCCTGCTGCCTGCCCCTGTAATCTTAGTAGAGGCTGTCCTACTGATGCTCCTTTTTGGGACAGGAATGTTTCCTACATGGTAAAATCTGAGTACCTTACTGCATGTGAAACTGGTATCTTCCCTTTTTGGCCCTGTTACCATGCTAGTCTAGCATGTGCAGAAAGGCCTAGCCCTGTTTCTGGTATGGCGTGGTCCAGAACTTTTTTGGTGACCTGGATGGATGTACATTACATGCTTTCATAGCAGGCATAGCACTAGAGTCCACACCCTGGGTAATTCACATAAAGCGGTAGTGACAGCGTAACAAGGTTTTTGTGAATTATTAATATGACCACACCTTTACATCTAAGGTTTTTTTAGAGCGCCCCAATTGTACATTTTGTCCACAAACAGGAACTATTATTTGCGCATGCAATAAAGACAAGTTAATCTGTTTTTTTTTGTCTTCATTCACATTCAGTTTAGGCTGCCCAGAGGCGTCTTAACCACCTGATTTAAGATGTTGCCCTATGGGGCTAGAGGAAATCCTCCCCGAAAGGCATACCTCTAACAGCAATTGGCCTAATCATTGGAGTTCTCTAACTTTGTGCTTTACCTTCATGTCGAAAAGCACGACCATAGATCACTACCCCTTCTATGATGCTGGCCCTCTAAGTCCATCATACACACATTCCACAGTCCTTGACCAGTTTTGGGTTTTGTGGTTCTGATTTCAACCAATTTACTTAAGTCTCTTGCCTAGCAATAAGTATCATATTTTTAAAAAAAAGCATTTCTTTAAGGCTGATACGAGTCAACCCTTTAACTGCATATCGACTCCAAACATTATCAAATTAAGGCTTGCCTCAATCTTCACTGCTAGGATTTCTGAAATTGTGTTACTTATTTCATGCTAAAATTTCCTAAGGCGGGATAGCTTACAAACATATGTACATCATTGGTGCTCTCCTCTTCGTATCTTTAGCACCTGGACACTTTGCCTACTGCGAACTTAGTCCGTTTTTTCGGTGTGGGTAGATCCTATGCAAAGTATATAAATGGTTCGTCTTTAGGGCGGCAGAATTCACTGTAGAATAAAGAAAAAATAGACATACTTGCCATAAATTGGGCTGCTCTGTGCTTGGCAAGTATCATTCTCAGGGATGCAGCGGGATCTTCAGCTTCTCCATCTCAGCTATTATTAATTCTCAGTACTAAGTTGATACCTCCTTTTTTTAATAGTTTGGTACCTTGTATCCTTTCTTCATATTTCTTGACTTCTTTTGTGCACCAGGGTTGATTAGACCATCAAGAGGCCAACTGAAGAAACTTCGCCCCGTTGCTTCTACCAGAGCTTTCCACGAGATGAGTTCAATGCCATCCTTCAATTGAACCCAGCATTTTATCCCTGCCTTCTTTATTGGGAGACTAAGCTTATCTTCTAGCAGGAGGTGCTAGATGGCCCGACTGCAAGATGGCTGCCGCGTAGCGAGGCTCCGCCGGCCAGGAAACAATATCTGTTACTTATCCTGCTTAATAAGGAACATTGCTCTTGCTCTGTCTACTATTGCTGCCCCATCAACTAGAGGTTTGTTTGAGCTGTCTTGGTCGAGGGGGGACTGTAGGAGACCCAGATTTCAGCGTTGCATCAGATAAGGCCTGCTTGAGCACCCGCGGAGCTCATGCGTCTGCACGCCCGGCCTGCCTGGCTCCTCACTGCGGACTGGTGATGAGTGTCGATACTGCTGGGGCTACGGTGCCTGGCCTCTTCTGTGTGCAGTGCTGCTGGAGCTGTGTGGGCAGATCGAGATGGCCCTAGGGCCGATTCAGAGGTGAGGTGGGGGCCGCGGGGGACTTGCCTGCTGTGCCTGAATCTGCGGCGTGAGGTACTAAACACAGCTGTGTTGGTGCTGCCGGCTGGCCTTCTCTCTTCTGCTCCTGACTCTTGAGACGGCGTGGCTGAATCCGCAAGCCGGCTTCCCCTGTGAGTCCGGCCTGCTTGTGCCCCCCAGTTGGGAACCTCTGGGGTATGGCGGGGCCCAGTGGACAGCACTGTGCCACGGCTGGATTCTTGTGCTTCCCGCACACGCCCCACCTGAGTTGAGGGCACAAGTTCAACCCCCTCACCTGAGCTAGGCTGAGTGGACGCTCTGGGCCCACTCTGGGTGTATCCACAAGTGGATGATGGCTAGGTCTGCTTGTGCTCCCTGCTGGTTGTACCTTGGGAGTGGCGGGACCAATTACATGTCACAACTCACCCCTGTGGTGCTGGTGACCCTGGGTGGCGCTAGATTTGGACTTCCTTACCATCACCATTAGAAAGCATGACAACAATCAAACTGAACATTCTTTTGCGCTGCGCCACCTCACACGCACTGTATAGTCAGACCCTGCGGCCCATGGACAAGATAGACAGGTTGGGGAAGAGCCCATGGATGCACATAGCATCCATTCAATGTTTCTAGATCTTAAACACAGCTTGAATACCATTGACTCGAAGATCGACTTCCTCGCTGACAGATTTGATCTTCTAAAGGAAAAAAGTAGACAAACATGAGGAGCGTCTTGAACAGCTTGAGAGCTGCATGTCGGAGGCTGAGGATACACAGCCTACTGCTGGTGAACAACTACTTTAGATGGAAAGAGTGCATGAAGTTATTGAAAGCAAGAATGAGGACCTTGAAGCGCTCTCCGACAGGAATAATTTGCGCATTCTGGGTGTCCCTGAATCAACGGCGATAGATCATGTAGAAACCTACGTAGAAAATATATTGCAGTCTCTCTTTGGAGATGATCTCTCCCCCATGTTCATAGTGGAGAGGGCGCACCGGACCTTGGGCCCGTGTCTGCTTCCCGGAGCTCCAGAATGCCTGATAATTGCCCAACTTTTTAATTATAGGGACACTGCATTGCGCCTTGCAAGGGAGCACCTACCTCTCCAGTATCAGGGAAACACCGTCTCTCTCTTCCCAGATTTTACATTGGCCATGCAGGCTGCCCGTCACAAATTCCTTGCAGTGAAGTGATCACTGCAGAAAGTTGGTGCCAAATACTCCTTGATATACCCGGCCAAGCTTTGCATTCTGCATCGTGGGAAAACATACCATTTTACAAATCCCAAGACAGCAATCAAGTATGTTTGTGGTATGGACCCCCCTACTGCCGGGCCTGCTCCCTCGTCTGGGGTTCCAGCTGTGGCCACCTCAGTGACAATGATCAATCACCAGAAAATTCATGTTGTCCTCCCCCGGTCGAGGCCACGAGCTGGGGTGGTCCCCCGGACCCAGGCTGTGTATGACTCACCTATTGGAGAACCTACTGGCTAAACTCGGCTGACCCAATTGGATGTGACAGTTCACACTGAGGACAATGGGGGCGGCCATTCCATTACCCCAGCATTTCCTCATACCTACCCTTCCTGGCATCTGAGTCATTCTGCGGCTGATGTGTATGCTGTGACCTCTTGTCACCCTCTGGGGATGTTTCCCTTCGTTGATTCGATGTATGGTTCTACCTTTGTGTGTAGGGGAGTGATGGAGGCAGTCGGCTCGATTAGGAGGTCGAAGTGCGGATACTGTTTTCTATTTTGACCTGACTCCCCTTTCCCTTGCCACTCAGCTCTTCATCGCCACTGATGCAATTGCCCTGGGTTTGCTGCGTGGCATGCATGACACCCCATCCCCCTGAATACTGATGCACTCCAATAAATGCTTGACCTGCAATGTACGTGTATTGAACGGTCGTCGCAAGGCGCGGCATGTTCTAGCATGCCTGCAGCAACACGATATTGACATCTGCCTGCTGCAGGAGTTACACTTACCTGAATCGACTCAGGCTCGCCTGCGGGGAGGCTGGCTTGCCAAATCACATGTCTCCCATTACTTCAACTATTTGCATGGAGTGGCACTGGTAATCTGCAGGGGGATCCTTTGGCGTGTGATGTGCTGGGTAGATTCGTCATCCTGTCGGGCACATATCAGGGACACCCCCTGAAACTAATATCAGTTTGTGGCCCGAATACTGATGACCCTGCATTCATTACTGAAGTTTGGTGGCTAGCTGGCACAATGGGCTTGGGAGCAGTGCTTTGTGGAGGGGACTTTAATGTGGTCCTAGATGCACGCGAGGACAGGTTCCGTGATTCTCTGCGCCTGCACCCGGGGGTTGCGGATCAACTGTCAGCCCTTATGGCGGACAATGATCTCACTGACATCTGTCTCCCTCATCACGCCTCTAGCACAGAGGTCACATGTATAGGGTCGACCCATAACACCTGGTCCAGAATAGATTATTGGTCAGTGACTAGAGATGTGGTCACCTGGACTACTCATGTAACCACCGCCCTAGGACACTGATCACGCCCCTGTCCTGCTGGAGTTTGCCCCCCAAGAGTTTGTGTCGCAAGCCTTCCCTTGGAGGCCTCCCCCTAACGCACTCAGGGATCAGTTTTTTAGAGCTGAAATTAGGACGGCCATCATTGAATACTTTGAACAGAATACGCAATCTGTAGAATTCTCATCCACACTCTTGGAGGCGTTCAAGATAGCGTTTCACGGGGCATGCATTGCTAAACAGGCAGGGGCTCTTAAGACACTACGTGGAGAGCTTGCATGCTTGGAGGCAGACATTAGGGATTTGGAGCTTCAATTTTTCATCACAAATAGTGAGACCATTCTAGCTTCCATCCAAAGTAAGATTTTAGGCTACGATGCAGCAGCACTGTGAGAAACACATTGCGTTGGGAGGGAGGCAAGCGCTCGGTGTTATGGGGTAGGAGACAGGGCAGGAAAGATGCTGGCTGACATGCTGCGCAAACCTTGGGCTGTTGACCACATTGTGGAGCTAGTGGACAACCAACAGACTACCATTGTGGGAGTTGCAGCCTTACAGCGTACTATGACCAATTTATATCCTACTTTATATACTTCATTCCTGCCACCCATCTTGTCTAACTTGACCTCCTACCTCAATTTTGTGCAGCTGCTATGGTTATACGACGGACACCGTTGGTATCTAAATGAACCCTTTACGGTGGAGGATGTAATGCATGTCATTAATGGTATGCTTGGAGATAAGGTGCCGAGCCTGGACGGCCTGACAGAAGCTTTCTATAAAGAATATGCTCCTCTCCTTGCCCCCATCTCTTGGCCATGTATGAGGACTGCCCACAGTCACCCATTCTTTTTGCCATCACAATGGAGACCTTAGCCATCTGGCTGCGGCAGCATCATTCGCACCACGGGCTTGCATTCACCCTTAGGAGAATATTGGTGTCTATGTATTCGGATGACGTCGCCCTGTATGTCCTGGACCCCCACAACAATTTGAACCCTTTGATTCAGGAAATTATGAATTTTAGCAGCTCTGCTGGCATCACTATTAATTGGTCCAAATCCATCATATTTCCACTTACTTATGCCACATGACACTTTGAATCCAAGTTTCCCTTGACCTGGGGGGTAGACCCTGTCAAATACCTGGGGGTTTGGCTCAGTTGAGATCTGGACGAACTATGGCATGCAAATTACGGACGGTTGATGGCATGGCTCGAGTGCCGTGTGTCAGCATGGCCGAGACTGCCGCTGTCCCTTATCGGGAGGATTGAATTGGCCAAAATGGTAATACTCACTAAATTCTTGTATCTTTTTTGTTAATTTACCACTCCCTCTCACAGCTCATTTCCGCAAGCGCCTCAGATATCAACTAATTACATTGGCGTGGGCAGGCAAACAGCCTTGGGTGGCATGGGAGGTACTGACTCTCCCCTCCGAGCAGGCTGGGTTCTGACCTCTATTTCTACTGTGCCCAGGCACAATTTGCTCATTACTGGTTACACCTCACTCAGTTTCAACACACATTGCCCGAGCATGATAAGATAGCCCCCTGTGAGCTGCTGTGTAACTTCTTCCTCGGCACCCCCACGCCCAGATTGATACTGTAGCTTAGACGGTTTGGGGGTGGGAAAGGCTGCGTCAACGGGTGAGATTACATCATTTGTGTACCCCGGTGGTGCCACTTATGAGTCACCCCCTGCTGTCCTTCACTGCGGACTCGGGCACTTGTAATCGCCTGAGATGGCTGCAGCTTTTGACCTTCGGGGTCGTGTACACGGAGGGGCCCTTCGTACCCCCACAGCACGCCTCTAGATGTGTTTACTTATCAACTGCAGGCTGCTCTGTATGATACTTTCCTGGCAGACCCTGACTTTCCTTGTACTGGAGGCGATGCTCACTAGCACGTCACCGCGCATGCTCATTACGCGCCTCTTCACTATGAAGCAGGAGACAGCACTGGTCCGCATTTTTTTTTGCAGATTTATATAGCGCGAATTCGACCCGAAGGTATTGGAGCGCTTTACATGAGCACCGGTTACGTTACACAAGGACACATTCATTTTTTTTTTCACTTTTTTTTGGTAGGCACGGGAAGATTAAATGATTTGCCCAGAATCACAGGATGTGGACGCGACCCCGAGGCTCGAACCTTGGTTTCCAGCACCAAAGTCAGCAGTCTAGCCGACGGACCACATCCTCTCCCCTACTACGTTCCTACTACGCAGGCGGCCTGGTCTGCAGACATGGCAACCTCTTTTAGTGAGGAACAGTGGCATTATTGTTGCTCTCAATCCTTGGTCCTTTCCTCAAACTACAGGATTTGCCTAGTTCATTTTAAATACCTGCACAGACTTTACGGTACACCCACACAGTTATACGAGATAGGTCTGCTTGATGACGCATGCTGCTTGCATTGCGCTGCGCCTAATGCTGATTTCTTGCATTTGGCATGGGAGTGCCCCAAAGTTGCGCGCGTTTGGTCAGAAGTTTTTGATGTTATCATGCTGATCACGAACTATACGCCTGAGCAGACACCGATGATGGCGTTGCTTGGATATGTAAAAGATGCCCCTGATGACGTGCGCAAACTTCTTGCTATCTTGCTGCTGCTGGCTAAGCGCAGGGTAGCCATCTATTGGGGCAGGCATCCCACACCTCGACTGGCCCACTGGCTGCGGGATGCTGCATGTTGCCAGGAGCAATTCAACATCTATTTGGGACTCGTGCCAATATGCTCTCATCCTAAAGACATTTGGGCCCCATTGGTGGCCTCCCTGATGGCACGACAGGATGTGGAGGGAAGTGTTGATTCTGTCCACTCTCAAGTCACTGCTGGGGGATCTACTGGAGTTATGTTTTGGGGAGACGGAATATACATTCTCTAGAATCTCCGTTTGGTCGGTTTTGGTTTTGGGGAGATCCAACATGATTGTGAGATGAAAATTGTATGTGCACTGCCGGGCTGCATGCTGGGATACTCAATACTGTGATATTTACGTGTCTTGAAGTGATCAGTGCTGATTTCTGTATTAACCTGGTGCCTGTCTGAGTGGCTTGTTGATTTTTTTCTAGGTTGTGTTGAACTTGAAGGTTGTTTTGCTCTGCTCCTTGTCTGTACCTGATGCTAATAACCAATAAACTAAAAAAAAAAGCTCATCTTCTAGCAAAAGATAAGTCCTCGGAGTATCTCAAATTGGAGCATGGCTAGGGTAATATTCAATTCCTAGTATTTTCCTAACATTGTACCATGTCTCTAAGAAGGTGCATGATTCTTTCAACTGCACCTTTTAAAAAAAAATGTGGATCCCTATATTTATAAAGAACAACCGACAGACCTATATCACCTCCGATACATGAATAGAAGCTCTCTTCTGCATGTGTCATCTGCATGTCAGAGTAAGGTTCTGCAGTTCTTAAATTGGAAGGTATAGCAATACAGCAGAACCTCTGGAAGTGCTAAGCCCCCTTTATTTAATTTCCTCTCCAATTTTTTCCATGCAAGTCTCAAACCAAATAAAGGTGCCAATCTTCCCCTGTAACTTAGTGATAAGTCTCTTAGGGAATAAGAGTGGGATATTACCAAGGGAAAGGTTCATTTAGGCGAGATGGTCATTTTTATCACATTTTCCCACCCATATGTGGTCAACGGAAGATTTGCCTAATTACTGAGGTGATTTTGAACCTCTACCATCACTCTACCCAGGTTGACTTTTGGCATTTCCTCTAGCTTTTGTGCCAAATATCTAATTTTAATTTGCCTACAAAGCCTTATATTTACCAAATTCCACCCCATTATCTCTGTCTTAGACTTACTGATCTTGTATCCTGAGAATACACCAAAGCTATGTGTGATTTCCCCCATTTACTCTGCAACGCCCTACTGGGGTCCTCAGTATATAATGTGATATTTTCAGCATATATGGCGATCTTCTTCAGTAAATTCCCAAACACGAAGGGGATTATGCCCTCATTTCTTCTAAATGCCCGGGCTAGCGGTTCAATGTAAATATTAAACAAGAGCGGGGAGAGTGAGCATCCAGATGGGGCCCTTTAGAGATATTAATACTTCTAGTCAAATTCCCATTTATTAAGATCTACACAGGTGGCATGCTGTATAGTTGCTTTATTGCTTCAGTAAAAATTGCGGGTAGCCCAAAAGCTGCCCTTCCCTCTCACAGGTAAGCTGAACTTACTCAAATGCCTTGGCTGCATTGATGGTAATTATTGCCAGTCGGTTAGAATTTGTGGTAGCCAAATCAATATAAGAGACTAAAAGGTAGGTTAAATCATGTAAATGCCTGCCTTGAATAAATCCTTTCGGATCTGAATTTATTATATGTTTAATTATCTCTTGGAGCCTCCTGGCGAGGATACCTGAATATATCATATAATCAAAGTTTAACAATGATACAGGCCTATATGAGTCTAGCAATTTTGGGTCTTTAATTGGGTTTAGAACTAAAGCTATAGTGGCCTTATTCCATGATGGTGGTATCTCTGCCTTGTACAAATATTGTATTGAACAATTCCTTCCATATTGGAATTGTAATATCCTGAGAGGCCTTATAAAGTTCACCAGGCAGGGCTTCTATTCCTGCTGCCTTACAATTATTGGTCCTTTTCAGTTGGTCACAAATTTCTTCAGCAGTAATTTCCTCCTGCAGAAATTGACAATCTGAATCCAACATCCCTGTGAGGTGCTTATCTTTTAGCCGTTTAGCTAATTCTGTGATATCCACCGTAGCCGTCATGTATAAAGTGTCTCAAATATTTTTAAGACACATGCCTCCATTTCATCTATTACCCTTGTTGACCATGACAAATTCTCTTACAGCATTTCTCCCTTTATTGTGAAACGTGCATAGCCTGGATGCATTTAACACAGTGCACTGTTTAGGACCTCAAAGATTTAAACTCAAATTATTAAGCTTTAATCTAAAACGAGAGAGAGAAACAGATGACCATGTAGTGGCTAAATTGCACAACGTGAAACCAGGAAACCTTTAATCTATCCAAGCTTCTACTTGACTACGTTGTGTGAGCTTAGGCAATTACTATTTTCACAGTGCATTCTTTTCCCTCGTCATCATGTGACATCACCTTGAAATACGTTCTTTCGAGGTGCGCACTGCACAAAAGCAAAAGACTATAATGTTACTCCAGCTATAGTAACACACCAGCCCATGTATAGGGTGCAAAAGACAACTGACTTTTCTTTTGGTTGACTAACAGTACTGTTGTCAGGGCAGCAGTAGTGGGGACATGAATGCTTCTAAATTCATGATGATCAGTTCATGATTAGAATGTATCACTTCTAAGAATTTACACTCAATCCAACGGTATAATTGAATATACTAATCTGTAAGGCTTTGCAAAGATCACATTATGAAGAAATTCACTATTTTGAATGCTGAAGAACATTTATCATGTGTACTGGATTCTATGAGCCAAGTAACAGCAGACCCCTCAGTTCCCCCCTCCCAAAGCCCTCAAGGTCAGTGCTGCTCGTGGTGACCATGCAGGAGACAGGAACCAACCAAATGCAAAATCAGTTGATTTTGAAGCGAGTGTTGGCTGACTAGGCATGCTTTAAAAATATTTTTAAACTGGTGGAAAGCAGGAAATGAGACTAGCTCAGCCCACAGCAACAAACCCAGACCCCACCAGCTGCAAAACTAGCCTTCACCCTTCCAGCGCACCAGGAAAGCACCCTGTGTCAGGTAGTGCTACTCCAAGCCTGCTTCACTGCTTCATGTTTTCTTCTAAAACCTAGATCTGATGTTCATCATTCTTGCCTCAGCATCTGTTCATCGGCTACCATTGCTTACTGAATTAACCTTCCTCAGAATTTTTTCTACTGCCCCTATGGCTATAGTTGTCTGTGTGAGCAGCTTACAAGGTTTACTCTCCAGTCAGGAGGCACATTCTCTCTTGGGTGCTGAATGTCATCTTCACAAACATATGTGTACTCCACTCAAACTCAACACTAACTGCAGAGTAAAAGTATTTGATTTGGAAGCTAACTTTTCTGTTACCATACCATAAAAGATAAGAGTTAGCTACAGATCATCCTTGAAAGAGCACAATTTTTCATAGAGACAAGTTTGCGTTCTAGGCAAACCATTCTGTATTATTTTGCCTCAAGCCTCTTCAGACAAATCAAGGTTTTACTCCACTTAAGACAAAAACATGTTAGCTTTGTTAGGAAACATTCTTAAATACGATAAAGTGCACACTTGTTAAACTCATTACTACTTTGGTTAGACAGCCAATGATGATTTCTTAAGTAGAACAAATTTCACTCAAAACTTTGCTAAATCATTACATTTACACTTCTCATCATGAGTCTGTACATGGGTTCTTCTTTTTACTGTATCCTAGTAGTTTTGAATAATGATGAAGGTCTCATGAAGGAGAAACATAATTTCTCTTCCAGGGGATACTCATCAATAGTCATAAGCACTAAATAATCCCCGCCCACGTGCGGGATCCCGGAGCATATATAAAAATACATATATATGTGTATGTTTAGAAAAACAAGTACAGAGTACTTCCAAAACATACATATATACATGTATACATACATAAATATGCAACCTAATGTACTTCCAATGGGCTAATATGCCAAAATTACATGGATTTTTAGAAAAAGAAAATAATCTCTAATATAACACTGCAACAGAGTACATATACTGTAATAGTGTTCCAACACAGCCCTTTATTTTCAGAAAAAAGGCAAGTAATAGCAGACAATTAGCTCATAGGCTGCATAACAGAAAAAAAGTCACAGTAATAAAAACACTGGTACCCTGCCTTTAAGGATTCCAAGAACCTGGACACCATGCCTTTAAGACCTCCAGGAGCCCCCTGCTCCCATCATGCACCACAGGTGACAGTTAGGTCAGTTCTTTTTCCGGCTCCTTCTGTGAGGATCCTGGAGCTTGAGCTCGTTTTTTTTTGGGGCTATTTCTAGTCAGAAATTGATTTTTCTTCTTACATTCGACATTTTTGTCTGCTGGTAGCTGTTTACAGTGTTTTTCTGACTAATTAACAACTTTTTTCTGTCAGAAATGCCAGCTTTATTCAATAAATGTCCTTCCTGTGGGAAGAAGATGGCAAAATCGGACCCACACTCAGTGTGCATCGTGTGTTTACCAGCTTCACACAACCCTGAGAAATGTTATTATTGCCAGCATTTCTCCAAGAGGACTCTCCGTGACAGGGAGAAGATTAAACTTCATGCCTTGCTGGAGAGAGGAAAGTGTCATCCCAAAAGTGGCCTTGGGAGTACTCCTGCTCCCAAAGAGCCCTCCTCTCATAAAGAACGCAGAAAACGGCACCGATCTGCCTCTCCATCGTCAAAAAAGAAGCAGGTCCCTGAATGTTTGCCGTCGGCGTCGAGATCAACGTTGAGAAAGCAGGCAAGGCATTCGTCACCGTCGAGGGACAGATCGCCATCGAGACGGCAAGGGCCTCCGTCGCCGAGAAGTAAGTCGACGTCGAGGCATGCTACTTCGGGCTCGAAGTATGCTGGTCACGAACGACATCCGTCGACGGCGAAGCACCCGTCGACGTCGAGGCACTTGTCATCGTCTAGATCTCCGTCTCCCTCACAAAGGTCAGCGTCGAGAGGTTCGGCGGCGGAGACTCTGCCGCGAGCCTATAGACTGACAGCATCAAAGTCACTGTCGCCATCAAGACGCTCGCCGGCGAAGAAGTCGACGTCAAAGAAAGACCATAGACGGTCGACGTCGAAGACTCATTCCCGGTCCCGAGGACGGTCGACATCGAAAAGACCGAGGTCGAGGACTCCTTCGCGGAGGCGAGAGTCCTCAAGCATCTCACCTCAGGGGCGGTCGATGTCGAAGGCGGCACAATCGGTGTCGTCGGCGAGACATCGCTCGACGTCGAGAGACAGAGCCTGCGGTGGCTTCAGAAGAAGTGCCAGAAAGACCACGATTGACGTCGAGGATGCATTCGACGTAGAGGGAAGCCTATCATCCCCTGGCATTCATATCATCCAGGTTACACCGGAGGGATCTCCGGTTCAAGGTGGAAAGACCCCTCCTGTCAATCTTTCTCCAAGATGGTTGGAAAGCGTACGACACTGGAAGGGTCCCGGTGCTGTAACCGGTCGCAGAAGTCCGGGCTCGGATTTCTCCAGAACATACTCTCCCTCCAGAGTCTCTGGTGGACCTCCTCCTACTGCATCCACAAGAAGTAGGACCCCAAGAAGAGCTAGGTCTCCATCAGTCCGTCACTCACGTTCTCGGGAGCGATCACGTTCTCGTCACTCTCCTACCCCGAAAAGGAAGAGACGAAGGTCACCATCTTGGTCCACTTCTACAAGGTCTTCTATAAGAGACTATTCTCCGACTCTGTCTGCAACGCCACCATCCAGAGTTTCCCCGATCGATGACATAGGGACTTTTAATGAGGTCCTATGCAGAGGTGCCACCAAGCTGAACATTGGTATGTCCGCTCCGACAGTCTCTACATCTGTCATTTTCGAAACATTGCATCATAGATCATCTGCGAGCCCTTTGTTACCCTTAGTCCCAGCTCTTTTGGAACCAGCAATGCAGACTTTTCTCACTTCTGCAACAGTGGGTTCAGTGCTCTCTTGTATTTCCAAGAAATACAAAGCACCAGATCAAGATCCACTTTTCCTACGATCGGACCCTCCTCCGGACTCTGTCATTGTGGCAGCGGCCAGGAAGGCACATTCCGCTATGTCCTCTTCTTCAGTTCCCCCAGAGAAGGACAGTAAAAACATGGATTCTCTGGGCAAGAGGATGTGTAACACTTCTGCGGCAGTGATGAAGGTGGCCAGCGCTTCCGCTCTCTTGGGAAGGTATGACAGATCGCTCTGGGATTCTCTGTCACGATTCACTGAGAAACTACCAAAGGAAGATCAACAAGACTTCCAGGAAATCCTGCAGGAAGGTGGCTTGGTAGCGAATCAGGTGATTAGCGCAGCGGCAGATTCATCCGATCTAGCTGCACATGGCTATTCCCACGGCATCTGTTCGAGGCGCTCAGCCTGGTTGCGTCTCACTGGCCTTAAACCGGACGCACAATGGAGGATTGTGAATCTCCCGTTTAATGGCTCCTCGCTGTTCGGATCTCATGCGGGCGATGAAATGTCCAAAATGAAGACGGAGCTGGACACGGTTAAGGCCGTTGGGTTGGAGAAGCGGAAGGAATTCCGAAGAAGGTTCCGTCCCTACGACCGGCGTTCCTTTCAGCAGAGGGTTCAAACCCCTCAGTGGTCTACTCAGCAGCAACATCAGCCCAGGTCACACTACCATCAGAGGAGATCGGGTAGAGGAAGGGGACCTACAAGACAGCCGGCGTCCACATCAAAGCCACCAGCAAAACAATGAGCGATGGCTTCCTCCATGCCCGTTAGCCACTCCGGTGGGAGGAAGTATCTCGTTTCACCTGGCAGAGTGGAAGACAATCACAAACGACAAGTGGGTTCTGAATATTGTGCAGAATGGCTATTTGCTCAGATTCAAATCCCCACCTCCACGAGTTCCTCCACGAGGCAAATGCTTTCAAAACCACCTCTTGTTGCAGGAGGAGGTGAACAGTCTTCTGCTAAAAAATGCCATAGAAACCGTTCCTGTTCAACAACAAGGGCAAGGTATATATTCCCGTTATTTTCTGGTTCAGAAAAGAGGCCCCACCAGAGAATACAGACCAATACTCGACTTGAGATTATTGAACAGATTCATCCGCAAAGAGAAATTTCGAATGCTAGCTCTGCACCAAATCTTCCCTCACCTGCATCAAGGAGATTGGATGTGTGCTATAGACTTGCAGGACGCCTACTTCCATGTTCCGGTGTCCAACAAACATCGAAAGTTTCTGCGATTTCAAGTGGCTCAACAGCATTTCCAATTCAGGGTTCTCCCGTTTGGGCTCAAATCAGCCCCCTGGACTTTTTCAAAATGCATGGCAGTGGTGGCAGCTTTTCTTCGCAAACAAAGGATTTTCATTTACCCTTATCTGGATGACTGGCTCCGGAAGAGCTCGTCACCCTCTCTGCTTCAGAGTCATCTATCATACTGTCTCCATCTACTGGACAAATTGGGCCTACAGGTCAACTTCAAAAAGTCGATCTTCAATCCGACCCAGAAAATCCACTACCTGGGTGCGTCATTGAATACCGTAAAGGCAAGCGTGTGTCCTTCGGAGGAGAGGTTATCCTCAATCAAAGCGAAATGTCTCAATCTCCTCCTCTCTCAATACCCCACAGCCAGACAAGTTTCATCGCTTCTGGGGGCAATGGCGTCATGCATCTTCATCGTACCGAACGCCAGATTGAACATGCGTCCTCTGCAGCAATCTCTGGAGGACCAGTGGATGCAGACATCGGGTCTCTGGGAGGACCATGTGTCTCTTCCCAATCGGCCAAGGATTCCATCAGATGGTGGATGAAGCGTTCCAACCTCCTGAAAGGAGTTCCATTTCACCAGGACCCTCCTGCTCAGACAATCGTCACGGATGCTTCCCTTCAGGGCTGGGGAGCTCATATGGGCCCTCTTCAAGTGCAAGGCCTTTGGTCAGAGGCAGAGCGAGGATATCACATCAACCTGTTGGAGTTGAGAGCTGTTCATCTAGCTCTCAAGTCACTGTTTCCTTCTCTCCAGTCCAGCTCCCTGTTGGTTCAAACAGACAATACCACCACAATGTATTATTTGAACAAACAGGGGGGCACCAGGTCGAGACCTCTCTCTCTGGAAGCGCAGACCATCTGGAAATGGCTTCTAGCAAGAAATCTAAGCATAGTGGCCATTCACCTTCCAGGAACTCAAAACGTTCAAGCAGATGCCCTAAGTCGGGATTTCGTCGAAGCTCACAACTGGGTGCTCAACGACGAGGTCACGCAGGACATCTTCCAGCAATGGGGAGTGCCAGACATCGATCTGTTTGCAGACGTGGTAAACGCCAAATGCCCCGTCTTCGCATCCAGGTTTCACCAACCAGGTTCACGGGGCAATGCCCTTTTGAAAAAACGGTCTCAGACATTACTGTACGCCTTTCCACCAATTCCGTTGATTCCTGCAGTGATCAACAAATTCTACAGGACCAACACCAGAATGATCCTGATAGCTCCGGAGTGGCCTCGTCAGTGGTGGTACCCGGACCTTCTTCAGTTGTCAGAGGTTCCACACAGGAGGTTACCATGCCGCCCAGACTTGCTGTCCAAGAACATGGGGAAGGTGTTTCATCCCAATCTCTCATCCCTGAGATTAACGGCATGGCTCCTGAAGTCCTTCAATACGGACATTTAGACTTACCTTCGGAATGTATGAACATTCTCAAGGAAGCCAAGAGACCTTCCACCAGGAAATCCTACGCTTTCAAGTGGAAGCGTTTTTACTTATGGTGCATGAACAATGGTCATGATCCAGTCCGGGGGCAAGAGCAGGTGTCTTGCCGTATTTGCTACATTTGGCTGAATCTGGTCTGCAGTTCTCCTCCATAAAGGTTCATTTAGCAGCTATTACTGCTTACAGAAAGTCTCCGACACAGGTTTCCTTTTTCCAAATCCCTGTAGTTAAAGATTTTCTTGAGGGGATAAAAAAGGTTTACCCACCGATTAGGTCTCCAGCTCCACCTTGGGAGCTTAACATAGTTCTGGCTAAATTGATGGGTGCTCCTTTTGAGCCTATTCACAGGGCTTCTCTACAGCACTTGTCATGGAAAGCTGCTTTCCTAGTCGCCATCACCTCTGCACGCAGGGTTAGCGAGATCCAGGCCTTGTGTTGTAAAGAACCTTATACTTTTTTTCACACAAACAGAGTGGTGTTAAGAACCCATCCAAGTTTTCTGCCTAAGGTGGTTTCGGATTTCCATATGAATCAGATCATCACTCTACCCACATTTTTTCCCAATCCCTCAACTCCTCCTGAGAGGTCTCTTCATTCTCTGGACCTTAACAGGGTTCTAAAGTTCTACCTGGACAAAACAAAGGGCTCGAGAAAATCAGACCAGCTGTTTGTAAACTATGGTTCTATAAATGCTGGTTCTGCGGCTTCCAAAAGATCTATCTCTAGGTGGATTGTCTCTTGTATATCTTTCTGCTACCAACTGGCCAACAAAGCCCTTCCGGGCAAACCTAAGGCCCATTCTACTAGAGGAAAAGCCTCTACCACGGCTCTCCTCAGGAATGTACCTGTTGCAGAAATTTGTAAAGCAGCCACGTGGCGATCAGTACACACTTTCACTCGCCATTACTGTTTAGACTCTGACACACAGGCGGATGCTCAGTTTGGGCAAGCCGCTTTGAGAAATCTGTTTGGGTGATCTCATCCGTAAAATGTTGTAGTTTGATGTACTTATGCTGCTACTCGTCCGCAGGGAAGTGGGTATGGGCTTGCTATTCTATTCAGTGCTTATGAGTATTGGTGAGTATCCCCTGGAAGAGAAGGATAAGTTACTTACCTGCAATCCTAGTTCTCTTCCAGGGGTATACTCATCAAAGTCATAAGCAACCCTCCCTCCTCCCCGGACGAGTATTGACAGTACAGTATTGTTTCAAGTTTCCTGCCATGATTCCTCTATGTTTGTACACCGTAAAAAAGAACTGACCTAACTGTCACCTGTGGTGCATGATGGGAGCAGGGGGCTCCGGAGGTCTTAAAGGCACGGTGTCCAGGTTCTTGGAATCCTTAAAGGCAGGGTGCCAGTGTTTTTATTACTGTGACGTTTTTTTCTGTTATGCAGCCTATGAGCTAATTGCCTGCTATTACTTGCCTTTTTCTGAAAATAAAGGGCTGTGTTGGAACACTATTACAGTATATGTACTCTGTTGCAGTGTTATATTAGAGATTATTTTCTTTTTCTAAAAAATCCATGTAATTTTGGCATATTAGCCTATTGGAAGTACATTAGGCTGCATATTTATGTATGTATACATGTATATATGTATGTTTTGGAAGTACTCTGTACTTGTTTTTCTAAACATACACATATATATGTATTTTTATATATGCTCCGGGATCCCGCACGTGGGCGGGGATTATTCAGTGCTTATGACTTTGATAAGTATACCCCTGGAAGAGAACTAGGATTACAGGTAAGTAACTTATCCTTGTATGTAATAGTCGTTGCAGGATCTCAGTGGATCAGCAGGTATGTCATAACCAAAATGATTATGAGCAACATACCCACAATGGAGATCTTCTGTTACAGGTAAATAGCGTAAGCTTTCAGGTGTTTCGATTTTAACGTCCTTGCATTTTCCACAGTAAGCATGTCCTACAGCTTGTCCAAGAGTTGGTCTTTGAGCAGAATGATAACATAATCAGGGCCTGATTTAGATCTTGGTGGACCGGTTACTCCATCACAACGGTGACGGATATCCTGGTTGCCAAAATATAAATCCCATGGGATTTATATTTCAATGGATGGGATATCCGTCACCATTGTGATGGAGTAACAAGTCCGCCAATATCTAAATCAGGCCCTTAGTTGTTTGCTCTATCTAAATCAGGCCCTTAGTTGCTTGCTCTATGTGCCAATTTGTGTTCTTTCACCTTTCTTTTTCTGAGTCAGTGAGTGACTCTGGTTGTCGGTGTCCAAAATGGAACTCCAAGAACTAGCTCTTGTTTGGTGGTGTGACTGATTGGTTAATTGTTGGTTTCACTGCTTCGTTTGCTACTTACCGTTATGGTACTGCATAGCACTGAAGGCTCTGTTATGTTTCAGAAGTGGTGACTTCCGAGGCCAGTGGTTCCTTCCTCAAAGAGGACAGCATTGTACATTGTGAAGATGCCTCTGAAGAAACAGCGGAAGCTCAAATTAAGCAAGACAACATCTTAATTGAAATTCCTGCTTCAGGTATTTATTTATAACGTTCTGTATCTGAAGGTATCAGCATATTTTACACTGTTACATTTTCAGAAGGCAGTAATATATTGATAAATAGGGCAGACCAACATGTCTTAGCATTCCAACGCTGTGTGAATGCCTGGACTTGCATCTATTATGATAGATTCAGTAATTAAAATATAATGGTGCTTTGTAAGTGAAACAGACAATATGTTAGTCGGAGCTAAGTAACTTTCTGAGACTGCCTTCACATCCTTCTGTCATTAGATTTTGGGATCCTCTCACAGGGTGTCGAAACAGAACTGCAAAGGGCTGAAACCAACTCTTTTTGTGGAACCGCCTTGTCGAAGGGAAAAACATGGTAGGGTGATACAGCACTTCCTTCTCATGAGTTTGTCAAGACACTATTCTTGCCCTTAGTACCTTGTTAAATCTTTCAACAAAGCAGTTAATTTGGGAGTGAAAGGCAGTGAATAACTGAGGGCTAACACCCTTCCCCGCAAAATTAAGAAACTGGGCATCATTTGAACGGACTGCTTGTTTTCCAAACAAACTTAAATCAAACAGTTCAGTATTGTGGCAAATTGTAAATTAGGTTTTCCATCATGGGATTTTCTTTGACATTTATGAAAAGCAGAATATCACTGGCCTTTTTCCGAACCCAAAACTCTTTACACATAAATAACATTTCCACTGAAAACAAATTGAAGTTAAATAATGCCTATAAGTGGCTACTATTCCTGACTTTTCTTTTAACAAAGCTGCAAGTAAATGCCTCTTTCCGCATGATCACCCCCACAGTTTTGGACTGATGCTGCTGGTTTTTTGACTCTGAAAGTGCACTGAACTAACTAACTTACTTATATGTCCATAAAATATGGTACCAGGGGTACCAAGGGCCTGTAGAGTAAGGTGTCTCTCATGGACTGCAGCACTTATTGCACCACTCTGACTGTGATAAAATAAAACATGTCTCCCAGCCTGCCACTGCAGACTGATAGAGCACCTTTA
The DNA here is from genome assembly GCA_963921515.1 of Calotriton arnoldi. Lineage (NCBI taxonomy): Eukaryota > Metazoa > Chordata > Amphibia > Caudata > Salamandridae > Calotriton > Calotriton arnoldi. The sequence goes on along the minus strand of CAWUFW010000605.1, from coordinate 2,544,695 downwards.
AAGTGCTATGCTATGTCGACTTTGCCATTCAAAGTAATGACAAAGTCCATACTTCCCTTTTGAAAATATATGTCACCTCTAAGGTAGCCCTACCGAGCCCTAAGGCAGGGTGCTGTATTTTAAAAGGTAGGACATATGTCCTAACAGTAAAAAACCCAAGTTGTCATTTTTATTGTAGAGAGCCGAGTAGCCCCATTGGCAAGTACAGAGTTACATGCTGACAACTCAGCTGTGCTAACTTCTGAATGGGACCGCTAAAGTTGGTACTTCAAGGTATCAAAAGACTTGTTACATTAAACCTGACTTGATGCCCAAGTCAAATTTAATGTAACTTTTCCGTAAAAGCAACTTTTAGGAAATTGCCACTCTGTTGCCTAAGTTTTTCAGTGGCCATTTACAGATGCTGGCCTCAAGACAGCCTTCTTCTCTGCTGGGAAGGAGTGTGAATGATGCCCAGGAAATGGGAAAATAGATGCCAGCCATTGGAGGAGGTGGCAGGAAGCCACATGGAGTGTGAGCCCAAAAGGTGAGCTTCAAAGGGGAAGCTGCTTTTGAAGAGCAAATGGTGGACACACACGCGAGGGCATGCTCTTTTAGCCTATTAGACAGCTTGGTGTCGGGGACAGGGAGGGGAAACCGGTTGTCAAACCGGTTTTCCTGTGGGCGTGTAGCCCTCAGGTAGACACAACTCTACACGCTCCACACACCGAGAGAAGGGCTGTGCTTGTGATGCCTGGCTTGAGGAAAGGTTGCCCCTAAACCCAACACAGAAGAAGTGACTCCAAGGGTCAGTTGACTGACTTCCTGTTACCAGCTACAGGGTCACAACAAGCTGAAGAAGTCCAACTGGCTAGTTCATAGCCACCGTTGCTTGAGCAGCACTGTACGTCAGCGTGCAGCCTGGGAGACCGGGCCCCAATGCTGAAAAGTTGCACCAGAGTTTAAAGGATCAGAAATAGTTGTCGGAGTGCAGTTTGGTTGCCCAAAAAGGACACTAACTTGCACTGGTGGTCCCCAGGGCCATGTATGGCTCCAGGAGAGGGCCACGTGGCCCCCTCCTTTCTTTCTATTTTCCCCAGGGAGGTTGTGGTCCCCGAGGCTGTGGGGCGTCGTGCACCCCCTGTAATGTTTCTAATTAAAGTCCCGAGGAGGTGGCGGCCCCTGGGGCTGTGGGGTGGTCCCCGTGGCCCCCTGCATTATTTTCAAGGAAAGCCCCAGGGAGGCTTCATTTATAAAATTATAAGCCCCGCAGAGGTGGTGGTTCCCAGGGCAATGGGGGAGGCCGTACGGGCCTCCCCCACATTTTGTTTTAGAAAGAAGCCCTGGGGATTTGGTGGTCCCCAGGGCAATAGTAAGCTAGGAAGACCCTGACCCGTTCACTTTTTCTTTTCACTTTTTTTGTGGGACTCGGTTCAACCGAGTCCCAAGATGGCTGCCAACACTTCTTGGTTAAAGTGTTGGCAGCCAATCTAATTTCAGGAGGGTTTCAGTAGGATTTTGGGCTCCCAGATATCTATATTTTTTAAACTTAAATACCTCTGAAACTACTGAACGGATTTACACAAAAAGCACGCTTTCTAGACCAACATCTAGTTTTCTGCCAAATTTGGTGGAATTCCGTTCAGCGGGTCAGGCTGTAGTCGTGTTCAAAAAATGGAAAATCCCTATAGACATAACATGGGGAAAACAAGTTTTGGGACCCCCCCTTTTTTCTCGGCCCCCGCTTGACGGATCACTCTGAAACTTTCAACACAGTAGCTGTACCAAAAAAGTTTTTTTAAAGTTTTGTGAAGATTCATCGAGCGGCGCCAAAGTTATTGGCAAAACAAAACACGCTTTTCCTATGGAAACTTTGGCCCTAACTATAATAACCTACTGGCGACCGCCAGTAGGTAATATATAGTTCAGCATGTTCCATCAATCTTGAACTGAACTCTTTGGGTCACAAACTTCATTTTTTAGTATGTTGTAGGAAGCTGCCTCTGTATATACTATACCAAAAAGAGGTATAGTGTGCACAGAGTCCAGTGAGTCCCCAAAGGTATGGCAGAGGTTAAAGTAGATAGAACCTTACTCTCAATTTGCGGTAACTGGGCTGAGCAGTTAGGTTTATCAGAGGGTAGTGTGAATGCATTTGGTGTACATACTCATACAAGGCAGGAACACACACTCACTGACTGACTCCAGGCCAATGTTTGTAGAAAAAATATTACTTTAGTTACTTTTATTTCTAGGAACCAAGCTGAACTCAGTTACAAGCAAGTACTTTTTTGCAATACTTTCAGATTACTGGCAATAGATTTGTATAGCATCAATCAATACTTTGCATGTGCATTAAATGTTTTCAGTACAGAAAGAGATACTTTGTATTCAGGATCACACTTACAGTTACAGTACAGGGAGAGACCAATGCAATCCTATGGGAAATAGACAGGTCAGTAACTTACACGTAAGTAAGCGGTTATCGAGTTCAGTCTACGGTGGTTTGGGTCAACACTTGGCCAGGGTCTGACCAAGGTAGGTACTGCACCACCAGCAGCACGGGGGCAGCCGTGTGCGGAAGTCACTGGGCCCAATGTTATCCTATGGAGGCGGGGGGTACCTCGAAGAGGCACCAATTACAGGTAAGTACCTGCGGGTCAGGGATACAAGCCCTGGGGGGTAAAGATCAGCACTGAAGGGGCCACCAAAGAGCACTGAGACTGCACCACCAGCGGCACAGGGACGGCCGGGTGGAGAGTACAAAGGAGGCATCGGGAGCCCTGTTGAAACCAATGGAGATCCTCGGTTGGGCAAAAGGGCTGCAGGCTTGCTTCCGAAGGTTGTCTGAAGGAATCCCATGACTGGAGAGGTAAGTTGGATAGTGGGGGGATGCCGGGACACCGTCGGTTGGGCACAACAAGGCCGGGGGGCTGCGGGTGCAGGGGCATCTTTTGGCATCGAGTTGTTCTCACCAGATCCGGTTGCGGTCGGGCGGACCCTTCAGGTTGAGGCTGCAGGCATCAAGGGGGAGGTCATGAGAGGTCGTCCAACGTTGAATCTCAGGCCACGATCGCCAGGGAGACTTCACTGGGTCAGTGGGCCTCCTGGACTTGGGCCGTGGGCATCGGGTGCAGAGTGGTGCAAGAGTGTGGCGGATCTGCCGGGATCCTGGAGGCCTGGAGTTGGTTTCTTTGCTGGACAAATCCGGTGTCCACGAGAGACAAGAGTCTTTGTTGAAGTCAGTACAGATCCTCCGGGGTTCTTGGGGTTGCTGGCTGCGGGCCAACCGATTTCTTGGAGCAGGGTCGCTGGAGGAGGAGACAGGTCAGTAGGGCTGGGGCCAAGTCAGTCGTCGTCTTCTTCTCCACCGCTGTGCATCTCTTCAGTCCTTCTTCTTTGTAGGTCATCGAATCTGCGTAACAAGGCTCAGGGGAGCTCTTAAATACTAAATTTAAGGGCGTTACTGAGGTCGGGGGGCAATAACCACAGGCTACTGTCCCCTAGGGTGACTACACCCTTTGGGTGCCATCTCCCTTTGGGAAGAGGTGCACATCCCTGTTCCTATTGTGCCTAATTCTCCAATTCAAGACAGAGAATTTCTATGAGACGGGTTCAGCTCAGCTCCTGGCGACCCGAGGAGTGTACCACGCTATGGTGGACACTCCTACTCTGCTTACTAATTTTCCCACCTGTCATGCTGCCAAAAAGTTGGGTCTGGACAGGGAGGCAGGCATTGCCAATTGTTGGAGCTGCCCAAATCAACACATCATAAGATGAGAGCCTTTGAGGCTCACAGCCAGGTGTTGCTGTTCCTGCCAGGGGGAAGTGTGAAGCACCTCCTCCCAGAGCAGGCTTTGTTTCTGACCTCCGAGAGCACAAAGGCTCTCACCCTATGCGGCCAGAAACCTGTCTTGTGGTGGCTGGCGAGCAGGGACCAGTCAGCCAATACACTAGAAGTTGGTCGTTTTTCAGGAGGCATCTCTAAGATGCCCTCTGAGTGCATTTTATAAAAAATTCAACACTGGCATCAGTGTGTTTGTTATGCTGTGAAGTTTGGTACCAAACTTCTCAGTTTTCAGCAAAGCCATCATGGAGCTGTGAAGTTCGTGTTGACCAACTCCCAGCCCATATTCTCAAAATGGCTTCACTGCACTTACAATGTCTTCAAATCGCAGTGACTCTGTAGGGGCATATTGCTCAGGCAGCTATGCCCTCACCTGTGGTGTGGTGCACCCTGCCTTAGGGCTGTAAGGCAAGCTTGTGGGGTGGCTTACCCATGCCACAGGCAGTGTGGGTGGGCATGGCACACAGGGATGTGTGCCATGTCGACTCTTCAGTTTGGTCCGCACCAAAACACGCAGCCTACAATGGCAGTGTGTGGGTGTTGAGGTGAGGGGTCTCTGAGGGTGGCATAATATGTAATGCAGCCCTCAGAGGCCCTCTCTGGTCACAAGGCCCTTGGTACCACCGGTACCTTTTACAAGGGACTTACATGTGGCCCAGAGGTGTGCCACTTGTGGAAACAAAGGTACTGTTTTGGGAAAGAACACAGGCCTTGGGAACCTGATTGGCAGGGACCCAGGGCACAATCAGTCAAGTTAGCATCAGTTATCTGGCAAAAAGTTAGGGGCACAGCAGCTGAACCAAAAAGGGGACGTTTTTTTAACATTTCGTTAAGATTCGAGTGGCGCCAAAGTTATTGGCAAAACAAAAATAACATTTCCTATGGAAATTTTAGTCCTAACTATAACTACCTACTGACGACCGCCAGTAGGTATATATAGTTCAGCATGTTCCATCATTCCTGAACTGAACTCTTTTGGTCACAAACTTCATTTTTTACTATGTAAAATGGTACTATTCACATATTATAAAAAGCATTTCATAAACCTACGGACAGAAGCCTCCGCCGCCCCCAATTTTTCTTTGGATCTCTGCCATGGTGTGGAGATCACAAAACAAACATAAATATATGTTTCAGTAGTAAAAATGGGCGAAACAAAGGGGAGTGGTTTCAAAATGGGGAATACCTACTACCAAATGGGGGTTTAGTAAAATTTAAGAAGGGATTTGGGGAGGGATATTCTAATACAAACACCCACTTACAAAAGAGTAAGACTGTTACTTTTCACAAACTACACTACTAAAGTTACTATAACCCTAAAAGTGTCACAGCAGGTGTAAATGTACTTCAGTCCAGCCTTGGAGTTAATCAAGCACCACACATGGCCACTCACTGCAACATTCTCCAATATAAAACAATGGAGGCTGGAAAATCAAGAACACCACAGGAACAATCTTCTAATGTTAAAATTATATATAATCATTAAATAGTTATTTTAAGGTAAACTTATTTTAAAAATAAATTAAACTTTTATTAAAAATTATTTAAATTAATGTAACATATAATTTTTAACAACGTACTACATATTAAATAAAAATTTTAGTGAGGGTGGAATTCTTTTAAAAATAGTATTTCATTTTTTTATTTATAAATAAATATATTTAAATTATTTAATTATTTAATGTATATTTGATGTGATGCCTTAATGCTGTTACATTTTATTTTATTTGTTCTAGGTTAGGAATAAATATTTAAAATTAATTTACATTTAGATTTTACATTAAAATATTTATTATATATCTTTTTAAAGAATATAAAACATTAATACTTTTCCCTATACTTTCTCATTTGGAAGTCTCCACGGCAGCCTCCACCTGTTGTAGGAGGTTCCACCCCATGATCTAAAGCAATTGAGACAAGTAAGTCAGAAACCCAGGTGTAAATCTACACTCGGAAATGGTGATTTGCAAAAAAGTGTACAGTTACTCTTAGGTGTAGTAGTAAATATACATGTGTTTATTTATCTTTGTGAATAGGCCCCTTTATTTGTTCTCCCTGGGTCTAAATCAGTGCCCTGACATAAAGGATGAATCTATTCCTTTGCCTTGGGGTTTGAGCTTTTATCATTTTCTGCTGGATCCTGCAGGTTCCTTCTACTATTATACAGTGGACAATTTATCTCCATACATGCGTGGTCCTTAAATGAGCTATTAAGGGGCTCAATATGAAGTCTCTGGGGTTGGTGGTGGTAATTGAGCCCCCTACAAATTTACCAATAGCAGGATACAAGCAACCCTGAGAATGCAGGTTTACCAGAGATTATGGGTGGAACCTTGAGAGAAAGTCAGGTAATGATGGTGGAGGGTCCCTCTATATTGTCACTGACATCACTGATCTTCTAAGGTGTGCTCTTTCGTTGTCATTCATGTTCATTAGATGATGAATTTATGCTCTTTTAATCCCCACCCAGGTTTAGGCTTTCAATACTGAGCACAGAGATGTTGAGCCTGTTAAAAGTACTTTCTCTACAAGCATGGGTGCAACCCTTAGTCTCTCAAGGATGTTTCAGTGTATTCTTTTTATCTCAAATTATAATAGGTCAATGTAGGAAGGTAGGATCATTCTACCATGGTTACCCCCACTTTTTGCTGGTGTCAGTAGGTTTTTTTGACTAGTTGCACTGGGATCCTGCTAAACAGTACCCCAGTCACTGTGCTTCCTCCCTAAATTGACCATGGTAAGTACTTCTGTACCTCCACAATTCACTACTGGTGTCCCCCTATAAGTCCCTAGTATGTGGTACTGAGGTACCCAAGGCATAGGTACACCAGGGGTGTTCCGTGGGCTGCAGCATGTATTGTGCCACCCATGAGAGATCTCTCAGACTGTGACTACAGGCCTGCCATTACAGCCTGTGTAAGCTGGTACTAGCACCACTTACAACAGATATGTTTCCTTATATCTGAGGTCACTACACTTAAAATATATATGCCACCCCTAAGGCAGGCCTTTCAATACTGAAGGCAGGGTGCTGGGTTATAAGTGTGTGGGTGCCCCTGCATGAGCAGGACACCCCTACAAACCCTGTAGTTGATTCTCCAGGCTTTGTAAGTGCGGTCAGCCATTTTGATACATATAGTGGCCGTCCGTCATTACGCGATGGCTAACTACATAGTGGTTGTGCCGAACCTGGGCATGTTTGGTATCAAACATGTTGGAACCATACCCCAACACCGTTACCGGTGTTGGAGGTATCATTCCATGCACTGGGGGGGCTCCTCCGGGAAGCCCCTAGTACTCCCTGTAACAGCCTTCCAGGATCTGCCAGCAAGCTAGCACTGCTGCTGACCCCAGACACGATTCTGCCCTCCTGCTGCTGAGCTGAGCTCGGGCAGGGGAAGGTAGAATAACAGGTTTCCTGTCACAGGGAAGTGTGACCACCTCCCAGACTCCCAGACAGGACTTTATGTTTTTAACTAGGATGGGGGTGCTTGCCAGCAACACCAGACTGCTTTGAAGGGCACATTTGGTGCCCTCCTTGCATACTCAGGTTTGAGCCAGTTCACGCTCTGGCGTGAAACTGGACAAAGGACATGGGAGTATCCTCCCCTCTGTCCAGCCCCTCCTCTGGGAGGGACCCAGAGTCGTTCCAACCATTTCCCTAGGGTACTTAAGGGCTTACCTGTAGATGGCTCTTCAGATTCGTTGTGGAACAAGACTCTAGCATGAAACCATGTCACTCTTCGACCGTCTGGACATTTGGACTTCGCTGGACTTCGCCTGGAACAATACTGCATCAAGGAAAACTCCTGCTTCTCCTGGTCTCGGTGTTCTGCACGTCTTCGTCGTTTGTGTCTGTGCTTCTTCCAGGATCTTTAACAGACCTGTGGGCATCAAGGGCACCCAAAGTAATCTCCCTTGGAGCGAAGGAGTCACTCCCCTGCATCTGCAGGCACCACAACGAAGCTGACCGGTCTGCTGCTCCTGACGTCCCACGGACTTTGAAAGGCTCTGCAACACAGGTGGTGGTTCCGCAACTCCCTCGAGGCCTGACCTGTCCTCCCTGCAATTTTTAGGGCAGTATTTCATGTCGTAACCGCTGTGCACACGTCGACTTGCTGTTGCCAAGGCTTGTTAGCTCTGCACTCCAGAGATCTTCGGCTACAAGAAGCTCCAGCATCTCTTCCTGCCAAGTACAGCCTCTTCACTGAATCCTCTGCACCGTGGTTCTTCCTTCTTGGTGAGCTGCTCAAGGTCCTCTTGCGACTCCTGTGCGTTGGACCTGTGGGGCCTCCTAAGGGTCTTCTCCTTCTCCCAAGCAAGCAGTGGGCTCTCCTGCTTGCTTGGGGCCTGCTCTGACTCTCCAGCATGAGGTGAGTCCCTTGGACCGTGCTAGTCCCAACGTTGCTCCTTGTTTACTTTCCACGCCCGGTGCAGATGTCAAGGCTTGTTGGTGCTCCCACAGGACACCGACCCCCTAGTTCTCGACTTCCGACGTGGGACAGCTCGTGCATGGCTCCTGGTCTTCCTCAGCATCGCTTGGTCCTCACAACTGCAGCAACAAAGTCACCGTAATCACTCCTGCATCTTCCGACATCGGTGGGCATTTCTCTTCTTTGCCTCCTGGTCACCTCCAAGTGGCATATACTCTGTCCCCTCTGCCTGCAGGTTCTTCACTTCAAGAATCCAACATTGGATTCCACCGGACTCTTGCACACAGCAACATCGGCATCTTTTCTGAAGTCCTCCATTGTGGTCTACGGCGGTTTCCGATGTCATTTCGCACCTATGCACCTGGTGTAGGTATCCTTTTTCCTGGGGTATCCACGGGTGGGGTGACTCTCCAACCTTTTGCATTCCACGGGGTCTCTTCAGGGTCCACTGGGAAGGGTCCTTTTTCTACAAAACTGCAACCGCAACTTTCCTGTTGACTACTATTGAATACGTGGCTGTGTTTCCTCTCTGCACACAGCCTATGTGGGGTTCCTGGGTACTTACCTCGGGTGGTTCCTTGTGTCCTCAGCTTTTCTGAGTCTCCTGATCCAAGTCCCAAGTCGCAGTTTGCATTCCACTTTTTTAGTATATGGTTTGAAGCTCATGGCAGGATTTGAAAATTATTTTATAAAGCATAGCAGAAATTATCACATTATGTCACCGTATTTTGCTGAATTAAACAATAATGAATGGGACAAAATTGACAGATTGCAATGAAGTTGACACTCGTCATGGAAAAACATAAAATTATATACGCCAAATTGTTTTTCATGTAAGTAAAAATGACAAAATGAAGTATCTGTATTGATTCTAAGACTTTCTTAGACAAGAGGACGTGATTTTTCAAGAAAATGAACCAATTAAAAGAGCTACTTCCAGTTGTAAGTAATTTTTGGCTCTGTTTATGAGCCCATATTCAAAACGTTATACTACGACAATGACAGAGGATTCGGAAAATATGGAATGTGAAGCAAGTATTCCGATATGGTTATCATTTTCCTACTTGTCAAAAGATTTGATGTAACAAACATTATTCATATAGTAATATCTTGTAAACAACATTAGAGCTACTAGTGGTTAACACATGTGGTCTTTATTTCTGTATCTTTTTTCATTGGTTCAGACAGCCAGTGCCAAGCATACCGCCTCCTTGAAGCAGCTGCCACCCCTGTAATGAACAAGCTATTGTCTTTGGGCATAAGCTTACTAGCGGACTGGAAGTTTGCCCACGTTCATTTTGACCGTACTAGGTTTTTCTTGAAGCAGCAAGAGAAAGCAGTCAACAATAGCTGTAAGCAAGGTGAGTCTGTTGTAGCTCAATCATTTCAAAGCACAAAAGTATTGCATAAACACGATTCAGAAATAGCTAGATCTAGGTATTCATAGTTCTGCATTCTTGTATCCATGTTTTAAAACACATTATTATTAGTGTTAACTTCCCCCTCATCTGGTTCCTCTCATCCGGTCCCAGGCTAACTTTCTTCGATCCTCTTTCCCCATCTCTTCTTCGTTCCCTTTCACTTTCCATCAAATTAGGATCCCCCTGCGAGCCCTGTGCAGCTCTTCTGCTGCATCTAGGCATTGGCTCTGTTGTCCCTGCCTTCACGCTCCTATGCATCTCGATTCTTGAGACTGCTGTAGTTCCACTCAGTCAGAAACATGCTATAGTTCCCCAAGTCATTAAAAAGACAGTTGCAGACCCTGCTGTCCCCTTTAATTACAGGCCAATTTTGTCAGTTCCATTCCCTATTAAGATCTTGAAAAAGCCTGTTACCAACATTATGACACCCTGCCTCCCAGCCCACTCGGCAGTGGACCCATTTCAATTGGGTTTTAGGCCTTTACACATCACTGATTCGGCACTTTTGTCGCTGTGGACAAACTTCATTAGGCACTTAAATGCAATAGTGCAGGGAAGATTCTCTTCGATATCTCCACTGCCTTCAATACCATTTCCCATAAGATCCTTTTAAACTGGATCCTTGAGATAGGGATCAGTGGAGAAGCATGAAACTAGCATACTTACCTCTGGCATTCTCAGGCGGTCGAGATTCACCCATCCATGTCTAAGATCTTCCCAGTTTCCTACAGGTTGCCTCTGGACTCTTCATTGAGTCCCACTCGTTTTAACGTCTATGTGGCCCCGTTGGGACAGCTAATCTGCTATATTGGACATTTTATTATGATTAATGCATATGACACCCAGCTAATTATCCACCTTGACAAGTGTAGAGATATTTGGATACATTTCAGGAGTGCCCAAATGGATGGATAGCAATGATCTTAAAATGACCACTGACAAGACTGAGATTCTTGTCCTAGGCAGTGGTTAATTTCTAAAAGATTAAGTGCCAGGACCCAATGTTTTGCTCAAAAGCTCACATCCAGTTCTATGGGATGTCGGGGAAGCTGAATACAAAGAGTGCAGAGGAATCATAATTTCACCTCATCACTCTGTCATCCACCATCATACTTTTTTTCTGACTCTCCCAGGTTCTTTTTCATCCCTTCTTTCTACCTTTGTCACTGTTTTTCCATCTTTCTCTTCCTCTCTCTTTCCCCGCTTTGTGTTTTTCTCAGTAAGTCTGTTGAGGAAAATTAAGAGCCAGTCCCCAAAAATAAGTGCTGATGGACCCCACTTGCACCTACCAGCTCAAATTAAGCACTGGTCCTAGGGCATCTCCTCAACCACCGACAGTTTGCTTGTTGCCTTCAAATCTAGGTCTAGCTCCTGCCTCGTAAAAAAAGCCCCAGCTTTCATCTAGATGATAAGGTATCCTTTTTACCAAAGTCAATAAGACTATTTCTCCTTGTTTGTGTCTAATTTAAGACCCTAAAACAAATCTTTCCTTACTTGACTACTTAGTGCCGCAAGTTGATGACCCAAGCTCTTATTCTTCCAAGGCTTGATTATTTGAATCGTCTGTTTTTTGGGAACTCTTAAGAAGGTGGTTAATAAGCCTACAATCACTTCCGAATTTGGCCTTTCAACTTATCCAAGGAGTTGGAAGAAGGGCTCACATTACCCCTTACAGACAGGCACTCCATGTGCTTCCAGTGGCAAGCAAACCCACTTTAAGTCATTTTGTTGAGTTCATCGAGCCATAAACAAATTTGGCCGATGGTAGTTACAGGAAAAATTCTATATGTACGCTCCTTCTCGTGTCCTCCACGCATTAGCAGACCAATCTGAAGTGTTTTTGGCTACTATCACCAGAATGCCTTTGGTAACAGTCAATTCTTTATAAATAAACTAACATAAAACATAATATTTAATTTTTCTGTCACTAATACTATTGCTGTATGCAAGTGTGTAGTTCGTAACTGTATATATTTATTTTATTCATGTATCTATCTATTTCGTTATTTGTTTATCTTGCATAACTGCTGTTTATTATTATTGTCTACTTAACATTATTATTCTGCATTTTTTTATAGTTTGGTAAACCTAGATATCTTTCAAGATCACATTGTATAGAGCCTACCACTCTATACTCCAGTGCATTCTGCTCTTATTTGCTATGAATCCCTCGTTGCATGCTGACATATTGACTTAGTAGAAGGGGAAACATGGACCAGTAACCAGAAATCATTTTGGTGCAATATCAGTTCAACTATTCTTGTAATTGCATCCTTTCGATTAATTGTCAGTTGAGTCAAAAATATCTATGACTAAGCGAATTTATCCAGCAATGGATTTTTCGTAGATTTCCATGCCTGACTCTACTCATCATCAAAGGGGGGGCTTCTAGTTAAATATTAAAGCAGTACAGAAATTAGTTTTCCATAGAAACAGGAATGAAACAGTTCATGTTTGTTTAGAACCCCTTTCAACCCATTTGGAATGGCCAAATTCAAGCCAATGAGATGGAAGAGTGTTGAACTCCAGTCCCCCTGGAGGCCACCATACCTCACATTTTCACCACACATTGTGATTAAAGGGAGTCTCCTCTGAGCTTGGCTCAGATTTCTTCAGAACATCAAATTTGGCATTCTTGTTGGAATCATCCAAATTCTTGGCTTGTTTTCTCACTGAATCTCTGCCTTTGTGAGATTTGGACCAAGATCTGTGTCTTTTTGTTTTTCTCATCATACCAAAGATGGCCTTCATCAGCTACTATGAGGAAAGAAGCATATCTACAAAGGACATGCACCGCAGGTGTATTTACTGCCTCTCCCCTGAGCACACCATCACAGAGTTTGAGATCTTCAGAAATGTTTCCTGAAAGACCCTTCAGAAGCAAGAGAGCAGGGTCCTGCACTGTTTTAAGAGGGCAACATTTACCATTTCTAGGGATGGGTTGCATAGGAGTGCTGCTGTAGCCTCCCCTCAAAGAAGACCCACAAAAGAGACAAGGACAAAGAGCAGGCTAGGACATCTTCAGCAGATGATCTGTCATCAATAAAACTTCCTTCAAGAGCTCCCAAACTGGCAGGCAAGCAGGCTTCCAAACAGGAAAAGGATATTTCACCTAGTTTCTCGCCAGAACCATCACCAACAAAGACCTCATCTGTAACTGCACTGTAAACGACCTCTTCACAATCACCATTGATATCCTCTTTGAACACATCATCTTTTTTGCGTAAGTCCCCTGTGGTGCCCCATCCATATGCAGGCAAGCATGGCCCGTCACTGAATGCTACATCGAACAAAAAGGCTAAATCATCACCAACACTCTACCGTCAAAAGCTCCACTGCTGCGGCCTCCCTTGTCAATAGCTTGAGTGTCGACAGCACCTCCATTGACAGTAGGAAAGGCAATGACTGATGCATTTCTGCCAACAGTACCTATGGCGATACTCGTCACCTTCCCTCAGGACCCCTCAGTACTGCAGCCATACGACACTTCTCCTAGTAAGGTGTCTTTGGCACCACTTGCCAAGCTATTCAGTTTCAAGCTAGAGGAGAGTACGATGAGTCAGATGATGACTATTTGTTTGGTCCTGCAAACAATCCAAGACACTGAAAGGTCAAATGTTGAGAAAATGATGATCAAGAGAAGGGTGCATTCTGCCCAGGGGTCACTACTCCACCTCCCTTGAATCCTCAGAAGGATGGAGAAGGCTAGTGCTTCAGCCACCCTCATTATAACCAGCCCTACTATGAAGATCCAAACTACAAGCACTGTTATTGTGAGCTATCAATGATGCAAGTACCGATTGACCTCGTCAAGAATCTGCAAGCCATGATGGCTGACAATTGTTCTACTTTGCTACTAGCTGCAAAGTCTCCACCTGCTCTACCAATATCTTCTCTACCAATACCTTCTGTACCCCTCATTACCCCCCACTAAAGCAATCACAACCGCAAACCAAACCCTCTGCCACTGTTTGCACCGCCATGCTTGGTGGAAGCAGATGTGACTGAAGAAGACAACTGAGATAGAGAAGGAGGAAGGGGAGATGCTTGAAGATATTACTCAGGAGTTGGGTGATTATGTGACGAATCTGCCAGTGAATGTTGAGTCTACACCAGTGCACCTAAGTTCCATTCTCTCCTTAAAAGTTCTTTGAAGAGGTTTTATTTTTTTGCCGCTTCAAATCCTGCAAACATACTGATTTCTGTATGATTTCATGGACCCTCACCTATCTGCTTGATTACTCACCCAAAGGTAGACTCAGCAGCCTTAAAAGCAGCCCAGTGTCACTTACGTAGCCCCTCTTCTCCATGCACCGCTTTTCTGGAGAGTGCAAGAAAACTTTTTTGATTCCTTTGGAAAGTGTGTTGCCTCCATTAGAGGTTACTTCCTTCTGCACTGCAAATTCACTGACGATTGTCAGGAGCTGTTTCACCAGATGTGAGACGACATCAGCTCCTACCAAGACTTAATTTAGAGGAAAAAAAGAGAAACTAAGCCTGTCCATTCTGCAGGAAGGAGAATGCATACATACACATATCTAATATTGAATTACGCCAGCTGGTGGGAGCCGCAGTTCAGAACAAAGGTACGAACTGCATACTGGACTTATCATTTGACTGAGAATTGCTGCTTGCCTGCCACGTGGAAGACACCCTTCAACACCTCAAGGCTGAAACCAAAACAGCCAGCTTGCTTGATGTTTTGCAGGCTGCAGACAGCAATCCTTTTGGGGTTCCAGAAACCACTGCTACCAACCCTTTCGGACTTCTTACCAGCCATAGTAGTCACAACAACAGCAATACTTGCACTATAGAATGCTATACTAACCCCTTAATAGTACAAGGGCTTGCCCAGATCACAACAAAGGTTCTCTTCCCACACCAAGCGGTCACTCCAGTGCACAACTCTCAGTGGCAGTGACTCCAAACCAGCTACTTTACTTTCACCCTTCCATTATTGGGGGGGAGAATCACTACCTTCTTAACCTCAGGCAAATGGACTCTGGACATAATTTGTTATGGACGCACCCTGTATTCTGTATGAAGAATCTTGTGCATATACTATAGTTTGGATATATATATATATATATATATCTCGTTAGTGGTACATTCCATGTCCCCTATCCCAGTGTGCACATTCCATTGTTCCATTCAGAATGTGTGGACCGTTCAACTGCCTGGACTGTGTACCATGGTGGTTTGAGGCTGTTCTTCAGAGAGTGGAAAATAAAATATTCTATTATCCCTCGTTACTTTGTACTTTCTTCACTGGCGACGATTGGCGAACATCGAACCAGCTGTGCAGGGGACAGCACTTCAGCCTCACCCCTGTCAAAGTTCAACCACCCGTATGGTATCGCGTTACTGGTGTATCCTCTATTGCATGTTGGCTGGCTCTCCGGTGCCACGGCCACAATGAGGCGGATAAAGTCTCCTTCGAGTACTTTTGGTTATTTCTGCGTGCGATGAGCGGCCACTATATATATATATATACATATATATATATATCTTGTACTACGTCTTATCTACAACATCGTGTTTGGTGCAACAGCCGTTATCTACGTGTCTGAGACCTGTTTCCCCTACCTGCGAGGCAGTGCTAACCGCCATTTTACGGACGGAGCTTGGAACGTTCGTGGCGCATTGGTGGAGAGTCGCCATTTTATGTTCTTCAAACTGAAGAGTTATTACGATTCGATTAATCTAATTTGCCAATTGCTTACCTTATCCGGTTTCTTCAGTTGCTTCAGCTTCGTCAGAGATCGGATCCTCCGGAAGCTTGCGGCGACCTCTCTACGCAGAGCTATTTGGGGCGCACATTGACTGGAACCACGCCTTCTCAGGGAAGCGATCCAGTTTGAACATTAACTCTACAACGTGATTTCTCTGAAGCGTTTGGGGAGCCTTTGGGCTTATTTTTGACTTTGCTGATGCCCGAGCGCACTACGCCTCTTCAGGAAGCTAATTCTGACTAACTCGTAACCTTTTACTTCCTTGCTGTTTTGCAGAATTTCTTTTTTTGTTTTTTTATGGATGGTCTATCTAGTGCACAATCTGATAACATTTGTAGTGTACAGCAGTTGGGGGATGGTTTAATAATTTATGAATGAGGTGCATAATATGTGCTGATAAACTGTTCCTTCCTTTTCAGGTAAATTCATTCCCGTATGGTGTTGTTAATTGTCATGTAATTAGTTTTTAGCGCTGAATCTAATTACTATCTGAATTTAATTTTAGCAGTTCTATCATACTTTTGCATATCTTTTATGGCAAAGCTGTGCCATGGCAGTGGTAAATATGGCACAACCCCCACCCTTCTTGGATGAAGTTGGTGAGCCAACTGTACCATGTAAGGAGTGGGAAAAATTGTTTCAGTCATATTTGATTGCAATAGGGGGTGAAATGTTTTCTCCATTGAGGAAACAACATATATTTTGCACAATCTTGGGGTACATGGGAGGAGAGTATATGAGAATTTAATCACACCTTCACAGGAGGAAGAAGATGAGGAAGATGATTTGAAGTATGTATGTACCCTGACGTTTCACAAATTAGAGGGTCACTTTCGGAGGAAGATTAACATAGTATTGGAAAGACATAAATTCTTTTGGAGGATTCAAGGGAAAGATGAAAAAGTTACTAATTATATAGCTTGTTTAAGGGGAATGGTGAGTTTGTGTGATTTTGGTCCTCTATGTGACTCTCTCATTAGAGACCAACTGGTGAGGTGCACCATTAATATGAACGTACAGTTTAAGTTACATGCCCATAATCCTGACCTAAAGGAATTCATTGATTTAGCAAAAAGTGTTGAGCACACAGCTGAGTGCATTAAAGAAATAAGGCAAAGTAATGTACAGGAAACGGTACATGTAGTGAAAACACAAAACACTAAGGATGATGGAAACAAAGGAAGCAATAAAGATCGCAGTAGCGGCAGGAAAGATCAGATATCGAGTTTAAACAAGGGCATGGTGAATAATAGAAGCAAGGAAATGTATAAATGTTACCGTTGCGAAAATTATAATCATATGGCTTACAGTCCTGTGTGTCCTGCAAAGTCTGGTGTATGCAGGAAATGCAACAAAGGTAATTTTGCTCGTGTTTGCAGAAACGGCAAACAAGATAAACAGGTTCATGCTATAGAGGAGGCTGAGGTACACCCTGAAAAATTTCTGTTCCAAATTAAATCTAAGGAGGATTGTATTGATTACCCTGTGTGTGAAGTCCAGTTAGATGATACAAATGTAAGAATGATTGCTGACTCCTGTTCACCTTATACCTTCATTGACCGCAAGACATTTCAGGAAGAATTGGATAACAAGGGCTATGTTCTTGTGTTAGCTGACGTAAAACCAGGGGGTTATAATCAGGATCCTATACCTTTATTAGAAATGTTAGAAATGTGCATTTCTTTTAAGGAATGTTCTACCAGAGGCATGGTGTACGTGGCTGAAAGAGGGTCAACCCTACTCGGCTGGAAGCATCAAAAAGAACTTGCCATTAAATTAGACCCCAATAGCTCAAAACCAGTCATGGCTATTGGCAATACGCATTTGAAAGATGTTGTGCTTGGAAAATTTCCGGAAGTTTTTTGTGAAAAATTGGGCCATTTAAAAAACTTCCAACACAGAATAATTAAAAAAATAATGCAATGCCCAGTGTACATAAAGTTAGAAATATAATGCGTGATCAGTGGGGTGGGGTGGGGTGGGGTGGTGGTGGGGCGAAGGGGCACGGGTGGGGAGCAGTGGGTTAAAAAAACAAAAAAGTCCTCAGTATCACTCGGTCAGGAGAGTTTGTTTTGAGCCAGCGATGAAGCAGGAGGTGGAAATTAGGGAGGAAGTATGATGGCCAACATTGATATACTCACATGGAATGTGAATGGCCTTAGGTCAAGATCTAGACAGAGGGTAGTGCTGAGGTATCTGGAAGAAAGTCAGGCGCAAATCATGGTGCTACAGGAGACACATTTGTTAGCAAGCGAGTGTAAGGAATTGTTCAGCAGGTGTGGCTGGGTTCAGAATTTTTTAGTCTCCGATCAAGCACAATGCTGCAAGGGTGTCGCAATTTTAATTAGAAGGGGCAGAGGGATTGAGCTTAAGTTCTCAAGTAAGGATAGTTCCGGCAGATGGGTCTTAGCAGGTATGAAATGGGCAGATTGTGAATTTATATGTGTTGGTTTCTATGGCCCCAATGAGGATGATCCACAGCAAATTATAGAGTTGGAACTAAGATTAGTTGATATATCAGCCCCAGTGATTGTGGGGGGGATTTTAATATCCTGTTAGATCCCGTACTGGATCGATCTACACGAAGGGATAGTGCCCCGGTGCCTAGAACGAGACATGCCCTGAAAAGCTTGATGCAGGATCTTGGGTTAGTGGACGCTTGGAGGCATCTGAGAGGAAAGGCGAGAGGCTATACCTACCACAGCAAAAAATATCGCCACTTTTCTAGATTGGACTATTTTTTAGTTGAAAGATGCTTAGCGCCCAATATTAAAAAGATTATACACCATCCAGCTCACATTTCGGATCACTCAGCGGTCACTATGACACTACAGGCCCCAGGAATATAGCCCAATAGTAGATGGACAATAAAACGTGCTCTTCTCTTAGATGAGGAGGTGGTGCTCGCCTTAAAAAAGGCCACATCAGAATATTTTTCGATCAATAAAGACACTGCCTCCCCCGGAATAGTGTGGGATGCTTTTAAAGCATATACACAGGGGGTTTTAAAAAATCTAGGATGTGCTAAAGGGACAGAAGAGAGGGCTGAATTAGTAGGTATGGAAAGATAAGTGGGTAACCTTGAGGCAGCCTTACAATCTGTAAGTGAGGGGGAAGAAAGGGAGGGGGTGGTAAGAAGACTAGAAGAGGCCCAATTGAATTATAAGATCAAATTGGAGTCAAAGTGTAAGGCAAGGTGGCAGGCAGCGAATGTGAGGGAATTTGAATACGGGGAGAAAGCAGGGGCTCTATTGGCTTGGAAGGCCAGGGTCGAAAGAACCAGGAATTTGATTAATGAGCTGAGGGGACCTTCAGGGGAGGTGTTTGACAACTGGGAAGGAATGCAGAATCATGTAGTTGCACTCTACTCTCAGCTCTATAGCGAAGACACTATTCCCGAACCCCGACGGCTTAAAGACTGGTTGAGGGCAATTGGTCTCCCTGTATTGACCAGCGAAGGGGTAGAGAGTATGGAAGCTCCAATCACCCAGGAAGAGATCAGGGGGGGGGCAATTAAGAGAACTAAGAATGGGAAGGCCTCTGGCTTGGATATCATTCCCTCAGAAGTCTATAAATTATTAATAGAGGAAGTCCTCCCAGTTTGGGAGAACCTTTTTAATATGGTCTAAACGGGGAAGACGCAGGTTCCGGAATCATGGAAAGAAGCCTCCATAGTTTTGATTCTAAAACCAGCCAAAGACCCCGGGAAAGCAGAGTCATACCGACCGATTTCCCTGCTGAATGCGGACTATAAGATCTTTGTCGGTATTCTGGCGGGGAGGCTGGCTAAATTGGCTCCCCAACTTATCCATCCTGATCAAAAAGGATTTATTCCTGGGAGGCAGATCCATGAACTAACCCAGCAATTAATTGGTAGCATAGATCTGGCTACATCAAGGTCGGTACCCCTGGTGGTAGTTACATTGGATGCCGCCAAGGTTTTCGACCGTGTCTGTTGGGTCTACTTATCGGAAGTGTTGGAGGCTATGGGGTTTGGTCCATGTTTTATAACAACACTAAAAGCTTTATATGATTGTACAACAGCTAGGATTCTTCTTAATGGCTCTCTCACTAAAAGTTTCCTGATTTTCAGGGGAATGCGGCAGGGCTGCCCCATTTCACCATTATTGTTCGATATTTATATCGAACCATTCGCCCAGATGTTGCGTTGGGATGATCAGGTAATTGCTTTCAGTTCAGGTACATATAAAAAGAAAATCGCATTATATGCAGATGATCTTGTAATCTTTACGGCAGATCCGGTTCTAACTATTCCCAGGGTGGAAGTCCTAGTTAAAGAGTTTGGGGCACTATCCGGTTATTTGGTAAACAACGCGAAAACCGGGATATTGTGTTGGAATGTCTCAGACTGGAAGGAAATGTTCAGAGAGAGATTAGATATCTTGGAATCAGTATTATCAACTCATTAGAGGGAATTCCCCAGCTTAATCTAGAGAGGATAGCGAAAGAAATCGACAAATCGCTCGCTAGGTGGAAGAATCTCCCCCTGTCACTGTACGGGAGAGTGAATTTAATCAAAATGGTGATATTGCCTAAATTGACATATCTTTTCAATTGCATCCCTCTGACATTTCCTAAAGATATGATTGATAAGCTACAGGGGAAATTAGTTAGTTTTGTGTGGGCATCTAAGGGAGCTAGGCTCCCTGGAAGAAACTGAGGCGCAAGTTGGAGAAAGGCAGGTTGGCTCTCCCTGATTTAAGACTATATTGTATGGCCTTCCAGTTCAAAAACTGTAGAATCCTGTTAGGCAAACCGGGGGCTTTGGTATG
Source organism: Calotriton arnoldi (assembly GCA_963921515.1). Classification (NCBI taxonomy): domain Eukaryota; kingdom Metazoa; phylum Chordata; class Amphibia; order Caudata; family Salamandridae; genus Calotriton; species Calotriton arnoldi. The sequence goes on along the minus strand of CAWUFW010000605.1, from coordinate 2,524,490 downwards.
GGATGGCTTGTTGGAGGAAATGGTAAAGGAGAAGGACTCTAAAGGTTTTCTCTACAAGTTTGGGGCAAGGAAATTCTTTAAAAAAGTTAGATTGAAGACGTTGAAGGCAGCACTTACTCTGTGGTTGGGGGTAAGGAAGACACTTGGAATGGGCTATTTTTCAGATTTCTCACCAATCTGGGATTCACCAGGTACGCCAGAGTGCCCTCAAGATCGGTTAAGTATCCCACTAAGGAGGGCGGGAATTGAAATGTGGGTGGATCTCCTGACGATGCAGGGTGTGGTGCCATGGGAAATCCTGGTGTCAAAAATGGGCGATTCCCTCTCAAGATTTAAATACCAGCAGTTACTATCTTGGGTGGATGCTAATAGACGGGAGATTGGTGGAGCGTGGGAATTTGAATCAAAACTACAGCATGAGGCCCCTAGAAGAAAGGAAGTCGCCGATTGGTATCAGACTTTGTTGCTCTCTGAAGATAAGAAGCTAAAACCCCTATATGAGATCTGGGAAGGAGCAATTCAGATGACGGAGCTGCAGAAAACTTGGCAACTTTCATTAAAACTACTTTATAAGGTGGTTAAACCAGCTAACCTGAAAAGGAACCACTTCTTCACAATTTACAGGCTTTACTGGACCCCTCAGAAACTTCAACTCCAAGATGTTATAGATGCGGTATGCTAAGCGCTGAGGATTTACATATGTTTTTTGAATGTCCAAAATTACAGGAGTATTGGCATACTGTCGAGAAAGTAATCAATGATAATTTTCAGGTCAATATAAAAATGAGTTTAACATTGATACTGATGGGGCTGGAAGATCAGCCTACTCAGCCCCTCTCGGCAAATAGGTGGGATCTTCTTTTTTATATGATGCTCCTTGCCAGGAGAGAGATCTGCAAGAGATGGATAGACCCCATTCCACCTCGGGGTTTTGACTGGCTTCAGGCGCTTAAAACTATTTGCAAAATGGACACTGGTATTGAGGGTGGCCCTCGCAGTAGGATCTGGGACGATTATTTGAGCTGGTGCGGAATAGTAAGAACTTAATGGTGTCGTCCTATGATTACATCTGCGTGAAACCAGTAACCAGGCAACTGGATGGACTGGATCGCAGGGCTAGATGTTTAATTGCAAATAGCCTGAGGCGAAACAGGTCGGGTACCAGGCTTGACTTTGCAAACACTGGTGATATGAGGACAAAAAAGAAATAAAAAAGACATGTAATGCGTGTGCCTTTGGAAAATGAATTGAACAAATTAGTTTCACAAGGTGTAATCGAGTCTATTGACAGTTCGCTTTGGCTTGCCCCCATTGTCGACGCACAGAAGGCGGGCTGGAAAGGTATCCGTTTGTATGTGGACCTCAGAGATCTAAACAACAGCATATGGGTCGACAGGTTTCCCCTGCCAAAGATTAATGACATGATAAGTATGATTGGTAATGCAAGATACTTCAGCGTGCTTGATCTTTCCTCAGCTTATCATCAAATTGAACTCCACCCTAAATCCAAATCCCTTACGTCATTCATCACGCCGTTTGGTGCCTTTCAGTTCCGCAGGATGCCTTTTGGTCTGGCATCTGCGGCAGCTGTCTTTCAAAGAGTGATGCATCAGTTGTTGAAAGATATTGAACATGTTCTTTATTTCCAAGATGACATGTTGATTTTTGGTGATTCAGTCAGTAGTCATAATGTCACTTTGGATGCTGTTCTTAATAATACTCTGAAGAATGCGGGGTTGACCATTAAGGCAGGCAATACAGTGTTTGTGTTCAATCTGTGAATTACTTGGGTCACAACATTTCTAAAAACGGAATTAAACCTAAAGATGGCTTACTGGTTGGAGTCAAAGAGGCACCACCACCCACGAATAAAGAGGTACTCAAATCGTTTTTGGGGTTAGCAGAGTATATGGCGATATACGTGAAGGATTTTGCTGGCCACACGGCGCCCATGAGGCATCTTTTAAAAAAAGATGTCTGCTTTGAGTGGGATGAAAATTGTGGAAAAGCCTTTGATTCGGTTAAATGAGCCATATTGAGGGCTCCTCATTTAGGAAATTTTGTCACGACAAGGAAAACCATTCTTTCCACATATGCTAGTGGGAAGGGGATAGGAGCATCCCTGGTGTAAGTGGTGGAAGGCAAAGAGTCATAGCGTTTGCCTCAAGGTTGCTGAAGGGTGCTGAAGTAAATTATTGCCATGATTGAAAGGGAGGCCCTGACTTGTTATTGGGCTATAACACATTTTAGATTTTCTTATGAGGTCTACCTTTTACCCTGAGGTCTGATCATAAGCCAATAATGTACATTTTATCCACTAAAGATAGAAAGCATGCCACCCCTCAGATAGCTAAGTGGATTTTTAGGCTTAGAGGGTTATAACTTCAAAGTTGACTTTGTACCGGGAAATAAGAATCTAGTGGCCGATTGCCTTTCTCAGTTACCTTACAGAGGGGAAGATGAGGAAGAGGTTAGCTGTACAGATGATTCTGTGTTGCAAGTGACTCTTCCCGGTATATAACTATAGAAGAGTGGAAAGAGTTGTCTGAAAAAGATGTGGAAATTTTATCTTTGAAAGATAACATTTTACATGGGTGGCTGCCCAAACCCAATGGGTTGCAGGACGACGTCCGTTGTTTTTGGGAAGTAAGACACAAGTTATTTATTTATGACGATATGGTCAGGAGAGGTGACAAACTTATACCTCCCAGGCATTTAAGGAAAAGAATTGTGGATTTGGCTCATGAGGGCCATTAGGTTGCAGCATTACCAAAGCCAAGGTTAGAGCTACGTACTGGTTCCCTGGTATGGATAGTTCGGTGGAATTGAGTGTAAGCAACTGTGTAACGTGCTCTTTGAGTGACAAGACTAAGGTTGTAAGGAAGGCACCTCTCTCTCCAGTAGAGGTTCCGACCAAACCTTGGGACAAACTAGGGTTGGGCATTATTGGTCCTCTCAATTGTTCAGGTTGGAGAGCAAAATTCATTGTGGTATTAGTGGACTACTCTCCCACTGGATCGTGGTCAAGGCTATCAATCATATCATTACTCAGGACATGATTGACTTCCTTTCAGACAACTTTATGATAGAAGGGATACCAAGCTCACTTGTTACCAACAATGGTGTCCAATTCACCACAGACAGGATGCACAGTGATCTAAAAGATCTGTCTGTTGTCCATCTTAAAACTGCTTTGTATTGTCCTAAGGCCAATGGTCTTATTGAGTGAACCGCATGTTAAAGGAGAGTATTCAGGCCGCGCAGGTGTCAGGTATACCTATTGAATTTGCTGTGAAACAAATGTTATGGGCGTATCATACAATGCCAAATTCTCTCACCGGTGTATCCCCTTTTTCTTTGCTCAAGGGAAGGCTTCAAGGTACCACGCTGTTCCCCAATTGGTTGGGTGGTGGCAAGAAAATGTGGGTGAACCAAGAAGATATGGATGGAAAAATCAAACTACATCAGGATGTTTACATAAAAAGATATGATGAAAAACATAGGGTAAAAGACAGGAGATGGAATGTAGGAGAGAGGGTTGTGGTTAAGAACCCTGTTTCTGTTAGGTGTGGAGCTAGCAAATTTTCCACACCATTAAGAATAACTCATGTTAAAAACAATGTGGTGGTATTGAAAGATGGCAAAGTCTGGAGTGTGGATCGCATCTCCAGGTGCAATAGTCCTGATCTGGTAAACAATTATACACGTGAAGTGCCTACCACATCACAAACACCTGCAACAACACAGGGTAACTTAGATTGTCTGCCACGGCGCCATCAAGTACCGATGTGGCATAAGGATTATGTGTTCCAGTAAGTACACGGTTCTATTCTTCACCACCCTATAGGAGCGTGACTATTTTCAATTTCTGTATGATGTACATATATTGTGAGAACCTGTTATAGATTAATCTTAAGATGAGTAGGTTAATATTTATTTACCATACGATGGAGATGTGTTGTAATCTTGTTCATATACTACAGTTTGGCCAGCACCCCTGACTGCTGTTTATATTTATATATTTATCCATATATATATATATATATATATATATCAGTCACTGCTGGCCTGACACCGGGGGACTTCAGCCCCCAGCATCCAACGCGCTAGGAGGTGCCAGCGTGTTTGCATCGCGCCCGGAGGCACATAAAGCAGCCCGGGGACTCCCGCAGCATGGGAGCCCGCATTGCCGCATCAGTCACTGATGGCCTGACACCGGGGGACTTCAGCCCCCAGCATCCAACGTGCCAGAAGGCGCCAGCGTGTTTGCATCGCGCCCGGAGGCGCATAAAGCAGCCCGGGGACTCCCGCAGAGCGGGAGGCATGCGGGCGGGCCTGGGCCGTGCCCGGGTGGGCCCTTCTGCGCCCGTCCGCAGCCGACCGTGGCTGGGCTGGGTTCACCCTCTTGGCTGCCCACTCTGAATCAGAGGCAATTAACGGAAGACAGCAGACCAGAAATTTCTTCCCTGGAGTTGGGCCCCTCACGAGCTAAGCCAAAAGGAAGACCAGGACTGTGGTAAGCAGTGCGGAGAGCATTTGTTATTTGTATAATAAATTCAACTGTGAACGCTCTAGATTTGGACACGCACTTGCAGGGGCAATATCGGTTAGCATTCATTGATCATGGGAAAAAGAAAAGCTACAAACTCTGACCCTGTGTGTAATAATAAAAGGGCCACTATTGACTCTTACCTAGCCAAAGCGGTGGGGGCGATCACCCAGGAGATTGATAAGGCGGAGAGGAGATTATCTATGGGCTTTCCTGGCCCCCTAGGGGCTGAACTTTTACAGTGTGAGTTAGTTTAAGCTACTATCACGAGCCCCCCGGCTAGTAGGTCGGAAACCACACAGGCTGCCGCCGTAGGGACGGGGGCACAAAAGAGCGGCGAGTCAGGTACTAGTGCTTCATCTTCTGGCACTGTGGGTGAGGTTCGAGGGGATACCCCAGTCACCGACAACAAGGGCATGGTGGAAGGGGTGTCACCAGCACCTAAGAGATTACGAAAAGTGAAAAAGAAAAACGAGCCCACAAGGAGAGTGGAGGCACCGAAACCCCCGTTTAGCCCGACTGACATGGAGGACTTGTGGAATACTTTAAGGGGCTCAATCACGAACTTAATGACAGACCTATTCTCTAAACTATGGGACAAACTGGAAAATCCTTCAAGGGCGATGTAGTAATCGTCACTTTTAGATTCCCAGAACTAGCACACAACATATTAAGACATTCGGCAAGTTTCCTTTTTATGCTTCAGACATTAAACCTCTCCCACTTTTTTTTTTTTACAGGCCGGGATCTATTGCCCCAGCAAATAATAATGCTAAGAAGTTGGGAAGGGCCGTATACGCGGGGGAGGAAAGCAAGCTGGTTTCGAACGCTTATGCCCCTTTGTCGGATCTTAATGATTTGGATTGACAGGGGGCGGACATCGAATACATCCTAGTACAGGCATCAGTGGCTGACCCTCAAACGCAGGCCATTATGCCCACGGGTGATTGGCAGAGACAGATGGCAGACCTTCTCGTAAATCACTACAATCAGAATAACTGGATAGGACAGTAAGATGAAAAGCCAATATCAACCTCTTTACCCAAAATACAGGGAGGGAGTGAGGTCAATCTGATCTCCTGGAATGTGGCGGGGCTGGCCTCAAAATTTGAGGATGACAGTTGGATTCGATTCATAACCTCCAATAGGATCATTTGCCTACAGGAGACCTGGGAGGTGGAAAATACATTGTTTTTGGAGGGTTATAAATCGTTCTTCCTCCCGGTAGAAGGGTCGAGACACGGGTGAGCCAAGGGGGGGCTTAACTATATTCATTACCCTTGATCTTTGTGGGTCAATGAAACAACTGAACTGGAACTCAACAGTGGCGCAAGGTATAAAGTTGGTAATAGGAAGAACCAAAAGGCTCACATTAATCAACTTTTATAATGCCAAAAATAGGAATCGGGGTTCATCGAGTTTGAAGGAGTTAGCTGGTCTCATAGATCAGCTACAGGGGGACGATTTATCACTGGGCAATCTTATCTTGTTAGGTGATTTTAATTGTCATTTATGCTCAGATATTGGACAAAATACAAGGGATATTTCCTCATGCACGATGGCAGAAGAATGGCACATGGAGCACTCTGCAGAGGGACAGGAATTAAATGCTCTTTTAAACACCTATGACCTAACGTTCACTCTACAAAATGCAGTAATGCCACCCAACAGTCTCTATCCCCCTACCTATAAAGGAAGAGGTTGTGCTACCACTATAGATTTTATCTTTGTGTCCTCAGCGTTGGCGTATATCATTTCGTTCTTCAGGACTATAGATAGCCCTTTCAGTGATCATAATCCTCTGACTTTGGAGATGTGGGCTCAGGGGCCGAAATTAGCTCAAAGCAGCAGGATGGGAGGGAGGATAAAGCCAACGGACCAGGGGAGGCCCCTACGGTGGTCACAGGTGGATAGCAATGCTTTTTATTTATCCCTTTTTAAAGAGAGGCAAGAGGAGATTCTGAAGTGCTTGGATATCTCACCCTCAGATGAAAATGTACTCAGATCCTTTGATAGCATAGCAAGGTCAGTGAGAGCACTCTTAACTGTTCCAGTAGTCACTACCCACTCGGATAGCTCTAGGTGGTTCGATAGGGGTTGTTCTCAGGCACTGAGGGAACTTAAAATGGCTCTGAAAGAGTCTCCCCGTAACAGATCTAGGGTAGCTAGTTGTCGCATCAACTATAATAAAGCACTAAAGGAACGGAGGGCAACCCTACAAAAACAGGCGTGGGATGAACTTGTCGAGGCCAGTGCTTTAAAAGATAGTTCTTTATTTTGGAGAGTCATAAACAGACCCTGTTTCTCCGAACCAGTCAGTCAAATAGATCGTAACCTCAATTGTAAGCCACACCTGGATCAAGGACGTACGAAAGCTAAACAACTGCAGTTCGCATTTAAAATACTAAAAAATAAGCTCATAGGCTGCTCCACTGGGCACTTGCTAAAAGTCATTGCAGCTAAATTTCTACCCTCCATATCATACGGCTCAGAAATCTTGAATCTTAAAGACACCACAGTTCTAAACACAGCACAATCCACTTCTTTCAAGAGATTGTTTTCAATCCCTAGCCATATTTCACAAGCTCAAATCCGATTAGAATATGGCCTAAAAATCAGATCCCGGACAGACAAGGCGCACTAGTTAAGTATTACTGGAGGATGAGGGATGCTGAAGATAACACTCTAGCCCATCACTGTTGGGTAGAAATCGAAAACCAAGCCAGGCTAAACAACTCAATCATCAAAGTTCTGAAGGAATCCCTCTCGGCATTGCAGCTGGAGGAGGCCTGGCTCACCCTCACAACTTACTCCACCTTCAAATCCTTAGTGAACAAAGCAATCAAACGGGTTTCCTTACTGACAGACAAAACTGCCTTTTCAAAAAAACATCGTGCATGGGCAGTGATTCAAGGATATCAGACGCTGAAACCCCAACCATACTTGTTTGATCACTTTTCTTACCAGAAAAAGCATTATTTGACGCTGCTGCGGCTAGGGTCGTTCCCAACGAAGGACCTGACTCCGAAATGGAAATATTGCTGGCAATCCAAGGAATGCCGTCTGTGCGGACAAGGGGACGAGTCATTATTGCACCTAATTTGTATCTGCCCCTTCCTATTAGAAATCCGAAAAATGGTCCTCCGGGAAGTCTTAAAGAAGGAACAAATAAGAACTTGCAGAGCCGCAGTCATCCAATGTCTTGGAGGGTCATCTATCCAACTGTCTTGCAGAGCCATAAACTTCCTGAAAATTGCGGCAAAAGAACTAGACAATAAAAAGTGAATTAACTTAAGTAGCCCTAGCATATACAGTCTATACATTTTTCTTTTTTGCATTGACAGCATGTCTTAACTTTTTTAACTCAATCAGTGTCAACTGCTCGTAGAATGATCTTCTTGTCTTTTCCCTTTTTATCAAAAGTTTTTAAAATGTACATTTAATGTATTCCCCTTTAATGGTGGTTTTCCCCCTCTTTTATGATTTTTTACGAAATCCAATAAAAGTATATTTGACTCCGAACCAGATAAACCCACTACATGTCACCACATTACTCAAGATCAATGGAAGAATCATTTCCAGTCAGTTTATAATTATGGGGAGGGTGATCACAGTAATAATGCCTGGGAGCTCCTCCCATGTGATTCCCATATTAACTTTCTGTTGGACGAGGTAATAACATGGATAGAGGGACTGACCAATAACAAGTCTCCGGGCCCAGACGGGATCCCTCCTGACCTGTTTAGAAGTAATATTGATGTGTGGGCTCCAATTTTAACCAGAGTCTTGAATGCGGCAGTGTCAACTGACATGCCCCAGTCCTGGTCTACTGCCACTATCGTTCCTATCTATAAGAAGGGGGATAGGGATAACCCCAACTGTTACCGACCCATTTCACTGATAGACTTGACCGTTAAGGTCGAGTCTAAATAGGCTTGTGGAGTGGGCTGACAATAATCAAATCATCTTGGAGGTTCAATATGGCTTCCGACCAGGTAAATCCACAGTGGGACAATGCCTGAATCTCTATCTAGTGATAGCCAAATACACAATCGCTAAGGCAGGATCCATTTACTGAGCTTTATGGATCTCACTGCAGAGTTTGACCGGGTGAATCGCAGCAAACTATGGCCCCTACTAGATGAATTAGGAGTAGAGCGCTCAATAATAATAAATGCCTAGATGTCTTTATATGCCCATACCTCAGCTGCAGTACGTTTTACATAAGAGGGGGATCTCACCGATAGTTTTAAATGCTCTAGAGAGGTGCGACAAGGATGTATTCTAGCCCCTTTTTTATTCATGCTGTATATTAATGGGCTGGAATCTGCCTTGATATCCCTGCAGACTGGCACTCCAAGAATTGGCACCAGACCAGTGCCATTACTGCTGTATGCAGATGATGCGGTGCTTATAGCACGCACTCCAAGAGCATTGCAAATCTTAATTGATGGGTTTGTCTCCTTTATGAGTGGGCTGGATTTGTCTCCCAATTTTGCCAAGTCATTTGCGATGGAAGTGGGTTGTCGAGGAAACCGTACAACATCTTATGAGGCAGGCTCTTCTAGTATATCCAAAGTTCCGTATTTTAAATATCTGGGGGTTTTATTTGATGCCAAATTAAACTGGAATACTTTGAAAGAAGAGAAGGTGACGGACACGAAGAAAGCAATGGGAGCTATAGCTAGTCTTGCACACAGATTAGGTACATGGTCCCCGGGGGTGATTTTAAAATTATATCAATCGATTTGTATTTCTAAGGCTGTGTATGGGAGTGATATCTGGGGGGGTACAAAGAAGTGGCGGAATTACAGACAGCGCACAATAAATATCTGAGACGGCTGTTAAAAGTCCCTCAGGGAACCCCCGCCTACTCAGTCCATGAAGAACTTGGGGTGAGGTATGTGTCTGATCTAGTCGCGGTTAAGCCTCTCCTTTGCTGGGTGAATATTTGGTCCAATGTGGAGGCCTCCTTTAACCAAGCGGTAATTTTGGACTGCCTTTCATTGGATCATGCCCTCAAAATACCCTGGCTAAGATATATAAAAGAAACATTATGTAGCCTAGGAAGATTAGATATTTTTTCGAACTATAGAACAGTGAAGAAAGAGGATAAAAAACTAATAAATGATCTATTCTTCAAGAAGGTTAGTGCAGAGCGAGAAGGTAAGGAATTGATCAAGCCGAGAGTTAGAGCACATGTCCTAGTTAAATCAGTACTGGAAATAGAACACTACCTCACTATTTTAACTAGTGCCTATGATCGTTTTTTAATTACCCATTTTAGATTTTAGATTTAATCTGTTTCATCATTTAGTGGCCACCCCTATCGGTTTCGTAACACGAACCGAGGACAGAGGGCCCTGTGGCTGCGACAATAGGTCTCCACAGGATATTTTACATTTTGTTTTTTTATGTAAATATTTTACGTACCCCCGGCGACTTTATCTTAAACCTTATTTAAAAGACATGGGTTTTAGACAGGCTCGAATTGCACTTTTGCACGTGCAACTTCTGCAGAACGAACACACTTTATTCGTGGTCACACACTTTTTAAGAGCAATGGTGAGATCTAGGAAACTAGAAATGACCAAGATTGAGAGGTGTATTCAAGGGTAGCAAGTTGGGGACACAGGCATGGAGGGTAACCCGTGGGCCCTCATAGTCATGTTTAATTTTGGTGTCACTGGAAGAGGAGAGTATGCTGTGATGCAATTTTTGAGCTGAGAATATGAATTTTGCATTTTATTGAATATGATATTTTAATGTATCGTATCTTTTATGGCTGTATGCTTTGCCGAATAAAGATTGTCATATATATATGTATATCCTTGAGGGGGCTGAATACAAGTGAGGACATGTACACATATCTATAGATATCCATATGGAGACATTGATATAGAAACTGTAATTGAATATCCGAATCTCCACACTGTATATTTTATGAATTTTTATACTTGTAATTTTACACTTGAACTTTTACACTGGTATTTTAAGGTGTACAACAGGTGTAGTCTTATCACAATATAGTAGGAATGTATTTTTATATACTTTCTCATTATGAGTTTTATAATTTAGAGTCTTATCTGTCATATTTTAGCTAATTTATCTGATTTTATAGGGTTGAAATGATTTTATATAATATTTTAATGTATATTATATTGTATATCCTCATTTGTGGGAATCAACCGTGTATAACAGATAGGTACTTATGTACAAAGGCTTTTGGTGACTAAGACTGTCCAAATTTCAAACAATATGTTTTTTCTATACATGATGAATGAGAGGCATTAGCCAATACAATATTGCTGCTATACGCTTATTTTTGCACTAAGATTGCACATTTTGCACACAGAGAGAGTTCATAGACTTGCACTTAGGATAGGGCGTATTCTTTGCACTAGTCACTTTAACACTGTAATAGCAGAGCAATAGATTAAAACAATAGTTAGGACATCAGCCAACGTGGCAAATAATCGATTGTATGTATTTATACAAGTATTAAATCATAATTGATTGGATTTTAGCCATGCTGATGAAATATTGTTTTTATATGTCAACGAGTATTGAGGTTAAATCAGATTAATGCATTTAAGCATGTATTGTAGAAAGCAATGTAGTATGTTTTCTATGTCTATTGCTGCTATTCTTGCACAGTCACTTTAAAAGGGGAACTTCCACCCCCAGGTGCTGTCATGTGATCAAGGCCGTTGATCGGCCGAAACGCGTCATGGCGGCATGGTGTATACTAATTAAACACTAAATCAGCACAAGAATCGGGTCTACTCTCGTCTTTTCTACAAACGGATCGTCGGACGAGTTTCTTGAATATTTACCGGATTGGCCTCCTCCGGATGTGTGGACCCCCTCCCCTCAAGTCGGCTCCGTGGTTGGTGGTCAATTCTTCTGGTGAAACCGGGTAGCCGGCGTCGCTATTCCAGGCAGTGTCGGCTTCTTCGGTGAACCCGGAAGTACAGGGAAATTGTTCCGGGTCAGGAATCCACGGTAGCCCCCTGTGTGTACGCAGAAGACGAAATCGGAAGGTGGAACAGCGGGAGCAGTTCTCGTATGCAGACGGAAGCTCAGAGGAGCATAGTCACGTAGGAGACCACCGCTGAAGTCACCGAACGACATACAAGGTACAACATTTGCGTATTTGAAAAAACAGGTGGGGAGGTGTGCGCTCAAGTCTTTTTCCCTCTAAGATTGCAAAAGGGTGCGAGACGACAAGCATTATAATACAACAAAGGAGTACTCACCATGTCCGCCGCAGCGCTCAGGGACCGCGAGTCGGCAGCGGAGGAAATGTTTTCTGACAATCCTCCACAGGGACAGCAGCTTAATGCAGAAAATGCCATTGAAACAACAGCAGGCGCCAAAAGCCTAAAAGAAAATTACCGTGTCCTGGAAAAATATATGCGTCAGGAGACAGCTAAGTGGTGGGAGGCAAAATCCCTCCAAAAGTACCTAGACGCAGGAAGGATACCCAGGGGGCTGCGGATTATGTTAGCCCCCAGCTACGACACACCCAACCCTCGCATGATGGCCGAGTGGGCAGAGTGCAACCTCGACTCCTCTCGCAGGCTTGTCCAAATTTTGGTAAAGTATGCAGAGGTAGACCGTATTGAACTCCAGGCCAAATTTGATGCCCTCAACGAGGAAATTAGAGTACAGGGTGAGCCGCAACAGAGGAAGAAATTCCAAGATGACATGATGATAAGACTCAATAAGGAAGAAGAAAAAATAAAACAACGTAAGATATATAAATTCAAAAGAGACAAGGATGACTACACCAACGGACAAATTTTCACGTTTGCCCGGAAATTCGACTCATTTAGAAATGTAACGGCAAAAAACACAAAGTTCCGACAAGAACGCAATGAGGAGCTATGAGGAGCTAGGTGGCGCTACATCAGCATCGGCGTCGGACCTTAGCTCGGCCGTGGAGAGTGAATCGGAGGCAGAAATGGCAAGGGACAAACAAGATCCTAGAGTTATAAAACCGTCATTGGGAGAGGAATTGGATTATTTAAGAAGAAGTCGAAGGGAGACCCTCAGACCGAGAGTAAACAAATCGGCAAAAAACGAAGGACTGAGAGCAGGCGGCAACGAAGGCAGGCTGCCAGAAAACGGAGGCAACAGTGGCAACAGTGGCAACCCGAAACCAGCGAGAGGACGGGGACAATGGAGACGCAAATAATAACGCCTCCAACCTTCCCCCCAACAACTACTATCGATAATACTATCATCAATTTAACTGAGATAAATCTGGACGCAGCAGAACAACAGTTACTAGCGCTGGGATTGTCATATTGTCCCGAAACTAACTTTGACTACACAAACACACGTGCAGACATCTATAAGTTTATAAGGAAATTAAAACTTAAGAAATTTCACCAATTGCAGTCCAAGCAACAGGAGCCAACAAGAGACATTGACACCCACGACCTAATATTGGGCATTGGAGGAAAGGAAAAGTTAACAGTATCTGATTTGGGCGTTTTAAAAGATCTCTACAATCTGGGGGACGAAGCTGCAATGGAAAATAACCCCAACCAAAACCAAAATCAACAATCAGAAATAAACACACAAGATCTCTTGTCTCCACCATATGCAACGTGTGCCTAGCTAATGACCACATTTAAAGCCAAAAAAGCGGAGATAAAACTAACGCCCTATCAACAAGAGGGTGCTAACATGCATAATCGCATGTTAGCACCCTTTTTCCCAACGCCTCCCTTTGCATCTCTAATGAGATGCAAAGTGGGCGTTACTGGGCATACCCCGGATGGACTACGTTGTAAATATCGCCGATGTCCACATCGCGATATTTACAAGGCAGCCCACAGGATTATAGCAGACGTTAAACTTCGGCGAAAACGGCCGTTTTCGCCAAAATCTAACGTCTGCTACAATCCTGACTTACCTATGTTAGACATAGGAGGTGGATTATGCTGATACGACCACAGGGTCGTATCAGCAAGGTTATCGCCGTTTGCAGGGAACATCGCTGGAAAACCAGCGATGTTCCCTGCAAACCGGCGATAACCTCGCTATCTCTGGAATTTTTATCGCCCTGGAGAAACGCGTTGTTAATAACGCGCTACCAGGGCGATAAATTCCAGAGATAGCCTGCGTTAGGAAATACGTCGCTAATCACGGCCAGCGATATTATCGCTGGCCGTTGATAATATGCCCCTGAGTTTGGCGGACCGGTTTCTGGGCTCCTTTAGTTTGCTGGATTAAATATCCCAGGAAACTGTTGAAAAATCCTTTCCGTTTTTCTGTCAGAAAGCCAACGGAGGCCTGGGAACTAAACACTGCGCTAACACAAGTGATGAAAAGACCTTTTGTGCCAATCCATAAATCGGACGTGAAGTATGTTTCCTGTCTTTGATTAGCCCTTATGCATGCCAGAAAAATGTGCATGTGTCAGGCGATAACTATCAAGAAGCTGTATTTCAAGGGTCGCTAATGACAAAGTAATTCAGCTTACAAATCATACCTTGGCACCTAAACTACCTCCAGATTTCCACCTAAATAATCCTGTTATCCTCGAGCCTTTTTTTCTGGCCCCTTGCTAAAGGAGCAGGATGTGAGACGTATCTTGAAACTTTACATATCCAGGTCCAAAAAGTTTAGATACTCGGCCCTGTTTTTTTTTTGTTTTTTTAATCTTTCGGCCTCTCGAGCAAGGACAGAGCAAATAAGGGTCCGTTTTGTCTCAGAATAGAAAACGAATATGTTTTCAATTTCATAGCCTCGTACCATAGGCAGTCTGGCCCTGCTTGAGGAAGCTGCCAGTCGCCTTGGGAATCTGACCTGGTTTTTGCAGGAATATTAAATATTGGGGGTCTTATGCTGTATATGTTTTCTTACTGCTCTTATGCTCTTGCACTTTTGCTAGGATGCCGACTTGTAGCTGCTGATCATAATAAGTGCTACCGCTTGCATGTTATTGGTTGACACACCAGATATTATGTTTTATGTACTGATGTATTAATCAATTGTTTTTACTTATTGTATGGCTGAAAGCTGAAACAATAAATACATTGGTAATTGGACCAATAAGGGATCGCTAGATGGATTAGTGCAGTAATTTAATTTTATCCTGCCAACACGTGATTATCAGTCAAAGTGCAAACACACTCCCCCAGAAAAGGGGCCCCAACCTCAGCCCAGCACACCGGATTTCCACTCATGGAAGATTGTAGTGTGGCAATGTGAAATGAATGCCACATGGTCACAGAATTTTAATGCCTAGATGCAGAGCAAGCAAAAGACTCTATTGTCCCAAAAGCAGTTCTTCAAACCTCTTTTGTTGAGGTGAGCCTCGATTCCCACTTTCCCTTACTGAGACGTTCTTTATACTGCTAGCTACTCTGATTCAATCATGTGAATCTATTAAACACCCAATGCTAGAGGAGAAAATGGTTACTTACCTGTAACTGCAGCTTTCCAGAATTGGTATTTTCATAGATTTCAATGTGAAGCTCCCTCATCTCTACTTAATGCTCACCAGTAATTAGCTCACATGACATACGCTTTGAAAATTGGATTTATGATAGCGACTGGGGGACTGGAATCAAGATTCCTTTAATTTCATTGGCTGGAGTTTGGATCATTTCAAATAATGTGAAAGGGCTGAGAAACCTGCATTGTTTCATAGTTCTTTCGATTTAAAATTAATTTCTTTACTGTTTCTGTATGTAACTAGAGCCTTCCAGTTTGACGAAGAGGAGGGTTCAAGTATGGGAATCTATGAAATATATCAATGAGGGAGAACTGCAATTACAGTTAAGTAACCAATTTCTTCCTGGAACATTAATGGTGAAAACACCCCCATCAAAAGAAAGATAATCTTGGCCTTAATGAAAACCAAGCACACAGACACTGATGCTGCAACACTCTTCATAGATAATTATGAAGGTACGGAACCCATAGGAATAATGTTTAATTACATTAAATTATTTAAAATAGTTAAAAATATAAATACCTATAAATGAATGTTAAAAAATATATAAAACTAGTACATATTTATTTTTTAATTATAAAATATTTGATATCCTCTTTTGAATTTAAAACGTATTTTTAGGTTATTTTTCTGAATAAAGATCCTTGCACCAAATTTAGTGTAATTCTGTTCAGCCTTTTTTTCTGAAACACTTCTTAAAATTCCAATGGGAAATTGCATGGGGAAAACCTGTATTGGGATTGCCCCCCTTTTCCTCGGGCCCCTCGTGACAGCTCAACCTGAAACTTTTCAGGGAGGAGCTGAGGTGCCCCTTTTGGTAAGTTTTATGAAGATTTGTCAAGTGGTGCATGTTGGACTTGGCCCTTTCTGCAGGGTCATCCACAAACCTGTTCCCTTCACCCTCCTGTTTTGTGAACCCATTTTTGTTGGCTTTTAGGACTCTGCCCACTTTACCACTGCTAATCAATACTAATGTGCTTGTGCTCTCTCCTTTAAGCATGGTAGAATTGACTTATACCCAATTGGCATATTAAATTTACTTCCAATTCCCTAGTAAAGTGGTACTACCTGTGCCCAGGGCCTGTAAATTAAGTGCTACTAGTGGGCCTGCTGCACTGATTGTGCCACCCACTTAAGTAGCCATGTCAATCTTGTCTCAGGCCTGTCATTGCAGCCCGTGTGTGCAGTTTTTAAACTTCCATGTCGACCTGGCAAAATATACTGTTTGCCAGGCCCAACCCTTCCTTTTAAATACATATGTCACCCCAGGGTAGGCCCTGGACAACCCAAAGGGAAGGGTGCAATGTATTTAAAGGGTGAGACGTGTACTTTTATGTTTTACATGTCTTGGTAGTGAAAACCTTTTAAAATCATTTTTCACTACTGCAAGGCCTGCCTTTCCCATAGAACAGCATTGGAGTTACCTATTAGATTTAATAAGTTTCCAAATGGGAGCAGGTCCAGTTCATGTTTGGTGTCTTTGGAACTGTATTGAAAAATCTTCTCTTATGGTAAAGTTGGATTTTAAATTACAATTTTGAAAATGCTACTGTTAGAAAGTTGACATTTTCCTGCCTTAGCCATTTAGTGTCTGCAGCCTGTCTCTGGGTCAGATGACTGGGTGTAGTAGGCAGTTGGGCTTTGTGTATTCCTTACAGACAATCACACACAATAGATGTCTTGGGTGTGCCTGGATGGGACATCACTGGTAGAATGGGAGGGTTTAGCTGGGTACAGCCTACTTACACTTGAACAGGCTATGTACTGCCTCCACACAAAGGGCTACTTAACCCCTGTAGTTAGTCTGGAACCAGGGCAGGCAAGGCAGGATGCCTGTTGACTTCAAATGGAAACCTCTAGAAACTTCTCCCATTTCAAAGGAAGGCCCAAGTATAAATATTTTACCTCAGACTCCAACTCTTCATTACAGTTCTGGACCTGTGGATACCCTGCCGGGAAAAAGGACTGCTGACCTGCTGACATCTTGCCAGGGTGAAAAGGACTGGACTTGCATCTGTTGAATCCAGGACCCCAAAGTGACTTCAAGGGCAAGTTGTATGGCCTCCTGACTAGAGCCTCAGGGACAGAAGACTCCAACAACCTTAAACCCAGCACCTGGACTCTGCCATCTATGAGTCCTACCCTGCCAAGAGGTGCCACCCCATTCCTGGACCCTTGGAAGTGGGCCTGAAGTTGTTATGTCAGCCCATCTGTGGATCCAGCAGAACTGATGCATCTCCTCTACTGCGCAATGCAGAGCAGAACCGACACTTCGCCTCTGCTGCGAGGGTTCTCCCAGCGCAAGGAGACCGTGTCGACCGTGTCGACCTTGCAACCCGCTTCGGAAGTGCCGCTGTGCAGAGCTTCACTAACGCAGGCCCTCGCATGGCAATTCTCTCGTCAAAGGTAGCCTCGCGACGACGCAGGCTCTCGCATCTCAGCCTTGCAGCTCTTCGGAACCGATGCATCGCCTCAACTACGTGCCCCATCCTCGACGTCAGTCTTTGCATCGTAAGCCCTCGTCAACGGGATCCACAGCGATGATGCAGGACCTCGCATTGCAGCTCTGCAGCTCCTCAGAACCGACGCATCTCCTCGGCTGCACGACACATCCTCAACGTGGGACCGCGCAACGCTCCACAACCAGGATTTAAGGTACTCTTGCTCAGCGGGCCTAACTGGGTCCCTGTAGCGGACCTGTGCTCTATCGCAGTCAGCCTGACCTTGTGACTTTGTCCCGGTCTGGCGTAACCAGATATCCACAGTTGGCACTTTGTGCTTTTTGGTGCTATTTTAACTGAAATATTTAAGATTGTATATCTCTGCTTCTACTTAGTGGATTTTTGTTGTTTTGGTCTTGATTGATTTATTAAAATGTACTCAAATTTTCTCAATAGGTGTGGGATTTTTGTTTTGGGTCGTGTTTTCACTTTATTACTGTTTGAAGTGCTGCATAAATACTTTACACGTTGTCTCTAAGTTAAACCTGACTGCTGTTTGCCAAGTGACTAGAGGGTTGAGCACAGATTAATTTGAGGTTTGTTTGTGTCTCACCCGGACAAGAATTGTGGTTGCTGCTTGACCAGGGTTTCACCCCCCTCAGCCAGTAGTCCAATTTCTCACAGCGCCAAAGTTATTAGCAATATAAACAAGCATTTGCAATGCATCGGTCTCGCCTTTGGGACCTTATATGTATTTAGCTATGCAGCACATTAGCCTGGGTGCTGAAACATCTACTGTTCTTTAATATGGAGGGAAAGTAAGCACCAAACTGCGTGACACTCCAGGTATGGGAACACATGGAGAGAAATATTGCCTTTTAGCGGGAAATGGTATAGTCCAAAGCTCTGTTTTTAATACCACCTCGGTGGTCATATCACTTAAAATACAAGATTTGAATAAAATATTATCTACGTGCAATGTATTAGGTTTTATTGGCATTGTAAATGACAATGCTTTTTATTTATGTTTTAAAAAAGAAAACAAAAATAAAAGGCATTGTTATTTGCAATGTCAATAACTTAAACTTGCGTAAATGCGAGACCTATTGCATCGGTACAAGGCACAAGCGGCTACGAAGACTGGATCAGGTACCGAAATCCGCCCAAGAAAATGTTTTAGCTTTTTACCTGCCATCCTTATATTGTACCATTGGGGCCGGGGGGAGGGGGAGGCACAGGAGAAGAGCAACAAGAAGGGTTAAAGTGCTTCCGCAAGATTTTTCTTTTAATGTAGCCAAGCAACGCTTCTTAAAGAACATTTTTCGTAATTTACTAGCTAAAATAGGTATTGGGTATTGTAGGGAGAGAAGTAGGAGCAGGTACTCGAGAGCGACAGGGCCTGCACGATGGGATGACTGTCTTTTATGCATTAAAACATTCACCATAAACTTCTGTTTATTTAAAAGCTCTTTGGCTCTTTGGAGTGAAGGCTACATTGATCAATGTTCACTACATTAGGATGGCAGGAGTAACGAAGGCCCAAAACTTACATTTCCGGCTTTTCAGCTATCACGATTTGAAAGGCATTTTTCAGACATCAGTGCTGAAGAGTCAGTTTATTTCTGTACAAGGTGAGGTGCATGCTGCTAAGTGCATTTAAATGGAGAGAAGATCCTGTTTTCTATCACACGGAGAATGCGGCTGTCCGAGGCCCCCGCAGGGGGCCACTAAAGAGGGCAGCCCTCTAGTGCCAGCTGGGCACCCCACACCCCCGTAGGGGCAGGGACTCAGGGAGGAGTCCCCCAAGCCTGGTCGCAGCGCGATAGGCTAGAATCACGTCCGGGGCGCGAGGACAGGGGGAGGGGTATATAGGCCTCCCCCCACCATCTTGTCGTCCTCTTTCGCGCGCCCGGACACGCCGTTGAGAGGGGTCCAGTGCCATCGTCGTGGTCATCCTTGGGCCTGGTCGGGCATCGTGCGCTCGCACGCAACATCAACGGTGAGCGCTGCACAGACACCCCCCCCCCGCCCCGTCCCTGGGACAGTCCCAAGTTGCACAGGGGCCATGGCACGGCCCGCCATGGGGGGGGTGCTAGTTCCCTAGCTGCACTCACGGGGCACTTTGGCGCCAAGGAAGCGATTGCCTCCTTGGTGCGCCGGGGGGCTGAGGTTCCTCGCAGGCGCCCACGTTGTGGCTCAGCTTTGGGGTTGGGGCGACCAGGCCTGCATTCGGGATGGCGCGGGGGTCAGCGGGTAGGGACCAGGCGATCCGGACCTACCAGCGCCGCATGGGGGCAGAGCTGGCTGTGCCAGTGCGAGCGCTGTCGCCCCTCGGGCTCCCCCACCCTCCATGCTTATCGTTGCGGGGACATGCGCCCGTTGGTCTCTGTGGTTAATGCGGGGAGCCCTATCAGCCTGGCGGCGTTTGCCCGGCATCGGGCAGAGAAGCAGCAGGGAGGGGGAGTAGGATTTGGAGCTCCCCAGGCAAGCTGCGCCGCCCGGCGTGCGAAGCTTGAATAGGTGGGGGCCGGGCTCCTATGCCGCCATGGCGAAATGCCAAGAGGTTCCGGTGCCGGGACTGGCGATGAAAGGACCACGTGGGTGCACCCGTTCTTTTCGCCCCCCCTCCCTCGAGTAAATCTCATCCGAGACGTATCTGCAGAGAAATTTGCTCGCACCAGCGCCACGCGGGCCCCGGGTTGGCGCTGTGTGCATTCAGTTGGGGGGCCTTGAGGCGACGGAGCACCTCGAAGGTCACCTGGCAGCCCCTGTATCAGGTGGAGCACCTGGCCCTACTACGCGGGGGCTCCTGGGTCAAGGCCCCCCCCCTATTGGTCCAAACCAGAACATCGCGCAAGGCCCACCGTACAGCTCCTAGCGGCCGTCCCCCAAGTAGGACCCCCCCCACCCCCCCCTTCAAGAACGCACCTTCGGGGAGGCTGGGGGGGTTATACCACCAGGAAGCTGACCACCGGCCATATGGCTGCGCCAAGTTGCGGTGCTCGTGCGGGGGTACGTGTAGCGTCCCAGCTTAGGTGCTCAGGCTCTCCTCCCTCCCGGGGTGACCCCCCCCCAGGGGGGTGTGGTCCACCGGCTAGACGGCTGACTGTGGTGCAGGAAACCAGGGTTCGCGCCTCGGGGTCGTGTACACATCTGGGATTCTGTGCAATATTACTCAATCCCCCCTTGCTGGAATGTATAATGTATTACGGACTCATGTAAAGCGCTTGAATACCTTCTGTTCGAGCTCGCGCTGTATAAATCTGCAAAAAAAAAAAATATCAAGGCGAATGTCACTAATTGGTCCGCAGTGCCAGGGATGACCTGGGTTTTGAGGCCTGCAATGACGCTGGACAGCCTGTATTTCTGGGCGAATCATTTAAATGTTGGGGGGGGGCTTTCGCTGGTCTCCCGGCATTTCCTGGTAGGAGCGGCTGCCCCTGTCTTACCTGGCGAGACTCGGCGTGCGAGCGAATTGAGCGGCACGTTTTCGCATAAGAATGACTGGGCTCGCGGAGTGCACGCTCAAGGGGTGGCAGACATGCTTAAGCTCGCTCGCCGATATCGTCTCCACTAATGTCACTACGAAGGGCCCCAGCTGGAGGTAAGCATACAACGTACAGGTGGCAAGGGCTATAACTTATGCCTCCCTTGCTACGCATTTGGCCAAAACCGGTAAGCTCAACAGGCACTGTGATAGGGGTACTCCTGCAGTGCTTTGGGGGTAACTATCGGGAGAAGAGGGGATGTGACGTAACGGTCGGATGTGCCATCTGTGGAGCGTGATATCCCGCTTCACGCCCTGCCCGTGGGCTCTACATCCTGTGAGGGTGGCCTCTCGTTTGGCCTCCGGGTGCCCGCTCAGCCCCCCTCGTTTCGGGGACTGCCGACCATGTCCCCAGGCCCCTTGGTGCCCGGCACCATCGGAGCAACGATCGGGGGCCTTTGTCGAGGGTGTCCGCAGTCGGCGGGTGGCCTGTAACAATTAGAGCCTTGCAGGTGGACTCGCTCCTAGGTTCAGCTGTACAGCGCTGAAAGGCGAGTTCTTTCTGGTTGCATCGGAGGTAGTGACGGAGGCAGAGTTGGGTTTCCTACCTTTGATCGCAGGGGAAACCCGAGAGAGAAGAGTCCATCTGTGGTCATTGCTAGGTGCATGTCCTCTGGTAATTGTAACGTTGAAATGTTATTTTGCGGGGCCTGGGGTTTGGGCTTTCCCGATGCTCTGTCAGTAGTAGGTGGAGAGGTGTGGTGCAGCGGCCAGGGCAGCTGTCTTCGGAGCACAGGGTTCACGGTTCGATCCCCGGCTCCGGCGGCAGCTCAGCTCAGCACCATGTGACTCTGGGCAATAGCTCGCTTAATTTCCACGACGGCCCCCAGCGCCTTGAGACCCGTAAGGGTGAGTAGTTCGCGCTTTACAAATACGGATTTAGATTTAGATTTAGATTTAGTGCCGGCATTACGTTAGTGCTCTTCCACATTGGTGTTGGGACTAACACCGGTTTCTCTGCTGGAAGGGCAGTGAGTGCCGCGTGACTCCGCCCTCAGGGTTGGCGTTCCCATAGTCCAGATGTTAAGTAGCGCTAGCGGTGTAAGAATTCGGCCGCAGGAACCAACCGACCGGAACCAATACTTCTTCCTGTGTCTCGCAGAGTAGTGCGTTTCGTGCTCGAGAAGAGCAGTGGCGCTGGGGGCCAGGGTCAGGGCTCTAGCGGAAGTGTCTAGCTTTGCAGTAATATGCTTGGAGTGCGATGCAAAGAAACTGCAGGAGTTAAGGAGCAGTGTCCGGCAGTGGTTGTGCACTGGGCAGGAAAAGCACCTCCGGGGAAGTCCTGGCTGTGCGGGATTTGAGAAGAAACCTTATCCCCGTGTGATTCCTCCAGCCCGTTTTGCCATTTGTCTAAGAGATGACAAGAGTCTAAGACATTTATGCAGTACAGCTCGATCTCGATGATTCTCTATTGTCTGTTGCTGATCGATGTTGGGGGGCATATGCTTTTCTGTAGCTCTTCTCAGTGCTGCGTTTTAGCAGTGCCTGCTTATACTTTGTGATCCTGGCCAGGCCTATGGGACGTTCGCGAGGTGCCTTCCTTCTCTATCGTTTTGGCGTGTGGTGGGTGTGTTCCTTTGGGCCCGGTGAGAGTCCCTTCTGGCCTAGTGGGCTGGCTCTTTGATCCTCGCTCTAATGGGAAGGGGATGCAGGGATCAGTCTCGCTCCCCCCGGACACAGATTTATTCCTGGGGGATACACTCAGCCTTTCTTCCATCTGAGGTCAGCAATAAGAGTCCCTTTGAGTTTGGGTACAAGAACCACTGGTCAGGTTGGGCCAAGTCACCAACGGGCACGTGCGCTCCTCATGTCGCGCCACTGTCTGGAGTTAAAGAGATAGGGAGACCCGGCACGGAGCACCGAGACAGAGTTCAGAGCTGCTTCGAAGGGGGAAGCATCTCTGTGTCGGTTGCGGAATTAGAGGAGGGTGCGTGGCACACCGTGCGGTCATACAGCACATAAATTAAGTCTCATAAGGTCATCAGTAGTAAACAAGAGTTGACGACCAAGGTAAGATCCTGAACTTTAAGGCGGAAGCAGGCTCCTGGGCACGGGCCCGGAGGATCTGTGCCTGCTGCCATAAAACAGCCCTGGCCAGCGTGCTGCTTGCGGGTGCCTGGCTCGAACTGGTTCCGAGCATCATTTTGCTTTTCCCAACAGCCTGTTCGCGATATGCTCTGGTGGCTGAACTGCGATTCACGTGTCAATTGTATGTTTTCCCTCATACGGATGGAATTTAACTGGGGCACTTGCGTTTTTCAGGTACGGGATAGCGCAGAACATGCAGCGTCACAGGATATGTTTGGTGGTTCACGCCTTGGCTGCCGGATTATAGGGGCGCAGCATCCTTGCCAGGTGGAACAGCCCTAGTTCCTGCATAAGGGCGATAAAGTGTTCTGTTTATAGTCATTTGTTGTCACAGGATTATACCACTGTTTGTGCAAAAGATTTAATTTTAATAACACACAGGTGAGGTGTTTGAGGTCACCGCGGACTGGCAGCTGTAAACTTCGGGGTATCGCTCCAGGCCTACCAGTGTTCGTTCTTTATGTAATAACAGTGTCTAAGCGACGGGCAGTCTTTTCAGCCTACATCATTTACAGGGTGCACTCCAGGTTCATGTAGGGGCCGTTAAGGTGGGGTCCTTACAGTGGTGCCTTTTGTGAGTGACCTGCGCAGCGGGTTGGTTGTGGTGCCTTTCCTTGGACTGGGGATGCTCGGTACAAACTTTGGCTTGTCTCGTTGGCGCCTGGGGGCGCTGTGGGGGCCGTGCGCTGGTGCAATTGGTTTCGTTTTATTGCTTGAGTGAAGACTTCGCTGCGTGGCCGATAAGGTCCTTGTGCCACTCGGGTCTATGTAACATGTGTACATCGCTCAAGGCGCCTCTAGGCCCAGTAATGCGCACAAATGCAGCCTTAAACCTTGGTGGTCTTAGAGTTTCTCGTTGGTCTAATGGGGGTTATTACTGATACCGATATGTCTCCTTCACTTTCAGTGTTTGGTTTGCTTGCAAGAAAGTGCCAGTGGCACGCTGGGATACCTTAGCAAAGTCGGTATGGGATACATATGCTGGGTGAGGGACGCCAGCATGGCGGCACAGCACCTGTCAGTGCAGATGACGGATGGGTCGGCAGGCTATCACACAATTGGTGTCGCGGGTGACCACGCGTTGGTCATCATTCTCCGCCCCCATTTTTTCATAGGGAGGAGATATGTGGGGTACCTATTTGCTCACAGCCTGGCACAGTAAGGTGGGCGCAAAGCGGGTTGTTACCCATTAAATGTTTTAAAACATGCTTTGGGGCACTTGCAGCAGTGAGGGAGCTTCCTGAGGACTTGAAGGTTAGTAGCACTCCCCTCCCCAGTCAGCAGAATGGCCGCAGGCTCGGGCAGGTCAGAGGGGGATTTCTGGGCGGTGCTTGTGGAAGGTCATGTACCATTAAAGGTATGTTCCACGAAAGGGCAGGTCACTGCGAAGGTTGTTCCAAAGTTTTGAGGTCAAACTGGGTTGGAGCAGTAAAGTCAAAGCACAAACAGGCTACAATGTATTAAGGAACATTTGGCATTCCCAGTATTCAATAAAAGGGCAGGGATTGATACATATTGCCCCCTCCTGTTCCCACGGTCTTGTCTGCTCCATGGCATACTAGCAGAAGTTCAGGAGGGCTAGACTTCACCTCGGGTGGTGACTGGCTTAATCGAGGGGCAAATCCAAAGGTTTCACATTTACTAACGTGTGAAATTTTCAGCTGCTAGTGCATAGTTTTATTCATATGCACAGTATTATCAAGTCAAATAATAGATGTATTGACTAGTACGACCAGTGGACGTTCTCACACCAAGGCATTTGGCAGCGGTGAGGGTGGCTAGGCTGTAAGGATATCAAGGTTGAATATGACTGCCAGGCATCATTAGCACTGAGTGGCTTGCAGCCAGAGGCGGTATCCGATGCAAGGGCAGCTGTTAGATTAGAGCCCTACTCAGAGGGACCGCCTTAAGTGCTTGGAGGTCTGTTGGCACCGCCTTTCAAGGGAAGCCATTGTCAAGCGGGCCGCTCTGAGCAGGGCATTTGCAGGCGTAAGTAACAGTATCAGCTGCCAGTTCAAACGTGCATCTTTCACTAATTTACTCAGACTTCTGGGACAGGAAGTAAGGCGGGCTGGATAACTCCTGCTTCTACCTGCATTGGCACATCTTGTCAGGAGTGACTGTCAAAGGGATGGCACGTAAGCTAGGTAATGTTAGCACCCATCCACACCTAGCCGATTGGTTAAGGTATCAGGCCCTTGGGGGCCAGTGCCATGAATTACTAAGGTGAACTGAACAGGAGGTGTGACCGTGGGTTACGCTAGCAGAAGTCTGGGGAAGAGCTTAACTCCACCCATGGTCATGGTGTAGTCTTAAGTAAGTTGGAGTTGTCACTCTTATTTGACCAGGGGTTCAATGCTACATGAGGGCATCGCTGCGCTGCGGCCAGAGCACTGTCTTTGTGTTTCACAGGGGGCAGCTAGTGAAGGCAAGGCTCTTCCCAAACCTGGCACCAGAACACAAGCTAGTCAGGGCCAACTTGTCTGTTGGGTGACTTGGGTAGGCACCTGTGTAGTTGTCAATCCACGAAGGGGTGAGTTGTCTCCAATAGTGGGCACAATACATATAGGTGTGTCTGTTTGTGGTACCTCCTAGCGGACCCACTGAAGGTGTACTGCAGCTAAACAGGGAACTGGGAAGCTTGGTTTCCGTCACTGTGGCAGGTTTAAAGCATCCAGGGTCGGAGATGCGCAGTAGGTACACTGTGCATCTGTGGTCTGACGGGAGTTGGGCAAGCGGGGTGCGCTGCGTCAGTGGTAATTGCACGAAAGGGTGAGGTGTCTCCAGTAGGGGGCGCAAGACATACATTGTTCAAACCAGCTTTGATACCATTCAGGTGTTCACCAGGGTAGCAAGCAAAGGGGTTTGTGCATACGTTTGGGCGACGGGGCGAAATAAGTGCACCCCAGAACCAAGGGCAGTTGACTATGATCCTGCAGTTAGGCGCAAACGCCCGCCCGGTCAGAAAGAGATGCCACGCTGGGTGGTGACGCTGTCAGCCAACAGTGGGCTGCCGTCCCAAGTAATGGGGACACAAGGTGTCAAGCACAAAAGGCTACTATGTAAAAGAACATTTGGCATGTCCAGTGATCAACAAAAAGTAAAATTTAACTGAGCAGGTAATTTTCCACTGCTGGGGCTGCCCTGGGGTGGGCAGTGCGAACGCCCCTGCCCCCTATTCGGGGGCTCTCGCAGGGAGGGTTCTAGCCTGGCGACTTTTCCTGCAGTTAAGGTCAAATGCCCTGGCAGGTTAGCGATATTAGACCACTGGGCGGGGGTGCTGTCAGCTAACACATTGTGCTGCGTCCCCAAGAAAGGGGGGGACAAGGTGCCAAGCACAAAAGGCAAGGCGAGCAGTGTGAACCACCCCCCCCCCGTCTTTCGGGAATATTCTGGGATGAAGGGCAAAGTAGGACTTAGTCAATCGTTAAGGTTAGGCACCATATGGCAGCCAGTGCGCACTGCATTAATCAGACGGATTCTCTAGCTGGTATCCCTGGGGGGGTTCACCACGAAGGGAGCTGAGCTGGCGAAATTCCCATAAGAAATAAGGGATGCATGACAAGGGCTCATTGTCACACACGTCTAGTTATGGACAGCCCTGTGCGTCATGAGTAGAAAGCAAATGGACGGTGCAAAGGTTAAAGTATAATCCTTCTCGCCCGAATAGCCAAAAGTAGGCAGGTGGGTGTAGGAGCGGTCTCCCAACAAGCGGGCAGCTGTCCCTTAAGTGGGGACACAGGTGTGCTAGACACACCGTCCTAGATGGACGGCAGCTAGGTGAGCTCAGCAAATTCATGGGGCAATGTGAACCAGGGAATCGGATCTGCCCCGCCGAGAGTTGACACAGGGCTGAGTTATGTGAAGTAGTGGAACTTTCCCACAGGAGGGTGGATAGTTCTTGACACAATTTCACAGGGCAGAAGGGCCTTTGTGTTGCATTAGACACTAGCTGATCCAGGCTAGCAGTAGGGCTATTGGGATATAGATGGGGTTCATCTATCACCAGTGGGAGGGATCTCTTCCCTAGCTTTGCAGGAGGCCTGGAAATGAGAGGTTGCAGGTGAGAAAGGAGCTGTTTTGGTGGGGGGCTCTGGCGGCGACGGTGGCCACCTCCAGAGCTGTGGCGGAGTTACAGGGCGATCTGGAAGCAGAGGGGTACAGAAGGGTACCTCTGCGCGGCACCATGGTGGGTGCCAGAGCCAAATCCTAGGAGCCTCATGGGAGGTTCCTAGAAAACCGTGTCGGCGCCCCGTTAGTCCTTCGGGCGGTTGTGGGCCTGAACAACCGGGGGTTTGCTATGCTACGCTCCGCCCTGAAAGGGGCGTGAGTAATAAGGAACCATGTGTCACGTGATCCGGGAAGAGGATCACCAGAAGTGGCAGCACAGATGGGGTTCGCCCCAGTGCTGCTTGGCTCATCAGGTGGGCAGGCGGCCTAGATGGTTGCCTGCCCTTGGATCGCCCGTAAGATAACCCACCATATTACATAACGGTGTATGTAATAAACCTGCAGCAATTTTTACCCAAACAAGAAATGTGTTGTGTTATTATTTATGAGCATGCATGTTACGTTGGAGGGGTGGGGTAGGTTGCCAATGCCGGTACTATGCGGCTGTCCGAGGCCCCGCAGGGAGCCACTAAGAAGGCAGCCCTCTAGTGCCAGCTGGGCACCCCACACCCCCGTAGGGGCAGGGACTCAGGGAGGAGTCCCCCAAGCCTGGTCGCAGCGCGATAGGCTAGAATCACGTCCGGGGCGCGAGGACAGGGGGAGGGGTATATAGGCCTCCCCCACCATCTTGTCGTCCTCTTTCGCGCGCCCGGACACGCCGTCTCCCACCCTACCGCTTACCCGGCGTGGTTCGTGGCAGGCAGGAGGCAGAGAATGTTGTAATGTTGTCTTTTTCATTGCAGGCGGAGTTACAGGGCGATCTGGAAGCAGAGGGGTACAGAAGGGTACCTCTGCGCGGCACCATGGTGGGTGCCAGAGCCAAATCCTAGGAGCCTCATGGGAGGTTCCTAGAAAACCGTGTCGGCGCCCCGTTAGTCCTTCGGGCGGTTGTGGGCCTGAACAACCGGGGGTTTGCTATGCTACGCTCCGCCCTGAAAGGGGCGTGAGTAATAAGGAACCATGTGTCACGTGATCCGGGAAGAGGATCACCAGAAGTGGCAGCACAGATGGGGTTCGCCCCAGTGCTGCTTGGCTCATCAGGCGGGCAGGCGGCCTAGATGGTTGCCTGCCCTTGGATCGCCCGTAAGATAACCCACCATATTACATAACGGTGTATGTAATAAACCTGCAGCAATTTTTACCCAAACAAGAAATGTGTTGTGTGATTATTTATGAGCATGCATGTTACGTTGGAGGGGTGGGGTAGGTTGCCAATGCTGGTACTAGGGAGGAGGAGGCGGAGCAGCAAGTTGTGGCACAGAATTACATGCATGTCAAGCTCAACTAAAAAATCTTATTCATACATCTAGTTGGTTCATGGTGCGCATATTTGAAGAAGGAACGAAGCGAGCATAAGAGACAGGTGAGAAGTCTGCGCACGTTTTGCGTTACCTGCTCATGTAGCCTCATTTGTACTCCTCATTATACTAGCACTGCAACAGGGGGCAGATACCGGTAGCCCCTCAACAGAGTAGGCAGGAGAACACCTACGCGACCACACATCTCAGAGGCAGGACAGGGAGCAGCTGAATTTCCTGCTCAGCTGTAAGGTGTGTTTACAATACAGAGGACGCTACTCACATTTCGATTTCAGGCAACAGGCATGTTTACAACGAAGAGCGTGTGATCAGCCCAGACGAGTCATGATCATAGAAGAAAGACGACGGTGGTGAGTTCTAGGTTAACAGAAATTGACATCTTTAAGTTGCCTATATGGCATTTTGTGCAATACAACGAGTTTCACGTGGCTACTTGGAAAAATGTAGTTTTGGAATTATCAGCGGACACATACTTTCGTTTTCTCTTTTAATTTCTAACCCCTAGCATTTTTGCTGATAGTGTTAAATTGAACATGGAAAACCGAGTTAAAGTTATGAGAACTATTCTTTTGTGCTCTACCACGCGCACTGCGCTGCAAACGCGTAAATAAGAGCAGTGGTTACATAGGAACTTCATCTGTAGGCACACTAATTCGTGTGCTACTCGTTTATTACACAATTCTGTCGTCACCTATACTCATGTATGATGCCAACATTTTAATTACCTCTTCTAATACATCGTGCATGGATGTTGTGAGGGCTGGCAGAGAGGGGCTCTGGAAGAGAGCTTTGAGGCTCTTTCCTTTGAAAGTGATAGCGCTTGTACACTTCCCATGCACTTACGGGGGGAGCTCAGGGAAAGCGAGAGGGAGGAAGGGGTTAAGGGTGGGTGCATGGTGGGAGGGTGACTCGGTGAGGGAAACAAAGATAAACCCCTTTAACCCCTTCGGTGCTCATGACGAGCTCAGCTCGTCATGCTGCGCAGTGCTCGTGTGCGCATGACGAGCTGAGCTCGTCATGAACCCGCCCACTCAATGAAACGCCCCGCACAGGGCGAAAATCGGCCACGCACCGAAGGGGTTAAGGGGCTTGTATTGAAGCGAGGAGGTGGCTTAACATATAAAGCTGTCGACTTTGGAGCTGTAGAGCAGGGTTCGATCCTCAGCTTGGGCTGTATCACCTAATAATAAATAAACTCAACATATAACACGGTTCGAGCCTCGGGTGGGCTGTATTAATCATAAATAAATAAAGGGAGATCTCAGTTGGGGGTGGGGAGAGACAAATAAAACAAGCATTGGCAATGCAATGGGGGGGACAGGAAGAAAGTAGTCTGTGCAGTAAAGGGGCCAGTAGCCGTGGAAGGACACAAATGAAGACATGTCCATCATAAGGAGGGACTAACAAACCTACAACCAATCGGAAGTCAGCATTTAAGACACAAGCCAATGAAAATGATTGGCGGAGAGAGTGGGCAGAGCTTCCACGCTATAGTGTATACTGCATGTCTCCTTGCGCTGCCTAGGCGAGACCTAAAAAGGCTCTTTCAGTGGAAACTCTGACCTAGCTATAATTACCCAGTGGAGACTGTGTATATATATATACATATGTATATTCACAAAATGATGTTTCCCTACCAAATATATATTCATTTATTTAAAATTTTATTTAAAAAAACAATCTACATTTTATATATTAATTTGTTTTTTTATTTATATTTATATAACATTGTGACTATATTATGTTTTTTATATATAGATGTTTAAAAAAATTCTTTCATTTGTAAAAAAGTTCTATGTGATATATTAGGATGTATTTAAATATATGTAATATTTGTAAAAGTAAATATAATTTTTATAGAATAATTATAATTAATTAATTAAATACATTTAATATTTCTAAAATAAATTGTATGTCTTTATTGTATATTTTGGTTTTCTTTTTTTTTTTTTTTTAATTTTTTTTTTTTTCAATTGCAGTAGTAAAAAAAAAAGCAAATACTTTACAACAAGGAAAAAATGGACAGAGTGTAGCAACAGGTAGAGAGTATATATAGAAGGCCGTTTCTAAGAAAACAAAATAATAATAAAATACAATCTTATCACAAATATCCCATTGTACAATACGTTAGGATCAAAAGTTCATTTGGACAGTTTTCAACCCATAGCAGCAAGAACCTTAAGTAAATAAGAATTAGTTTTCACACCTATAAAAAAGAACAATCACTAAAGTGACCAGTGCAGCAGTACCATAATAAGAAATAGGACATCAAAAGGGGAATATTTACCAAAGCAACCATACTAGACTAGAAAAGTTGTCTTATACATAAATGTAGAGAGAAATTGCCTGTTCTTTAGTCTCTCCCACATTTATCCTTGGTGAGTTAACCAGTGAGAAAGGGGACCCCAGATTACTAGTCCCTTTTTTTGGCCTGAGTCCCTTTTTAGCATATATTGCCTTCTCTAATGAGTGAATTGAGTAAAAGCGGGCTAGCCAATGTGTAAAGACTGGAGGGTCGGGATCCAACCATGTAGAAGCAATGCATAGCCTAAGAACGGCCATGGCAATGAATATTAGTGCCCCTCCCTTCTTTCGGTCAATCGATTCCGTTATACCCAACATTATCGTGGAGGGAGCCAGCACCAGATTATGAGATAGCACCTGTCCCAGAAAGTGTTGGATTTTATTTATTAATGGTTCTAATTTAACACTTGTGGCAAACATATGGATTGAATCAGCTTAAAACTCAGTGCAGCGAGGACAATATGTTCCCTTACCGGAACCCCATTTTGCAATCTTGTTAGGAGTGAAATATAAAAAAAAACAAGTCTTATAAAACTGCGCCTGAAGATTAGAGGATAACAAATCGCTTTGTGCGAATTCGACTGCAAGTAAGAAAGCATTATTGGTGATGTCCAATTTCTGTTGCCACTTAGTGGATATTAAAAGCAGATCATCAGGCATCAAGATGTTAAGCATGTTATAAATAACTCCAATGCGTGGTATCGAATCTCCACAAAACTTCTCTATCAGATTACACTTGGTGAAGCCTGACGGACCCCCGGTCTTTCGTAAAAAGAAAGATTTAATAGCTAAGTATTTAAAAAATTCCCTCTTGTCTATATTATAAAGGGATTGAAGATCTTCGAACGCCAAGATCTCGTCAGCTGAACAGAGGTCTCCTAGTTTCTTTACTCCTTTATCAATCCAGTTTTGGAGATAGGATGAACTAAAAATATCCGGAAGGTTAGAGTTATTTCTAATAGGGGTATAGAAGTTTAATCTGCCAATACCAAGAAACTTGCGTATGGCTGAAAAAACCTTAAAAACCCCAAGAAGGGACTTAAATTTCACCCTTTTAAAGTAACCCAGTTCTAACTGCCGCCACAGGCAGCCCCGAGCGTCGGGTCCAAGCAGGAGTTCAAAAGGTGAGGGCAAACCAGCAACTGACAAAGGGGGAAAATCTTGTAATAATATGGGGCATGTTTGCAGGACTGTAGCCCAATAATAGAGTTTTAAATTGGGGAGGGCCCACCCCCCTCTGTCCCGAGGTAAAGACAAGAATTTGAATGCCCTTCTAGGTTGGGAAAATGCCCATACAAATTGGGAGAATAACCTTTCAAGCTTGCGAGTGTCAGTTTATTAAACTCTAAGGGTATAGCCCTAAATAGATATAATATTTTTGGGAAAAAATCATTTTTAACAAATTACAGCGCCCAACGATGGAAAGATGTAAATTGTTGAGGCGGTTCAGGGCTTTCCTTGACTCAGCAATAAGAGGGTCTGTATTATGACTTACTATGAGATCAGTATCGGCTAAGATGTTAATACCAAGATATTTGGCTTTGACCACTACCCTTTCATCATTCCAAATAACCTTGCTGTTGGTTATAATTTTGAGTTTTTCCTTTATTTAACTTATATCCGGATAGGGAGCCGAATAGATGAGCCTCAGCTTCGATTACAGGGATGGCGTTCTTTGGATCCGGTGTAACCAGGGCCAAATCATCGGCATAGGCCATGATTTTAGATTCTAGGCCGAATCTGCTCACAGGTGGTATAGCCTGGTTGGCTTCTAGTTTCTTAATAAGCGGATCAATATAGATGGCTAAAAGCAATGGGGAGCAGGGACAGCCTTGACGGGTCCCCCGCGTGATTTTAATCAATTCCGTCAGTCCCCCATTGATGGATACCCTAGCCATGGGGGTAATATATAATGCCTTAATAGCTTGAATGGCATTGATCCCAAAGTTCATTCTCTGCATGACGCCCCACAAGTAATTCCAGGAGACCCGATCAAATGCTTTTTCGGCATCTAGAAAGATTGCAGCAATTGGGTCTCCCGAAACCTGTGAGGCGTCAAGCAGGGTAATGAGTCTACGAATATGTTCTGTTGTGCCCTTGGCAGGGATAAAGCCATGTTGCCACCTCGATACTAGACCTTCGATTCTGGCCGAGAGCCGCGAGGCAAGAATTTTAGAGTACGCTTTTGAGTCACCGTTAATTAGGGTGATTGGCGGGTATGAGCCCATCTCCGTTGGCGGTTTATCTTTTTTGGGGAACACTATAATTTTGGCTGTAGACCAAGATTGAGGGGGAGAGACACCCTGAAAGATTTGAGTCACTACATCGTTAAGAATAACTTTAACTTGTGGGAGAAAAACCTTATAAAATTCCACTGGGATACAGTCTGGCCCGGCAGCTTTCCCATCTGGCAGACTATGCAGAGCTCTAACAATCTCTTCCCAGGATGGAGCGAGTTCAAGTAGCTCGCGCTCTTCACTACTCAGCGTTGCTAATGAAATTGAATCTAGATAGGTATCTAGGTGGCAGCTAAGGTCTGATTGCTCGCCCACACTTTCAGAATATAGGTCTTGAAAAAATTTACAAATGCTGCCCGAATTTCTTCAGGATCGCTGGTAATAGTTCCTGCAGATGTTTTAATTTTTTGAATTTCACTGGCCGAAACCTGCAACCTAGTTCTCATAGCCAGCTGATGGCCAATTCTTTCACTGCATTCGTATGTTTTCTCCCGAGCCGCAGCCCATTTGGAGGCGGCTTTATCGGCCAGTACTGAGCAAATCTCTGCCCTGGCAGCCGCAACTGCCAATTGTGCCGGGTCGGTCTCACCATTAGACTGAATGACTGAAATAAGGTTTTCCTCCATTTTAGCTAGTTTAATTTGTAGTTCCATCAAATGGGCTTTCTCTAATTTATTTTTCTTGAGCGAATATTGAAAAGTTTCCCCACGAACACAGGCTTTTAGCGTATCCCAAACTACCATGGTAGGGGCTGTGCCAAGATTGTTGTCAAGAAAAACTTTATCCATTGTTTCATATGGGACTGATAGCCTTCATCCTGTAGGAGTGCTCTTTCAAAACTCCAGGAAGAGGTTTCCTTACATGTAATCAGCCCCGGATATTAAGACTTAGGGGATTGTGATCAGAAAGAATACGGGGGAGTAATTCAATTTCACTATAATGAATTAGGGACGAAGAAACCAGAAAAAAATCCAAACGTGCAAAAGATTTGTGTGGAGCAGAAAAAAATGTGTAGCCGGGTATGTTAGGATAAAGATGAGACCATACATCCACCAACCCATGAGTGTGTAAGATATTCTTAAGAGCCAAAAGCACTTTAGGTTGCGGGAGGTCTGGAGGCATTGTGAGTTATCTCCCCAGTTAGAAAGTAAGTTAATATTGAGATCCCCACATAAGATGATAGGCAGGGGCCAATGAGCCAGTTCGGCGGAGATTTGATTAATCACAGTAGGGTCATCTAAAACACTCCCATAGATAGAACATAAGGTAAATAAAAATGTAGGTGTAATACAGCATTCGGTAACCATCCATCTCCCTTGGGAATCTGACTTAGTTTGAATGGATTGAGGGAGATAGTTATACCGGGCTAGAATGGCTACATCCCTGGTACGGGTCCCTTGTGTAGTTCCCCCAATGACTTTATATCCTAAGCTATTTAATAGATACAATTGGGACCCTTCTATGTGTGTCTCTTGGAGACAAGCTAAATTAGCCCCCGACAGCCGTAAACTTTGGGCTACCTTTTGCCTTTTTCGGGTATTGTTTAACCCACAAATGTTTATGGATAAAATTTTAAGATTTGTAGTATTCATTGAGATATGGTAACATTAAATCTATAGATCAAAGCTCCTGTGAATAAGGAAAATAGAAAAAATATCAACAACGCCCATAGAGCGAACCTTTGAGATGCATAAATCACATTGTTACAATATAAGCCTGTTAATGAAATGTGAGCAACTATCACAAATTCGGCCTTCCCTTCGTGGACTACCAACCCCCCAACCCACCCCTGGCAACCTGCCCCCCCACCCACCCTCCCCCACAAACATGAGCAATCAGGGACTTCCTGAATGATAAACCCTAAAAAAACACCCCGCCACTGTTACAATGCCAAGGGAGATACTTTTCGAAAAGAAAAAAAACATGCGGCATAAATAGAATCAACCGCAAAAAATGGAAGGACAAAGAAGAAAAAGGTAGAACAAAAACAAAAAAATATATATGCCTTTTATTAGGCAAAGTGTAATTTAAAAGTTCAGCTATACCTGTCCCGATACCAATTGTAGTTACTTTAGCATTTTTGTAGCTTTAAGTTCCACAAGATATTCTTGTGCTTTGATCTCCGACGTGAAAAATCGTGAGGCGCCATTAAAAATAACCTTCAGTTTAGCAGGATTCATGAGGAAAACCTGGGCCCCCAACTGTTGGAAGGGGGTTATTAGTTGACAAAGTTGCCATCTTCGCTCCACAGTGGAGTGACAGAAATCTGGTTTGGCAAAAAAGGATACCCCTTCAAAAGATTTCTGGGAGTATTGCCTGGCTTAATCCAAAATTAACTGTCTTAAAAGAAAATTCCCAAAGAAAACCAGGAACGCCCGTGGTCTTCCAGAGTCATTAAAGCTGCCTGACTGTTTTTTAATCATAAGGGGGAAACGGTGAGCTCGTTGGATTTCATGCTCCCAACACCACTCGGTCTGGTCGGGGAAGGCCCCTTTTAGGAGCTTGATGATGTAAAGCCGGGGATCTTCCCCTTCAACCCCATCGGGGATCCCGAGAAGGCGGAGGTTATTTCTACGTTGCCTATTTTCTTGATCTTTCAGTTTCCATACAACGTCAGATAGCCGATCGCTTTGGGTAGTACCTTGGTTTTTAAGCAGCACGACGTCTGTTTCAAGACTTTCAGTTCGGGCTTCTACCATCGTCACTCTCTCACAGACATCCGTGCAAGTTTTATTAAGCTTTCGGATACTCCCCTGCAGTTTTTTAGCCGCACTCTTGGCCTGATGATTATCAGCTCGGGCTTCCTCCTGAAATTGTTTAATAGAAGCCAAGATAGCAGCTAAGGTTGGTTCTTCATAGTGCTCTTGTGTAGCCTGTGTAGCACAGTTCGCTTTGCTGAATTCATCAGTCTGGGAAAAAGATAGATGGGTCCCAGAATAATCCCATTTAAGGTGATCCTTTTTATCATACTTCTTTCCTTTACCCTTTACCACCTGGCATTTCTGTTTTGCGAACTGTATTTTTCCCCCCCTTTGGATGCAGTGCTATAGTTAGATTCCGAGATATCACTATCACTGGTAGATACAAAGCTTGCTTCTGTCGGGGAGTTTGACCCATCTGACACCGAAAAAAAGTGTTCTCCCAAGGGATCAGGAGAGCCAGGGTTTGTGAGCCTTTGTACATTGGTGTTTTTAAGATCATTCAAGTCAGAAGACACGGGGCCCCAGATGTTTTGGACCTGGGTCGCGCTTACAGTAGGAGCCATATCAGTGTCAGTCTGAGAGAGAGGAATTAGAATTTCTCCATTCATGATAGGCGTAAGATTATCAGTTAACAAAACCCCCTGGCTTGGATCTAACTGAATGGTTTCCAATTCACAAGTCTCAGCTGATAGTGAGGGTGAAATCACATGCGGATCTGGAGGCCCAGTCTGGGCAGCTATAGCGGGGATTGCCAGGCTGCTTTCTGTGTGGAGGTTGAATGCGGGTTTCGCCCCGTTTCCAAAGCCCATCCCAGCAAAAGAAAAGAGTTTGGCTACCGAAGGTTGTGAGGTGCTTCCATCCTTTGGGGGGGCCCCGAGGTTAGATTTATTCAAAGACTTTTTGGAGCCCACAGTCTCTCTTTTGTTTTTGGGAGTAGGTTCAGTTGCGACAGAGGTGGGCCCAACAGTAACACCAGAGCTAGGGATAGCTACTGGTTTGCCTTTGGCCCCCCTAACCCCTCGGGAAGCCATACCCCACTCACCGGCACACAAATCAAGGACCAAATCGGGTTTGCCAAAGTCCACTGCAAAAGCCTCCGGGTCCGGGTCTGGCGTGTTAGAAAAATAGCTCAATCGTATAGCCAAAGAGGCCAACCAGACGCACAAAAGTCCAAAAATGGCGCCAAAACCGGGCCAACCACACCTGCAGCTTCGGCGCTTCAAGGACGCTCTCAGAGCGATCCGGGTTGCAACTTTCCCACGACTTGCAACAATCAATTTCTTTCGCGGCTTCAGGAGGGTACTCGGGAGCGTACGCGGCACTTCCAAATGATAAAAAAGAAAAGAACCGCAGGAGCGCCGGGAACAGTAGCTAGTCGCCAGCGTCAGCACCAACAGAGTCCGATCTCAACGTGCGGTCACGAGGTCAGGCCGCATAGCAGATGGCCGAGAAATCCCGTGGCGCAGGCGGCGGTGAAGCGAGGAATCACACAGGATCCATCTTGCTCATCACACAGACCCCGTATATTTTGGTTTTCAAGGTTTTTGTTATTCTTAATGTTAATTTTTAAAGTTTATATTGTAATTTACATTTTTGTATTAGATATTTTTTTAACTTTAGATATTTTTTATAATTATGTTTGGGATTTTATGTTTGTTATTTATTTATAAATGTAGGGTTTGATATTTTTGTATGTAGATATTTTTTTATTCAATATTTAGTTTTACAGTCATATTTATTTG
This sequence comes from Calotriton arnoldi, assembly GCA_963921515.1. NCBI lineage: Eukaryota > Metazoa > Chordata > Amphibia > Caudata > Salamandridae > Calotriton > Calotriton arnoldi. The sequence goes on along the minus strand of CAWUFW010000605.1, from coordinate 2,486,917 downwards.
GATTTATGTATGGCGAGCCCAGCTCAGAAGTAATGGTGCACTGTACATTACTTGGGGGTATAGGAGAGTAACCACCAGATCACATACAATGGAGGCAAGGTTAAACTGCACCAATGTAACTACTTGAAAAGATATGATGTCAAACAAGGGGTTGATCAGTGGCAAAGGAATCAAAGGGTTGTTGTAACAAATTGAGTGCATTTTCTAAACCTATACAAGCCACCAATGTTGAACACAATGTGGTGACGATAGACAAAGGTCAACATGGGGCATGGATGGGCTTGTCAGGTGCCCATCATTATCAAGCATCGGGCAAGAAGGATCTATAATGGTTGAGATGAGCAATAAACAGACAGAGGGAAAAAGAGAAAGTAAGAGATATCAGTCTCTACCACAGTGGCACAAAGACTATCATACGGGTTAAATAGTGTTTCCATTAGGAGTGAGATGTGTTATAATATATTACTAGGCAACCCTGTTTTCAGTGTTTATTTTTTGTGGATTTCAGTGGTGTTTTCTCAATGTTTTCTAAACCTTTTGAAATCACTGCTTATCATAGTTTATTCAGCAGCCTAACCCCAAAAATAGACAAAAACTGTGTTTTGCCTGTGTTTCCAAAATATGTTGTGTTTTTTTACAGTGATTGTTTTGGCAACAGTTTTTTTATAAGCATGTTTCAATTTAAATATTGTGTAATTATTGTACTCTCCTGCCCAGTAAAGATGTCTTATCAAGTCCAAAACGTTCAAATATATCTTTCATAAGAAATTGGAGATTTATAATTACATGTTCCTTTTTGCTTACACTCTAAGATGTTTCTGTATAAACTGAATTTAACCACTTATTTTCTTCTTCCTCGTTCATTGTCTCACTCCTTAATCCTTTTAATTCAGCATATGATTTTAATGTTCATTCATAAAATGGGACGCCAGCAGGGATTTAACATCACTGTTTTTGATTTCTCTGGTCTCCACCCTTCTTTTGTGACTGGTCGCATAGTTGAGCTTGCGTTTTGCTTGCCTCAAGGCATTGCTTACCAGTTTCTGACATTACAACACTGCAGTGCTCCAACACTGATTAGGGTGCAGTGAATTTATAGGTAGTAAAGTGTAGTGTCTTGCTTTATGAGAATGTTGCCTTGTGACCATGCATGGAATATGGAACCCCAATGTTGCTAAGGAAGGCTGCGGAACTTGTCAGTTGACAGTTGCCAGTCTCCGGTGCTGGATGGGGTCTCTGTTGTCAGCAACTCAATAAAGATAAACTCAACTCTATTACTACGGCCTCCTGTGTTCCTGAAGAGGTGAATCTTACATTTGGCGATGACTGGAGAATAAGAAGACGATCCCCGCTTACCTTCTTGAGATCTCAACACACCATCCTGCGGAAGACCCTCCTGCCTCTCCATCGGGTCCAACCTCGTCTGGTTCAAAAGAGAAGACGCCCAGTTTCCTGTCTCCATGCTCGATATCATTTCCGATATCTCTTAAAATAGCGCTGGTGTGGCCTGCTGCACATGAGGACATCGCGTGCTGGTTAAGCCCGCTGCGGCACGCGAAGACATCGCACTACGTCACGTGAGTTGAGGCGTTGCTAAGGTACGATCTGGCCATGAAGACATCGACGACGCGTCCTTCACATTACGTCACGTGAGTTGAGGCGTTGCTAAGGTACGATCTGGCCACTTGTTGCCTCGCAACCGTACTCTCTGCACTCATCCTCACCCACAATTCGTTTTTCTGTCGTGTGACGTCATCGCGTTGCCTGCGCCATCTTGGATTGGGCATTAAGCGTGCCACGGCCTTTCACCGCTGGCACGCACAGCAAACACACTTGATTTCTTTTATGGTGCGCTGTGCGTTTCTACTCCTGCTGACGCACACAGCTTACCGGCAAGTTGACACGGTACGGCGTTTCTTTGTTCTGTTATTTTCAGACTTTTGAAGGAATATGCGCTGATGCGCACAGCTGTTACTCTCTTACTTTGTGTTCATCAAGGATTTTGCGCTGATGCACACAACTATTTACCTTCTAATACATTTTGGGGTCATTGTAAAGGTGTCTACGTGGTGGAGGAGTCTGCGCTGTTACACGCGACCTTCCACTCTTTTACGAAGGAGTCTGCGCTGATGCGCACAGCCCTTTATGTTTCTCTGAAGGAGTCTGCGCTGATGCGCACAGCCTTTTACATTTCTCTCATTTGTCTGCATTGATTGAGTCTGACATCATTAAGTTTTGTGCAATAAAACAAGAAAGTGTCCCTACCTATTTATTTCACAATATGCATCACGTCATTTGTAATAATAATCTGAACAGTGCTGAAGAATAGAGGGAACAGATGTATCACAAAATAAATTTATTAATTCAATGAAAAAGAAAAATACACAAATGTAATACAAATAAATACAATCCCACCAATCATTCAATCGCATTCACACAAGCAAACATGCTATCATACCTCTTTCATTCAACACTCATACAATAACTTAAATAGTTTGGCAAAGCAACATAAACAACAAAGTACCCACCAATTTCCTCGGAAATGTAGGTCAAAATATCTAGAAAACACCAATGTGCTCAATACATATCGTAAATATATACATAAAACGATTATACAGAAAATATATTGGCAAATACAATGGTTATCTAAAGGGAGGAAAAAGGGTAAAACAAATCTCTAACGAAGGTTAGAGTGCCACAAACGCCGACGCGCGTTTCGGTGTGAAGACCGGATATGGCCAAACACCTTCCTCAGGGCGTGGGTAACAGAACGGTGAAGAGGTGGGAAAATTCTCAAAGTCAGTGAGACTTCTAGTTAAGCAGGCCAAAGGTGCCGGGCAGCAAAGCTCAACGTAGTTCCCTGGAAAAGCTGCAATGGAGTATAACCTGGGCTGGAGTAGCGGCAGGGACCAAGATGCAAACACGATACTGCGACGGGGAAGCAGGCAGTCGATAAGCGTAGATTAGGCAAACCCCAGGGCTCCAAGAATTGCAGAAATGGTCTGAGGGCCGATTCTCTGTAGACGGCAGCAAGACGCTGAGAATAAGAGGGTGCTCGTCTGTCAGGAAAGCGAGAAAGCCTGGCGCGAGCTTATAGGACAGTTGCCCGTCAGTATGAGAGATATATAGAGAAAAATGGGTGCCCCTCAGGCAGGATAAGTGGCGGACTCGAATTAAGCTGATAAGAAAAGCGGCGACATGATGGTCGTTCCTCGGTAGCTGACGGAAAGCAGGGAAAACTCATTAAGTTTTGTATCTAGTGCTCCTATTTATACTCTGTTGCCTTCTTTCCCTTCAGTGATTGTATGCTTCAAGTCATCCTAGTATGCAAAACGTACCTGCTCCACCCTTTTTCTTATCTTCCCCTGGGGAGCCAGCTCTTCCTTGGGTGAAGTGGAAGAAGGTTTTTACCCATTATGCGAGGGTTTGTGGTACATCTCTCAGCGCTGAGAGGAAAACCTCCCTTCTAATCCATTGCTTGGGTTCAGAGGGGCAAGAGGTTTCCGAGCACCTTCCTGAACTCTCGGATGGTGATGCCATGGGTCTAAATGAATTTAAGATCTCAGTAAAAAAACTGGATTTACATTACCTGCCAAAGGTTAGCACTGTTCTCGAAAGGTACCATTTTGGAAGAAGGATGCAGAGACAGGAAGAGTTGGTGTAGCAGTACATTACTGAGTTACGCAAACTTGCTTCTACGTGCAATTTTACGGCATCTTTGGACGAACAACTCCGAGACCAATTCATGTTGGGCTGTAGTATCGATAAAGCCAGGGATAACTTGTGGCAGAAGGACAATCCGTTGCTACACGAAGTTCTTACCATAGCTAAGACTCATGAACACTCTAGGGCCTGTATTGAAACAATTCGTAAAAATGAACCTTTGAACAAGAGTGGTGGGAATGGTGTATTGGTGGTTGAGAAAGAAAAAGTAACTAGAACCAAAATCCCTGTTAAGGTAGAGAACAAACCTTCTTTCTCCAAGTCTTTCTCTGGCAAGTGCTTCAGATGTGGCAATCCTGGACACATGGCTAATTTTAATGCTTGTCCGGGTTGGAAGGTTACGTGTAGTGTGTGTGGATGCAAGGGCCATTTTGCAAAATGTTGCAGATCAAGTAAAGATCTAAAGAAAGTCAGGGAAGTAGATCTTTATAATGATGATTTAGAATTAGAGGAGGTAAACATCTGTCAAATCAAGGGATCTGGTAGTAATGGTCCCATGGAGGTGGTGCTAATTAATGATGCACCAGTAAAGATGCTATTTGACTCAGGAGCCAAGGTGACATTAATCCCTAAGTCCTTCTTTGAACAACATCTAGTGAAGAAAGTTAAGTTGTCCAAACCTGATATAAGACCAAGGGGGTATGGTGGAGAAATAATCGATCTCTTGGGTTATTTTTGGGGAACGATTGACTTTAAGGGTAGGATCATCCCCAGAAAGGTGTACGTGTCTATGAAGGGTGATTCACTCATAAGCTGGTTCCATCAACGTGATTTGCATGTTGTCTTGGACCCTAATGAGAATCCTCCTGTGTGCTTGAAGGAGATTCCGTCTGTTAGTCAAGTTGCTGATGGGTGGAAACTATGGGTCAAGGAGTTTCCCGAGGTGTTCGACAGCAAACTTGGGTGTTTCAAGAACTACGTGCATTACATCAAGGTTAGGCGTGATTCTGTACCAAAAGTAGCTAAAGTTTGTGGTGTACCCCTCTTAGCAAAGGAATGCATGAAGGTCAAACCTGACAAGTTAGAGTTGCCAATGGCATCAAACAAGAAGTCGAGGCCACAGAATGGCTTTTTCCAATCGTTATGGCCCGCAAGGCCAATGGCGAGGCCAGGCTGTGTGTGAATTTGAGGGAGCTCAATAAGGCGGTGGTAGTGGACCATTACCCTCTACCCAACATCAGTGAAATGTTGTGCTCGCTAGGTGGTGCTAAACATTTCTCGTCCCTCGATTTGACCTCCGCTTACCATCAGGTCAAACTGCATCCCATCTCACAAGAGTTTACGGCCTACGTGACGCCGTTTGGCACTTTTAAATTTTTGAGGATGCCCTTCTGTCTCATTTTTGCCGCCTCTGTATTTCAGAGGGTCATGGAGCGTATCTTGAGGGGTGTGGATGGCGTGAAGATCTACCAAGATGACATCCTAGTGTTTGGTGTTGACACCAAAGAGCATGATAGCAGGATGAGAGTGGTCTTAGGAAGATTATGTGACGCAGGTCTGACTTTAAGAGCTGACAAGTGCCGCTTTGATGTGGCAGAGATTGAGTATCTAGGGCATTTGTTGTCCACTAATGGCACCAAACCAAAACCGGCCCTCGTCAATACCATTAGCAATCTTAGAGTTCCTCAAGATAAGGTCGAACTTGTGAAGTTCTTAGGGATGGCTGAGTTCTATCATAAGTTCATTCCCAACTTTGCTGGAGTTACGGAACATATAAGAAATCTCCTAAAGAAGGGGTGTGAGTTTGTATGGTGTAAGTCCTGTGATGACGAATTTCAGAATTTGAAAGTCTCTTTGAACAAAGCTCCTGATCTAGGTAGCTTTGACCCAAAGAAAGCATCTTATTTAATGACCGATGCTAGTTCTAAGGGTCTTTCTGCTGTGCTTCTTCAGAAATCTGGTGGTGAGGAGAAAGCCATCTTGTTTTTGTCCAGACCCTTGAGAGCTGCGGAGTGCAATTATTCAGTCATTGAGAGGGAGGCCCTCGCTATATTTTGGGCCATCCGCAAGTTGCGCAAGTTTCTGTGGGGCTGTAAGTTCACAGTGTTAGCTGACCATAAACCGCTGAAGGAAGTATTTTCGAGGAAAGGTATTGATTTTGTGTCTCACCGCATTCGAAAATGGGTTGTGGCTCTACAGGAGTTTGATTTTGTGGTTTCCTATCTTCCTGGGGCCAGTAACATGTTGGCCGACTGTCTATCTAGGTTAGGTGATGTCCATGATGATGGGTTTGCAGTTCCTGGTGAAGGTGAATGGTTTGGTGGTGAAGAACTTGAGGAGGAAGTTGATGTCTGCTTGATTAGCGAGGGCATTGTTTCTGAAAATGAATGCAAGGAGTCTTTGGCCAAGGACGAGTTGTTACAAAAGGTTGTGACTATGGTATTGGGCGAGTGGTGTGAAAAAAAGGACTGCGGTGAAGAACTCAAGGGCTTCTGGCAGGTCAAAGAGGAGTTGTCTGTTGTTGACGGTATTCTCTTGAGGGGCAGTAAGTTGGTTCCTCCTCGCGATCTTTGGGAACGGTTGCTGAAGAGCGCCCATGCCAGTCACATGGGAATTGTCAAAACCAAGGAGAAAATTAGGGAAGCTTATTGGTGGCCTGGTGTTGATGTTCAAGTAGAGAGGGTTGTTAGAAATTGTACAGAGTGTGCTTGTAGCGATAAGACACAACCTATGGTAACGAGAAAACAGTCTGAGGGGCCTTGGTCTGACATTGCCATAGACATTCTGGGTCCAGTCAAAAGGAACGCACGTGATCGATATGTATTGGTTTGTATGGACATGCACTCATGGCCAGAGATTAAGGTTGTGAACTCTGTGGAGTCGACAGTCGTTGTTGACTTTTTGGACGAGTTGTTTGAGAGGGAGGGTTTCCCATCTTCTTTATTGTCAGATAATGGCGTCCAATTCACCTCCAAGATCTTTGAAGAGTTCTTGTCTTCCAGAGGTATCAAGCATAAGAAAGCAGCTCTCTACCATCCCGAAAGCAATGGTGTTGTTGAGAGGTTTGTGAAAGTTTTGAAGGAGACTTTGCAGCAGGCCAATGTGTCAGGATTAAACTGGGAGCTAGTCATGAGAAAGAAGGTCAGGGAATATAGGTTTACTCCACACTCCTCTACAGGGGTTTCCCCTTTCCGCCTGTTCAAGGGAAGAGTGGCAAACACTGAGGTTTGTCCCTCATGGGTACTTTCTAAGAGATCTATCGTTGATGATAATGTTGGGAGTGTGGAAGGATGGAAAGAGAAAGAGAGGCGGGTGCTGGCAAAGCGGAAGGTTTGGTTTGATGACCTTAAAGCTGTGAAAGAAACTGTGGTTTCTGTGGGAGACTGGGTTAAAATTAAGTCTCCTCGCTTGGGCACAGGTTGTTCCAAGTTTAGCAAACCTTTTAAGGTTATCAAGGTTTTTAAGAATGCCATTAAGACCAATGACCACAGGGTGTGGAATCTGAACAGGGTATCTAAATGTCATCCCACAGTCGTGTCTGATTCCACCATTCCCACCTCTGTGTCAATTCCTGAAGATAGGAGCTCGAGACCTCATAGGGCCGTCAGACGTCCTGCCAGATTGCAGGACTTTGTGTAAGGTCCTGCAATCTCGCAACCATATTTCTTTGTAATGCTGTTTCCTCTGTATGTTGTACTTATGCTTATGCTCATGCTGTTGTTTCATTGTATATTGGGGGGAAGGTGATGTAGTGTCTTGCTTTATGAGAATGTTGCCTTGTGACCATGCATGGAATATGGAACCCCAAAGTTGCTAAGGAAGGTTGCGGAACTTGTCAGTTGACAGTTGCCAGTCTCCGGTGCTGGATGGGGTCTCTGTTGTCAGCAACTCAATAAAGATAAACTCAACTCTATTACTACGGCCTCCTGTGTTCCTGAAGAGGGGAATCTTACATAAAGCTTAATTAAATCTATCAAGACGCTAATCTTAAAAGCTATTTCTTGATGCCCATTTTGTAAGTCTCTGACAGTAGGATTTGTTTTTTTTCCAGGTAAAAGTGATGAGCGAGAGGTAACAATATTCAAGCATGCAGCTTTGGTGCATCTTCTGGTGACAGTGCGAGATCTACTACTAATGTGCAACTTGGACACTGCATTAGGTTAGTAAAATATTAATGTTAACACCTATAGTTTATAAAACTGAGAAATGCAATGGGCAACTTAAGAGTGTGGTTGACTCGGCTCCACAAAGCAGTGTATTCTGGCTCAACAAAGATTCAAGGTTCAAGCTCCTGGCACAACAAAGATAGTTCTACAGGGATCGCCGTGTTAGTGGACGTGCAGTGGTGTGAGATTGCCTTCTGTGACTGACCCACTTGGCTGGTGGATTGGTTGCCCATAGCGGCATTGCAGATGATGTTAACTACAACGGACTAATCACTACTCCTGTCTGACATGAGATAGTATCTTACATGTGTGTGCAGCGAGGCGAACCAGTTGTCAATAATTTTAATAGAAAAGGTGTTGAACTATGGCAAAGTGAAGGAGACTACACAAGGCTAAGCATTCATTATGAGTGGGCCGATACTTACTGATATGTGGGGTAACTTCTGTCACCGCACCTATCGGAAATGCGAGTTTTGTGTTTTGCATCCCGGGTCTCCTTTTAAATTTCAGCAGGCCATACCTGCAAGAATGTAAACAGAATTACCAGGATATACGGATTCTAGTGCAGTCAGAACGTTATACCCCATTTTATAGGTAAAACCTGTAAACGGCAAGAATTATCACATACAATAAATTCTGAACACCCCTGCGTGGATTTTTTTTCCATGCAAGAATTATTGCATTAAAAACTGGGCCACTTGTAATGAGAGGCTAAAATGTGAGCTCAATTAACAGAAAGTACTGCTTCAGTCAGGGGCCCAGCTTGTTTTCAATTAATATTCTAGCTGCAGAAATTCGCACTGACATGCGCCTGGCATTGGGACAAGAATGGAGTCCTTGTTGGATGAAAGTCACGCTTATTCTTTCTCAACCCTAGCTAATTTAGGATTGCCGTTGTTTGCAGCAGTTTGTTCGCTGTCAGTGAAAACGTAAATGGCCACACAAGTACACTCTAATTTGGGGCATTTATAATCAATAATTTAGAAAACAATCGAAACAGCGCATCAAGCATTGAAAATGCACGAAGGCCATCGAAATTGGAACGGAAAGTTATAATGAACATAAAATTAGTTTAGCAAACTTAAATTAGTATATCAAAAATGATTAGCAGCCCAAGGGTAATTTGTGGTAATAAAAAAGGAATTGCTGACATACCAGAATCAGTGATGGAGGAAAAAGCATACATAACACAAATTAATCAAATGCATTGTTCTACAGGCAAATAGACTATGGTCAGCTTCCGTGTCTTCATAGAAATGTCCCCATTTTTAGGTTTCGCCTGCACACTGCTTGCGCGGTGCTTGTGAAATCTATTGTATTTAATATAAATCTTAAGAGGCTTACATCCCGCCCACTTGCTTTTCTTGCTTTTTCATTGGTTCCTGTGCTTGCCACTTAATTTTCCTCCATTTCTATTGGCTGTAGCATACTGTTTCCTGTTGTTCCTTGTGTTTTCCTCATTTGCTTTAATTATCAGTTCCCGGTGACCAAGTACTGTTTCCTTCCGCTTTTGTGGCGCTATTGTTTAAAGGTTTTACATGCACAGCGTTTGTTTTGGGTCTTCTGCCTTGCGGCTGCTTCCTCCATCGTCAGCTTGTCTTATCTTGGCACACATCTTTTTTAATAGTTCAGACCCCAGCGGGATACACTTTCGGTATCCGCATCCCTTATTGAGCATGTACTGCATACCGGGCTTCGCCATATTGGGAGTCGGAATAACTGCCAACGAGGCAGCTTGCATGCACACATGATGCGTGATGGCTTTCGGGTCTAAGGGCACTTGTATACTCATACCTCTGATACCGCTATATTTTCTGCCAATTCCTGAAGTTTTTTCAAAGGGTTGATGACCGGAAATTTTCACTACTTGACGGTTGAGGTCAGTGCGGTCTTACATTCATCGTCAGTACCCCACTATGCATCCTATAATTCTTTTTAGTTTACACAGAAGACTACAGCCTCTTGACGAGTGCTTTAGCCGTCCACTTACTTGAAGAAAGATTACTCAGGCAATTCCCAAGTGTTTTTTATAAGGTGTTTATGTGACTCCAGGTCGGCTGTAATCACCTTTATCTCAGGCCTAAAGCCAATTCACTGTTACACCCCTTACCTTCTCCACTCATACAGAGCCGCTTCCGATTTCTTCTTGATTATATAACTTCTGTTTATTTTATTCATAATCTCCCAAGATTATGATTTCTACATTGCTTTTCAATCAAAGCAGACATCTTTGACCACTGAATTTGGCAGCCATTATAGTCGATCTGCTACCTGTACGCATGAAACACAGAAATAAACTGCTATAACCATCTTACGTTTTGTTTTTAAAAGTTCATAAAACTTTACAGTATCTTTAAAATATTTCTAAAATTTCTAATATTTCAAAATTTGAAAACAAAACGTCAATTGAAGAGCATGGCTTTGGGTTTATTCATATAACATTACTTAACATTATGTACTTAAGCACATTGATGCTTGTATCTGAATTATTAAATAAAGGCTGCAACTCCTACAGTCTCCATTTCTCTCTGCTTTTATTTACAGAAGCCATGTTTGTGTTACGCAAGCACGTCTGTGTTATCCTGACCATTGCCCTTGCAAGCGTAAACTGGCATTATCCATCAGCAAGTTATCTATAGACTTTCCAGATGAAAGTAAGTATTCTAGCTATTTGTACTCCTATAACTTGTGCCCATTAACAGGGTTTCCATTCCCACCCTGTCATCCACATTTTGCCAATGTAGTGTTTTTATGGATGGCTGATGTGGTCTTGTGCCTTTACATTCAGCTCCATTATTTATGGACTACTCTACACCCTCTGATTAGAACTGGGATTAATTTTAAGTACGCAGTGTAATTGGAGTAATTTTGTTAATTCTGCATTACTCTTTGATGCAGAATTGCTGATAATTATACGATTATGCACACTGGTGTAATTAAGAGTAATTTGGGGGAAAAGAAGCACAGAAACAACAAATCTAGCAAATGTGAGCAGCTGCTCATGCTGCTGTTAGTGTTTTTTTGCATTTAGAATTATTTTTGTAGTACAAAATGCATCCTCATGTCCATTTTGGAAGTAGTATTCTGCCATCCCCAAAAACTAGCAAAGTTGTTCCTTATTTATGCAGCTTTTTGCTTCTTGCATTGCCTTTACTAGACTTTCTTTTGGTCTTACAGCATTACAATTTGGAATAGTACTCTGCCATCCCCCAAAATGAGCAAAGTTCTTCCTTATTTATGCTTCTTTGCTCTTCTTGCATTGCCTTTACTAGACTTTCTTTCTGCCTTACACTATTACAATCAGTGTGATTACCTAAATAATCAACCCCAGGCATTCCAATGTGACACTTATCTGCCTTAATGGTTAAACCATTTGCCATAAGAATCTCTAAAACTATCTTTCAGATGTCATTGTGTTCCTCACAGTTCCTCCCGTAGATCAGTATGTCATCTTGGAATACAACATTTTTTTAACGCATTTTATTGATTTTACAGCTCAAGAAAGAAGTGGCGCATCGAGCACGGTACACATATTAAGTACAATAACACATTGTAAGACAGTAAAAAGGCATAAAACTACCACATTACCCAAATCACCAAAACCACAGACAATATTATAGCAGGGCGTGGCCCGATCTCCTTTTCTCTAACTGTATCCCTCTGTATTCTGCCCAATCCTTCAGATCTTAAAGTGTTTCTTGGAGCAGCCCTGTGACAAATATATTGGATATTCCAATGTCATGCAGTGATCCATGCCCTTGGCCCAGATTTCCACAGGGGGGCCTCTGTCTCCTCCCAAGCCCTACCAACATCCTCTTAGCGACAATTAGGCCCAACCACAGAAGCGCGCTCTGATAGTGTGTTCCCCCCAGATTATCTGTGATATGGAGAAGGATGAGTTTGGGATCATATGTGACATTTTTCACCTTTGCCAACATTTGGTGCATTGCCCATTGGAACACAGCCGAAGCTGAGGCAAGCCAAATGGCATACAACAAAATCTATACGCCCCTTCTGTGTCACGAGTGAGGTCAAGGTTTTGGATTCTTCATCCAGATCTATTTGATGATAGGCTGAGGATAAATCTAGAGACAGAAAGACTTTAGCCCCTTCTAACATGCTTCGCATTTCATTTATATTGGGAAGGGGGTGGCAATCAATCCATATGCTCTGATTCAGATATCTCAAATCCACACACATCCTCAGTCCCCCACCAGCCGTTCGAGCTAAAACTATTGATGCCAACTACTCAGATGCCTCAATGGGTTCTATGATTCCCTGATCTAAATTCTTCTTTCAATGCCAGTGGCACTAGTCGTGCTTTATGCACAGTTGCTTTGGCATCCTTGCACAACCTTATTTTGTGCCTAAAACCCTTCAACAAGACAAATTTACCACTAAATACTTCCGCTCTAGTTTGTCCTCCACCACATTAGTTTCCACACATAATACTTGATTGGGATCCAACATAAACCCTAATTCCCTTTGTTGTGGCCACCCAAGAAAACATCCACCATCCTTGAAACAAATATTTTAGATTGGGTGTTGTGACCTTCAAAATTAATGTTGGTTTCAAAACATCCTATATCCTCAATTTTTATTCCTATCGTATGCCATCAACCTCACATCTGACTGTACTAATACCTCATCTTTAAACAAATGTGTCAGATTTTCACTGACAAAAGTATATTTTGCCCCTGAATCTGCCATCATCCTAACAGGCATACCGTTGACAGTCACTCCACAAAATGGTGCATGATGATTCACATCACACAAGCACAATATACGTCTCACCCTCAGCAGATTCACTTTCTGCTTCTGTTGTATCCGTGATTGAACCAACAGCATTTTGTCATGGAACTCCTCATAGTTATAAGTTGCAGCCAAACGTCTTAAAGCTGCAACACAATCATCCACAGATTCTCCTGGCAACTGTCCTCGCATCAAGAAATTATGTCTTTCTACCACTTCGTTTTCCTTCTTTTCATATTTCATATCTAGTCTCTTTATGGCCCATATATTTGTCTCTATCCTCTTCATCCTCATCTACATCAATAGATGTTGGAAGGTGTTTTAGTATCTCTCTACCTCCACAAATAAGGTTTAAGAAGGGCTAACTTCCTTTTTCCTATGAAAATTTCACCACCCATTGCTTGAAAACCTTCCTTCCACTTTCTCTATTCTAAAACAGGTTGACCGGGTGAGTGCAAAAATGATGGTGGAGCTGTTGCCCTATCCATATTTTTCCTATCTTGTTAATTATGTAGAAATCTATGTGGTTAACTGGAAATACCTTGAAAATGGTGCGCGCGTCACCTTGGTGTCAGTTCAAAGGCTGTTTGTTGCCCTCCTTTAATATACGTGTGTATCACGCAGCTGAAGGTATTTCCTCTATGGGTGTGGCGTGTTCGTGTTGTTGATGTTGACGCTCTCCTGCAATAGGGCCACCTCCCGTCTATGCGTACATCCACTCTCCAAACCCCTTCCAGGCGGCGAGTCCCCCCCCTCCCGCTCACCCCCCGCTTGCTACCGCCAACTGCGCGCTTTCCTTTAAAATCACCACTGACCACTTCTTTGGTGCTTCACGCTTGGAGAAAAAGGCGCGAACCCAGCGCGAACCCAGCGCCTCTTGCTGCGGGTTGCTGTGGGCGCCGAGGGGGACACCAGACGAGAGCTGAGGCGAGAACCGCAGGTCGGAGGCGGCCAGAAGCAGTAGCAGAGTACTGCCTGAGCTATGGAGCTGTGTCGGCTTTCTGGGGTAGGTTGGGGTGCTCGGGGCGGGGGCCGCCGTGCCCGCTGGTCCTGTCGTTGGCCTCGCTCTTTTCCTTCCTTCCTTCCGGCGGGTGGAGTCCGTCGCCGTTGTTGGTGGTCCCGCCGCTTGAGCCCGGACAGCCGTTCCTTTCTCCCGGCGGGGCTGGATGCTGCTTCCCCACGCTGCTCCTTCTCTTCCTATCTCCTCGCCAAGGGGGGGGGGGGTGAATTGTGGTCCTTTGGGCCGTTGGCCCCCTTCTTAACCCCCCCTTGGGCTTACTTGCTCGCCCCCTGATTGGGGGGGAGCCTTCTTTGTTTCGTGGGCCAATCGGCCGGCGTTCAAACCGGGCCCCTATTGGGTCCGGCTCTGCCTTCCCGGCCCGGGTCCAAACTAGTGGGAGGAAATCAGCCGCGTCGAGTCGGACCAACTCTGCTTGGGCTGGCCTCCAACAGTGACCCACTTCTTGGGTTTTCCGTGTCACCAGCCTTCACTCACCGGCTTTTAGCGTCCGGTCCCATGGTCGGTGGCCCTCCATGTGACCTGTGCAGTCAGCATGTAATGATGAGACGTGCTAGACAGATACGGTCCCAACATGGGTTTGCCTTGCTCATTCTCAGTGAAGCTTTCTAAAAGGGTAAGTTGAAACAGACTTTATTTAAGCAATTTGCAGCGTAAGGACCGACACCAGTAACTGCTGCCTCTTGTCTCCGTCAGCTCTCTGCTCGTGAGCCTCGTTCCCTCACCATTCCACACTTCCAAAAGCAGTGAAGTGCTACAGAATGTCGAGTCAGAGCTGTCACTCATGAAAGAATAGGTCTGTATTCACTTGCAGCAAAGGTAAGGAAATTAAAACAAACATTGGCAAAAGCTATAGTTCCCACCATCACATAGTTCACGCACACCTATGTACACATCTGTCAAAGACCACTTTGTGACCCCGTCAGTGGTATAACGCTCTATATAAATGCCTCAGTACAATACAGTAGGACACGCACAAACCATATACATCTGTGATGACTTGAGGATGCACAACAAAACACAACTAAGTATCCACAACCACACACCAATTAATATATATTATGGGGCAAATACACACAGACCAAAAGACATAAAGTCACTGATACATGCACAAAACACACATACTTTTACTCATAATTTTAAATATTGGCACATATTGGCACAGGCACCGACAGGCTCATAAAAACGACCTAAAAGCAGGCAAACGAAAACACACACACACACCCAAAAGCATGCTGAGTAGCAATATAATGAGTCTTTCAGGGTGACAAATTGTGACGTGTTCTGTGTTGCTGCAGGTGTGCATCCTAGTTGAGGATACATGAGTTCTGTGTACCATCGCACCTTTCATTCATCCCAACCAAACATCGTTATTGCTGGTACCATAGGTGCTGGCAGTAGGGGTGTGAGGGTGCTACAGCACCCCTAAAATAACCATGCCAGCGTTCAGAATGTGAAAGAGCGATAAAGAGGCCTTTAGATTTTGTTTTTATTTTGTCACATTCATTGAGGTCAGATGTCAGGCTATGTCTGACAAATTGCACCTTATTTATTTACCATGGAGATAGGTGTTTTCTTTTCTTTCTCTGACTGCAAAGTGAGAGTATTTTGTAAATTAACTATTTGACAATATTGATGGGGCACAAGGAGTATGAAAGGAAAGGCTTGAGGATGTTAATTTTATTCTAACACACAACATTTAAATACCTGTAAAGGAAATGTACAAATATTTCAGAATACATCAGCCGTTAGGAAAGCAACAAAGCACATTTTTTATAATTCTGAATTGTGACGGAAGTAAAGATTTAAATAGGGTCAAAACAAATCAAGACACTTTTCTTGGTGATGCAAAAATGCCAAATATTTGTTGAAACCAATTTCCACGTATTATTGCATGTGCACTACATCGTTTTATCAGTGAAACTGCATGTCTGTGCAAATTTAGTTGCCATTTCAATAAAAAATGTGCTGTCTGTAAATCACAGTGCGCCACCACCATGCGCAACATACTACACCCTTACCACTATCTAGCTAAATTCATGTGGCTTATTTGCTACACTTGTTCTTTGTGCGACGTTTGGAGTTTTCACAATCCCTATGACTTCAGCGATGTACAGTTGATTGCAGCACCCCCACTCTGAAAATTGTTCCAGCACCACTGGCTGGTACAGTAAATGTTTTTTTAATCAGTTAGTACTTCTGCTGCATTTTTATATGTTGTGCATATGTCTAAAGGTGGGCAGGGTTGGACTGGGACAGGAAATAAGTCCGAGCACTAAAATAAAAGTGAGCCCCATTAGTGCACTAGAAAGCAAAAAAAAAAAGTGGCCCACCACTTAGGGCAGTTTTGAACTTGTAAATTCATTAGGGCACTTTTGAACTTGTTAAGTCATGCTGAACAAGTGTTTTGCAAGGTATGAAACACTGCGTGGATTTTGAGCAGGGGCGGCTCCTCCGCTAAGGCGGAGGAGCGTTGCCCCACTGCTCTGAGAGCATTGGAAAAGGTGAAAAATAAAATGATAATAACAAGGTTATTATCATTTTGTTTTTCGTTGCTGCGGGGCTGGGTTATGGAGTGGCATGGAGTAGCGTAGAGTGGTGTAGAGTAAAGATGAGTGGCGTGGAGTAAAGTGAAGTGGAGTGCCATGGAGCGGCTTGAAGTGGTTCATAGTGTTATGGACTAACATGGAGGGAGTAGAGTGTCGTAGAGTGGAAGGGCATAGAGTGGAATAGAGTGTCAGAATGGAGTAGTGTCATAGAGTGGAGTGGCATAGAGTGTTGTAGAGTGGCATAGAGCAGAGTGGAGTGACATAAAGGGTGTTGCGTAAAGTGGAGTAGAGGGTTGTAGAGCAGAGTGGCGTTGAGCAGAGTAGATTGTCATAGAATGGAGTAGTGTAGGAGTGTGGAATGGCATAAAGTGGAGTAGAGTGTTGTAAAGTCGAGTGGCATGGAGTAGAGTGGAGTGGAGAAGCATAGAGTTTCATGGAGAAGAGTGGCATAGAGTGGGGTGGAGTGGCATAGAGTGAAGTGGAGTGGTGTGTCGTAGAATATAGTGGAGTAAAGTGGCATGGAGTGGCATAGAGGGAATTGCATAGAGCATTGTGGAGTGGCATAGAGTGAAGTAGAGTTGAATGGAGTAGAGTTTAATGGAGTAGAGTGGAGTATCATAGAGTGTAGTGTCGTAGAGTGGAGTAGAGTGGCCTAGAGTGAAGTGGCATAAAGTACAGTGGTGCAGAGTAGATTGGTGTAGAATGCAGTGGAGTAAAGAGCATTGATTTTGAGTAAAGGGGTGTAGAGTGCATTGGCATTGAGTAGAGTGGCATAGAGTGCAGTGGTGTAGAGTGGTGCACAGTAGATTGCAGTAGCATAGAGTGCAATGGTGTAGACTAGATTGTTTCATAGTAGAGTGAAGTTGCATAAAGCGGAGTGGTGCAGAGTGCATGGGCGTGGAATCCAGTGGTGCAGTAAAGAGTGCCATGG
Source organism: Calotriton arnoldi (assembly GCA_963921515.1). Taxonomy (NCBI): domain Eukaryota; kingdom Metazoa; phylum Chordata; class Amphibia; order Caudata; family Salamandridae; genus Calotriton; species Calotriton arnoldi. Next base: position 2,469,838 of record CAWUFW010000605.1, on the reverse strand, counting down.
AGTGATGCAAAGTGTAGTGACGTAGAGTGCATTGGCATAGAGTGCAGTAGAGTAGCCTACATTTGAGTGGTGCAGAGTAGAGTGCAGTGGCATAGAGTGCAGTGACATAGAGTAGAGTGGTACAGAGAGCAGTGGCGTAGAGTACAATGCGCATAGTAGAAAAGAATGGCGTAGTATACAATGATGTAGAGTGCAATTGTATAGAGTAGCGTAGTGTGCAGCGTCATAGAGTGCAGGGGTTCAGAGTAGAGTGGCATTGAGTTCAGTGGCAGAGAGTGCAGTCTTGCAGAGTTGAGTTGCAGTGGTGCAGAGTGCAGTGTGTACAGAGTGCAGTGGTGCAGAGTAGAGTCGTGCAGAGAGCAGTGGCGTAGAGTACAGTGGTGCAGACTAGAATAGAGTGGTGTAGAGTGCAGTGATATAGAGCACAAAAGTGTAGAGTGGCGTAGAGTGTTAAAGAGTAGAGTATATTGGCGTAGAGTGCAGTGGTGCAGAGTAGTTGGCGTAGAGTGTATTGGTTGTGAGTACAGTGGTATTGAGTGCATTGGCATAGAGTGCAGTGGTTTAGAGTAGAGTGGTGCAGAGTAGAGTGACGCAGCATAGAGAGGAGTGGCACAGAGTGCACTAGAGTGGCATAGAGTGCAGTGGCGTAAAGTAGATTGTTTCAGAGTAGAGTGAAGTGGTGTAGAGTGGAGTGGGGCATGGTAGAGTGCAGTGGCATAGAATAGTGGTGTAGAGCAATGCAGCGTAGAGTAGAGTGGTGCAGAGTAGAGTAGAATGGTGTAGATGGAAGTGGCGCAGAGTGGAGTGAAATGGCATAGAGTGCAGTAGCGTAGAGTAGATTGCTTCAGAGTAGGGTGAAGTGGCATAGAGTGTAGTGGTGCAGAGGAGAGTGGAGTGGTGCAGGGGAGATTGCAGTGTCATAGAGTGCACTCGCATAGAGCCCAGTGTTGCAGAGTAGAGTGGCGCAGAGTGGAGTGGCGGAGAGTGGAGTTGTGCAGAGTAGAGTGGTGTGGCCTAGACTGGAGTGGTGTATTGTTCAGTGGTGAAGATTGCAGTGGTGCAAAGTAGAATAGAGAGGCATAGAGTGCAATGTCATAGAGTGCAGTGGTGCACAGTAGATTAGAGTTGTGTAGAGTGCAGTAGAGTGGCATAGAGTAGAGTGATGCAGAGTAGAGTGGCATAGAGTTCAGTGGTGAAGAGTGCAGTGTTGCAGAGTACAGTGTTGTAGAGTTCAGTGGTGTAAAGTAGAGTAGCGTAGAATACATTGGTGTAGAGTGCAGTGGTGTAAAGTGGTGCAGAGTAAAGTGATGTAGAGTGCAATGCTGTAGAGTAGAGTTTTGCAGAGTAGAGTATAGAGGCGTACAGTGCAGTGGTGCAGAGTATATTGGTGTAGAGTGCTGTGGTGTAGTGTATTAGTTTTGAGTAAAGATGTATAGAGTGCAATGGCATTAAGTGCTGTGGCTTAGAGTGCAGTGGTGTAGAATAGAATGGCGTGGAGTGGCGCAGGGTAGATTGCAGTGGCATAGAGTGGAGTGGCGTAGAGTGTAATGGCGCAGAGTGGAATAGAGTGGCTTAGAGTGCAATGACAGAGAGTAGATTGTTTCAGAGTAGAGTGCAGTGTCGTAGAGTGCAGTAGTGCAGAGTAGATTAGAGGGTATTGGTGGAGAGTGCAGTGGCGTAGAGTGGAGCGATGCAGAGTTGAGTGGCGTAGAGTATAGTAGTGTACAGCGCATTGGCATAAAGTGCAGTAGAGTTGCGTACAGTGGTGCAGAGTAAAGTGCAGTAGCATAAAGTGTAGTGGTGCAGCGAAGAGTGGCATAGAGTTCAGTGGCCGAAAGTGCAGTGTTGCAGTGTAGAGTGGTGTAGAGTGGAGTGGTGCAGGGTAGTGCAGTGGCATAGAGTGGAGTGATGCAGAGTGTAGTGGCATACAGTGCAGTTGCACAGAGTGCAATGGCGTAGAGTGGTGCAGAGTAGAGCTCAGTGATGTAGAGAAGAGTGGCATAGAGGTCAGTGGTGGAATGTGAAGTGTTGCAGAGTAGAGTGGCATAGAGTGGAGTGGTGTAGTGTAAAGTGCAGTAATGTAGAATGGAGTGATGTAGAGTGGAGTGGCGTAGAGTTTAGCATTGTAAAGTGCATTGGTGTAGAGTGGCGCAGAGTGGTGCAGAGTAGAGTGCAGTGGCTTAGAGTGCAGTGCCGTAGAGTTCAGTTGCAGAGAGTGCAGTGTTGCAGAGTAGACTGTCATAGTGTGCAGTGGTATACAGTAGAGTGGCATAGAGTGCATTGGCATAGAGGGCATTGGCACAGAGTAGATTGTTTCAGAGTAGAGTTGAGTGGTGCACAGTAGAGTACAGTGGTGTAGAGTAAAGTGGCATTATGCGCGGGGTAGATTAGAGTGCCATAGAGTGCTCTGGGTAGAGTGGAGTGGTACAGTGTAGAGTGCATTGGCGTAGAGTGCAGTGGTATAGTGTGCAGAGTTGTGGAGTGACGCAGAGTGGAGAGGTGTAGAGTGGAGTGGCGAACAGTGCAGTGATGCATTGTAGAGTAGTGTGGGGTACAGTGCATTGGCATAGAGTAGAGTGGTGTAGAGTAGAGAGCCGTAGAGTGAATTGGCGAAGAGTGCAGTGGTGCAGAGTACAGTGTAGTGGATTGAAGGGGTGCACAATAAAGTGGAGTGGGATAATGTGAAGTATGCATGGTGTGGTAGTGCACAGCTATTACAGACAACACATTTTCAATTGAAATGACCATTACATTTGCACAGACATACAGTTTTACTGTGCCCAAACGATAATATGAGGAAATGTCATCACAGTGTATTGATTTGTTTTGATCGTATCAAAATATTTGTTTCCACCACACTTCAGAATTATCCAAAAATGTGCTTCATTTGTGCTTTTCTAATTCTGATACATTCTGAAATATATCTGCACAGTTCATTTACAGACATTTAAATTTTGTGTGTGCTAGAAAAAAAAATAACATCGTACAGCCTTTCTCAAGCACACCCTCTTTAGTCAGCATGATTTTTACATAAATTCTCTCACTTTGAAGTCAGGGAAAGAAAAGTAAACACCAAGCTCTTTAGAAGACAGAGCCTGACATTTGACCTCTGTGTTTGAATGCACAACAAATGTGGAAGGAAAAGAACAAGATTTAAAGGCCTGTTTACAGAAATCCAGTACTGGTAGAAAAATACAATACATAGGATCTGCGCAAGGAAGGGGCGAACTCAAGCTGGACAGCCTAAAACAAATAGAGCCAACAAATAGAAAGCAAGCAAATGTGAGTTACAAACCACAAAGCCAATGGTAAGCAATGGGTGGAATGCATTCCCAGGGAAGCTTTCTGAATGTCCCCAAGATGGCGTTAGCTAACCAGACAGCTACGCTGTCTGGTAGGCCTCGACCTAAAAAGCATAACTACAGTCACTTTGCCCCAGCTTGCAAGAACAGCAAACAGAAAGCTATCAAGACTGGAGTAGGAATTGTGTATGACCATAGACTTACATTTAAGGCATTGGTCTGCAATCAGGAATCAATGTCCGAAATATTTAATTTAAAAAATGTTACATATCTGAATCATTCTGGAGAGGAATCACCAAAGGAACTGAGGAACCTACAGACTGGTTAAGAGCCATCAGGGACATCTGTTCCTTCCTCCACCCAGCTGATTTAGAGTTATCGTGAAACTTGACCTTTCAACCACGGGATATTTTTCGGGGCTTGATGTATGACACTTTATGGGAGAGACATATTGAAAGTACCCCTTTACTCTTTGGAACCTACTAACCCCTTTACAAATGAAACTGGTGACCTGCCAGCCTCCTCGAAGAAAAGGGAAAGGATGTCTCATTGTAGAAGCTGGCAGGACCTTGTGAATGACAAGAAAGGCAGTAACTCCACATCAGTCCTTACCGATACCAGTCTGCAATTAATTCTGTTTTGTATCAAAAGTAAGACCTCTGCCCAGTTTTCTGCTTTTTTAATAAGTGTAAATGACCACTTCAGCGATAGAAATCTAAGAAGTCATACTCTCCAATAGTCCATGTTAGGACTTGCTTTGGGCTTTTTCCAAGTTCCAAAATAGTTTTTCGTTTATAACTCCAGGACCATTTTCACAGCTGTTTTCTTTTTCTTTTTAACATAGCTACAATTGTTTACACACTTTTCTCCAGCATTTGTGTAGGAGATGTGGGTTTAATACAAATTCTCATGCTTTTTGTTGAACCTATAACATCCAGTCCCTAACATTAAGCAAATTCAATTTGCAGCATGTTCCCTTTCTTATTTCAATTCACAGTTAGCTAGGCATTATACATAGTTTCTGATGGATACTTCCAACCACAGATTCCTCGCCTTGTGAATATCCCCATGCACCAGACTGGATCCAGAAAATTTAAAGCAGTGCTCCTGCATACTAATAGTTGGTGTGGTATGATTCTGCGTTGATGTCTTTCTGCTACGGAAGGCCTGAATGGATCCGCGTATAAGCTTCACCCATATGCGCTGACATCAGTTTCTTTGTGCTCCTACAAATGCGGGCCTGGAACTCTGCTCTTCTTTATCTTCCCCTGTGTAGAGAGTTTTTGTCAGAAAATGTTTCCAGTGTTCAAAGGATGTCTTCCACTAAGACTACAAGGTTTAAGCTTAAAGGGAATGTTGCAAACCTACGTGACAGATTCCCATGATGTCTTCCTTTCATGCTTAGGCTTGTCGCATGACTCAAAGTCCTGTGACGACTATGTCCAGTTGAACCCAAAAGCCATCTGAGATAGGGAGGAGAAGCTCTATGTGGGGAAGCATCGGAAAGGCTCCACGCAGGTCTTGCTCCAAGTTGAAGTTGAGAGGGTGGACCCGCTCTCAAAGTTGTCCCCAAAGCAGGTTGGCCTGGAAGTTTTTGGGTAAGTCAAAGAAGAAACATAAGAGGGTTATTTGCAAGCCCATTGCACCACCGTTGCGTCACTTTTTTTGACGCATCGCAGCGCAATGGGCTTGCCCATATTTACTAGGCCACGTAAAGTCACCATGAGTGACTTTTCATGGCCTTGTAAATATGGGCCCCTTTCACGCACTACTCTGCGTACAAGGGGCATTCCATGGGGGTTGCTTTGGGTGTTCCCATGCAACATCCATGTAACTTGACGCATTCCCAGATTTACAACATTTTGTAAAACTGGGGCTGCGTCAGAATCCTACTTCTCCCAGGGGAGGCGTAGGAATGGCGCAGTGAGGAGAAATACTTTTATTTCTCCTTGTTTTTCCTCTTTCTATGCTTGCTGCATTCTGCAACATGCATAGAAAGAGAAAAATGCCATTAATGATTGTTTTTGTGCAGGAAGGTGACTCTTCCTGCACAAAAACAAACATCCCCACAGCACAGGCACCCTTTCAAAATGACACAAAGGGGCCTGCGCTGGTGCATGGCAGCCAATTGTGCACCAGCGCAGGGGAAAGCACCGGGATGCTTCGTATTGTTGTTAATACGACGCATCCCTGTGCTTTGAAAATGACTCAGCATGGCGCAGCTAAATTGCTTGCTGCACTGCGTCAATTTCTTGTAGACGAGGCTCAAGAAGTCTGAGCATGACTCAGCTCCTTCCCTCCACTCTCCAGGGAACGCGCTAGGGTGTCACCATTCCTCTCAGTCTGATTGTGGGCAAGAATAAAATGTGGCGTGCGTACCAGGAGGAGGAGTCAGACAACGAACGAGCACAGAAGCGGTGGCGGTGCCGCGGTTACGGTTGCAGTTGTGGTCCATGGCAGTGTTCGGAGGCTGGGAGTCTCGGACCCAGACCTCGGACCTGGCCCTGGACCTGGACCTGTCTCGGACTCTCGTACTCTCGGAGTCCGGACCTCCACCCCAGCGTACAATGCCGGCTGTCGCCTCCCGCTTGGGAGTCTCAGGAGTCTCGGAGTCTCTCGCCTCAGCCCCCTCCCCTGGTTCCCCTACTGTGTCAGTGCCAGAGGAGACCAGAGGGGAGAGAAGGAACACCGCCAAGTACACCCTTGTGGCCGTCGGAAGCGGTCAGGTAACGGCCTGTTGAGTTCACTGGCTGCTCCCAGCTTTTAGTATTTTGCATTTGGTGACCGCTTAACTGTTTAAAGGAAGCTGCTCCAGCCCCAGCGATTGTAATCACCATGGGCAGAGTATAGCTTGAAGGGGGTCTACGCTTTATTGCTTGGTTGACGAGTAGGATTTTGAGACCTAGAGAGGCACGCGGAGGGTCAACCAGACATATTGCAAGACTACTCTAAACCTGAGTTATCCGTCGGTGCAAGGAGTGAATTCCCCCCCATATAGCACGAAGGGGGTGAGAGGAAAAAGATAAACAGGAAGGGTGTGGCGGCGCCATTGGCGTGCTCGTGCCCCCGATCTAGTTGCCAGTTGCTTGCACAACTGTGCACTACCTTTTCAAACAGCACCATAGACATTCACCTGCCTGTTCTTCATTGCTCCCTCTCTTTCCAGCTACACACTTGAATGCGCAAGTGCATAAGTAATTACGCTGCTGCAGATCCCGCCCGGTGGCGGCCAGGCAGCAGTATTTTAGCTTTGTATTTAACTTTGTAAGCCCTTGCAAACCCTTGGGCAGTTCTACTCATAAATACAGCAAGAGCAAAGCATAGCAAAGCTGCGGTGCACTTCCTTGTTGGCATTAGGCCTTGGCTCCCCTGCTGGTGGCGCGGAAGCGGCCAGCGGTAGGCCAGTGCAGTTTGCACCACGGCCAAGGGAACCAGATAATGTTTGGGAAGTTCCCTAGAAGTGTGGAAAGTTCAAATATATATGCTCTCTAATTTTTTTATAATATCATTTTTTTTATCTGGTCTTTTATCTTGCATCTGGTGTCTTTGCCCGCACCGTAAAGTTCCCGCCACTGCTACTCTTCATTGATACTATCTCAGTGACTGTAAGGCTCTGTGATTTCCACCCAACACATTGTGTCTTCCCGGAAGTACTGGTGTATTGCTAAGTGTGGTAGGAGAAGAGGACTAAGTGTCGCTGCCATTCTTGAATTTCTGCAAATTGGAGGGTAATTCGGCGCCTTGGAGGGCAACTGGCAGTTTATTATACTATGAGTTCGGGACATCTACGTGGGTCCCTACAGTCACAAAAAAGGCGGAAGATCATTAAGAAAGCCCAAAAGGCTACATCACCCTGCAATGAGATGGATCTGGAGGAAACGCAAGTCCATATTGAGGTGTCATCAAGTATGGAACATGAGAAAATGGAACAGTATGGAAAGTATGGAAAGTATGGAACATGAGAAAATGGTCCCTGATCAAATAACTAAGACTGTTAACAAGACTGTTAACAACAATCAGACTCAGCTCTCCCAGTCCTGTATTATGGACTATTTCAAACAGTCAGATAAAGTTCAATGTAAGTGTGGGTTGCCTTACCCATATCAGCCCCAGCAGCTCTATGCTTACCAGCAATAGTTTTGGCAGTGTGTGATGGTGTGTTATCTCAGGGAGCTGTGATGGGCGATTGTTTGCTTCAGTCTGCTGATAATGATGACTCTTGTTTAAAAACGACTGCCACAAAAGATATCCCATCCAAAAGAGGGTAGCTCCATGTAACAGTAGTTAAGGCCCAAGTACATTTGGACCCTGATCTTGAAGCCTTTCATTCGAATGTGACATCAGATCAAATAATGTTGCCTGTTCAACAGATCCGTCCTCTAAAGGCGGAAGGCAAAACTCAGGTTGTGGTTGTTCGTATAGTGCTGTTCAGTGGCGGTGCGTCCATTAGGGCGCTTGGGCGTTGCCCCACTAATTAATTTGAGGCACTCAAACAAGCGTCGCGCGCGCGCGCCGTCACTCACTCACATTTTCAATCCCAGGCCGGCCGGCCACCGGACCATGCCCGAGGCAGTCGGCTCGGAAGGGGGGCGGGGCAGCAGGAGTTCAGTTCAAGTGATGACATCGATAATATCAGGTGGTCGGCGGAGCACACAGCAAGAGATTATTAAATTCCTCAAAGCTAAATAATGCAAAATCTTTTTTTGGATGTCATTAACAAACTCGAAAGGGGTGGTAATAGCGCCTATAGTGTTAATATTATAGAGGAGGATTGGGTGAGGTTTATTACCAATCTGTATGGTGCTTGTGCTTCTGATACAAATAGATCAGACTTGAGCCACTAATGAGTGAAAACTAGCAAGTCATTTACAGAGAAAGTGAGTAGTTCCAATCCAGAGCCAGACTTGGGTTTTTTAAGCAGTATTGAAACGGCTACTCTTTTGCATCGGCTTAGATCGAATGGGGCTCCCTAATACTATATTCCTTGCCAATGCTGACATGTGGGCTGAAGTGTTGACTCCAGTATTTAATGAGGTATTGGCATTGAATATTGCCCCTGAGTCTTGGCAAGGAAGCATTGTACAGCCAATTTTTAAAAGCAGCCCAGTAGATAATCCTACCAAGTATGGGTTAATTTCCTTAACTGATGTAGAAACGAAGGTCTTTGCCTCCCGATTATTGATTGATTTGGAAAATTGGGCAGCATTTCATGAAATAATTCCAACTAACCAGACAGAATTTTGTAAGGGCCAATCTACAATTACTAATTTGTTGGCCCTTACTTTATTAGCTGAGCGGGCTGTTTTAAAAAACAAACTCTATACATATGTTTTATAGATTTAAAAGCTGCTTTTGATTCAGTGCCACAAGTATTATTATGGCAAAAACTTGCAGAATGGGGGATTTCCCAAAAGTTGTTGGATGCTATAATACTCCTGTATACCAATACTTGGGTTCAGGTCAAATTAGGTGATGGTTTTACTTTGTCTCAAAAAATTAAAACTTGTAATGGCCTTAAACAAGGCTGTGTACTTGCCCCTTGTCTTTTTAATCTTTTTATGTCAGACCTACTACAGTACTTTGGGCCTGGCAATGCCTATGCTCCGAAACTTGCTGATGTGCATCTTAGTTATTTATAATATGCTGACGATACAATCTTGTTTAGTCAAACTCCGATAGGCTTACAAAGATTAATTAATGCATTTGATGATTATATTTTAGTTAATGGTCTGGAGTTGAATGCAAAAAAAACTAAAATCATGGAAATTGGCCCAGTGAAATTTAAAACTAGATTATGGAGAGCCAGAGGCAGGCCAATTGAAGTGTTGAAGACATATAAATACCTGGGCATTTTATTTGATTACAAAGTCTCGTTTAAAAGCCATTTTAGAGTTCTGAGGGCAAAAACATCATCTTTAATTTATGCTTTTAAATCTTTACATAAATCATTGAGGTGTCAATTGTAGGAACATCTTCTTAAAGTTTTGAGAGCCAAGTTACCGCCAACAATTGCATATGGCTCACCTATCACCAGGGGGAAAGATGCTAAATTATTGGATTTACTAGTAATTAAGGCCTCTAAATCAGTCTGTGTAATCCCCAGGTCAATTGGCCAAGCTGAAATTCGTTTGGAGTTTGGTCTCCAAAGACAGTCCATGGTGGTGAAAGGGAAATTTTTGAAATGTATGTATTCTTTTTTCTTATCTGACCCTGCCTCCCTAGCAAACAGTTGCTGGTGTGAAATAGTTAGTTCTGTTTACACAGACGCTTGGAGATCCCATATTTCAACATGTTTTCCAGAGTTTTGATCTGCAGTCAGGGTTTCCAGAAATGACAATGACCAGTTTTAAACAGTTCTTAAATAAAAATATTAAAATTAATTCACCTACTGCGGATAAAGGGGCTTAAGTGGCAAAAAAACATGCTTGGTTATTGATTAAATCTCATCAATCTTTGCGAATTCAGCCCTATTTGACTGCCTATTTTTTGGCTCATATGAAGGATACATTTTTTAAAATAAGATTTGGCAGATACCCCACAAAGGAGGGCACGACTACCTGGATATAACAATGGGCAACTAGTTATGTTATGTTATGTTAATATAACTTATTAAGCGCACGAATACTTGATACGTTGTGCCACAGGAAGCCAGTGGAGTTTCCGAATGTCTTTAGAAACTGATTCATACTTTGGTAGGTTTAATAAAAGCCTGGCAGCTGCGTTTTGCACCATCTGAAGTTTTTTCAAATGTTGCTTCTGCATATTTAGATAGAGGCCGTTACAGTAGTCTAACTTAGATAGTACCAATGCAGTTACAACTGTGCGTGTGGCCGCGTGAAACTTTACTACACATTGTGTGTGTGCGTCCTAAATTGCTTAAAACATGTTGTGCATTACTAAAACCCTTATTCCTTAAGGCTGGGGTAAGATCTGCTTGCCAGGCCCATATTTTATGTCTGTTAGGTGTGTCGATTCCATTGTTTTGTCAAATGATAACACTTTAAAAAATTGCTGAAAAAATGCTGGTTTCTGTAGTTTAAATTTCTGTTGTTTATACCTATTCTAAAGGGAAATTTTATAGAATCTGAAATTATAAGGTTATTGTTTTTTAGGCACCTGGAATTTTCATCAGTTTGACTAAATGATTCTGTTTCCGGCAACTTTTGTAATTAGGCTCTAAAGATGATGTGAAAGCACAGAGGCATCTTATTGTTCATTTGCACGGTGGTATATAATGTTGACAGTTTTATTGAATTGTTTTATAGCCTCCTAAATTATGGTCTATGGAATTTGTATGTTATGGTTATTTGTTTGGCACATCAACGTTTAATGGCTGCGCCGAGTATGTTTAGTTCTCAAGGGGAGGGGAATTCCTGGTCTGTGCCCACTCAGTGGCTCCGAACTGTAAGGAGCATAGTTCATAATATACACCTATGCCTCGCAATAACGCCACCTTAGGATCATATAACTTGCTGACCTGGAATGTGCGAGGGCTCGGGGTAGTGCATAAGCGACACCGAGTCCATGCTTACCTCCTTAGGCGGAAGGCACACATCGTCTTCCTCCAGGAATCACACCTGATGGAGTCAGAGGCAATGAAGACCCGTAAAAAATGGAGAGGCCATGTATTTACTACTAACTATTCGGCCTTTGCTAGAGGGGCAACTATATGGATTCGCCATGGGGTTCCATTTACGGAATTAGATCACCGTACAGACGACCAGGGCTGATATGTTCTGTTAAGGGGCACCCTAGATGGCCCACATGTAGTCTTGGGAAGTATCTACGCCCCGAATTTTGATCAAGACACATTTTTTCAGAGCCTGGGTAGAGCCCTGGCGGGGTGGGACACTATCCCCTGGATCCTGGGTAGTGACTGCAATGCTGTCCTCGATGTGGACTTAGATAGATCCCATCCTCCATTGCATAGTGCCGGAGCCCGCAAATAGGCTGAGCTTCTAAACACATGGATACAGGGCTGGATGCTACAGGATGCATGGCGCAGGTTGCACCCCACACATAGGGAGTATTCCTTTTACTCACCAGTCCACCAGCTCCACACCAGAATCGATAGGTTCCTATGCTCCCACAACATTACCACACATATGCACCAGTCCACCTATTTGGCCAAAACCGTCTCTGACCATAACCCTCTGGAGCTTACACTTACATGGGGTAGAGTCCCAACCCCAGTCCCGACCTGGAAACTATGGCCCCAACTCTTGGAGGATGCCACGTTCCGGGCCAATATATCTACCACCATCAGCAATTATCTAACTGAAAATTGGAACACAGCTTCCTCCAACCTTATAGATTGGGATGCGTTTAAAGTGGTGGTGCGGGGTTCTGCAATTGGTGCCATGGTAGGGGCTAGACAAGAAACACATAAAAGTCTTATTAATATAGAAACCCTAATGACAGATCTAGAACAAGCCGCGGTGACTGACCCAGACAAACGGGAATTCCTACGAGAGGCTCGCATTAAACATGCGGAGACCCTAGAAACCCTCCGACTTATAGATCATCAGGCTTACACACAACGGAAACATACCGAGGCCGATAAGTCTGGTACACTACTGGCCTGGTTACTGAGTGTCAGCCCGGAAGCGCCTATTATCAATAGCGTACGCTCACCTCAACAGGGCTTAGTTCACACCCAACTGGAGATTAATGAGGCATTCTGTACTTATCTTAGCGACCTCTATGCGGCACCCGCACACACTAATGATGGACTAGTACACGATTTCTTAAATGACCTGCTATTCCCTGAAATCACGGCAGATACACGAAAAAGTCTCTCAGGACCCATCACCCAACATGAAATAAGAGCTGCAATCAAAGGTCTAAACCGTAACAAGGCCCCTGGTCTTGATGGCCTGCCCATTGAATTCTACGCAACATACTCAGACATCCTAGTCCCTAAACTGTATATACTCTATAAGACGGCCTGGGACACCGGCCGCTTGCCACAATCCACTATGCAAGCCCTGGTAGTGTCACTCCCCAAACCGGGACGAGATGGCACCGACTTATCTAACTGCAGACCTTTGTCCTTATTAGCAACTGAATATAAAATCCTAAGCAAGTCCCTCGCTAATCGATTATTACCTGCCCTCACCACCCTTATACATCGAGACCAATGCGGGTTTCTCCCTGCACGCAGCACTTCTCTAAACACTAGGAGACTTCATCATATCATGATGGCCACCCCTACAGAATACGATAAAGCGGGATGCTTGGCGCTGGACTTGCGTCAGGCCTTTGACTCTATAACATGGGGATACATGTTTGCGGCCCTGCAATGCTTCGGCCTCCCCCCGAATTATCTCCAATGGGTACGTCTACTCTACATTAATCCCACTGCCAGGGCACGTACTGGAGGCCACATCTCCCGCAAATATACTATACACAGGGGTACGCGACAGGGGTGCCCACTTTCCCCCCTTTTGTTTGTTCTGGCGTTGGAGCTGCTCGCCATAGCCCTGAGACAGTCGTCTGAACTTCTGGGGATACCAATTGATGGCACCACACACTTAATCTCAATATACGTGGATGACATCCTCATATACCTGCGTGATTTGACGGCTCGGGCGGAACCCCTTCCCGATGTTTTCTCCACCTTTGAGAGAATATCGGGTTTAGCTATTAACGCAGAAAATCTAATGCCTTTTATTTCCGGGAAGGACCGCGCCCAGATACGTTCCAATTCGGCACATACAAGCTACCTGTAGCACATACTACATTCAAATATTTGGGAATTCACATATATAGGACACAGGTGGACCAACTGGAGGGTAATCTAACGAAGGCCATTTCTGCTATACGCTCCAGCATATCTTTCTGGACATCTTTGCCATTATCAGTAATGGGGCGGATTGCCATCTCTAAGATGGTAATGTTACCTCGCCTTCTATACTTCTTTGTTAATCTGCCCCTGCTGGTGCCACAATCAACCTTTCGCACCCTTGACACGCTCCTGCTGGAGCTTATTTGGGGGAAGGGAAGAAGGAGGGTTAGCCTCAGGAAGCTGCAATTGGCGTCTCACAGGGGTGGACTGGGGGTTCCTGATTTCCGGGCATATTACTATGCATGTCAGCTCCAGTGGCTGTCTTACTGGACGGCAGGTAGGAACCTACAGGAAATTGGATATACCGCTCGCGACCTGGAACGCGGAACCCTACACAATCTATTGCTCCCTAAAATAAAAATACCTCCGGATGGACCCCCTTTATTAAAAACTGCACTACACTGTTGGAAAAAGGCCCTGCACTATTCTTCAGGCACGATCCCGTATGCGAGAAATATCCCATTACTAGGAATACCAATCACGGGGGCAAGCTCACGATGACCAGACTGCATGATTGGGTAGAGGCTGGTGTGGAAGAGGTTGGATCCCTGTTTGGGGATGGCACTCTATTAGACCATGACTCTTTCGTGCGGGTTACTGGCGCACCAGACCGCCTTTATTTATTACATGCAACGATTGCACACTACATTAGGGCGACATGGGTGCCTCAACGCAACGAACCTCCGCAACACAAACTAGTCCATCTGCTTTACTATATGGGGCGGGGTGGCCACCTTGTCAAATGGCTATATACAGGCATTCGAGCACAAGCTTCCGTTGTCCTCACGGACCTCCGCACGAAATGGGCAGAGACCACCGACACGGAACTCACTGATAAAGCATGGGAGAGTATTTTAGAACACCCCAAACGGGTCTCCCGTAATGCTAAACTTAAATTTATTCAAAATATGGTTCTTCATAGATCTTACTTAACCCCAAAGAGAATACAGCGCATGTTCCCTGCAGCCCAAAACTGCTGTCCAAGATGCAAGGTGGAGGAGGCGGGCTTCAGCCATATGATATGGGCTTGCCCCCACCTACGTGATTATTGGAGGAAGATCCAGAATACGCTTAGGGAGATTACACACCTCACAATTACAGACAACATACTGGAATGTCTATTGGGTCTGTGCAAGCGTACTAGCGCCCTGAAGGTCCAATTACATTTCTTGGACCTTGCATTTATTTTGGCCATTAGAGCAATTACTATGCGATGGAAATCCCCTAGGAGCCCTTCACCACAAACATGGCGGGACGAGGTAGCTCAGTGGGGCAGCGCCGAAAGCGCGGCACTCAGACGCGAAGAAGCGCGAGGGCTACGAAAACACCCCATCTCAATGGAATGGGATATCATGTTGGAAGAACTCAAACGGCTAGATCTCCTACCCATACATGTCAATCCTACTCCATGAACAACCCCGACAAACACGGTATACAAGAGTCAAAAGCCCAAACAGACCCTATCGATTAGACTATTGCACACCAGCAGCAACGGACAGGAAAAGATAATAGACTAGGCGTACTAGGCTAGACAGATGGCAGAAGACCGGCAGACCAGGAAGAGGGTGGAGGGAGGGAGGTGGGGGGGGACGGTTCAGTTCAAGACATAATTCTAAAGTACAAAATGCAATCACCTTTTGTGATTATACTATATATTGTGGATGTATCAAATGTCTCCAATCTGTAACGACTGTATTACGGTATACTACATGATGTACTGTGACTTAGAGTCTGCATAAAGCTGTTATTGGTAAATATTGGATAACAAACAACAAAAACAAAAATGCCATAAGTACTTGCTATGATATATTGCAACCAAACTGAGGTTTTTCAATAAAGTTTGTTTAAAAAAAAAAAACAATGATTAATGAACGACTGCGATAAAAGATGTGTATTTGTGGTGTCAATGTCCCAGTACAGTATGTAACCATTGAAGCATGTTTTGTGTACAGTTGTATATTAATTAACGAATTGGGGAACCGAAAATTGGCCTAGTTAATTAGCATTTCATATTTGTTAAAATAGTTGAGGATCTGTTTTTTTTCACATGATATTAATGTTTTGACTGCAATGATTTTTGTTAATCAAGCAATGAAGAATTATTTACATTCACATTCCTCTCAGTCGCACTCCCATTCCACCGAGGACCCAGTTCCATCCCTTGTCCCAGTGCACCCAGAGATCCTAGTCCCATAGGCGACATTGCAGCAAGTTGAAGCCATTCGAGAGGCTATGCTGCACTTTTTTTGGCACACTTTTGACTCCCTCTAGTGCGCCTTTGGACTCCAAGTATCCGCAGGCCCCCTCAGTCAGCTTACCACCAGCAGGTTTGCCCTTAACACTGCCTATGCCCTTTGAACTGTCTTCAGGTTCTGCCCCGGTGTCCGGATCAGCTCTGTAACCCACGTTGCCTCCTCAAACATCAATGCCGAAATAACCAGCACTTGGGGAGGACCTGAAACGTATTGTGTAGTCCAACTCCGAGCCAGCTCCGGGTCTGCCACAACATATATTGAGCCCATCTGACTCCGAAATGAGTTTCCACAACCACGAAGCTGTGCACACCAATTGCACCAGCTTTTTGGCTCGAACTCAGACCAGAGACAACTTTTTGGAGATGAAAATGGTGGGGATGAGGGTGAATTTGCCTCACCTTATAACAAAGATAAGTGTTACATGGAGTCACAGGAGGCCAGTGGGCTGGAAACCTCACCCGAGACTGGACTGGTTTCCCCCTCAGACCAGCAACAGAAGAAAGCACTTCTTTTGTGTCTGTTATCAGGAGGGCATCTGAGGTCCTTGATCTCCACCTCTACACAATGGATGTTAAAACGGATGTACTCATGGAGGTCCTACAGCCTGGCCAGGCACCAGCTGAACCTCTTTTGTCCTTCAATGAGGCTCTAACTGACACACTGCCGAGCACTTGGGGTAAACTATGCGCTGGCACGTCGCTCATCGCCACAGATGTGCCCAGGTGACCTGCATTTTCTGACCTAACATCCAACCCTGTAAAGTTTGGTGGTGCAGGTGTCCTCCAGTAGAGCGAACCCTAAAGCATTTTTCAATTACTCCCCCGATAGAGAGTCAAATTGAGTGGATACATTTTGCAAGCGTATGTTCTCTTCAGCCAGTCTTTCCTTGAGGCCAGTTAATGCAAGCTTTCTGCTTGGGCGTAATTTCCATGCACTGTGGGACATGGTGGGTGAGATGTTACCTGCAGTCTCAGAAGACTTAATTGTTTCCTTAGCCCAAACAATTCAAGATGGTCGGGAAGCAGCCAAATTTGTCATCCACTCGGGCCCGTACACCAAAGATTGTTTAGGCAGGGCTATAGGAACCAGTGTAGTTCATCGATGCCATGCATTGATGAGGTCCATGGGCTTCTCTGGGGATGTCCAAGCATCTTTAATGGACATGCCTTTCAACAGCTCCCGCCTGCTTGGCTAAAAGGCAGATCCGGCCCTAGAATGATTTAAAGAAAGTGGTGCCATGGCACATTAATTTTAGCTGTGTAGCAGATATGCCAGGAGCCTTACATACAGACAGTGCCAGCCCAACCACCTGCACAACATGCTTCCTAGCCCTTGCAAAGTCAGGGCCATTGTTCCGGGAGATAACTGCCCGGCATTCAGGGACAGCATTCTTTCCAATCTCCACCCCTTCAGCCACACTGCAAAACCTATTTAGTGCACCCTTAGCTTCATATAACCAACCAGTGGGCAGCAGGATCAGCCACTTCCTGCGGGGATTGCAAAACATCACATCTCACAAATGGGTCTTGCATATTGTCCAATGGGGTTACGTCCTGTTGTTTCCTCACCATCCACCGCATCTGCCACTTATAGTGGTAAGCCTGTCGGATGACCATCTATCAGTCTTATGTTAGGAAGTGCAGGCTCTTTTGGCCAAAGGACCTGTAAGGAGGGGTCTGTCTTCAGATGCAGACACTGGTTGTTATTCCTGTTACATAACATAACGTGTATTTGTAAAGCTCACAGTTTCCCGTGGGCATCTTGGTCCTGAATAACATATGTTTATTGTGTTACGGATCACTGACACAATATCGTGGTAAACAATATTGTTGACAAAAATATTATTTCCAAAATATTGTTTACCACAATATCGTTCTCTTATACTTATAATGGCAAGTACAAAAATATAGGAAAAAAATATTGTTGACACTAATAGCATCTGAAAATATACAAAAATATAGATTTTTTAATATAAATAGAGTTTAAACTTGTAAATGTTAAACATTTTAATATATGAATTTAATATAATGTAAAGTAAATACATTCCACCAATATTTAATATTATATATAAATAAATGTTTATAAAAAAACACAGGAAACATATGTGTTTATATAAATATGTATAAACATAATTAATAAAAGATTTTTTTACATTTTTTTGCATTTTTAATATTTTGAATGTATTGCTATGAATATATGTGTACATATATATATATGTGTGTGTGTGTGTGTATTCATAGTAATACATGTAAAATATTAAAACATTAATATAATGTAAAATAAATATTTTATTAACTATATACATGTATTTTAATGTTTCTATTCTTTTTAGTAAATGTGTTATGTGGGGTTTTAATTTTTTTATATTTTATTTATTCTTTAAGTTTATATAATATTTTTTTCTTATGGTTTTATTGTGTATGTATTATATATATAATACACACACATATATATATATATATATATATATATATATATAAATATTTATATATATATATATATGTGTGTATTATATATATAATACATACACAATATAACCATATATATATATATAACATAAATAAAATATTAAAAAGTCACACCCCAAATAACACATTTACTAAAAATAATATAAACATTATAATAAATGTATAAAGAAAATCAAATTGTATAAAATATGAAAAAAATCTCATGTTAGAAAATCTATTTTGCCAATATTATGAAAACTATTGTAGTCTAAAAATATTAAATATACTGTTACCAATCTAGTTTATGCAACAGTAGGGAAACGGTTGGACTTTGAAGGTGTTAGCTTACTATTTCTACTCCAGTCAGTGCAACAGTAGAAAAAGCGTTTTACTCCGGAGGGGTTAAATTTAGTATTTGCACTTCAGTCTAAACAACAGTAGGGGAAGCGTTAGACTTCGGATGGGTGAAATTTACTATTCCAACTCCAGTCTAAACAACAGTAGAAAAAGTGTTGGACTTGAGAGGGGTTACATTTACTAATCCCACTCCAAACAGCGCAACAGAAAGGAGACTGTTGGACTTCGGCGGGGTAAATTTTACTATTCCTGCTCCATTCTGTTTAACAGTAGGGAAAGCGCTGGACATTGGTTGGGTTAAATGTATTATTCCCCCTCCAAACAGTGCAACAGGAGGGAATGTGTTGGACTTGGAGGGGTAAAATGTACTATTCCCACTCCAGTCTATGAAACAGGAGGGAAAGTGTTGGATTTCAGAGGTGTGAAATTTACTATTCCCACTCCAAACAGCGCAACAGTAGCTAATGTGTTGGACTGCGAAGAGATTAATTTTACTATTCCTACTGCAGTCTAAGCAAGAGTAGGCAAAGTACTTCACTTCAAACACATTAAATATATAAGTAATACCATGAATGTAGAACAAACATTAGACTCTTATTATAAAAGTGATTAATTAACATGAAAAATATATTTAAATGTAATAAAAAAACTAAAAACAAATAATCAAGTTACATAATTACTATTCAATAAAATAATTAATTAGCAATGACTAAATATTTGTTAATCAATTATTTATTAAATAACTTTCCATCGTATATGCCTTCAAACTTAGCATCCCACAATTAAAATAGTGTAAACTAGTATTCCATAATTTACATATTTAAAATTCAATTAATTAACAAATAATAATTAATAGTTAATTATTACCTTATTTACTTCCAACCTTATACCTCTACAAACCTAGCATCCCAGAATGAAAATATAAGTAAAATAATCAGTATTCCATATTTTACATAATTAAAAATCAATTAAATAATTAATAAATGATAATAAATTGTTAAATAATTATTACTTAACTTCCCACCAGACACCCCTACAAACCTGGCAACCTGCAACTAAAATATAAACAAAATAAATAAGTACTCCGTACATTACATAACTAAAAAGCAATTACATAATTAATTAATTCTTAATTGTTTATTAATTATTACTAATTAACTTCTCCTCCTGTACTCCTACAAACCTATCAGTGCTGAAATAACATGTAAAAAAAAATCAGTATTACCTAATTTACATAGTAAACATCAATCATATAATTGAATAACATTTATTAAATAATTCATACTTAATTAGTCTAGCTTCCTACCTTCTCCCCCTATAGTCCTAACAACCCACTATGAAACTATACATGACTATTAAAAATGTAATAAAAAATTCTAAATCTCTTAAAATTACAGGCTATATTTAAAATAAAAAAAAATAACATTTACATAAACAATACAAATAATATATCAACTAAAACACATCCAAATAAATTAAAAACAACGTTTTAACCACTATATTATTGAAAACAATATTGAAACATTGGTATTTTTTAAAACAAACACCGCTTCACTTCCAGGTGCCGAAGAAGGGCAGAGGTTTCCATGCTATTCTAAACCTTCAACTTCTCATTGTCTTCTTGCATAAAGAGAATTCAGGATGGTCATTTTGGCCCATCCTGGAGACTGGACGGTGGTGTTGGAGTTTCAGGATACTTATTTTCACATCCATGTTCTGCCGGCCCACAGGCACTACTTGATGTTCAAGGTGAGTCACAACACTTTCAGTTTACCAGGCTCCCTTTCGGCCTCACCAGTGCCCCATGGGAGTTAACAAAGGTGATGACGGTGGCCGCTGCCCATCTGAGGAGGTCAGAGATACCAGTCTTCGCTTACCTCGAAGACTAGGTTTGCCACAATTGGTCATGGACCACCTACAAATGATGGCAAACCTCTTGATATCATTGGGGTCTTGATCCACCTTCTGAAGTCACATCACACTCCTTTGCAGAGACACTCTTTCATGTGTGCCTGGATATGGTGCACTTTTAAGGTTTTCCTCCAGATAAACGGGTCCAGGATATTCAGGCAATGATCCCATTGTTTCAGCCCCCATCTTAGGTCACAGTGAGGATGGCTATGAGGATTCTGGGCCTATTAGCATCCTGCATTCTGATCACTGATCATGCCAGATGGTACATGCATGCATTGTAGTAAGATTTGAAGTCTCAGAGTTCAAGGGAACCTGTCAGATTCCATCCAGGTGTCAGGGGAGACTGTAAAAGATCTGCAGTAGTGGCTGCTCTACGGCAATTGAGACTCCTCTCCCTGCCCCACCTAGAATTGACAGTGGTGATAGACACATCACTACGCACTACTGGATGGGGGAGCCCATCTGAGAGAGGTGGAGTCTCGTCTCCACTTAAACCTGGTGGAACTGTGGGTGATTCGCTTGGTGGTGAAGGCCTTCTTGCCAATCACCAAAGGGCAGCAGGTGCAGGTTCTCACACACACCACCACCACCATGTAGTACTGCAAAAAGCAGGGCACGATAGTGTCCAGGGTCCTGGGTGGGGAAGCCCTGTTTCTCGGGAGCCGGCAGGATCATCAGTGGAGTTTCCTGACTCCACCTGACGTAATCTTTAAATGGCAGAGCAGACAAACTTAATCAGTGGCGCCTAGCGCATGACGAATGATATTTACATATGGAGGCAGCAAAGGACATCTTCCGAGGAGAACCCTGGCTAGATTTTTTCACCACTGTTTATGGTAGATACTCTATCCAACAGCAGGTTCCTCACCGCCCTCTTTCTTTCTGAAAGAAAGTGACGGCAGTTCGCCTGTGTGGCGCTTACATGCGGTGCAGTTCATCACTTTCAGAGCAAAACGGCGTGAACAGGAGTTACACAGTGCACTTGCTGCTGCACAGGAGCACTGCTTTGGATTTTTCAGATGTGGTCTGGCGCCTGGAGATATTCACAAGGGGAGATATCTGCGGTTAGGTAGACTATCCACTAAAATGAGCAATGCCAAAGGTAAGTAATGCCTTCATGGCTTTTTTTACATATTGGCACTGTAATCTGTTTAACAGGTCAAGGGGGCTCACTCGCTTAGCAATGTCACTAATGCTAAATTGACCTGAATTCATTGAAAACTGCAAGTGCATAGGAGCAAGATATTGAAACCAATATATTTCACCTGTAGGATGAACTATGTTATCCCCCCTGTCCCGCCACCCCTGGTAAGTAGCAGCCGCCAGTGAGTTCTACCTAGCGGGGTTGAATTTTCCTCCTTTGCAAGGCAGGCAAATGCACCATTGCTGAAGCATAACGTGCACAGCATGTTACAAAAAAATTGTCAACACCATTTCTTGGCTGCAAAACATTATTTTCCTTATTAATATTTAAATAGGTGGCTGACCATATAGATCACCGTCTCTGCTCAACCCAAAACGTGTTTACATCTTTCTAATATGCCCTCCTATGTAGAGCTTTGATAAGAGCAGCACTTGTCATTACTGACTGTTCAAATGAATGTCTAAGAACCTGGTCTGAGTTTATTATGAGCACATGCTTCCTTCACCAGATCTTGATGATTTAAACTGCTTAACTTTGAAATACTATTTACTTCCATGTTACTGTGGTGAATTTATGGGAGACTGTTCAAACGGGTGTCTACCTAAAGATCCTGCTCTTGCCTCCAAAACGCTAATTCTGACCATTCTTTCTGTCAATCCAGACAGTCTTCTTTAGGCAAATGGGGGAAAACTGTGTTACCTCAAGACTAAGACTCATTAATGGGTGGAATTATGGAAGTTCATCTGAAATACTATTGATCCCTGAGACACCCTTGTATTCTCAGCACTTATGTGAAGGAAAGGAGGATGGCTACTGAAATACATCTGAGGTTTTAGGAACTTGGGCCCTCTTTCAGGATACATTAGAGGGAGACCACGGGTAAATGTTTGTTTATGTTTCCCCATGGTTTATATGTGTGAACACATCTATCATGATTACCTGGGAAAACCTGTGGCTGCTGGTCTCCGCCCCCTCTCAGCCTATCACTACACTCCTGTTTCTTCAGTCTTCTTCTACCAACTACCTCACATTCACTTCACAAGCTTCACAAAGTCATAGGTGCTTCAGCACTGGTTGACACTAGAATTTTCTGCCTGACGCACTCACAGATATGTCAGACTACATGACATGCACTGTATCAGTTTTTCCGGTGCAAAGAGTGGATGGACAATTCAGAGACAGACCTTATCGAGATGGCTCAAGTGCTATTATGCCCTAGCCAAGAAGGCAGCACATGAGGGGCTCTTGGGTGATTCCACCAGAGCCAAGGCCTCCACCACAGCTTTGGCTACAGTTGTTCCGGTGCTGGACTACGCAACATATCGGTTTTACCCTCCGCCATTCATGCCCCACCTAGCCATTGAGCAGATGTATATGGCTGCGCTTCCCACTTCTGCATTTTTGGGTGCGCAACTCCCCCATTGGAATCAGACGGCCTCCACAGTGGCATGCCGGCGGGCGCGTGGCGGGAGATAGCTAGGAGACTAGATAAACTGTTCCTGTATGCTCCGCTTCTTCCCATACTCTATCATCATCAACTCCCTGTGACGCACAAAGCCGCATGCCAGCATATGCTGCTTAAATGAGGCAAGACTATATGGGGGATATGTATGAGGGGGAGACCTTTGTGGACAGGGACACTTTCTTTCACGGGGAGGAGCCCACACCACTAGAGGTCTTCTTGTACATTAGACTATGACGCGGGGTTAAAGGCATCACTTCAGTTTTCCCTCAGGAACCCCTGACACTGAACACCTTGCACACACCCATACAATCCACAAGCCCTAAACATATGGTCTCGAAGCTGTACCATGCTGCGCAGCTGGAGCAACATGCAACACAGGGGAGAGCTCGGGATGGCTGGAGCGGGGAGCTTGAGGAGCAATTGACGGACGAGCAGTGGCTTTACTGTTGCCAGCAGACGGGGCAGATAACAGCTAGTAGCCGGCTCCGGATTATACATTTTAAATTTCTCCACCGCCTTTATTATACTCCCTCCCGGTTACACAAATATGGACTACGTCCCACGGACATGTGTGACCAATGCAGATCGGAGGGGACCGACTTTCTCCATTTGGCTTGGGGTTGCAAGCAAATTAATGATTATTGGACAGAAGTATCCAATGCTATGGCGCAGATATCTGAAAGAGACAATTAGTTATAGATTCCTTACCTTAGAATTACCCCCAGGCGTCAGACTGGATCTGGAGAATTTTTCATCAGCAGTACCCCTGCACGTCGAAAGGTGGCGTCGGTCGACTCCGCGTTCGTCGTTGGCGTCGTGGTCGCCGGGATGACGTTGCGGTAGCTACTTAGATGCCGCCCTCACGCGCTGACGTCAGTTCTTTCTTTTTCCGTGCCAGCCAGCGCAAATACGAGAGAGCGGTACCTCCAGTCACTTTTTGACTGACTTTTTGCAGACTTTTGTCAACGCCGTTTTTGAGTCTTCGACCCTTGGTGCATGTCAGGGATGCCCAGTTTCAAGGCTTGCGGTTCCTGCTGACGTTTGATGTCGGTGACGGATCCGCACCGCGTGTGCCTGTTCTGTCTGGAACCCGACCACGACTCCAAGTCGTGTTCCGACTGCCGGACCATGAATCCGAAGTCTTTGCAGGAGCGGTCCCGAAAGCTTCTCGTGGCCAGGCAGTCCGCCCTGCGCCGCTCAAGGTCCCGGTCGCGTGGGAGGTCGAGGGACCGGTCGCGGAGTCACCACCACTCTTCTAAGTCTTCGCACTCGTCAGGTAAGTCGAAGCACAAGAAGAAGTCGAAGAAGCATCGTCGCTCTTCGACTTCTCCCCGTCCGTTGGCCGACGCGATGAGGGATGCGGGTGGTGCCCCTTCCGTGGCTCCGCGTGCGGAGCCCGCTGGGTCGACTCTGGGTTTCCCTCCCTTTCCGGGGCCCTGTGCGACCCCTGCCCAGCTTCGGAGTTTCTACGAAGCGATGCATGCCATCTTTGTGCAGTCCGACTCCGCCGGCGCGCCTTCGGGCCCCGCGGACTCGGCTGGGGGCCCTGGATCCGGATCGGCGCCGGTCGACCTGACCATGCCTCCCCCGGCGCCAATTCCCCCGGCACCACGTCCGCAGCCGACGCCGGCTGTGTCCCCTGCCGGCGTCGACCCGGCCTCCACCCCGATGTGGACATGGAGCCGGACCATCGTCGACCGACGCCGGTTCCAGCGCCGACGGGTACCTTTGTGCCCCTGTTCCACCCTGGTTCTTTTAGGCCTGATTGGCAACCAGAGGAGGGTGAGGAGGACTGAGAGGGGTCTGGGGACCCTTTAACTGACCAGTTGGAGTATGACCCAGACTGGCAAGAGGAGTAGGGGGATGCCAGTGGGCTGGACACTTCCCCAGACCTTGGTATGCTTTCTCCTCCTACCGTGGCTATGGAGGAGGGAGCTTCTTACGCAGTGGTGTTGCGTAGGGCGGCCGAGGCCCTCAACCTTGAGCTACCTACGGTGGCGGTCAGGACTAACCTCCTGACAGAGGTTCTTCAACCGGCAGCGAGCTCTTCGGAGCCCCTGCTGCCGTTCAATGAAGCCCTCACTGACATCCTTTTGGGCACCTGGTCCAGGCCCAACACAGGGGCTCCTGTGGATAGGATGATCGCCTAACGCCACCGCCCGGCTCCGGGTGACCCCACTTTCCTCTCCCAACACCCCACCCCGGAGAGCTTGGTGGTCCAAGCCTCTACGTCCAAAGGCGCATTCCCTAATGCACCACCTGATAGGGAATCCAAAAAGCTGGACCACCTTGGGAAGAAGATGTTTTCTTCCTCCAGCTTGGGACTGCGGTCGGTAAACACCGCATGTCTGTTGGGCCGTTACACCCACTCTGTGTGGGATACGGTGGCGCAGGTGCTGCCCCTGTGCCCGGAGGAGGCCCGGGCCATCCTCTCCCGTGCAGTTGCCGAGGGGAGAGATGCAGCCAAGTTTACCATTCGCTGTGGATTGGACACCGCTGACTCGCTAGGCAGCACGATTTCAACGTCGGTAGCCCTTCGACGCTACGCCTGGCTGAGGTCGACTGGTATCTCCGGGGATATCCAAGCTACTCTTATGGACATGCCCTTTGATGGCCGTCGCCTGTTCGACGACAAGGCAGACAACGCGCTAGAGCGCTTCAAGGACTCTCGGGCTACAGCCAAGTCCTTGGGCCTCTCCACCACCCATCCTGCGCAGTCTGCCTTTCGCCCCTTTCGTGGCTACGGAAGGGGTGCCCCGCCACGTTCCGCCCAGAGCCACAGGCCGGCGCAAGCTGTTCAGCCCCTGCGCGGCCGGGGGCGTGGGAACCACCGCCATGGTTCTGAGGGCCAGCGAGCGGGCCAGTCCACCACAGCCCCCTCTGCAGCAGCCTCTAAACCTTCCGAGTCCGACCTTTCAGGGCCACCGATCGCCAGTGGGCGGCAGGATTCGCCATCACCTCCCCCACTGGCGCACCATCACGTCGGACAGGTGGGTTTTGCAGATAGTTCGAAGGGGCTACTCCCTCCCCTTCGAGACTACCCCTCCATCCATGCCACCTCAGCACCATCGCATGTCGGAGGATCATCTGGCCCTTCTCCAACAGGAAGTTTCAGCACTCTTGGCCAAGGGAGCCATCGAGCGAGTTCCTGCCCCAGAAGTAGGTCATGGTTGTTATTCCGACTACTTTCTGATGCCCAAGAAGGACAAAGGCCTGCGTCCTATCTTGGATCTCAGGGATGTCAACCGCTTCCTCCGGAAGGAGAAGTTCAAAATGTTGACGCTAGCTCAGGTCCTGTCTGCCCTCAACCCTGGAGACTGGATGGTAGCGTTGGACTTGCAGGACGCATACTTCCATATTCCCGTCTTGCCAGCCCACAGGCGTTACCTACGGTACATGGTAGGCCACGAGCATTTTCAGTTCACCGTGCTCCCCTTCGGCCTTACCAGCGCCCCTCGGGTGTTCACGAAGGTGATTGCGGTGGTCGCAGCTCATCTGCGCAGATCAGGGGTTCCAGTCTTCCCCAATCTCGACGACTGGCTGTTAAAGGCGGGCTCGCCCCAGGCAGTCATCTCCCACCTCCAGACTACGGCGGACCTCCTGCATTCGCTGGGGTTCACTATCAACGTGCCGAAGTCACACCTGACTCCCTCTCAGAAGCTCCTTTTCATCTGAGCGGTTCTGGACGCGACGCAGTTTTCGGCTTATCCTCCCGAGCAGCGAGTCCGGGATATTCAGGCTATGATTCCGATCTTTCACCCTCTATCCTGGGTTTCGGTCAGAATGACCCTGCGGCTGCTGGGCCTCTTGTCCTCCTGCATCCTGCTGGTGGATCATGCCAGGTGGCATATGCGGGCTCTGCAGTGGGACCTGAAGTTCCAGTGGGCACAGCATCAGGGGAAGCTGTCCGATTGCGTCCAGATCTCGGAGGGCACTGCTCTACAATTGCAGTGGTGGCTCACGAACCAGGATTGGGTCAATGGCAGATCCCTCTCCCTTCCCCAACCAGAGTTTACAGTGGTGACGGATGCATCACTTCTGAGGTGCGGCGGCCATATGGGAGAGGCGGAGATCAGAGGCCTCTGGTCTCTGGCGGAGTCCAGGCTCCACATCAACCTTCTGGAGCTTCGGGCGATTCGTCTTGCACTAAAGGCATTCCTTCCCTCTGTCCGGGGAAGAGTAGTGCAGGTGTTCACGGACAACACCACCGCCATGTGGTACTGCAACAAACAGGGTGGGGTGGGGTCGTAGACACTATGTCAAGAGGCTCTCCGCCTTTGGACATGGCTGGAACATCAGGGCATATCCCTGGTGGTTCAACACCTGGCAGGTTCTCTGAACGCCAGGGCGGACGAACTCAGCCACAGGTGCATGATGGATCACGAATGGCGTCTTCACTCGGAGGTGGTGCAAGGTCTCTTTCAGCAGTGGGGAGAGCCTTGGTTAGAACTATTCGCCACCGAAGAGAACACACAATGTCAGCAGTTCTGCGCGTTGGAATTTCCAAGGCGGCACTCGCTAGGTGGCGCTTTTCGTCGTGAGTGGAGTTGCGGTCTTCTGTACGCCTTTCTGCCTATACCACTTCTACCCACAGTGCTGAAGAAGATCAAGCGCGACCGGGCCCAAGTCATTCTTGTGGCTCCGGATTGGGCACGAAGAGTATGGTATCCCGAGCTGTTACACATGGCCATCGATCCTCCGATCAGACTGCCTCTTTGGGAGGTTCTTCTGTCGCAGCAGCGGGGGACGGTCCTCCACCCGAACCTGTCCAGCCTCCACCTCCTTGCGTGGAGATTGAGCGGCGGCAGTTGTAAGCCTTTGACCTTCCTCCCGAAGTCTGTAATGTTATCTTGGCAGCCAGGCGTCCCTCCACTAAAACGGTATACGCCTGTAGATGGAACAAATTTGTGTCATGGTGCACAGCAAAGGCTGTGGATCCCCTTTCTGCCCCTCTTTCTGAAGTTCTCTTGTTCCTCCTGTCTTTGGCCCAGCAGGGCTCTGCTCTGGGCACTCTGAAGGGCTACCTCTTGGCCATTTCAGCCTTTCTTAGGCTTCCTGATCAGCCTTCTCTTTTCAAGTACCCTGTTGTAAATCGCTTCCTTAAGGGCATTACTCATCTTTTTCCTCCTGTTCCCTTCGTAATGCCTCAGTGGGACTTGAACTTGGTTCTTACTTACCTTATGTGCGCTCCCTTTGAGCCGCTTCATAACTGTCCTTTCAGACTTCTTACTTTAAAGACTGCTTTTCTGGTTGCCATCACCTCTGCTCGCGGGGTGAGTGAGCTCCAAGCTCTTTATTCAAAGCCTCCTTTTCTGGCTGTTCATCCGGACAAGGTCGTCCTCAGAACCAGACCTTCCTTTCTTCCCAAGGTGGTTACTTCTTTCCACATTGGTCAAACCATCACTTTGCCCACCTTCTTTCTGTCTCCGCATCCTTCTAAGGAGGAAGAGAGGTTCCACCGTATCCAAAACGTGCGCTTTCCTTTTATTTGGATCGCACCAAGCAATTCTGGGTGGATGACCAGCTCTTTGTTGGCTACGTGGGCGCCAAAAAAGGTCGGGCCGTGCACAAACGGACCATCTCCAGGTGGGTTGTTTTGTGCATTAAAGCTTGCTACTCTTTGGCAAAGAAGGGGCCTCCAGTGGGACTGCGCGCCCATTCCACCAGGGCGACGGCAGCTTCCACTGCTTTGGGACGGGGGTCCCCCTCAATGACATCTATCAGGCAGCTACGTGGGCATCTCTGCACACGTTCACGAAACACTACTGCCTCAACAGCTAAGTCCGGAGAGACGGCTTCTCTGGCCGTTCTGTTCTCCAGGACGTTCTGGTGTGAACTTGGTTCGCAGACCCACCTCCGGGTTGGTATTGCTGGGGTATCTATTCTAAGGTAAGGAATATATAACTAATTGTCTCTTTCAGATGAACAAGTTACTTACCTTCGGTAACGATATATCTGTAAGAGACATAGATTAGTTATAGATTCCTTACCGCCCCACCCATCCTCCCCGTTCTGCGAACTGACTTCTAGGGTCAGGGAATCCCTTTCAGGGCCCTAGTTTTGTGCACCAGTGGTCAGTGTCTTGCATGGCTCTGCGCTTCTGGCGTGGAATGTCGTGTAAAGAACTGAGGTCAGCGCGCGAGGGCGGCGTATAAGTAGCTACCGCGACGTCATCCCGGCGACCACGACGCCAACGACGAACGCGGAGTCGACCGACGCCATCTTTCGACGCGCAGGGGTACTGTTGGCGAAAAATTCTCCGGATCCAGTCTGACGCCTGGGGGTATTTCTAAGGTAAGGAATCTATAAATAATCTATGTCTCTTACAGATATATCGTTACCGAAGGTAAGTATCTTGTTCGACAGGAATACATATGAATCACTCCACTGATTGCTTTATTGGGATACACAGCAAAGATTGAGCCACCGCTGCTGAAATTTTATTCCATTGGCCTACTGTTAGCGAAACGTAGGGTTGCATGTATATGGGGAAGAGTCAGAGCCCCCAAATTTAAGGTGTGGCTGCAAGACTTGATCTATTGTCGGGACCAGATGCGCCCTTATACAGAACTCCTGCCTATAGCTTCGCGCCCCAGGGACATATGGGACCCCCTGCGAAATGACTTGCTTGACGCACCAGGTATTACAGAGGATGTAGTCCATATTGCTCACTGTGTTCAATTGTGACCCAATTAATATATTGCTTTGGGGCTAATGACTGATGGACATTTACATGTCACTGCGCTCATGTTGGCAATTTGTATTGAGACAACTGAGCAGTAATGAATGGGTTGCAGCTTCCCGCGACTCATGGAAGCAGACACCATTGCAGAATTGATGCTATTGTATATGTACCAGATGATACACCAAACATACCTGAGTGCACTTACTATGGTTATGCTATGATGTAATGAAAATGTTTAATAAATAAAGTTTTTTTTAAATGCAGTACTACCACCTTCCTAAATGTTTTGGAAGCAGGTGACAACACATACACCTCAGTGATACTGAAGGTAATCTGTGACTCCAAGATGTTCTTGTAATTCACATTGGGGAAATAGGAGTGGAGAGATGACTCTTATGTCAAGCCCCTGAGAAAATAAAAACACAGTTTACAAGCTCATAATGAAGGATGTTTTGAACTTTGCAGCTAGAAACTAGTGTGGATTAGGAAGAAGAACTTGGCAAGTAATAACATTTAAGCAGTATTCAGGCTTCCAAAAAGTCTTCAATCATGGTCCTGGAAAAATTGTTCAAGTAACAAACATTTAGATATTGAAATATCTTTTTTCAAGGATTGTCAGTGAGTTGAAAATGTAAACGCCTGGGTGTTGCTAGTTCTATGTATTGCACTGTAATTATCATTAAAGGAGAATTTTTTGAATGATTCATGAACCTGTCTGATTGTCAGTCCAATTTTGATTTTCATAAACAAAATGTTGAATGTGTTTTGTGAGGTGGGAATTGTGTTGGTAGAGAGCCCACTTCCTAAGGAATAGACAGCACCAGTTGATAAGGCAAGTGATGGGATGTCAGGAGGCACAATGTTCTTGGGAAATGCCATAAATGTAATGCAGATAACAGAGAACAATTGCCATACATCCTGGACACCTCCTTACTCTATGCCACCCCACTCTATGCCACGCTACTCTATGTCACTCTGTTCTGCGCCAGTTTATGCCACTCCACTCTACACCAGTACACATCACTGTATGCCACTCTGCTCTGCACCACTCTACTCTGCCTTACACCACTCCACTCCACTCCACACTGTGCCACTCTATGCTACTACACGCCACTCTACTGTACACCATTCTTCTCTACGTGACTCTACCCACTTCACTCCACACCAATCTCCTCTACAGCACTCCACACCACTCTACTCTACGCCAATCTATTCATTCTACTCTATGCCACTCCACTCTACGCCACTCCTCTTTATACCAATCTACTCTAAGCCACTCCACTCTACGCTACTTCATTCTATACCAATCTACTTGACGGCACTCCGCTCTGCTTCAATCTGTTTCACTCCACACCACTCCATTCTATGTCACTCCACTCTCTGCCACTCCACGCTACTCCAGTCCACACACTGCCAATCTATGGCACTGTACGCCGCTCCACTCTACTGCACTCTACTCTACGCCACTGTACTCTACCCCACTCCACGCCACTCAACACCACTCTACTACTCCACTGTATGCCCTTCTAGTCTACGCCTTTCTATGCCACTCTACTCTATGCCACTCTACTCTACATCACTCCACCCACTCCATGCCACTCCACGCCACTTTACTCTACGCCACTCTACTCTATTCCACTCTACTCTATGCCACTCTACTCTGTACCACTCAACTCTACTCTACACCACTCTACTCTATGCCATTCTACTATATGCCTCTCTACTGTACTTCACTCCACTCTGCGTGACTCCACTCTACGTCACTTCTTGCTTCACTACTCTATGCACTCCACTCCACACCACTCTACCCCACACTCCTGTACGCCACTCCACTGAACTCCACTCTCCTCTGCTTCACTCTCCTCTAAGCCACTCTCCTCTATGTCACTCAACTGTACATCACACCACTAGCTATTAGTCATGCTGAACAGCAGCCATGCTGCTGTACAACATGGCTAAAAGACATTGTCAAAGCCAATAGCGCTCACATTGGTGAGACCTATTGGCTTTGCCAATGCTAGTTATGTGCATGCAGTGTGTAAAGTGAATTCATTTAACCCAATATTTCTTTGAGTTATTGCTTTAATTTCACACAGTACAGCTTGAAAAAGGTTTGCCTTTTTCGGTTTCTGAGCTGTGCTGTCTATAATAATACACTAACTCAGAGAAATTTTGGATAAAATGAATTCAATTTACACACTACACGTACAGAAAAACAGGCACTCGTCTCTGCACTGCACAAACAAAGCCCATCATGATACGGCCCCAGGTGTATAAGTAGAAATGCCTTTGACCCTGAGCCCAATCACTTTGCGTGGACTTTTTATTAACCCTATTGCCTATTATGAGAGGCACAGAGTATAAGGGCACTACGGTGGAATCACTTTGGATTCATATCCTGTTCAGCACAGCCTAGACTCTGCTGACAGACATCTAGAAAATTGTGAAGCCCACTGGGTGAGACTAAACATAGAACAGACTAAAACATGTCAAACAGGGGTAGGTATTTTATGTTTACAGTGCTCAGCTGGGCTCTTGCATGAAGTACAATCTTTGCTAGAGTAAAGGTGGAGTCGGGGTCAGCTAGCACTGCATTGTATGATGGAAATCAGTGAGTGAATTGTAAAAGTGGCTAATGCTCACCTCAGAGATTATTGTGGCTGGGAGGAGAGTGGATCTCTGAGCTCTACCTGATAACCTTCTACTTTTGGGACTTTTGACCTTACTTAGAGACTGGCAGAAAGCGTACTCTGCCACAAATATGGTACCTTGTCCGAATAGCTCTCGATTCATTCTCTCTTTTAAAAGTTCGGGTAAACGGTTATGTTTCTGCTGATGGAGCCTCCTCTGGCCTTAGAGGTCCCATGGACATTGGGTTGTCAGTATGAGTATCTTGGACTGTCCACCCGATTTCGGGCAGAAACTGTGACGTACTTTTTTCCTGTTTAGGAACACCAGGGAAAGCCTTGTGGTTCCAAACAGTAAAACACATACACTAGGAGAAATATCCTAGCATGCTAGGGACATTCTTTTTTTGTTTTGCAAAAACAAACTTGCATTTTAGGAGTTTGCTTTATGAAAAACAAAAAACAATGGTGTTTGGGCACAATGAACATGGAATGGGAACAGTAAAGCTACAGTGTCTTCAGCGATGCCTCCATGACGGTGACTCCTCTGAAGACCGAGGAATCTCCGTCAGGTAGGCAGAGATCTCTGAATATGGCTAGCTGTAGTCTGCCAGGGTCCTGGAGTGCATCACTCAGCTTCCCTGGTAGAAAGGAGTATAGCCACCAGGGTGTAAATGAGACCCTTTTATTCACCTGGGGTGTGTTGGCGAAAACCTTGGAATAAAGATTGATTCTGGACTCAGTCTTAAAGAGCAGGTATTAACTGTAATCTAGACTTGTAGCCTCTAAATTTAGAAACCTCAATTAGAAGGTCATTGTGCCCTGTTTATGGTTTTGATCCAATCTAGATCAGATTATGGCAATGCTGTTTACCTTGGCAGAGCTATGGCACTTCTGTACTGCCTGCAAGTAGTTAAGCATAATGTGGCTATAAAGGTGGCTAGTCTAGGCAGTTTTAATCTTGGGACCCCTAATTTAAAACAATTTTCCTGTCTTCCAATTCATTCTAGAGTTACCTTTGAGATGCTGTGCCTTTTCTACAAGTCCTTTTTCGGCGGTTCCTGCACACACAGCTATCATGGCATAATCCCTTCAAATCATTGCATTCCTCAAAGGTTTCTCTTCTGAAGATTACTTGCTTCAGAAATGTAAAATGAAGATCTTTGTAGAACACACTACCTCTCCCTTTAAAAGACTCCTCTTTACTTCCATTAGCAAACAATTAAAATATTAGTTTTTTGAACAAGCATAGTATTATGATGTGATTGACGTGTTTCTTCGTTTCTAGTGCCAAAAGACCTTATGGTTCCATGTGTGTTTATAAATGTCATATAACGTAACATTAACTATTTCCGTGTGCGATAAAATGAGGGCATGAGCTATGGAAGAGAGATATGGCTGTTTGCACAGTAAACTGCAACCTTGTAGACTGTGATTTGTTTTCTTTCCATGGTTCTTGCTGGACAGTTAGGAGTGGATGTGTATGCCTACTCAGTCTTACAGATGGACCTGTCAACGTTGAGCTTCTTATAAAGCTCTAATTCATGGGGGCACAAGAGGGCCCATCTGCTAGATGGGCGCTGCATAGCAAGGCTTTGCCGACCAGGAACGAAAATACAACATCTATCCTGCTAATCTTAGGGGAATTGGAACTTCCGCCACCTTTAGCTGCTGTCCCTGCTATAATACCGTCTGATTGAGCTCCTTCCAGACAGAATCTCAGCGCGGGAGATAAAGATCCAGGCATCGCGAGTGGTGACGCCTGGTGAGCCGTGCTGCAATCTCAACCTCGGCACCTCTGCGTGCTGTGCTGAGCCTGTCCTGTGGAGGCGGGTGTGGCAGGACGGTGATCGGCACGGTAGATGCAGTCGCGGGACCCTGTCTTACGATTGACGACCCCACTGGAGCTGACTGGACCGTGACTAGCAGGCTGTGAGTGGCGAAGTACAGCCACCAGGGGGTCCAGCCCTGCAGTTCTTAGGAACTGTCGGACCTGCGGGGTGCAGCAGCCCAAGACGACAGGAGCGGCTTTGGCAACTCCTGTATCCCCCGCCCTGAGCACTAAGCGGTTGACTATTTGCCTGTTGATGCAGTTGTGTCTGGGCCCCAGGTCAGCTCATGGCCCGGCGGTGATATCCAGGGGAGAGGCGGGTCCGGGGCGAGGCCTACTACTGAACTTGCCTGCTCTGTTGTGTTGCGCTCTGTGATATGCCTGGCCCCGCAAGTCCCTTGGGGAGTTACTCCCCCGAGCTAGATGACAGGAGCACACTAAACCTCCATAGAAGATGTTAGCACCCGCATTGCCATTTGGTCTGCTCGTGCCCTCCTGGAGGCTCATTGCTGGGGTGTTGCAGAACACGATTCATCTGACGTGGGCTCCCTAAAGACAGGGTGCCCTGAGGAAACAACAACAAACAGGCCAAATTATCTTTAGAGGCCCACCACGGACCCGGTTCAAAAGGCCCGAGGACAGGATCGGGGGCCCCAGGACTGTGATGACGCCACAGCGGCACAGGACATTGCTCTATGTTTTTGGACCTTAAACATAGTTTAAATGCCATAAACTCTAAGATCTCCTCACAGATTGGTTTGACTGCTTGAAAGAAAAGTAGACAACCTTGAGGAAGTTATAGATCATTTGGAGCGCCACACTTCTGACGTTAAAGACACTACCTCAACGGCTGGAGAGCAGTTACTCTGAATGGAGCAAATTCTTGAGGTCATATGAAATAAGAATGAGAATCTTGAGGCACGCTCTTGCTGGAACAATTTTTGCATATTGGGGGTCCCTGAATCAACGGCAATGGACCGAATGGAAACGTACGGGGAAAACATGTTCAAGACACTCTTCGGGGAAGAACTCTCCCCATTATTTATAGTGGAGCTGGTGCACTGTGCCTTGTGGCCGCCCCCACGGCCTGGAGCACCAACGAAACCCATAATCGCCGGCCTCCTAAATTACAGGGACACCACATTGACCTTGCCAGGAGCTTCGCCCTCTCCAATACCACAGAAATACCATCTCCCTCTTCCAGGACTTCATGTTAGCGGTTCCTCCCAGTGAAACGTACGCTGCAGAAAGCTGGCGCCTTGTACTCTTTGATATATCCGGCCAAACTTTGGATCCTCCATAAAGGCAAAACCCACTGCTTCACAGATCCCAAGACCACAGCTAAGTTTGTTCGTAATATGGCTACCCCTGCCGCTAATCTTACCTCCTCTCTCAGTGGGTTGAGCCGCTACTGCGTAAGTGACAACGACTAACCACAGCTAGACTTTTGCGCTGCTTTCTCCTGACCGTGACTGGGAACTAGGAATTATCTGACCGCTGGATCCAACTGCCGCGCTGGGTGAGAGACGTGGCACTTGCTGTTCAGCCTAATGAACGACTCTGATGTCCCAGCCTTGGCTCTGCAGGGACGATATATCCACGACTCTGGAACTCCCCCCTGTCTCTCCTTTCCTGGCCACTCGGTCTTTTGAGGACTGGGAGTATGCTGGGACCTCTTGATTTCCTCTGGGGATGATTCCCATTCTGGTTCTTGTTTGTCAGTTTCTTTGGATGTGGGGGGGTATCCATGGTTCGGCTTGATTTGGGGGCCGAAGTGGGAGGGGGTGGTGATGTTAATGGGTTATTTGTTGTTTCATGTTTGACAACGCTTTTTTCCAGGCATGCCACACAGTTTTACACACTAGCGGACTCATTTGGTGTACATAGGAACACCTCCCTGCATGATTACCTCCCCCCATGATACCTGATGGCACCAATTAAGTGCCTGACC
The DNA here is from genome assembly GCA_963921515.1 of Calotriton arnoldi. Classification (NCBI taxonomy): domain Eukaryota; kingdom Metazoa; phylum Chordata; class Amphibia; order Caudata; family Salamandridae; genus Calotriton; species Calotriton arnoldi. The sequence continues at coordinate 2,434,013 of CAWUFW010000605.1, read as the reverse complement.
TGGAATGTCCGGGGGCTTAATGACCAACTTAAGACGTGCCTGGTGCTGACTTATCTGCTCTAAAACTGTATATATATCTGCCTATTGCAAGAACTGCTTTTAATTGAATCGTCTATGGGCTGGATGGATTGCTGAATCGCACATCTCTACCTATTCCAACTATGCACAAGGCATGGCCGTGCTTATTTGACGAGCGCTGCTGTGCCATATGCGACGTGTACAGTGCAACACACAGGGCAGGTTTGTTATTTTGGCTGGTGCATTGCAGGGACACCCATTGATCATGGCTTCAATGTACTGCCCGAACGCGGATGACACCCTTTTCTTTGCAGAAAATTGGCCACTGGGAAGACTTTAATTCTGGTGACAGGTCTAGCGACGCCTGCCCCCACACCCCAGGGCTGCAGTATTGCTACACACATTCATAGCTGACAATGACCTCACGGATATTTGGCGCTCGCAACACGCATCTAGCACGGTGGGTACCTGTATCACATCCACTCATTACACCTGGTCAGGATAGACTATGTGCTTGTGACCAGTAATGTAGCATTATGGACCACCGATGCTGCCCACCTCCCTAGGACGTTGTCCTACCATGCTCCCATCCTGCTGGAGTTAGCACCCCTGGTACTTGTCTCAAGTGCATTTTCCTGGAGGCATCCCCCCAGTGCACGCAGGGATCAAGTCTTTAGGGCTGACATTAAAGCGGCAATCATTAAGTACTTTGAGTATTATGTACACTCTCTTGACTTCCCTGCCACGCGCATATAGAGGCCTATATTCGCGCCTTAAAACTTGAATTCTTTCCTACTAATAGAGCAACAGTACTGGCATCACTTAGGAGCAGGCTCTCAAACTACAATGAGGCAACAGTCAGTGAGACGCACTACCTTGAGAAAGAGGCAGCAGCTTGGCATTGTGGGGAAGAGGATAGGTCAGGTCGGACATTAGCGGGAATTCTACGCAAACCCTGGTTAAGTGACCATGTAGTAGAACTTGTGGATGATGACAAGATTGCACATGCGGGCGTCGAGGCCGTACAGCGCACAATGACCAAATTTTACACTAAATTGTACTCCTCTTCATTGCCTCAGGCCCCTTCTGACCTAACCTCCTACTTGGACACTGTCAAGCTGCTCTGGATGGACAATGGGCACCGCCGGTTCCTCAATGAACCATTCATGGTGGAGGATGGTTTGCCTGGGGATAAGGAGCTAGGCCTGGAAAGCCTCACGGCGGCCTTTTATAAAGAATATGCCCCTCTTGTAGCGCTCCATCTCTTAGCTATGAATCAAGATTCCCTGTTGCGCTATGTGCTCCCGCCCTTCCTGCGAGAGGTGCTTAGTCACTATCCTGAAACCTGGCAAAGCCCCCCAGCGCTGCGACTCATATAGACCACTTTACATGTTCAATGTGGACAGTAAAATATTGGCTAAACTGAGTGCCCTGACTCCTCCTGCTGCCTAATGTCGTCAACCCGGACCAGTTGTACTTTGTGCCCGGCCGCTCCAAGGTGCATATCTTGCTCACCTTTTCTGACCTTCTGCACATAGTACATCCTCACCTCACTGCTTCGGCGATATTGCTTGACACCACTAAGGCCTTTGACTCACAGGAGTGGCCTTACCTTTTCCATCTCCTGACTCAAATTGGTAGTGATGCCACCTTCCTGCGCCTTATTAAATTACTTTATGCCAAACCTGTGACACGTCTCCACCTCAATGGTGTGATTACTCCCCCCTTCGAGATCTCCAGAGGGATGCGGCAGGGTTGTCCCCATCGCCCATTCTTTTTGCTATTGCGATAGAGCTCCTTGCTGCTCGGATGCTTCAACATCACTCCCACCAGGGCCTTGCGCTTACCCCAGGAAGATTCTGGTCTTTATGTATGCAGACAATGTTACGCTTAATGTCCAAGACTCCCAGATATTCGTGAACTGGTTCAGTTTGGTGGTTAGGCTGGCATCACCATTAATTGGAACATGCCTGTTATACCCCCCCTTACAGACGCCACACAACCCTTTGACTTGGAGTATCCTCTTACATGGGCGGGTGAACCAGGCAGGTATATGCGGGTCTGGCTCTTTAGGAATTTGAATGAGCGGTAGTAGGCAAACTATGGGAGACTGATGACTTGGTTGGACAACAAAGTGACGGTGTGGAAGAAACGGCTGTTGTTGTTAACGGGGAAGATTGCTATAGCCAAAATAGTAGTCCTCCCCAAGTTCCTATACTTGTTAATTAACCTGTTACTCTCCCTGGCAGCTCCCTTTCGCAGCCAGCTTGGATTGCACATAATAGCAATGGTGTGGGCGGGTAGCAACCTTGCGTGGCATCGAGGTGTTGACCCTTCCCGTTGAACAAGGCAGTCTTGGCACCCCGGCACCACTACTGGTTACACCCTACACAGTGTCATCCCCACATGGCACCGCAGCATGACCTTGTGGCTCAATAGCCCCTGCCGGCTGCCGTGTACCTCCCTCCTCTGCTCCCTCAGGCCCAGATCGATATTGTATCTTGCGCGGTCTGGGCATGGGATGGGCTCCGCTGCAGGGCATGATTGAGCCTCATGTATGCACCGGTGCTGCCTCTAGGTTGTCATCCCTTGATCCCTGCGGCTGCAGACACTAACACTCGCTGCCGCCTACGTAGGCTGCGACTTTTGTCCTTTGGGAATGTGTACCCTGAAGGGGAGTTCATTCCCCCGCAGCGTGTTTTGGATGAATCTGATTCCTCCTCATTGAATTTGCTCACCTACCACCAACTACGGGCGACAGTGAGTGCTCTGCATGACACCTTCCCGGAAGCCCCTCTGTTGTTTTTAGCGTTGGAAATGATGATTATCAGTCCGTTCCCTCACAAGCTCATTACCCGGCTTTATGCTTCGATGCAGGAGTAAGGGCTGGTATGTACTCCCGCTGCACGGGATAACTGGTCTACTGACTTGGATGTCCCTATTAGCAAGGAGCAGTGGCGCTATTGCTGTTCTCAATCTAAATACCTCTCGCCAAAATATTGACTTGCCTTATACATTTTAAATATCTGAATAGAGTATATTGTACGCTGGTACAACTACACAAAATGGGCTTAGTCAAGGAGGCGCGCTGCCCAGGATGCGCTATGCCTGAGGCCACTTTTCTGCATCTGACGTAGGAGTGCCCAGGGTGGCGTGCTTTTGGTCTGAGGTGTTTGATACTATTGCATTGATTACAGATAATGCAGCTAAGAGGAGGCCATTGGTGGTCTTGCTTGGCTATGTGAAAGACATCCCCCCTGGGGTGCCTAAACTCACGGCTACCTAATTAATGCTGGCTAAATGTTGGGAGGCCATCCACCAGAGAGGGCGTCTGACGCCTCAGGTAGCCTGCTAGCTGCGGGATGCTGCCTACTGCCATGAGCAGTTGGACACCTACTAGGGACTAATGCCCTTGCGCTCTCGCCCCAAAGGATTTCTGGGCCCATTGGTGGCTTTTCTGATGCCGCAAAAAACTGCAGAACTTAGTGCAGAATTAGTTATCTCTCCATGTGCCGATCTTCGACACTGCTAAACTGTGACTGCCTGGGGCTTAGGCGCAATGAACTGGATATACCCAGGTCTGCTGTGTGGAAATGGCGTGGGGGTATGAGCCCTCATGTCAGACAGTGGGAGTGGATGGAATCCAGGGGAGATGGCTACTGTCTTGCTATGCTATGGGGACTCTACCAGTAGTGCAATGATGTACCTTTAGTATATGTACCGGGTCAGTGAATTACTGTGTGACGTTGTTGTCTTGTCTGATTTTCCCACCTGCTGTGTGGTTTGTATTCTGTACCTGTTCTATTTTTCATTGCTATAAAACTTTTAAAAACAAAATAAAATGTCTAAATCAGTAGAAAAATAAAAGCAATATTTCATGTGCAAAAAAAAAAAAAAGCTCTTACACTTCTATGGGAACTTTCCCCACAAGCTCAGCAACAGGTTTTACCAAGAAGCCTCAGTAATAAGGTTTGTAAGTGTGGGTATCAGATCCATCTCCTTTCTTATAGCATAACTTTGAAAAGATGACTCAGAATCACTGTGAGAATATAAAAAAATAATCATGCCACTCACAAAAATTGGAAACCTTTCTGTTAATCCTGTAATGCAGTGCTAGGCCAAACAACTCCTAACACAACATTGCTGCACCTAGAATTAGTTTGTATGTGAAAACATTAGGCATAACCCAGTTTTAAACAATTCACAAATTAGTATCAATTGTTATTATTTCTTCTTAAATATCTCACCTGCTATATGCAATATACAGTCTTTGCTTAATGTCATTGATTTTGTTTTACGCTAGGATATTTATTGAAGGCAAAAGACATGTATAAAAGTACACTGGGAACTTGCTTGGATGAAATCTGGAGGAGACTGGCTGTTCTGCAGTACATTAAGAAGAATAAGCAAGAAATCAACCCAAAAACCACTGCACTGCAAGACCACCTTCTAAATTGGTTGCAGAATAACTCTAATCATGATGATCAGCGTAAGGTAGACATGAATGTAGAGTTTGTCTTGACCACGATATTAAATCCCAAACACATGAGCAAGTTATACCTGGGTAATATTTAAAAACATTTTGAGTTTTTTAAAGTTACATTATATAAAAAAGCAACACAAAAGAGTGCTTGTTACCATTCTTTTTAGGTCTCGCCTAGGTAGCGCTTGCGTTGTCTCTTCGAGACATGCTGTATTCAGGATATGGGCCTTAAGCTCCGCCCACTTTCCTCCCATCTTTTTAATTGGCTTCTGTCACTTCTTTGTAAATGGTGGCTTTTCATTGGTCAATAGGCTTAGTAGTTCCTCCTATTCCGCCTTTTCTCTTCTTGTAACCTCCCACTGGAACACCCCTGTTACATGTCTTGTTACTCGATATGTTTTAATTAGAGCCTTGGAGCACTATTTTCTTGAATGGCTTTCTGGGACATGCTTTCCTGAATCCTTTTAAAAAAAATGTATTTAACCAGTGCGGCACGCCTCAGCTGGATTAATGGCGGCTTTTCATTTCTTTTGTTCGTTGCGATCCCCAAACGGGGCCACTTGCCTTTTTTTCTATTTTAATTTAAATTAGTGGATTGGGGGTAGGAGATTAAGGGCCACATGCATCAACATTTGGAATAGCGATTACCTATTTGCGATTTTCAGCGAATCACAATTAGGTAATCGCTATTCCAAATGTATGAAACTCCAAGAGTTTCATTTAGCGATTCCTAAGGGGTCACAAATTGACCTACCTCATAAATATTAATGAGGTAGGTCGCGATTTGCAACCCTCTAGGAATCGCTAAAATCACAGGGATGGTGGCCTGCTAGGGTCAGCAAACCACCATGTCCATGACTGCTTTTCAATAAAGCAATCATTTTTTTTTAAATACAGTCTTTTTTCCTTAAAGGAAAACGGGATGCGTTTAAACGAAAATTTGAAAGTTTCTTTTAATTTTTTAAGAGCAGGCAGTGGTCCATAGGACCCCCTCCCATTTGCGAATGGGTTACCACCAACTTGAAGTTTGGGAATGTTTGCGACCGCATTCACGGTCACAAAACATTCATGTATACCGCTGCGATTCGGTATTTGGTAGGGACACCCTAAACTCGCCCCTTTCTAATACTGAATCGCAAACCCATTTTGCAATTCGGTAACAGGTTACCGAATCGCAAAATAGGGTTTGCCACATAGGAAAAGCCTTTTTTGCGTTCACAAACAGGCCGTTTCTGCTAATTGGTCTGTTTGCGAATGCAAAATAGGTTCATGCATGTGGCCCACGGTGATTTGCCACTGCCAAGAGGTTTTTATTTTCTACCTTTTAATTTAAAATACACTTTACAGTTAACCTCCTTGTGTCTCTCCCAACCTCCTCACCCCTCTCACAACACTCATGCCCGACCCTTCCCTAATTTCCGAGTGAACGCCTCTAGCAGCTAGTCTACACAACGCAACATGCTTACACTTTAAATATGGCACCCCCCCTGCTTTATCTTCTGCATGTCAGTGCGGTATGCCGCACTTTATCTTTACATTTAGCCACGTCTCTCCACGACCCTCTGTCCCGGAGTGCACATGGAATACCGGCCAAAATGACGCTGCTTGCTTTGGGGCGCTCCATCTGATCATAGCAAGTTCCGCTCAGGTAAGTGCAAACTACACAGAAGCTAAACGTTATGCTTCTGCACTGAGCCCCTGTTACTCTACTAACTGCTCCCAAGCTTCAGGAGGCAACAGTGCTTAGAGCGTCTTACTATCTGATGTCCACATCTCCCTAAAGCCTTAAAGTTACATGTGGCTTCTGCTTACCGCTTGCCAAGCTGCTGTTATAGGACCCAAGAGGGCCAGGCCCAAGCGAAACAGAGCTGTGGCACGGGCACCACAGCCCCCCCCCCAACAACACCACTGCCAAACCACAGAATCGGTGTATGCATAATGCATTCCATGAATCATATTACTTGCAGTCATGAAAAATGTTTAGCACGCGACTAAAAGTGCACACATTTTTATAGACGAAATAGAATGTAAGTGACATTTAACTGCAACCTGGTTAGTCACATATCAGTGTATTAATTTTCTTAAAAATAACTTTAATTTGTCATGTTTTACTGTAACAACTTCTGTGTGGCAGCCCAGCCCTCTGTTTCATAAGTTCCAGCATCCGCAACACTTGTGATAGATACTTTTGTGAAACACTGGAACCGTTGTCCGCGCACAATCTCTTTTATTTACCCTTGACCCAGCTGACCCACTTTTGCAGGACAAATATGCCATGTATTCGGTGTGTGTTTATCAGTTGGCCTTTCCTTTAATCACACATATGCACACTGGACGTCTGGTAAGTAAGACAGGGTGTCAATCAACATATCCAGCAATCACTATGGTATACTCTACATAGTGTGCCGAATGGGGGTATGATTTGGAGGCTAAAGGGTTGCTGTGGTGGTAGGAGTGCCAGTGAGAGCAAGGCAATATTCAGAAAGGTGAACAATATTATTGGTATCATTAATGTACTGAACCATACTTTACAACATAAGCAAATACTTAACTCCTTCATATTGACACTCATACCACCGGTTTAATAAAAGTGTGGCCCAATCAACGTTTCTCAGAGGCTCATATTCAGGAAGTGTGGAGTGTCACCCATTGCAGATTTGGAATCTATGGTGTTAGTACCATCCCTCACTCCCCACCCCCCAAAGGTAATAGAAATAGAACTGACCAGTACATTCAAGGTGGCTACCGACTTGACATTGTTTCCTCTTGCCGTACCCACAGAAAGCTCAGTATCAACATTTAGAGGAATGGTACCAGCATGATTGAAGTTAAGAAGGTGAACGTGCTGGCCTTTGAAGAGGTCTTCAACAGCCTTACAAGGGAGCATGCTCCATATTGTTTATCACTTGCCATTAATGATTGCTAGTTAAAAGAGCCATTACAGTGCCCTGCACCACTGTAACCCTCAAGCCTGTACCCCCTCTCACCTAAGTATCAGCTTCCAACCCAGCAGCTGCCCTTTCGGATGCCTGTCATCCCAGGCCTACCCCCTCCTTTAACATACCACGATCCTCTGCCTTCCACCACAACGCCATCACCAACCAACCTCTGCCAAAGTCAAGGCTTTGTCCCACCCAAGCCAAACGTGACACCACATACCTTAAAATTGGCTGAATGTCATGGGACAGGCCCTTAACATCTGTGACCTCAAATTTGAATCTAAATGTCTCTTGTTTTAGCGTGAAGTTAGAACTGCCATTTTCGCTCCCAGCATTTTGGCACCATTGCAGGTGTATTAGATTAAAAAAAAAAAACACAATGGAGTTCTTTATTTTATTAAGGTGGGGAGGGCATATCTATTGCATAGGTAAAAAGCATTGGCATTTGTAATGCCAAATGCTCCAACTCCAACAAATGCAAGACCTATTGCATTTTCAATGCTTGTTTTTATTGGTAGTGTGCAACAGGGCGAGACATACAAAACAATCTATACTGTACATTCCGAAGATGACATATGCATTAGGAGGGGGAAACATGGCGGCGAGCTGATAGCGCTGGTCAGGAGCTGTCTAAGCTCATCTGTGATCTATGCCACAGAATGTAAGTGGGCGCTGCAAGAAAAAGGGTCCTTTCCTTACCCAAAAGTGCAGGGAAGACTTTGCAGCGGAATTGCGAGGTCCTCCGTCCCTTATTTTGCTCATGATAAGCCCACAATCTCTAAGTGGAGTCCGGACAGTGTCTGACGGCAACAGCCAGTCTTGTGGAGCAGGTCTGTGGGCGGAATCTGCATCGTGGCTCAACAGATACTGGTGAGCCTCGGCAAGGATCTGTTTTCGGGGCACTCCAGGCAGCGTTGAAGCCGGCTGGGAAAGCTGGACTTCATTACCTTTGTCTCGATCGGTCTCAGGAGTGTCTTTCAGGAGCAGAAAAGGGGAAAATGATAGCAGGACGCATATGAATTGGGGCAGAGGAAAGTGCTGTGGAAGAAGAAACCCACAATTTTCCTCCAACCCTCCCATTACAGGAATAAAAGCAGTAGGTATACGGGCAACACACCCAGGGGCAGGGGATTTGGATTCGGAAGAAAGCATTGCAGATACCCAAATAAATAGATAAGCGCTATGAAACAAACATATTTGTGTGGAAAATGCGTTGGGTACTCTGGCTCGAGCAAAACCAACCTCAGCCCCTTTTTCCAAAAAGAAAAAAGTGAAAGCCAAGAAGAGCCTAATCTAATAAAAAGGAACTCTGCCTCTCAGGTCTCCCTTAATTGGTCCTGTAACCACACCAGAGAACAGGCTAATCTAAAGGAGGTTTGGGGGAAAGGTGGTAAATCAATAGAGTGCATCAAGATTATCCCTTCTTTGCATTCTTTTTTCAAGGTACAATCGAAAGGAGAAGAGGGACACACTTCCTTACCCCCTCAGGTCCAACAAATATGTAGGGCAGGTTCAGGCTCAGGTCCACACAGCTACGGTGTTGACAAGGGGGAGACAGGGGTGAGTAAGGTGGTACTCAAGACTAGTAACAGATTTCAGCTACTAGCTAGTAATGATGAAAAGGATCAGGCACGACCACACAACTCCCAACCACATAATCTAAGCCCTCAGCTGTTAGGCCAAGAAAGTCAGCTAGGTGTAGAGAAGATGCTTACCATTGTGATAGATGAAGTCAGAGAGACGTTTGCGATATCCGAGAAAAACCAAGGGAAAATATAGGGGGCGTGTGATGCCCTAGATTCCAAGATGAATCCCTTAATGGAAAGATTGTGCACAATGGAAATTTTCTTAGAGGAACTCAATAGAGAGGTCAAAACCACCAATCAAAAGGAGATCCAGACATTGAAAATAGGTGACAAAGATCTCCGTGACAAAATTGAGAACACTAGAAAATAACGCAGGAAGGAACAACATTAGAGTACTGAACGTTCCAGAAGGATTAGAGGGAGAAAGCATCAAAGGCTTCATGATCAATTTACTGAGGATTTTATTCCTTGCATTGACCCTATGGCACTGCAAGAAGACATACAGTGGATCCATTGAGATCCTTTTTCAAAAGGGGCAGTTAGGAAAAACCCAAGGAAAATTTGCATTAATTTTAAGTCATACTTTCTCAAGGAGCCACTGTCCAGATGCGTTTTCCTGCCACTTTGAAAGTCATGTGGAACAACAAAATGCATAATATAAGGGACCCAAAGGAAGTAGGAATTCTAGTGGAACAAATCAAAGTGCACCAGAAATAATATTGACATCACCGAGGAAAAAAAGAGAGTTCAAATGGGTATCTTTTTCAAGATATACCCCATGGTTTCATGGAGGGTGCTCCAGGGTGGGGTTGGAGGGTTACTGTCACGACAGGACCTCTGTCTTTTCTTTAAGCACTGGGTGAGGGAGCATGTGGGAGAAAATAGAAAAACATTATAAGTCCTTATTGATAAAGAGATAATACGTAGATGTGACTGATCCTCATTTAGGTATAATCTAGTTCCCTCTTCTTAAGTTAACATACCAGAGCCGTCAACTTCTATACCTTTTAAAGGTCTTAACATGGAATGTCAACGGACTTAGGATTAAAAATAGAAGGAGAAGAATTTTGGAATACCTGAGGTTTTCGGAAAGTGAAGTCATAATTCTACAAGAGACCCACCTGTTTTAAAGAGGAACTGGAGGATATTGTAAAGAAACAAAAATGGGTCGACCACTACATATGTCCCAATCAGTCATGTTGTGTCAATTGGGTGGCAGTCCTTATTAAAAAATCTATCTGGGCCACTCCGGGGGAATTCATTGTGGATCCAGGGGCGACATGTGTAATATTAAATGCAAAAATATGCAGTTCATGGTACGCTTTCGTGGGGTATTATGGACCAAACATTGATGACTTGAGGCCTTATATAATCATCTTTTGGAAGTTATTCTCTCCATAATATTAGGAGGGGATTTCAATGTGCTAATAAACCCCATCTAAGATAGATCTACTATTAGAGACACAGCAGGTTCCCCCAAAATGAGAGCACAAGTTAAACAATTAATGGATGATTTGGGCCTAGTCGATATTTGAAGATTAAGAGCAAAGAGAGAGAAAAGCTTTACTTTCCATAACAAAGAAATACGGGCATTTTGCTAGAGTAGACTTCCTTTTAGTGGATTTCAAAATAGATAATAAAGTTAATAAAGTGGTACATGTGTTAGAACAACTCTCTGATCTCTCTGCAGTCATCTTTGAGCTCTTGTTATTCAAAAAACCTCCTCCCCAGATGGTCGGTGAATCGAACGCTCTTTTTAGACTCACAAGTAATTGATTACCTGAAGCAAGATACAAAATACTTTTTCCAGATGAATAGAGACTCAGCCCCTTGGCACGTCACCGGGGACACATACAAAGCCTTCATTAGAGGAAGGATAGTTAGTAATGCTGCAAATAAGTATAAGGAAACAAAACGTAAGATAAAGGACTTTGAATCCATAGTACAGTGTCTACAGAGAGAGAGGTAGGCAACTCGCATAACACCCAAGATCAGGTAGCTATAGAGAAAATAATAAAGAGCGCAACAATTGATCTTACAAACTATCTAGAGGAAATAATATGGAGTAAGTTGAAAGTTAGTAAATTGGCCAATTATGAATATGGAGAGGGATGTGGAAAGTTACTGGCATGGCAAACAAAGGTGGAACAGACAAGAAACATCATTAAAGCAATCCAATTTGAAGATACAGGTAAAATATGTATGGAGGATCTGGAGATACAACAGGCTTTTACACACTTCTTTCAAAAGCTTTATACAGAGGATCTTGGGGCGACTGAAGAACAGATCAGGAACTACTTTTGTGGACTGGTTAGCACGACAATGCAAGTAGATTTAAAGGAGAAGCTGAACTTGAAAATTAGTACTACGGAGGTTATAGCTGCAATTAGGAAACTCAAGAAAGGAAAAGCAGATGGCACGGATGGCCTACCGAATGAGCTATACCTGACCCTAAAAGATGATCTTGTCTTCTCATTAATTGAGCTATTAAATGCTGATTTCTCTGAAGGGCTGGCTCTGCCTCGCTCTTGGTATGAAGGTACTTTCAGCTTGATTGTTAAGCCGAATAAAGATCATAAGGTTTGTGAATTGTGTAGGCTGATTTCTTTACTGAATAGTGATTATAAAATATGCACACAGGTGCTAACTAAGCAACTGGAGAATTACAGAGGGCACTACGAGCGAATATGCCCTGCTACCTACTAGAACCACTAGATTTTACAATATTGACAGGGGTTATTAAAGATGGGGATGGCAGCCATCTCATGGCAAGAATGTACAAGGCAGTGATCTCTATGCTTCCTGGACTGGATGCAGGTGTGAGGGCGGCATGGGAGCGTGACGTTGGACACTCAATCACGGATGCGCAGTGGACCCGGTGCTGCACTCAAATAAGCCGGGTTTCCCCCAACCATCGGCACAAGTTGTTGCATTTTAAATTCCTGTGGAGGGCGTATGTGACACCCAGTAAAATGCATTGTATAGATCCCTCTCGTCCCAACGTATGTTTGAGATGTGGTTCCCCGGATGCCGATTTTGCGCATATTACATGGACGTGCACCAAGATAGAGAACTATTGGCAGACAGTCTTTGTAGAAATATCCCGTATGATCGAGGTCACACCCACACCTTTTATGGCATTACTTGGGTACATATATAGCCTCCCTAAATCTAAACGACGTTTTGTCGCTATTGCACTCCTTATTGCTAAGCGAGAAATTGCCACTAACTGGGGTAGTAGGCGGACCCCCACATTGCAGGACTGGTTATGGAGCATGACATACTGTAACACTGCCAGTGATACATACGCACAACTGCAACCGCCGGCTGCCAGACCATTAGACATGTGGCAGCCGTTCCAAAGCTACCTATTGATGACGAGGGAGGAGGGAGGTGACTGACACCGCAACACAACCCCAACACAATGGCGCGGGGGCCGTACTAGATGGGGAAACACCGAGCACTGTCATGTCCCCGCGAAGCTAGTAGATGTCAGCTGTTATATATCATATCAGGGCATATATTGAATAGTAATTATGCTCCCTATCAAAGCCTAGATATCCTAAAATAGACCTGGAATATGCTTCATTTTCATTGTTTTGTACTGTAATTGTGCTATGCTTTTTTCTTTTGTACTGTATCGCCATGTAAGGGAAAATGCTGTACCTCTTTTATCCTAGATTGAATTACTAATAAAAACGTAATAAAAAAAAACAAAAAACTAAGCAACTGGAGAAGGTGATTGGGATGCTAGTCCATAAACACCAAAAGGGTTTTGTTAGGGGAAGGCAACTCCACGAGCTAACACATTATCTGATTTGTGCAATAGATATGGCCACTAAAGAAAAACTTGCTTTGATGGAATTGACTTTTGATTCTGCCAAAGCTGTTGATAGGGTGAGCTGGCCCTGTCTACAATGGGTGACTCAACAGTATGATTTAGGCGAGGAATTTTCAAGAGCAGTTAGGTTATTATATAAAAACCCAACAGCTAGAATACTAGTGAACAGAAATCTCACCTAACAGATAAACATAGAGAGAGGGACACGCCGGGGAACCCGCTGTTTATTTACTTTTCAATCTATATCTCGAACCTCTGCCCAACCAAATTAGGGCAAATCAGAATATCACCCCCTTTGAGTATAACGGGTGGGAGAAAAAATGGCTTTGTATGCCGATGATATAATGGTGTACACGAGTGACGTGGCAAGGCCCCTGCCAGTGATTATGAGTACCTTGGAAAACTTTAGGAACGTCTCCAGCTACTTGGTTAGTCAGCAAAAAACAGAGATTATTGAATGGAATAACTGCTGTAATAGCCCCCTAGTAAAGCAAGAAATACGGTACTTAGGAATCCAGGTGGTGGAAAATCTAGATAAACTGGCCAAGTACACTTCAACAGAACAATGTTGAGAAGTAGGAGGCTATTAGGAACATGGGGATGCCTCCCAATCTCATAGGAAGGTCTATCATCTTGAAAATGTCTATACTTCCAAAATTTTATTTTATCTTTAATACAAGACCCTTAGCCTTCAAGCCAGTGTTGTTCAAGAAATTATAGGGGGAGATAAGCAGTTTCTTATGGTCATCTAAAGGGGTAAGAATCACATGGAGGAAATGACGTAAGAAAAAAGGTCATGGGGGGATTGCAAGTCCAGATATCCTTCTATATTGTTGAGATTTCCAGCTGAAGAACATAAGACCCCTACTCATGAATAATTCCTCCTTTTCGCCGCTTATTAAAGCCTTGACGAAGAACTTGCCCCAACGTGGCGAACATCTCCTTTTTAAATTTGGGCACCCGAAGTATTTCAAGAAGGTTAGGTTGAGGATACTGGAGGCAGCATGCAAGCTATGGTATCAAGTTAGGTGGACACTAGGAATACCATACTACAGTGATTTTGCTCCAATATGGAACTCTCTGGGAACGACAGACTGTATACAGGACAAATTGGCAAGCCCTCTGATTGGATTGGGTGTGAACAAGTGGGGCCAAATCATTAAGGATAATTCTTTGGTCTATTGGGAGTCCTTGTTGGCAAGTTGGGCACGTGTGCTAGGTAGAGTTGGGAAAGGAAACAAGGAATGGGAGGAAAAGCTACAAGGAAGACTGTTTCAGAGAAGAGAAAACTCTACATGATACTGGATGCCAATCCAAGGTGGGGAGGAAGATTTCACCCTACCATCTGAGACCTGGACGAGGGACTTGCTGTCGCTGGATTTAACAACAATATGGCAAGTATCGATGCCTACGCTTTGGCTGTCTATCAAATCCGCCCACCTCAGGAAAAATCATCTATTTACAGTGCACAGGGCGTATTGGACTCCGAAAAGTCTGTCAATCCTAGGAGGTTGGGAGGTGACGAAATACTGCAAGTGTGAAATGGAAAACGCAGACGATGTCCATATGTTCTGGCAGTGCTCCTAAATCCAGGTCTTCTGGAAGGAAGTGGTTAAGGTGCTCTCCAAGGTAATGGGACAGTAAGTAAAGGTAAGCTTGGCTCTGGTGGTCTTTGGGGTCACAGATGGTTTCGGGTCAATTTTAAAGTTGCACAAGAAACAAACATCCTTACTCTGTATTAATATTGATGGCACGAAGGGAAATCTGTCTGAAATGGGTGGTCGCTAACCCCCCGGATATTGGGGACTGGGTAACATCTACTCAGCAGGTGAACAGGTTAGATCACAGCTGCAGCACACCTAAGAGTCTAGAGTTCTGGGAGGCATGGGAGCATTGGTATACTGAGCAAAATAATAGGTGAACCTTTTCTGGTCCTCAAAAAGAAAGACTTCTGAGCCAGTCAGAAGAGATCTCTTTTGGTTTCCGTTCCTTCTCCATTTCCGAAGTGAGAAGTGGGTAACTTTTGCCAATATCTCTGCAGATGAGCTCTTTTGTGTCTTTCAGCTGAATTAATGAGGACAAAAAAGATAACATGCATTATATACAAAGAAGAAAAAAAGTACTTGAGAAAGGCTAAACAATATTAAAGGGATCTCAAAAGGCAAGACAAAGCCCAGAGCCCAAATTGTTCCCATACTCACAAACGCACTTTGAAATCAGATGCACCCTCCTCGAACCACTCCTACAGTCCACATCGTCCACCCTAAGAGCTTCAGCAAAAACATCATTAGGGTGATGCCTGTAGCAGATCATCATGGAGGAAACGCATCAGGGGATATCTGGTATTTGTGAACTTTGGAGTTGATATACTCGCTATCCTTTTCAGAAAGAATGCTCTACTGCTCTGAGAATGTGAAGGGAGCTTCAGCAATCCACAATATTGTCATAAAATGGCACCCAATAATAAAAGCAACAAATTAACAAGCATTGGCAAAGCCAATAGGTCTCGCCTTTAAGACTATTGGCTTTGACGTTGCCTTTTGTTCATACTATACAGCAAGGGCAGAACCAACTTTGGCAATGATTTCAATCAATCAATCAGGGGAATTGTAAGCGTGCTACTCACCCGTGAGGGCTCATGCTATACAGCATGGGCATAACCAACTTTGGCAATGATTTCAATCAATCAATCAATCAGGGGAATTGTAAGCGCGCTACTCACCTGTGAGGGTCTCAAGGCGCTGGGGGGGGGTTCAGCAGCTCTGTTCAGTCGAAGAGCCAGGTCTTGAGTGCCTTCCTGAAGATGTTCAGGGAGGGGGCGCGTCTGATGCCGATCGGGAGCTCGTTCCAGGTCTTGGCCGCGATGTAGGAGAAGGCCCTTCCACCTGTTCTGGCTTTGCGGATTTGTGGGGTTTCGGCAAGGGCGAGGTCGGCGGAACAGAGGTTTCTCTTGGGTACGTGGAAGGAGATTCTCTCGTTGAGGTATTGGGGTCCAGTGTTGTGGAGGCATTTGAAGGCGTGGGTGAGTATCTTGAAAGTAACTCTCTTCTCAACGGGGAGCCAGTGGAGGTTGCGTAGGTGTTGAGTGATGTGTTCGTGTCGGGGGATGCTGAGGACGAGTCTGGCTGCTGTGTTTTGTATGGTCTGGAGTTTGTGGAGCAGCGACTTGTTGATCCCGGCGTAGAGGGCGTTTCCGTAGTCCAGTCTGCTGGTAATGAGTGCGTGGGTGACGGTTTTCCTTGATTCGGGGGGGGGGGAATCCATTTGAAAGTCTTCCGGAGGATGCGGAGGGTGTTGAAGCAGCTGGAGGCGACGGCGTTGACCTGTCAGGTCATGGAGAGGGAGGAGTCGAGTACGATGACGAGGTTTCGGGCGTGGTCCGTGGGGGTGGGAGGGCTGCCGAGGGCAGTGGGCCACCAGGTGTTGTCCCATGCGGAGGGGGAGGGTCCGAGGACAAGGACCTCTGTCTTCTCTGAGTTGAGCTTTAGGCAGCTGCTACTTATCCAGGATGCGACATCCTTCATTCCTTCCTGGAAGTTAAGTCTGGTGGTGACGGGGTCCTTGGTGAGGGAGAGGATGAGCTGGGTGTTGTCGGCGTAGGATACTATGCTGAGTCCGTGGTGTCTGACGATGGCGGCGAGGGGGGCATTGTGGATGTTGAAGCCATGCTGAATAGCAGCGTGACTGCTGTGCAGGGCAGCTAAAAATAATAATAAACAAGCATTGGCATAGCCAATAGGTCTCGCCTTTGGGACCTTATAAGTGTTTAGTTATCCAGCACAATATCCTTGGTGTAACAACATCAACTGTTGCATGGCTAAACACTTATAAGGTCCCAAAGGCGAGACCTATTGGCTATGCCAATGCTTGTTGATAATATGAGGGCCTGATTCCAGAAAACCATTTGTACATGTAAGTTCATTTTACATGTAGACATGTCTCGTCAGGGGTAGTGATCGCTATATAAATGCAATTACAATTACCATGGTTTACAAGTACTAAAACTTAGCTAAAACTATCCCACCCTGAAAACAGCCGGCCATATACTGCTCTTTGAAGGAGTAAATCGATTTAAAGGGGTTCATGGGAAGGAAATACTCCCACATGTGAAAGTGTAATGATACGGGTTTCTCCATTACGATGCATTTTTTTTCCATGGAGAAATACTAAATAAATGCTCTAATGAACATGGGTAAAGGCATTTTAATATATGCAATTATACACTACATTCAGTTACTCATGATGAACTTCCTTCACTCGCATGTAAAAGGTAGTTTTCCACGAGTTCTCCTGGAATCTGCTCTGAGACTTTTGGGGGAATTCAAAACGTTTACTGATCTGCACCAACGCAAAGGGGTTGGAGCTGTAGAATGCGAGTTTTTAAATGCAGGCCCTCGATATTGACTATAGCTAAGATTCTGGCATCCATACAAAAGTGAGTGAGTGGTTTGCCACGGAAAGAAGCAGAAGGGTGGGTGATGTGCAGAGAATGCTATGCAAATAGCTCAAGACGACGTTCTAAACGCTAATTATTTATGCGCTCCGCTAATTGAAAGGCGATGGTGATGTGAGGAGCTGACAGGGAATAATACGCTGTTCATTCATAGGTCTTCCTTTGACTGAACAAGCTCAGTCAGCCCCCGCCCCTCTACCCGAACAACTAGGAGCAGAGCGACGTTTGTGATGCAGATAAAGTCTTTGAGTCAGCATACTATGTAAGTGGGTAATTTCACAGATTCTTGCTTTGAAGTTTGGCTCTGCCCTTGCTCCGCGAGGTTTTGCCATTCGGGAGTGCTGAAGTGAAGAGTAAATGATGAGGTGTTAATACAGCGAGCGCTTCCGAGCCACGGACCCGGAAGATCTTATCAAGGAAGCAGCGTAATGAGGGCGCGCGCGCCTCCGCTTGGCACAAGCCACTTATTTTTACATAAAAAAGGGAATCCGTCTAAAGAACCTCAACCCAAGATGTCAAAATGGCTTAACGAATTTAGCGTGAATTCCAAGGCGGATTTATGCCAGTTGCCCAGGATGGGACCCGTTTGAAAAGATACTTGCCCTGTGCAGAATATTTCAATAGTGTCTCCTGGGTTCAAAACGTAGGCCCAGCGCACGCTGCTAGTCTTCCTGTGCCCCAGGCCTCGCTTAAGAATGAGGCGCGCAATCCATTTCAAAGAGAGGGGGTGAATTTATCATAGGCGCTCCCGGCAGTGTCAGCGAAGAATCAAGAGGTTATTTATTGCTCTTGTAATAACCGTCTTGACAGAAACTAATAATTACATTTAATAACAAGCCCGGGAGTTGTGTGCGCGCGCGCGCGCGAGCTAAAAGAAAGCTTAACAAGCATTGGCCGCGCGGCCGTAAAAGTGAAAGTGATCGCGGGCTGTAAGGGTGCCCGCGAGCGATGCACTTAATGAGCCATGACGAGAGAGGAAAGCCAGATGGCGCCTCTGCTCGTAACTGTGCCCGTAACCGCACGCTCTAGGCCACACAAAAAGCTGTGGTCGGCTTTTTAAAGCCCACTCACTAAATGTCACGCCAGAGCAGCGCATGCGCTGGCTCAGGCGAGACCTAAAAAGGCCTTAGAACAGACATCTCACCATTTGTTTTTGAACATGGCCAGATGAAGTAGATTCCCGAGCTCAAGTCCCAGTGAGTTTCAGAGCGGAGCTTCCAAACTCTTGGATGAACCTCACTCCATGTTTCTTGAAGTTGAAACTTGGTTGCACAATCATGTTAGTGCTACATGATCCCAGATTCGGACTGGGCGTGCAGGTTCGTGATAATGCCTACAAGTAATTCTGACCAAGAAGATCTTATGCTTGGAAAATGGTAGTCAGAAGACTGAATTTTATTCTCTGCACCAATGGAAGCCAGTGAAGGTCTTTGAAGGCTGGAAAGACGAGATCCAATTCCTTTAAGTTGAAGCTCAGTCTGGCTACTTCATTTTGCACACTCTGTAATTATGCAATAACTTTGCTGTAAAGTAAGAAAATGTTGCAATAGTTGAGTCTTGGTAACACTCAGGCTCTGGCCAGTCCAGTGTGATATACTACCCGGAACGCAGGGAGGATTCTTCTCAGCAGCATGAACTATAATTTGGTATTTCTTGTGATCTTTTTTCTGGTCGAATAATTTTCCTGCCTCATTTATATTGCATGTGTAGGAGTTGTGGTGATTTCTAATTCATTCATCCAAATCAATGGTAGGCTATTATCTACTGGGTCTCATACGCTAAGGATTCTGAACTTTGATCCATTTGTGCACAGGGAGCACTCCTTCAGCTAATGGAACTGTACCCGTTTTAGGCATGTTGTTGGAAGTTGTGTAAATACATTTGGAAGTGGAGGCAGGGTTGTGATGACACCTGGGTCAATAGTGCAGGTAAATGTTAAGGCCTAATTTGACACGGGGGTATTCTGAGGGACCCCAGATGTGATCTGGCTAACTGTTGAAGAATCAACTGAGCCATTATATCATATGCCTCAAGTGGTTGAGAAAAATCTGGATTTCTGATTGCCCTGCATCAAGACAATCTCAGTTCCTCTCCTCAGACTAAAACCAGATTGTCAGTCATGGAAAGTGTTGTTTGCGTCTATGAATTCTTGAACATGATCACTCTTCCATTTTTCTGCTGATGAAGGGAAGGGGAAGTTGGTAGTTTTCTGGATCAAATTATTTATTGATGTTTCTTCAACGAGAGATTGATAATTGTGTACTTGAAGGCATTTATTAACTACTTCTTTGGGGAACAATCTCATTCGGGGTCTCCCAGGCTACCCTCTGTTACTTTGAGTCCTTAACATTCACATGCAGCACATGCCCAGATTTTTATCACGATACCACCTCCAGTTCCAAATGCATTTACACAACTTCCAGCTACATACCTTGGTGAGTATTTCAGAAAAACATAACAAAAAGAACAAAAACATCAGTACATGCCTAAACAGGCAAACTGTTAGTTTACTTCTTTATTTGTCCTCATGTATAAATATATATGCTCCCATCAATCAGGTAATGTGTTTTAACAACTGAGATGTTAAAATAAAACGCTGCCAATCTTACATATAACTTCCTACTTATATAGGGGCATTTATCCGTAGATCTAAGGTTGCTCATCTACCTTGTTAAATTTGACAAATCCATTCAACAAGTCTCCATGTTTGACAGGATTGAATGACACATCGAGTCAAATGTCATAAACAGGTCAAAAACACAAAAAAGTACACAATGCGGCAGTGCAGCATCAAGACTCGTGATCCTCCTGGATAGGAACATCACAATGCTGCCTAGTTTACAGTCGAGAATTCTGGAAGCTTGTTTGTGAGATCGGTACAATATAGGTACAACATAGTTAGCATCAACCTACCTAGACGCTTCAATCCATAGCATTCTGGACAAGACCTTCAGAGGGAGGCACAAAGTTGCTAAAACACAACCATTTCTAGGGCTACACACATTCTCTTTCTTAGGCACAGGTACACGTAAAGCTCCAGGCCAAGCACCCACAAGAGTATAAGGAGAAATAAGACCCTTAGAGACCAGATGCGTCATTAATGCCCTCCAACTAGGAATAACAAACGTGTTGGATAGTCAGTCTAGAATAACACAAGACGACTTACAGTGCTTTATTCAATCAAGCAAACTCTTATATTTATGTCAAATTAAAAAAAAATCTGAATTCCATAGAGGCAGTCTATCCACTCCGATATTTCCACCACAAAATATCTAATGCAAGAGTAATCCAAGCTTATTTTAATATACATTATTGGAACTAACTCATCCTGCATGTCTAAATCCTTTAAGTACCAATGTCCAGCATAGTTTGTTTTTCTCATTTAGCAGATACTGCAAATGGACCAACTCCTAATCTGGTCTCGTATTTTATTATACATTATGAAAACTTAAATGATATCCCTTAATTACGCTGAATTATTCTAGAACTCACACGAGTTCCATTGTTTATTTTTGTTCAGTAGTTTTCTTCTGCAATAGCTCACTACATTTGAATCCATCTTCCCCGTATAGCCAGAAGAGTGTTTTGAGGTAATTTTCTTCACATGCATTTGACTGACGGACCTGTGTAATGTGTGATTGGAGCGCTTCATATCTGTCTATTTATATTGCTGATGGTAGACCCAACTGTATTAATTCAACCAATTTCTGTCCCATTTCTGATGAAATGCATTTGATAAATAGTGAAATATTATGTGTTTTCCACCTTCTATGCCTTAGCTTGTGCCACTTTCTTACTTAGCATTAGGGCGTTTCCCCTGACATAACTCGTCTGTTACTGTTTAATTCTACTTAATTCAATGGAATTATTTATGCCTTGATTTTACTGTGCCATATGTGCTATGTATCCTATGTATTACTTCTCCTTTAGCACCCCTTTTCATAAAAAAATATATAAATCTATAGGGTATCCTCTCTGTTGGCATTACAATAAAACAGTTTATGAGGACTACTATAAGACCTCTAATCTATAAAAAATAACTGGAGAAGCACTGGAGGTATTCAACTGAAACAAATGTATAATCTAGTAAGAATAATGACACTGTGGTTTATTGTGAAGGCTGAATACCTGCGAGCTTCCTGTTTTACATTTTCCGGATAATCTAGCAGGAAACACACTATCTTCTCATCAGTACTGAGCAAAAATAAATTTAAAAAAACAATCGAGCAATTAGCAAAGCTAATGGGTCACGCCCATGGAGCCAACTGGCTTTGCAAATGCTTGTTTTTCCCCAAGATGGTCAGGGAGGCTGTGCGCACATTTGCTGCGGCCGTCTTTGAATGTTTTTTTTTTAAGTATAAGAACATTTATTCAAATATGCCTTCTGTACATGCACACAGACAGGTCATCTGCTTCAAGAGCAGCAGGCAACACTCAAAACTGCGGGTAAAGGTAGGGAGCGGGCAGGGGAAGATAGAAAGGAAGAGGAAATAGTTCCTCATACGCACTGCAGTGTAGTGTCTGACGCCAGCCGTGGAAGGATAGATGCCATCCAATCAAAACACAGTAAGACCAAAATAACCTTTGGGTAGGAAAAACACAAGAATGGGTAGGAAAGTCATCAATTAAGGTGCAGGGAAGGAAGATAGACAAGAAATCTATCCAATCAAGAGTAAGGAGCCCATGCTAATAAATATACAACAGTTCACAGTAGGTCTTTGACACAATATATGTTTGCATGTTTGGGCAGATGGGACAGACTAACACACTGAAAAAGAGGAACTCATAATAATGGTTAAAATAAGCAATATGATGCAAAGTGTCTCATATCTATTTGTACGTGAACATTTTCTTGTAGGAATATTTTGCTTGACAAAAACGATACTCAATATACAAATTCATAATAAGATCTTCAAGGCCAGACAATTATTACACATAGATTCATCCTTCTAGAACTTTTCACATTTTGCAGATATTGATAAGGCCTGCATTTAGTAAAACGCATGGGGCTTGAGGTTCCAGCTTAATGCCTGTACACATGCGTTTCTTATAGTTTCAAAACCTGTGAGACCTAAGACGCATCATCTAAATTCGCCAGGCATGCAAGACCAGGTCTCCTTTTACTCTTAAAACCATCAATCATTTGCAAGGCAACAGATCTGGCCCAAATGTGCCAAAGTATGTAAACTGCGAAGTTCCAACTGGTGTTTTAATGCACGCACAAATGAGGTTTATGACATCAAAAACCTGACCTTTTGCGAAAATCTATCAAAAAGGATCAATTTCTGCATACAATGAATGTAGGAGATAGATTTGAATGAACAGCATAGTGACTGAATGCAACTTTCAGGGGTAAAACAGTTCCTCGTGCATTTTCATGGAAGGATTTGTAATGATACGCCGAGGGCACTGCTCCTCTGGGAGAAGCCATAGCCCACTCTACGTACTTTTTCCAGAATTTAAAATAATACGAAATGCAGACAGCTGTGCTTCAAGCCAAACCTAAGAATTGTGGAAAAATTAGATGCAGAACATGCAGGAAATGCTTGTATTTTCCTTGAACAGAGTTAAAACTGGTAACTTTGTATAGAAATTGATATATATGGCTAGAATGTTGGGGAGTGGGGGGGGGGCAGTCCCTTCATTAACAATGATGTGAAAGGAAAGCGTGCGTCTCTTCGTTAAGGCATCGGTAGCTTTATGATGGTTGCCCTACAGAAGCTTGTAATTTCCCCTTAGTTGGTGACGGCTCATGGGAACAAGTCCAAGGCCTGGCTAACTCTCTCGGCTAACATTTTCAAGGACACGCGGCCTCAAGCGTTTGGAATGATTTAATATCGGCAACTGTTACTTATTCCCTGCAACAGCAGACCTTGTACGCTGCAAGACACACGGAGCGTAGATCACCTATCATTCGCAGAAACGCACTAGCAATTTCGTTAAGTTGCACAAGCAAACAATAAACAAGTAAATCTTGGCTACCAGTCTCTAGCTGCATAGGGTTTTGCACCTTGAAGTATTTCCGCTGACAGAGAAGTATAATGTAAAATGCTCCTTGCATCATGTGCAAAAAATATAGAAGGATGTCTTTACAAACATTAAACAAGCTTGCGCGCCTCGCGCATGTAGGGGGTGGGGGGGAGTGCGGAAGTACTGGGCTAACAAGTGGGAGGGGTGGGGGAGTGCGAGAGAACACACAGCGATTCCCTTGCGGGAGCGAGCAAACATATGTTGCCAAAGCTCGCTCCCGCAAGGGAATCGCCAAACGTGCACGCATTGCCATTGAAAGCAATGCAATGCGTGCACGTTTTTGGCTGAAAAGCCGAAGCGATTTCTATAGGTCTTTTTCCTATGCAGCGCATGCGCGCTGCGTAGGCGAGACCTAAAAAGGACCATGACACATACCCTGCCATTTCAAAATTCCAGCCATTATTAATTGAGCATGGCCTGCAATAACCATATTGCATATAGCACTTCACCAAATTAAATATCTGCTGCCAAAAGAAGCCCAACCAAATGTACAAAAAAATGAATACTGAGCATTATCCAGCAGGTAGCATAGACATGAAGGGGCCTATTCACAAAGTGAATTTTGTAGTACGAAAAGTACTACTTACGTACTACAAAATACTACTCACAAACCTACATGCAGAGACCTCTGCCTCTACCTCTCCTATCTTTTCTGTGTGGAGATCTCTGCCACAGTGGCGGAGACTTCCACACACAGGTATACGTTTCAGTCGTAAATGTGAGAGGGACAAGGGGTGTGACTGTAAAATGGAGAATACTTTCTCCTAAATTAGAGTGGTCTACGGAAATTTAAAGGGGGGTTTGTGGGGGGACATGCTAATACAAACACACATCCACAAAACAGTAAGATCATTGATATTCACAGAAACAGCCGTGGTGTAAGTCAAGCACATATTGCCACTCGTAGATGCTGCAACACACTCCCATAGAAAATAGCAGAGGCACGGAAATGAAATAACACCCCATAGGAACTAATGTTAAAATAATATAATTATTTTAAATTCAATTTGTGTGTTATATCTGTTTATCGTACTATATTGTACATGCTGAACGTCACTTGTATGCCAGAAAAATGTTAGCAAAATTTCGAATGAGAGACATATTGAGGCATAATCATAAAGATAAATTCAGTCATAAATGTAAGTTTATGTCCAAAGTTACCGCTATTATACCCGGCAGGAATTCATAAAGGGATATCTGAAAGGCCTACATGGTTTTACGAGTTCTAATTTCTCTCCGATGAGTGTGGATTTCTCCGTCATTTATGTTATAGGTATTTCTAAAGCGCAACAATTACTTGGAGGTGTCTAGGCGCTAAACCTTGATACAGAGTTCATAAGCCCAACTAATAGTAAAAAACAGGTCTTCAGTGGCTGCCTGAAAGACGAAAGATAAGGCAAAGATTTAATATGCAAAGGGGAGTATTCCAGAGTCTGGAAGCACACACCACTAAGCTTCTACTACCCCATGTTGAGCGCTTGAATGTAGGAACAATGACATTTCTGGCAGTCCTGGAGTGAAGTCGCCTGTTGGAATAATACCACTTAAAACTATCTTTGAGAGATTTAGGGCCTATGTTGTGCAATGCTTTACAGGTGAGGCATAAGGCTTCAAAGCATATCCTTTGTTCGATCGGTAACCCATGCAGCTTCAACAAGGCAGATTTTGCTGACTGAAATTTGGAAATCTTCAGCAGTAGCCTTGCTGCTGATTTTGGAGCGACTGAAGTTTCTTTACAAACTGCTTTTGCATATTCAAATAGAGGCCCTGCAATAGTCTAGTTTAGACATAACCAGACTTGCAGTCACAACGGTGGATTGCAAGGGCGGTGGGATATGTGGAAGAATTTTCTTCACCATCTTTGATGTATAAAATGAAGATGAGATAGTGGCTTTCACTTGATCCCCAAAGGCAAACTTGTTGGCTATAAGAACACCAAGATTCTTTACCTTTCTAGTTGGCTCAGGGAGAGTTCCTAATTCTCGAGGCCACCAAGCTGGTGAGCAAAAAGAGACCTCTTTGCTGACTAGGAGGACCTCGGTCTTCACTGAGTTCAGTCTTAGTCAGTTTTTGTCCATCCAGTCACTAACTGCTGACATACAGAATCTATTACTGGTTGTATCATCCTTACCCAAAACAGAGACCACGAGCTGAGTGTCATCCACGTATGATGTGAGAGAGAAACCAAATTATTTAAGCAAACCTGCCAATGCCGTTACATATACATTGACAAGAGTCAGACTTAGTGAAGACCCTTGAGGGACTCCTCAAGGCAAGAAAAGAGTTTTGATTAAAACCCCTTAAAATATACAGTTTGGTCTCTCTCACTAAGGAAGGATCTCAGAATGGCCAGTGCTGCTCCCTTAATCCCCATATTGTGTAGACGGTCAAACAACAAATTGTGGTTGACTGTGTCAAAAGCCGCTGACAAATCTAATAGATTTAGAGCTGCTCTCCCACCCTTATCAAGAGTGGCCCTAATTTCCTCTGTGACCACTAACAGTGCTGTTTCTGTGCTGTGGCCACTCCTGAACCCAAACTGCGTAGGGTCCAGGAGCTGATGCTTCTGAATAAAAGTAGCCAACTGTTGGTTCAAGGCTTTTTCTACAATTGTGCAGGAAATGGAAGCCTAGAGACGGGGCAATAGCTATCGGGGTCCTTAGGATCAAGATTAACCTTTTTTAAAAGTGGAAGGATTGATGATGTCTTCTTCCATTGTGTTGGGAAGAAGCCGCGGTGCGGGGCGTTCCATTGAGTGGGCGGGGCCGCGTCGGCCAACGGACGTGCACAGCACTACGGAGGTAGTGCTCGCGACGGCCGTTGGCCGACAGAAGCAGCGAAGGGGTTAATAATTTTGTTAAAAATTTCGGTGAAATGTGAAGAATTCCTCACTAGAACATCCCACTCAAGAGGTGGGAAGAGTGTGTTCGAAGGCATGATTTGGCTTGGAAGTTTGGGAATGCTCACAAACATGTACATCTGTGCTCATTCACAAATTCCTCTCCATCCGCTTTCCATCATGGGACTGGTCAGAGATTTATCCCAGCCGAAGACTGAAGTAACTCGCCTTCCAGGATAGGAAGAGCAATGGATTCTAATGGGGGCATAGCGAAATGGCTTTCACCAGAGGGAAGAAAAAAAATGTAGTCCATCTGGAAATGTGAACCTGATGCGGCATCCATTGCCACCATAACAACAGGTATACAGGAGCCTGTACCTAATGTTTCGAAAAGAAGTAACCTATCCTCCCACCTTTTAGGTTTCTTGTTGCCCTCTGATTGAATATGAAGTACAATGTAGCACGTCTAATTCAATCATTCTGGCCATCGATGCAGCTGCATGGTCCAGCCCTCTGTTGTCAGAAGATTCATTGATAAACTCAGGTGACAACACAAAACGTTATTGACATTGAACATACTCTTTGGCTTCTCCACCACAGCAACTGGAGTTTTGAGGGAAAGGAAAAGAGAGAGAGAGTGAGCAGAAGTGCAAGGATAAAGGGGACTACCTGATGATGAATTTGATGCTGCAGCTGTGGGCAGTTCTGCTGGGGTGGCTTGGAGCAGGTTGAGCTTCTAGCCTCAGTGCTAGCACTGCTTAAGCTGTAGTATTCACCCTCCCCCACCTTCCTACACCACATATAGATTTTACTGTGGTGGTTGACTCCTGATTTAGCAGGTACACCACAGAGCTGGCTGTAGGCTTTCAGGCAGCCAGGATTGGTATTGCCTTCTCATGCTTAGCAATGCAGGCTCCTCCACTCAGGGATAGCCAGTCAAAAAATATGCCAGCTCAAAGGGCACGGAGATCTAAAGCTAGTAGCTTGAGCCAACACCAAAAAGAGTTCACAAACTAGATTCCACAGAAGCATTGAATACAAGAGAAAATCCAGGGTTGAAGTACTACTGCTTGCAATGACCAGCGCCAAGCAGTTTCAAAACCATTTTAGCTTTCTGTCTGACACCTTTGATCCATTGTCTGAATTCTAAATCTATCACAAAGTAAGAAGCTTGAGACACAAAAGGTACTTGAAGTAACTGTGGACACCCGCTCCTTTCACATTAGGGTAACATTGGCTGTAGTATGTTTATTAAATTATACCTGCTTATGACACATGCTGTATAATTATGTTCGGATTTGTACCTTAGTCTGAGAAGGTGCTAGGATCTGCAGAAGGTGGTAACGGGGAAAAAACACAAAATGTTGATTTCAGTTTTTCTAAAATCAGTTCTTTGCAGATGCAAAATGTTGAGCAGTTTTCACAAACAATGCATACTACCCTAAAAACGTGGCAATAACTACCACAGAACCAGGTTATTAGCCCTGTCTGAAAACTATTTAAAGACTGCATCCAAAGCATGCTAAAATTCTTACCAAAAATGAAATTGGAAAATTATGCAGATTTTTTCTTTACAGTTTGGACAAAGTTTAAACCACTGAGTAGAAAGGAAGGGCTGAGGAAGAACAGTTGCACAAAAAAATGTAAGGAGGTAAGGAAAGTAGAATACAAATTTAAAACCTGTAGGAAGAAAAGAAGTGTTGAGGAAGGACAGTAACACAAAAAGAGGTAAGGAGGAAAGGATAGCGGACACAGGGTGATGAAAAAGTGAATTAGTTACCTCCCAGATCAACATTAGAAAAAAAGAAAATGGATAAGAGTAGATAGCAGGAGCTAAAAAGAGGGCATGTGAAGGAGGGCGAGACTTAAGCATTATAGAGGATGTCTCTCTGTGAACATGCCCATGAGAGATTTCAAGAGCTGTCCCCTGAAATTCGAATTAAAATCAAAAGGAAGTAGGAGATTACTGAACAGCAGTACAAAGAGTAGTGAGGGGAAAAATCAATAGTGAATGCCATATTAGGAAAAATATCATCACAAGGAAAGAGGAGTAGAAAGACTAGGACAGCACTCTTGGGGGTCAAGGACTTGAGCCTGAGAAAGTCTGCTGTGTCCCGTTCTTGATTGCCTGAGGAAAGGGAGATTTCTCTTAGTAGCCTTGGTGCCACCCTATAGTACGTAGTTCAAGTAAAAGGTGTCAAGTGTCTCCTTAAGTGGGTCACAGATAGGAGGAAAAACCTCAAAGGGTAAAATACTGTTTGGCATTCTTGTAGCTCCTGGTTGAAGTTGAAGATTAATACTGCATTTATTAACAAGGGACTAACTTCTCCCTGCCATTAGGGAAGAGGAAGGAGCCAAGCAAGAATATCCAGAATTAGATCCAGCAGAAGACGTTTTGACTGCTAGATGCAAAAATCAGGGAAACAATAGTAGAAAGGGGGAGAAGAACACCACAAAAGTAGGTGAAAGATGGTGTTGTGACGTATCTATCACTTGGAAATACCTCCTTATATATGTATCAGACAGGAACAGGCATCACAGGAAAAGACTCTACTTCATCTTGATTAAGAACCTGGTATAGGGTTTTGTGAAAAGACCACAATCTTGGAAAGGCCAGATTATAAAGCTTGTCCATACCCCTTTGCTGAACCTCAGGGCAGCCCCTTGACAGACGAAGAAAAACTTCATATTTGACATCATTTGCTCAGTGCTAAATTCTGCAGGCTCATTGCTGCCCTTCATGCTGGATGTTCCAAGTAGCTTGCTGAACCCCCTGTGAATGACCACGAGTGCAGAGATTCCAGCGTGGTCAAGGCAGGACAGATGCTGAGTCACACTTTTAACATGGCTTTCAGCAACAAACTGCCTGAGAGCGCATGCAGCAGTGCTTCTCCCAGACCCATGTAAACTCTTGTAAGCTCTTGGCACAGCCCCTGTCACTGACACAGTTCTCTGCACTGATGTAACACTGAGCGTAAGTAAAAAGGGGATAGGGAAAAATGGTAAAAAACAATGAGGTAGGATAGTGGAGTAAGGATACTGAACATGAAATAGGAGAAATGTGACCCATCTGCAAAAACTAACTTAAAAAATACAATTATAAAATAAAGAAACATTAATTAAATTGAACTTGAAAACTTGGTAATGTCATCTATTTTGCATTTTCTCCTCTCTTGCCCCGCGGAACCATAGAACTCTATGTGAAATCTTGTACCCTTCGAGAAAACACATAGATCCCCTGTCTGTCTGCACAACCCGTAAATGAACAAGCTCAACTTTTTGTCTAACTTTTTGTCTAAACTTAGAAAGGAACCTTAGAAAGGAAATATATTATAGTCTTTACCTATTTATTCTTCTTCAGCATATGATGAAAATGCTTGGTAATTACTACCTTTTTCTGGAGGGAACAGTGTTTCTCTGTAGATAAAGCACTGTTTGTGTTCTTTGGCAGACAAAACACAAAACATTTCACGGGTTCATAGACTACCAAACCTTTTGGCCTCCTCAGCTATATCAGGGCCTCTATGACATCTAGGAGCTTCTCCTCACACTCCACTAGTACCTTTCTATCCCCTTCTTGGGATCCTTTAAACTTCACCAGAAAAGTGGCCATACTGATTTTTGCATTAAGGACTACTTTGTCGTCTAAAGGAGGTGGGGCACTCAGCCCAAAGGTGTTTGCGACCCTCCTTGTCTAGAGGTCTCTGCGGTTTATTGCTCACAAAAGAAGTGTCCTTTGCCTCTGTGGTCCATTCCAAGGACTTAGGATGATAAAGGTAGTTCGGGTCAAACATGCCCGAAGTCTGAGTCGTATACTGGTGTTCTCCATGGTATTGCTTGGCGTCTGGAGGATTCACGGACTGCCCATCAGATTCATCTTTGCCAGGGAGCTCCCCCAAGGCGTGGGCACTGTGGAGCAAACGAGGTGCCAGAGTCTCCAGGCAAAACAGCGTGCCAGGGCTACAAATATAGGTCTGAGTTCTTGAGTAAGCACTTTCTAAAGGAGTCAAAATCAACCAAATGTCCTTTGAGATCCTTGTCATTTTGTCCTACTCCAGTGTAGAAAGCGCCCGCTACCCCTCAGGTTCTAAGGCTTCATTTAATTTTAGGTGAAATTTGTCTTCCTTCTGGGGGAGAAGTATTTGCTGGCGAGCCACCAAAAGTAAAAGCTCCCTGCCCAGGGGTTCATTGATTAACAGAGGAGTCAGTAGCCTGGGAAAGGCTCCAAGATCAACTTAGCCTTGAATCTTTCTAATGTCGGTCATTTGAGTAACACTACATTTGGTAATAGTAAAACCTGTTGTTTGCAGTGCTTAGATAAAGGAAAATTGTGATATGCTGTGCTATATAAAAACTCATTATAACTCACCATTTGTAACTCTTGAAAAGCTGTGATACCCTGCTTGTGGTGGCTCTGCTTTAAATGGACTGCACCTAAATCTGAATATAGGTTCATTGCCAAAGGTCTTTCGACCTGTACCACTGGAGGAGAGAGTGGCTACCGATCTTTCAATTTTAAAGGCAGTCCTCCATAACTGTGGTGTTTTGCATGTTTCACATTCTGCGTCACTGGGCGATAATTTGCAGAGTGAACAGTGTTGAATCGTGGATACAGTAAGTGCTCTCACAAAAGTGGTCAGCTACAGATTGTCTTTATTTTTCAATATGGATGTGGCAACCTGTGTGTACAATGGCATTCTGGCTCTGTCCCCAGAACTCTGTTGTTCTCTGCTTCGGGAGATATACATCCTGCTCCCCTGCCGCAAGCGTATGCCACCCAAACAACCTGAGCTTCCGTTCCTCTCTGCTGTGCTGAGTATCGACTAGCAACCAAAGGACCTTTCAGAAAGTGTTTTCTATAGATCATAACTAGACCTGTCTTTACACCTTCCTAATAGAAGATCCTGGAAGACACACTCTTGCCTGAATGACAGAGTGTTAAGATGTAAAAGAATGTTTGGCGCTATGGTTAACCTTGACTTACCAGTAGTTCCCCAAAAGGAGGAGAAATACTAGCCATCATTTGTCTAATATTTGAACTTCAAATATAATTTTGAGGGCTCTACTGTGCACGGGGCTAGAGAAATATTTTGCAAAGTTCGTTCTTTGGCCCTTGTAGTTCATGAGAAATCATGCTACTGATCTATTGCTTTATTTCTTGTTTCAGAATTTATCAACCGTCTTCCTTTTTCTTCAATTTTTTCATTATTCTGGTTCATATTAAAAAAACATGAAAATTATATGCTATATGAAAAGCCCACGTGTGATATCATCCACCTACATGAGACCAGATTAAATTTAAGTGAAGCTTCCAAACTGCACTCTAACTAGATTGAAGATGCCTTAGCTTCTGATTCATCATGTAAAAAAAATGGAGTAGCCATTATTAAGTATCTGAAAAACTATACTTAAAAGTAGTCTCATTGGAAGTTGATATATAGGGGAGATGGATCCTGTGCCTCCCGACTAAAATCAGCAAACCTATATGGGTTATGAATATATATGGTCCCTCAAATTATGAACCAAAATTCTGTAACTCAGTAGAATCTAAAGTACATCTAATACCACCTGATATTTAATGGAGGGGGGCATGATTAGCATCCAACCAAGATGGCAGCTTAATCCCTGCTCTCTGCTCACAACCTCCCATTAAATAAAGACCAAATCAAGCATGCAACAGTCTTGAAGAGCAAGCAAAACCCATAGGCGAATAAAGAGTAACAGCAAGTGTTTGCTGAGTTGAGGTTATCATCATGATATTAAATAGAATATTGTTCCTGACTGGCAGATAAAACAAAATGGTGGGTGCAAACCTGAAAACCATTTCTAAAACCTTTAGAAAAAAGCACGTATTTGGGTCTAAAACTTCCATCATTAAAATTTTAAATCAATATGCCAAAAAACCACCATCTGAAAAAATATCACCCGCTCTTCCTTCACTGACTATCCAGCCTCCAAGGAGGACTGTGAGAAAATCTCATTGTTCTTCTATGGCAATATAAGAAAGCTTGACCGCTCCCTCTCTTCTGCCCTGCCTCAGTCATCATTCGACAACATACCGTGTAAACAAACAACGACATAGTCCTCATTCCATGAGTTTGCTATAAAAGAAGAAAATCTATACAGGTTTTAAACCCTCCTTGTATTTATCTGACCCAAAAGCAGCCCGACTGTTAAATGACATCAGCAGCATCCCCCTCACCCTATTCCTAATCGTAGCAGTCAACTCCCAGGCAAAACATAGAGCCTGATTTACAATTTGGCAGACGGGTTACTCCGGCTCAAATGTGACAGATAACGCATCCGCCATATTACAAGTGCATATATTCAATGGCACTTGTAATACTAAGGACGGGATATCCATCATGTTTTCGATGGAGTAACTCGTCCTCCGAACTCTAAATCAGGCCCATAGTCCCTGATGTGCTGAAGATTGCCAAATCACACCTCTTATCAAAAATCAGGGAGCAGATAGGGAAGAGCTGAGCAACTTTCAGCTAATTACCAATCTCCCCTTTCTAGCAAAGATCTAGAAGGGCTGTGTTGCTAAAGAAACATAACTCTGCATAAAAGGAAAACAAGCTCTTGGGTGATCTAGTATCAGGCTTCAGAGCCAGATGCATCACAATCAGCCATGCTTCACATAGTTTATGATAGACTGCGTCCTAGACAATGGAGAATCCTGTCTACTCACCCTCCTAGTCTTGCCAGCGGCATTTAATATAGTCAGTCATGCAATTCTCTTAAAGATCCTTGGGCAACGGAAGGGAATAATTGTCACTGTGCTCAGATGGTTTCACTATTGCCTGACCCTTTCATGTTCCTCCAGCATTACCCAAGGAGTTACATAGAAGTCCATACTCTGCCCCAATGTTTTCAGTTTGTACGTGGAATCACTTTGTTCACTACTGAGGCAAACATATCTTT
Source organism: Calotriton arnoldi (assembly GCA_963921515.1). Classification (NCBI taxonomy): domain Eukaryota; kingdom Metazoa; phylum Chordata; class Amphibia; order Caudata; family Salamandridae; genus Calotriton; species Calotriton arnoldi. The sequence continues at coordinate 2,400,897 of CAWUFW010000605.1, read as the reverse complement.
CCACCTCTCCTCTGATGACACCCAACTATACTTGAAAGTGACTTCAACCGAGGGCCTTATTACACTAAACCAAAAACAAAAATAAATTATACAAAAATGGGTTGACTTCTATACGATTCATGGCCTTCCAAGAAAAAGGACCAAGATAAAGTTATTGGCCTTCAGACCAAAAATTCTGGCCCTATCGGTACCAACAAGATACATCATTCTCCACAGATCATCATTGACGTATTGTAAAGGGAATTGAAGATCTCAGATCTTCCACTATATCACTCTGGGCTTCGATAAATACTTCCGTCAGTTAAATCTCCATGGAAATGGATGACAGTAACCAAATGCTCATCTAAACATAGTTTCAAAATATTCTAAATACTTACCTTGAAAAGAGTTTACATCAATGAGCTCTGACAAACCCCTCAAAAATGAGGGATCAAGGACCATTGGACACCAAGAATTAATGGACAAGATAGCCTGTAACTGATACATTCTCATGTTTTGCTCACAGACTTCGACTGAACTCTCCAGAAATTCTTCAACTTCACTGAAACAATTCAGTTAGTCTCCACCAAACAACACAAATCATTATCCATGGATGTAAAGTTATGCTATCTTGCTACCTAACTATCTGAATATACATCATTCACCCTTTTTGTTTGTTATTTAATAATTTATTCTTTTTAACATCTTTTAAAAATAATAAAATAGTTTTGAACTTAAAAATTAATTCCTTATTCTGCTGCTGAAAATTTCTTTGGGATCACGTTGTCTCTCATGGATAGAGCCCTGCATAGATTCAATAGCACATCACTATTAAGCAGCAAATATTTTTGACATAGGACCTAATTACGATGGCGGTCGGACGAGCGTCGGACCGCCATCTAAGTGGGTTGGAAACTGACCGACATGTAGTCACCGGTTCCACCCGCCAAATTAAGATGTGACCGCCATGTAGGAAGTCGGACACATCCCCTTTTCTATTGCGGATTGTGCTGCGGCCTGGAAAAGGGCCGTAGCACAAGCTTCAGTGGAAAAGGGGATGTTTTGGAACACACATGGCCCCTGTGCCAGGCACCATGCAGTGCCTGGCACACAGGGCATGGATTTGGGGGGGGCACCTGTGCCCCCCGGGCCTCATAGCGAAGGGCCTCGGGGGACGTGGGCCCTCTTAGGGGCCCCCAAAGTCCCTTTCCTACAGCCTTTCCATGGACCGCCATTGAAAGGCTGTCAGAAAAGGACAGGCACCACCCCTATTGTAGGGATTATGATCCGACCAATGGCCCGACGGGCTCCTTGAGGCTATCGGATGCGTCTGTCGGTCCCTCCGATCACATCGGTCGGACCAACCGCATCATAATGCAGCAGTTGGACCACTATGCTGGATGGTGGTCGAACTGCCACCGACGGCCTGTCGGTGGCGTTCCGACTGCCATCCTAATCAGGTCCATAGTGTTTGTTTTCTAAATATTCATGGTTCTGCACTTTGATACATAAACTTCTGCAGTGTGTTAAAAAAATATTAATCTTATCAGAGCACCCCGTGTTGATTATGGGAAAGTAGATTGTAACTTACAAATAGTCCAATAAGATTTGTCCCTATCAGAAAATCAGAACAGCAATACCTGAAACTGGTCTTCAGGATGAATTGAGTTATCCATCCCTAAACGGAGTGAATTCACTTTCCCTTACTCTTTCTATCTTTGCATATTCTTACTATGTAGATATAATGTAAGATCAACAGAATCCTTAACTTTCTGTGGCTTACATAGACAATTCAGACATTGTAGAAAAGAATTGCATGCATCACTTTACTTCTAAAGAACATATTTGTAAGCTCAGTTGATGCTGAATCTTGTAAATCAATGACCCATAGTTGCTTTCCTAGGTAACAATTGGGAAGCGTTCAAGGCTGAATGAAAAAAAAGAAAAAGGCTTCTCAGATGGTTACTGTCACGCAATCTTCTAAGATCAAGCATTAGAAATTTAGATTTATCTTGAAATGCCCAAAAATAATTCTTCAGATATGAAGCAATGTCAAATTTGAGAACCAATACGGAGCCTCTAATATTGTGGGCCGTTATATTCTTAAAATGAAGTCCCAACGTTAAAATGGCACAAATGAAAATAGTAGATTGCAGGCATCACATTTAATGTGTGTAGAATTTATGTTAAGCTCTCTCCCATCCTAAATATTAGCCCTTATTATTTTAGAGAACCTCACAAATGTTTCTGAACAACATTTCAGAAATGTCCTGATCTGTTAAACAGGTTTAGTCCTACTTGTCTATAACATCCCAAAATTGGCAGTAAACGCATGCAAATAATAACTTACTCCGCAGAAAGTCAGTGAATCGTTAAAAACAGGGCAGAACACCTAAGCAAATGGGCATCACTTAATTTTATTTTCTACTTTACTTACATAATGACATTTAGGCCTTTTCAGTTTTTTATCACTGCCTTTTGATTTTGTTGTATGAGCTGTGAAAAGACCTTTTGTGTCAGGTGGTGGCAGTGAAATGTACTAAACAGCCTCCTCACTTTATGATGTGTGTGTGAGTGATTAAGGGAAGGTGACAAAGAAAGGGTCTGGGTGCATAAATGGAAAGGATACCAGTATTTTACTTATGAAAGAATTCTGCCTATTAAAATGGGTCCGTGAGACTACGATAACAGTATTGTATTATAATTAAGCAAAATTGTAGCAAGAGTTTTTTAATGATCTTGAAACTGTTTGAGAAGATAAATGATGGAACAGAGACATATGTTGTACATTAAAATTTGACCCACATACAGTTGGGATATTGAAAATTTTCAAATAATGCTGAAATTCATGTGGTACACTGATATGATAGAGTCATTGTTGTTTATATCTAGATTTAGGTTGTTCACAGTATTCCATCAAGGAGCATGGTCAGCAACGTGATTATCAAACTGCCTGTGAGCAATTGCAGATACACTGATTGTGCATTTAAGTTTTCTCTTTTAGCCCTTAACAATGGTACAAACTCATAAAGACTTTTGTCTATTCTCAAAATCATTTCCTTCTGAACTGGTGCCATTTTTGTAACGAGAGGTCAATGTGATCTGCTATGCTGCTAGTCCTGTGTGTTAAGGTGTCTTATGGGATTGGCATTGTGTTGAGACATGGCAGGCATATTCGCCCCGGATAACTCGCAGCAGGGGCAGACGCCCTTTTGAACAATACAGTGGTCAATTTGTCTGACCACCAACTCACATCTGGAGAATTGCAGGTCTTAAATAAAGGCTTAGGATATGCACCTACTCCCAAACATGGCACCTTTAAATTTAGGACGGAGATTTTTGAACTAATGAGGAAGATCAAACTCCAAAAGTTCTTTGCAGACAAAAAGCAAGATCCCCCATCTGTGTTCTCGACGAATCTACATCGCCCCTCAACGTTCTGTCCTCCAAGTTTCTCTGTTGGACCGGAAGTTCTGGTTTTTGAGCAACGGGTGCTCCAAGATATTGCTTCACTGGAGCAGTCTGAGAACCAACATACTTTCTGCAACATGAGTTGGGAGGATTGGCAAGCAATAAAATCACTACAAGACAATGGGACAATAACGATCAAACCGGCAGACAAAGGTGGCGCGGTGGTCGTGATGAACACCAAGGATTATGAAGCGGTGGTCCTCAAATTATTGGGGGTGCGTGCGAATTACCAACCGCTGGCTCGTGATCCCACGGGGGAATTACAAGATCTGATCAGGGTTATGGTGGCAAATGCAAAAGAAAAGAAGCGGATTACTCACAAAGAGGCTGATTTCCTTGTGAACCCGAAGCCCAGGACACCGGCATTTTATATTTTGCCAAAAATCCACAAGGTCCAACGCCCACCCCCTGGTCGCCTGATTGTGTCGGGGATCCAGTCAGTTTTGGAGCCCTTGTCTCAGTTCGCAGACTTCTTTTTGAGGGATTCTGTCATAACTCAACCCTCATTTGTCCAGGACACCACTGACATCCTAAACATCCTGGGCACTGTGGAGTATGATCCGGAGCACCAGTTTCTGGTGACTATAGACATCGAATCCTTGTATACCAGAATACCCCAAGATGCCACGCTGGTGGCAGTGGCACGGGCACTTGGGGTACGAGAATGGTTTTATGACACACCGCAGTCCTTTGTGTTGCAGTGTGTGGAGTTGGCCCTTACGAGGAATTTTTTCGGCTACAAGAACCAGCTGTATCTACAGGTCTCCGGGACCTCTATGGGGGCTACATTTGCGCCCAGCCTGGCCTGCATTTATGTGGGCCAGTTTGAGGAGAATTTTATCCATCATGCCTCCAACCCCTTCCAACAGAATATCTCCCTTTGGAAGAGGTTTATTGATGATGTGATATGCATCTGGACGGGACCGGAGACCGAACTGCTGGAGTTCTTGAATTGGCTCAATGAGGCGGACAGGTGCCTCAAGTTTACATGGACAATCAGTAAACATTCTGCTGTCTATTCATACAACTGTTCATCAAAAACCCACTGATAGGAACTCACTTCTACATTACCGTTCCTGCCATCCCAGGGCCTTGCGGGATAACCTTTCCGTAGGTCAATTTTTACGATATCGTAGAAATTGTACATCAACAAAAATGTACATGGAGCAATCTGAGGACTAGTGATGAAGCTAGAAAACCGAGCCAATCCTCCTAAGGTGGTGAAAAGGGCTCGCAAGTGGGCATTCAACACTCCCCGTGACGCTCTGTTGGAAAGGAATAAAAGGCATCTGCCTGCCTGTGATCACGACCTTCAACCCGCTGTCAACGAGAATTAGACAGATTATTAAAGAGTAGTGGGAGACGCACAGAGTATGGAAAGTATACTGGCTAGGAAGGAGGCACGATGGATCTTTTCAGAGAGGGTGGACCAAGTTGGCCTGAACGATTGCATTGAGTGGAATAAAGCAGGCTGATAGCCCACAACAGTGGTATTATATCTGTTGTTTGAACCACTGGATGGGTGCACCTTGATCAGAGAGCACTGAATATAACATAAGTATTTGTAAAGCGCACGTTCACCCCAGCAACAGGGCATCTTGGCGCTGAATAACAGATGTTTATTGTTACCCAACTCAATGGTACTCATTTTATCGACCTCAAATGGATGAAAGGCTGAGTGGACCCGCTGGGATTCAAACCTGTGACCATGAGGTCGAACACAGGCCCCTGCAGTGGATGCATTAGTCCACTGAGCCACCAGACCCGGCCTAGATGAATCATGGTATTGGGACCTGTTAACTAAACAGGACCGCTCACCCCAGTTCTATCATGGTGGATAGTGACCGCTGAGTACTTACTATGTACAATGAAATATCCCAGCATACATCAATATACTGTAACACTACCATACAAGTGTGGGTAATGAGTGTGTAGCCTTTTGGTATAATCTTGTTATGGTATATCATTAATTACAGTTTTGGAGGAAGATCTAAATATAGGGTACATCTGTAGCAACAACACTCCTTTAGGCATACCACTGGAACACCTAATATCTTTGCCAAAAATGATGATAGTTGTCCCTTACAGATTTGACAATATTTTTACAACTGGGTACTGCCGATTAAAATAATAGTTAGTCTGTAAAATATAGCAGGAGCATGAATGTATTAGGGAGTATTACACCCTTCCAATATGGCGTTGGAATGTATTGTATACGTGTGAGTGTCCACACCCCTTGAGGCCAAACACTGGGAGGTCTAGCGCGTCTCTCCCCACTGATGCCAGTTGTTCCCCGCAGAATGCATAACGTTTGTAACTGAGATTTGCCAATTAAGAATATAGGTTAAAGCACCAGCCAGTCTGAAATAAGCGTTACGAACATGAGTTTGCATTTATGTACGTGCATTGTACATCTTCTTAATATGGCACCGAAAGAGGAACACGTCCGGAAGTTGTTAGTAGGTCAAGGGGCGGGGCTATCAGGGCCCTTCCGGTAAACACGCTTGAAGGAGCGCGCGGCTGTCCGGTGTGTTTGGGTTGAGTGCAAGCTGGACGCGCCCAGAGTTAGCAGTAAGAGTATGTGAGCATGACGAAGGGCGGAGAGCGTGCCCGACGAATACTAAAGAGGGACTGTAGACGCGGGTCAGCATGCTCGTGTGACATATTTTGCTAAGTCGGGTACCAGGGTCTCGGGGTCAGTTTTATTAAATCGAGACACTTCTGACCCGGAGACAGTATGGTTGAGTGTTGAATATGGGACACCGGTAGGGTGCGACATGCCTTCCCGTACAAAGCGGGGCTGATGTGAAAATATCTAGAATTGTGCACATACCTTTTTAAGATTTTTGGTGAATATATTCACAGGTTGACACAAGGCTATTGTTACGATTTATAGGGGATGCGTGGCTAAAAAGTGTGAACACCTCCCAGGAGGTGCGTTGCCGGTATGAATCCAGAAAGCAACCACCTGGTAAATACATTAACACCTCTGCTTTTCATGTGTTAACATCGAGGCAATGCCGGTTAACCCTTTTAAAAAAATGTTTTCAATGGTTGGCACCATCTTTCTTTCTTTTATTGTTTGTCAATCACCACAGGCTAAGCTCGAAGTACCAGTGAGGTGAAGACTGGTCCCCGAAGCCCTGATGAAAATTGCCGTAAGGTATTGGCAATGAAACATGTTGGCCTTTTCCTAAATGAAATGGTCTAAAACATACCGTTCGTTTTAATCTGAATGTGCTCACGGCACCCAATAAAGTACATATATGTGCGAGTGAGTCACAACTCATTTTAGCTTGGAGAAGCGAACCTTGCTTTATCTTTCACCACAGGGTCCAGTGGGTATGGAATGACACTAGCACCTGTGTGCATTCTCTCACAGATTATTTGTTTCTTTCTTCACCTCTTGAGCATTATCGTGACACCAACTTTTCTTTTTTCTTTTCTTCACGGTCATGAAAGTCACCAATGATGAAAAACGTGAGCAAACTGGTGAGTACAAACCAGCAGCTCCCTTGGTGATGCTTACGTGAGGTACTTTCTGACCTTACACACACTTTTTCTTGATTACTTTAACAATATTTTTTGCATTGTGTTTGATTGACAAACAGTGAGAACTGTACACCCGGATCCGGATGTTATTGGCATTCTTGAGAAGCCAGCATCTGAGCATTGATATCACTACATTGCTCTTGGTATCTTTGAAACTTGGTGGGTGTTTAAGTACAATCAGGTCTCGTTTATATTGTGATTGTGTTGAGAGACTCAAGGTACTTTACAAATTACTTCTAGCTCATGCTGTATACCATGGGTCTCCAACTTGTAGCTCAGGAGCTACTCATAGCTCACCAACACCCTTGAAGTAGCTCTCCAAAGTGAAGCTTTTCCCAGTACATAATTCAGAGGGTTTATGCATGTTAAAGAAATCAGCACTGGCCACTTCAAGACTCTTAAAGTGCCAGCCAGCCAAGCCAATGTCAGTGCCTCACACTAACATACAAATACACACAGTGTTGGCCTGTGAAGCTTGCAAAGTGACCATCTGTATCCACTTTCAAGCTCGCGAAGTCACATAGATTTTAGATGTGTTACAGACCCCACTCCATCAGTCACACTATGGGGCCGATTCCGATCTCGGTCGGAGGCGCACCCAATACTATTCGGTCGGGAAAAAAGCCATGCGAAAGCCAGTTTCCCGACCGATCCGTACAGCACACCGAACGAGCAAGTACGATGCGCACAACAGCAAAAATTCCGGCCGAGCCGTACTCACCCAAACCAGGTCCTGTTCTCCGACCGAGGCGAATCCGGAAACGCCGAATCGAGTCGCACGGAAGGGAAAATGCAGCCCCGTCCGGCCGGACAAGTACGATGCGCTTTCCGTACGCGCCGAACCCGTCGCTACGCACGGCACGTCAAAGCATCCGGGAGAGGCGCACATAAGCTCCGAATCGCGCCACAACACGATCCACGGCTACGAGACGAACACAGCACAGACGAGGACGACGCGAAGCGACGAGGGACGAAGCGAAGCGACGAGGACGAAGCCAAGCGACGAGGACGACGCGAAGCAACGAGAAGGACGAACGACACGAACCAACCATGAATCCCTTCGTCCCGATCATACCAATATTCTACATCTACTACCGGAACAGGCACGGACGCGTACGGCGCAGAAGGTAAGTCAGACACCAACCACAAAACACATACAACACGTACACGACACATCACACACATACACTGGGAATCTGAATATACTTACACCAGCAACAGCAGCACCATAGGGGCGGGATGCCCATCACCAATGCCACATATGCACACAGGGGCCTGAATGCGCACCACCACCCCTACCCAGGGGGGGCTGGATGCCTACCACTACTACCACCCTCACCCAGGGGGGGCTGGATGCCTACCACTACTACCACCCTCACCAAGGGCGGGCTGGATGCCTACCACCACCCTTAGCCAGGGGGGGCTGGATGCCTACCACTACTACCACCCTTACACAGGGGGGGCAGGATGCCTACCACTACTACCACCCTTAGCCAGGGGGGCAGGATGCCCACCACTACTACCACCCTCACCCAGGGGGGCAGGATGCCCACCACTACTACCACCCTCACCCAGGGGGGCAGGATGCCCACCACTACTACCACCCTTAGCCAGGGGGCAGGATGCCCACCACTACTACCACCCTCACCCAGGGGGGCAGGATGCCCACCACTACTACCACCCTCACCCAGGGGGGCAGGATGCCCACCACTACTACCACCCTTAGCCAGGGGGCAGGATGCCCACCACTACTACCACCCTCACCCAGGGGGGCAGGATGCCCACCACTACTACCACCCTTAGCCAGGGGGGCTGGATGCCTACCACTACTACCACCCTTAGCCAGGGGGCAGGATGCCCACCACTACTACCACCCTCACCCAGGGGGGCAGGATGCCCACCACTACTACCACCCTTAGCCAGGGGGCAGGATGCCCACCACTACTACCACCCTTAGCCAGGGGGCTGGATGCCTACCACTACTACCACCCTTAGCCAGGGGGCAGGATGCCTACCACTACTACCACCCTCACCCAGGGGGGCAGGATGCCCACCACTACTACCACCCTTAGCCAGGGGGCAGGAAGCCTACCACTACTACCACCCTTAGCCAGGGGGCTGGATGCCTACCACTACTACCACCCCCACTCATAGGATGGACAATGCATGACACAACAAGCACACCACAACCTAGGGAATGCAAGATTAAGACATCCCCCCACCACCATGACAAGCGTGTGAGCAGGCTGTGTCAAATGCCTACAACACCGAACATGACATTGAACATACAATGTGACCCCCTAGCACATGTGCCACACATATATGTGTGTGGCACCCACAATGCAAGCAGCCCATGACCATTGTGGCAATGGGGCCTAAACCCCCATCATCACAGTGACCAAAAGGCAAGTGTGGGGTCCATAGCTGAAGCACATTTTGACCATTGTGGCAATGGGGTCTAAACCCCCATCATCACAGTGACCAAAAGGCAAGTGTGGGGTCCATAGCTGAAGCACATTTTGACCATTGTGGCAATGGGGTCTAAACCCCCATCATCACAGTGACCAAAAGGCAAGTGTGGGGTCCATAGCTGAAGCACATTTTGACCATTGTGGCAATGGGGTCTAAACCCCCATCATCACAGTGACCAAAAGGTAAGTGTGGGGTCCATAGCTGAAGCACATTTTGACCATTGTGGCAATGGGGTCTAAACCCCCATCATCACAGTGACCAAAAGGTAAGTGTGGGGTCCATAGCTGAAGCACATTTTGACCATTGTGGCAATGGGGTCTACACCCTCATCATCACAGTGACCAAAAGGTAATTGTTAACAAAGAAAGAGCTGCAACTGCCAAACTGCATGGATCATTCCTGGTCACAGAACCAAAAACTCATCTGTGGCAAAGTAGTGTATGTGTCCCATTGCAACATAAATTGGGGGAGCCAAATACTGCAGTGCAAATGAAACATTCCTTTGGCCATGTGCAGACAAACAACACCCATGGGGGCTGAGACCGTCAACAGTCATCAATGACACAATGACAGAAGTGACCATCAGAATGCAGAACCACATATCTGCACCAATGGGCACACAAATGCAGATACCCTGTGGAGACAGCAGATGTGAGGTGAACAGATACCATACCATGGCAGCAATGGGACACACAAACCATGATCACTGTGCTGACCGATGACCTAGGAGTCCCAGGGACAGCAGGGGAAACACACCAAACAACATACAGCCAATGGCACACCCAAGATATGCCAATGCAGTGGTGCAGATGCACAAACACAAACAGGCAGACCAACACTGTCATCATACACAGCAGGTGAGGGGTGGGGGTGCCAGTGTCCCCAGGCAACAACACAACACATGAGGAGAGCTGAATACCAATCATACAGATGTGCATACACTGCCACACTAAGCTAACTCATGGATCCAAATCCCCTATGTGGGCAAGCAGGCATTGACAGGTGAGAGGGAGCACAAAACACACATGTCACACAGGCACGTAGGAACAACAACTGACACAGCAAGTCACAGACACACCACAGCACCACCCCCAGGGCCCCCACAATGTGGTGACCCTGGGCTGAAGAAAAATACCACTGTGATGACAAAGCTAAATGTCGTTCACACTGTGAACCACAGTCAGGTGTCCTGAGCAACTAACTACCATCACACCTACACAAGCACAAATCAATCAGCATGGCCAGTAAGCCAAGGCCAACATGGAGGCAGGGGACTAGCCGGGCAACAACTCTCATCTGCACACACTCAACACCACACCCCTCGACCTCCAACAATGTGCAGCAGTGAAGTACACATGCACTGGTGACATTGCACATGCACCCATGACTATTCCAGGGTGGTGGGTGGGAACCAAGCTGTAGAAACACATCACACATGGACACTCAACAAGACTCCTGAATGTCTGACACACTGCACACTACTCTGTACATGGACATGACGGCAATACCACACCGACCAATGGGATCCCAGCCACAGTCACACACCAATGAAGAAGCCAAGGTCACCCACAAAGAACACACATAGACAACAACCAACATTGCAGCCCGGACCCTAAGGAGTGCCAGCAGTCACACACACAACGTGTCACAATCACTGAAAGATAACACAAACTGGAAATCACATGACAGGGGCAAACAACAAGTGCCAAAGGGAAACCTGACTGTGACCCATCTGCGTCAGCACACAAACTCTGCCCTGACAGCAAACACACCTATGGGTGACACCCTGATGACCAGTAATGTGCCATGCACCCACATCACAGAGAACACAGGGAGAAGACTTTGGGGGAACATAGCTCAAGTCAGCAAGCATCACAAACAGGTACAACACTAGGGATCACAGCATGCGCAGATGAATGGAAGTGAACACACAGACATGCACATACAACACACACCTTGGGCGCAGGCAATGTCACACGTGTACACACTGCCATGAGGGGACTCCACTCCTGTGTGAGGAAAGCTGTGCCATATGTTGCCTCAGTAGGGCCCCATCATGTCAGCTGAGCACTTGGTCACACAATCAACAATTAGCACCAAATGAGGGCTCCCATCACATCAGCCTGGTCATGGATGTGCCAACGGAATCATCAGCACAGATCCAACACACTTGTATAGCAATGTTGCACTGACTACACGGATGAGTCCCTCCCCATTGATGCCCAAACCTGCATGTCCACTGGAGATGGCAACACGGTCAGGGAAGTAGACAAATGCAACGATGGCAGGCACAACAGATGTGCAGGGGTGGAAGCCACAGATATGAAATTGCCAATGTAAGTAGGAAACCCATTGCCAAATACTGAACACATGACACCCTCAGATGCTGCTATTGATGACATGGATACACCACATGATAGGACACATTCCCCCTGGACCACATGGGTTCCTGCACAGTAACACTTCATAATCATGAGACCAGATATCACCATCACTGCAGCAAGGGCATGGTTAGCTGCACCAACAACATGTACATCTGAAGCATGAGCACTAGAGAAAAGAAAGTTGCTTTATTCAGCATATGTGTTGAGGCCAAACGAAGTCCTGAAAAAGAGCAAAGGCCAATGGCCAGTCCATTGTCAAAGTTCAAACAGGGTGACACTGGCAGATGTCACCCTACGCATGCCTGCACAATACCAGGGACAATCCACTAGGAGGGGCAACCGGGGGGCAGGCCAGGCACCGCAGGGACAGGATCAGGGCTCACCAGGGGAGTCAGGGAAGGGGTGGTGGGTGCAGGAGAGCCACTGACAACTGCAGTGGAGGTGTCTGACATGGTGTGTGCCGGCACAACTGGGGGCATGACACAGATGTCGTGGGTGCCGGCACAACTGCAGTGGACCCTGCAGATGGGGTGGACAGGTCCGCCACTGCAGTGCCCAAGTCAGACAGGGCGGTAGTGGACTCCACTGCAGTGCCTACCTCCAGGGGAGGAGAATGGGGAACAGGCAAGGTGGGTTGGACAGAGGGGGGGACACCCTCACCACATCAGTGGCACAGACAAGCGCAGCGGGGGGTGTGGTGCTGGGAGAGCAAGTGGCAGGGGAGAAGGCCGGAGCATCTTGGGGATGGTATATCTGTGGGTGGGGGAACCTGGGGCAGGGTGTGGTGGGGGCACCTGTGCAGTGGGGGCCTGAGGGATGGAGGACGGAGACCTTGTGCCTGAGCTGCAGGGTGGTGGCGGGGTCTTGCTCTTAGCACTCCGGGGGACTTGCGGGTGGGGGCCTCAGTCCGTCTGCGCCTGGGGGAGGGTGTCCGGGGGCGAGGGGCACTCTGCTCCGTGTGGGTGGGCTTCCTCTTCCCCGGGATGCTGGAGCAGCTTCATCGGTGGGGAAGAGGCCGAGGTCACAGAGGAAGAGCTGCTGTGACTTTGGGGTTGCAGGTGAGGCAAGGGAGGGTGCTTTGGAGGGAGAGGGAACTGAGGACTGCGCAGTGCATGTGGATGCGTGTGTGTGTTCCAGGGCCCCATCCCCTGTGAGTCTGGCTTCAGTCCCCTGAATGTGCGTGCGTGTGCGTTTTGTCATTGGCGTGTGTGTCAGTGTGCTGGATGTGTGTGTGCTGGTGTGTGCCTGTGCCAGTGTGTGTGTGCCTGGGATGGGTAAGGTGCTGGGGAGTGTGGATGGAGCAGAGGCAGGAGGGGTGAGGGACCGTTTGAGGAGGGACACTGCTGCCGTCAGGGAGGAGTCCATGGACCTATTGCCCCTCTGTAGGTCAGACATGCCCGATGAGATGCCCTCCATGAACGACACCAGCTGAGTCAACAGCGCGGTGTGCGCATGGAGGACACTCAGCATGGCTGTCTGCCCTACATGGAGCTGGCGAAGGAGGTACACAGACTCCTCACTCAGGGCAGCAGGGGACACAGGGGCAGGGGTGCGGTGCCTGGCCCAAAGGAGACACGCTCCCGGACATGGGAGCCTCCACGGACCTGGGGAATGGGAGCCGATGGGAGGGCGGTGGTGGTGCTGGTGGTGGCGGGGACAGCAACACTAGCTGGGGTGTGGTGGCTGCTGACACCCGCCTCCACAAGGGAGTCATCCTCCGAGTTGCTCTGGTCCTCAGCTGAGGTGGATGCTGCTGAGGACTCCTCGGTGTGGCTCCCTCGCCCTCCGTGCCACTGGGTCCCTCCGACCACTCCTCGGCTGCTGACCCAGTCTGGCTCTCCGGCTCCTCCTGGTCCGTGGAGCTGTCCCCTTCCGTGGCCGTGGATGTATCTGCAAACAATGGGGAAACAGACAGACATCAGTCACCTGCACCAAACGCACACACCACTGTGAGCACAGCACATTACAGAGCAAGCCCTGGCATCATTAGTTGTACATTGCTAAAAGTGCCCTAATTGAACAGGAGAAGTCAATTGTCAGTCTGATGCCAAGCATGGCACTCACATCCCACATGGCCTTGCACCCATCTGTCTGGTGTCTGTTGGATTGCAACACCCCAGTGTTGACACATGCACCAAGTACACAGTAGTTGGACAGTGCAGAGGACACGGTGTGGACACATCACAGCTCTTGCCACTGAGTCAGTACAGGTTTACGGATGTAAGGGATGCCCAGAGTCAAATAGGAAATGCATGTGATGCATACCAGCGACAGACACCATGATGCACCCATGTCCTGATAGCCAGCGCCACTATGGTGTGCATGTAGCACATGTCACTCCCCTGCAGGATCACCAATCAGTAGACACATGCCATGGCGGAGGCATGACTGCAAAGTCATACATCACTGGCTCAGTGATGTATGACTTTGCAGCCAGACAACAACACTCTGCACTGTGTCACAATAGTAGGTCATGGGGAATGCAAGTCCTGGAGCTGCACAAGTGCACATGTACATCCCCCACAACACATCCTCTTAACCCTCATCTGTCCAGGTCATACCTATTGGACATATGGGAGACCTGTGACACTACCCTCTGAACCTGAGCCCCTCACACTCTGCTGTGCATGGGGAACAGCTGCCTGAACTTCACATTTACATGCCCCAGTCTGCATGGGCAGCTGATCAGACACCTATGTGTCACACAAGTATCGTCTCCTATGGTCACATCTCCAGTGGCATGCTGAGCCCCTACCAAGAAACTCCACAGCAGTCCTGGCGACTAATCCACAGCACACTGACACAGAGGCAGACACCTGAGGGGTCAAATCACTGTGCACAATGTGTCCTCTGATACACGGGAGTGGGAGTACAGAGTGTATTGTATGGCCTGGAGTAGGCATGACTGTCCAGCCCCACATGAATGAGGGATGAGCCCTGGACTGTAGGCAGCTGGCTAAGTATGTGTGACACACGTCATATACATACTCCTGGGGCCCAAACATTGTTCCCACCCGCAGCATGGGTGTGTGCCAGGTACCCCAGCCACATGTGGTGGATCAGCTCAGCAATTGGACCACAGATCAAAGTAACACGCTGAATACATGTCAGAATACAGGCATTGTGTAAGCAATGGACCCACCCATGATGCCCACCACAGAGTCAGGGAAACAGATGCTGTCTCCCACCTTGAGTCAAGCAAACTGCAAGGACACAGTCCTAAGTGACAGAATTCCCTGCATGTAAGGGCCACACCTGGGTATCAGATGAGGAGTGGGCAGTGCACAATAGAGGGACATGGCTCCTGGACAACATGACTGCTGTACTGTGGCAGTTCAACCTGGCCCGAGGAGGGCACATAACATGTTAGACAGAGTACACAGTGCAGTCTTTGACTCACCCCCTCCTTGCTGCTCTCTGGCCTTCAGCTGCCCATCCAGGTCTGGAAAGACCACCGCCAGGATCCTGAGCATGTGGGGGGTCAGGGTCCGTGTTCCGCCCCTCCTGCGAGGAGGCGACAGCTTCAGCTGGACCCGTGCAATCCTCCGGGTCCAGCCCCGAAGGTCCTGCCACCTCTTTTGGCAGTTGCGGATCCGGCGCTTGTAGACCCCCACGGACCGGACAGCCCGGACGATGTCCTTCCAGATCTCATGCTTCCGATGGGCAGAAGCCTGTCAGGATGACAAAGTGATAAGGCCATTACTACACATGCAACATATCCGTGCATGACACAGTTGCATATACATGTCGCAATCACAGGGGCACATGGTGTACCCAGGCAGTGCACGGCTGCCCATGGACAGTTTTCCAGAAGTCACTACATGGTATCATAGCATGGGGAGTAAAACCCTGTTCAGAAGCACTGTCACTGCACCATACCTGTCCAGTGCAAGTCACTACACACTATGGGGGTGACAACTACTCAGTGAGCCTGCTAGCCAGTGGTGTGCTGACTCTCAGCCTTGCTAGTCAGACAAAATGCACATTCAGAAAGGCAGTGCACAGAACACTCACCTGCTCCCCTGGTGTCCCATACAGCTTGCTGTACTGTGGAAGTAGGCTGTCCAGCAGGGCCTGGTTCTCTTCAAGGCTGAAGGCTGGGGCTCTCTCCACAGTACGTGCCATTGCAGGGTCCAGAGGGGCAGAGACAGCAGCAGTGCAGTGGCAGATGTCGTCCTGGAGCATGTAGTGCAGGCAAGTGGGCTCTCAGGGGAACATGCAGCAATATATATGTGCTGGAGAGGCAGATACTGTCCCTTGTGTCCAAAGTGATAGGTCCAAGTCGTTTGCATCTTCTGAATCTGGCCAATCCATGGAATAGCAGCACCAAAACACGCCCACAGCATCCTTCAAAATTTCAACTTCATGACATACATGATTTTGCAACATTGTTGTGGGTGACCAACTGATTTTCCAGCAACCGACTCGTTCGAATATTCGAAAACGCGTCCGTTGCCAGGCAAGCCCATTGTCAATGGGTGCGCACCGATCGGTCCATTGAGGTACAACGCGCACAGGGGTACAACGCGTACCCGCACACATTGAATGCAATGGGCCGGCCGGAGGCACCGATCGGTCCATTGCAGTACAACGCGCACAGGGGTACAACGCGTACCCGCACACATTGAATGCAATGGGCCGGCCGGAGGCACCGATCGGTCCATTGCTGTTCAACGCGCACAGGGGTACAACGCGTACCCGCACACATTGAATGCAATGGGCCGGCCGGAGGCACCGATCGGTCCATTGCTGTTCAACGCATCACTGTACATGTGACTGGCATATGTCAGCATGCCTGTCTCAGATGGACATATGCCAGCCACAGATAGCTCCCAGGGAGTGAGGGGCACACCTACATCACGACAGCCTGTCCAAACCTTATCATAAGGCATGTAAGGCTGCATTTCCTATTGTGTGTATGTTGGTGTACATATTGTCCTGTGGGTGTCACCTGTGGGCAGCCACCCCCAGGCTGTGCACGTGTTAATGGGGACAGGATCCTGGGTGTTACGTGTACGTGACCACTGTGATGTGCAACTGTTCATATCTGTGCATGTGCCATGGTCACATTTCACAGTGGTGTTTGTGTATGTCATGTCACATACCCCGTGAGTCCCATGTGGGACGGTATGTTTGAGCCAGGGTGTCCCAGTGGCACAATAGTGATGGCCCTCCACAGTCTTTGTGCATGTAGTGTTTACAATGTCTCTGATTTCATGTGCACAATGGGAGACAGTCTCCACATCCACGTTGTGTGTGCATGGACTCTGATGTTGTGCGTGTGTGTCACAGACGTCCATGGCTCTCCTGCCATGGCAAGTGTGGCCACTACCTGTGGGGGTCATGTTTGTTTTGTTGTGGTGTACACATGATACTCCAGGTGATGCCAGTGTCCATGTGGCATTACAGGGTCCCTGGGAATGTGCCTGTCGTTGAGCTGTGGTGCCTGGGGCACATCTGTCCTCACATGTCACTGGGGGGTGACTGTGACACAGCATCATGATATCCAATGGGCCAACCTGGGACAAATTGATGCCACCTGTAGGACCGTGTTGACAGATGTTGGCCATGTATGTACCATACATGTCGTTCCGGTACTGCACACTTCATGTAGTTGTGCCTCATGATGATGTATGTTGGGATCTTGAGTGTGTTCAATGCCGCATATGTGGGGTGACTGACGATCTTGCTTACTTCTCCTCTGCACTGCAGGGCTCCTGCTGTCCATCGGCCATTCCCAGACCTGGCAACGATGGTGGAACGGGACAGCATCCGACGGTACCGCTTCACCAGGCAGCTGATTGAGGATTTGGCAGTGCAGTTGTCCCCACATTTGCAGCCTGGCCGGCCGTATCCTACAGCGCTGACCCCCAAGGTGAAGGTGATGGCAGCCCTACACTTCTTTGCCACCGGTACCTTCCAACATACTGTGGCGTCTGCTGGTGGGATGTCACAGACCATGTTCAGCCGTGTGCTCCGCGATTTCTTGGCGGCAATGTTGCTCTTCCTGAACCGGTACATCTATTTCCCTAGACTGCGACGACTCACTGACGTGAAGAGTGACTTTTATGCCCTGGGGAGGATGCCGCATGTCATTGGCTCCATTGATGGGACACATGTGGCTTTGGTACCACCACAGGCCCAGGAGCAGGCCTACAGGAACCGCAAGCACTACCACTCGGTCAATGCACTGGTGGTGTGTCTTGCAGACATGACCATCACACACGTGTGTGCCCGTTTCCCTGGTTCAGCACACGATGCCTTTGTGATGAGGAGTAGTCGCATCCCCAGGTTGATGGCACAGATGCAGAACCAGCGTGCCTGGCTTGTCGGTGTGTACTGACTTTGTGCCATTGTGTGTGATCTGATCTGTAGTATTCCGCCCACTTTTCCAAGTCAGCTGATGTGCACTTGTCTGTCCGTAGGTGACTCGGGATACCCCAACATGCCGTGGTTGCTGACACCCCTCAGGAACCCTGTGACACCTGCCCAGATGCGCTACAATGAGGCACATGGTCGGACCAGGAGAGTGATTGAGCGGACCTTTGGTCTCCTGAAGAGCCGCTTCCGCTGCCTGGACAAGACCGGAGGGTCCCTCCCATATGCCCCT
The DNA here is from genome assembly GCA_963921515.1 of Calotriton arnoldi. Taxonomy (NCBI): domain Eukaryota; kingdom Metazoa; phylum Chordata; class Amphibia; order Caudata; family Salamandridae; genus Calotriton; species Calotriton arnoldi. Next base: position 2,382,429 of record CAWUFW010000605.1, on the reverse strand, counting down.
GCGAAAGTGTGCAAGATTATCATCGTCTGCTGCATGCTCCACAACCTGGCAGTGCGGAAGGAGTTGCCTCTCATCCAGGATGACGATGACCAACATCCGCCACCTGTGGAGGATCCTGGCCTGGAACACGATGCCAGTGACGATGATGATGATGATGGTGATGGTGATGTCCGCACACAGCTCATCACCAACTTCTTTAGCTGAATGTGAGTATCCTGAGGTGTCATGTCAATGATGTGAGTTGGCATGATGTGTGGGTGGTGCTCTGGTGCTGTTGGAGTGTGTCCATGGGCTACTTGACTGGATGTGTGTTGCGATGTGTGCTTACAGGTGGGCTGTACTCCCCAACAGTGTTGACATGCTAACTTGGTTCTGGGTGGGTATCTTGTAACATGTATTGTGCATGAGTTTTGCTGTTCTGTCCTGTACTCCATTGCTTTTGACTGTGTGTCATTTCTGTCCTTCACAGGGTACTTTCAGATTCGTTTGGTCAACTGTGTCCACCGACAACGTGATTGCACATCCAGGCTGGTAGCTGTTGTGTCCCTACAGGTGATGTGCGCCACACCCATGGACTTCCTTCTGTCTACAGTTGTTGACTGTGTGCCCGCTACCAGGTGGGGTTACCTTGCATCTGTAGTGGTTACGGCATGTTGCTACTGTGTAATAAACCTGTGCTTCACTTAGTGATGTGCGTTGTCTGTGGTCACACATTTGACTGCCATTTGCTTACTGCACCTGTGGGCTACTTGACTACAACTGGGAATGGGTGTGGTGTCTGTGCATTGCACCGTCTTCCCTGGCAACATCAGTGTAGGCAATGAGTCAGATGGCCTAGGTGTGTATGTGTTGTGTAGCCCTGGTGGTGTGTCTCCCTCATATGTGTCACGTTGCCTGTACTCACATGCCTGTGTTGTCCTTGCTGTTGCAGTTCGCATACACAGTGTAATTTTGTTGTTCATCATCCCCATAACAGCACCCACGTTGGAATCACGACAGAGGCAAGTATGGTGTATTATTGTGTTTATTGTGATACATCTGTGATAATAGTGCATAGGATGGATTGTGCTGTACATGAATCTTGCAATCCCAAGTTCCTAGATGAATAGAAAGTCCAGGTAGACAGGATCCCCAGTATCGGGGCCACAGTTGTCTGACACATTGTTCCAACTTGTACTCCCCATGCAATGTGTGGGAGTAGTGTTGCCATCAACAGGGTGAACAGTCTGTGCACAAAGGCGAAAATCCAGAACAGGTTCAGGCTTCCTGGGAGTTGCGCTTGGCCATCAGCCTCTCACTTTCCCCTCCTCGGACGACCCCTCTTCTTGGGGGGGGCCCTCAAGTGCAGGCTGCTGCGGTGCAGGGGACTCTCCGCCAGAGTCCTCCTCCCTCCCTGTGGCAGTTGCAGTTTGTTCGGTACCAGATGTTGTTGGCACACAGGGAGGTGTGGACTGGTTGCTGTTCATCTGGCGGAGGCATTGTAAAATGTCCCTGTGCACCGCCGTCATCTCATGTAGTACATCCCACTTGGACTCCACGCGGGTCATGTGGGAGTCCACACGTGACATGTGGGAGTCCACACGTGACATGTGTGACTCCACATGGGACATGTGGGAGTCCAAGCGGGCATGATGGGCAGCCTGCTGCTGTTTGATGTCTCTGAGGAGCCCCACTACCTGGCTGAGCTCTCCGGTGCTGGACTGGTACGCATCAGCTATGCGTACCAGTTGTGGGTCTTCATGCACACCAGCAACGTCTGCAAGCAGCGACCTCTGTCTCCCACCCCTCCCACCACCCCTGCTGACATGTGCAGTGTGTGCAGTTGCACGCACAGATAACCCTGGTCCACCTCGGGGTTGGTGGTGGTGGTGGTGTCCATGGCCCCAGGTTGGTCCAGGGTCACTGCGCTGGTGTTGTTCCTTATTCTGTCCATGTCGGCAGGGATGGTATTCGTGGTGACAGTCGTTGGAGGGGTGGGTGCAGGGGGTGCAGCTGGTGGACCTGCTGGTGCTGCAGCTGGTGGTCCTGCTGGTGCAGCATGTTGACTTGCACCGGATGTGCCAGGTTGTTCTTCATCGTCCGAGGAGGACAGAGGCTGTACGACGCCAGTGAGCTCGGCATCCTCTTGAGCCTGGGACTGGGACTCCTCAGCGTCTGCTGCTGTGTCCCTATCATCACCTGTTTTTGGGAGACACAAACAATGTATGTCATGTTTCTGCAGGCATCAGTGGTTGACACACCTGACAGTTGTGACTGTGCCTCGGGGTGCGGGCCTGTACATTGTATTGTCCTAAGTCGTCACAGTCAGGGGTTGATATTGGTGTGGCACATTGTCCTGCATTATTTGGGCATTTCTATGTATTCTCTGGGGTGTGAACATGGTCTGCATTGATTGTGTTTGGTTGACAGCCAGACCTCCTTCCCACCCACCCACCCACCCAGTCAGTTATCCCACCATGGAACGTGCTTGCATTGCAGGGAGTGTAAGTTGTCTCTCAGGATGTCAGTCAGAGGTGTCCTGCTGTTTGTTGGTGCACAGTTGGCAGCAGGGCCTTGTGCTCCCCACAGCAGTAGCCAGTGTCAGCCATCTTGTGAGTCCTTCTCCACTCCCTGTGATGTGAGCATGGTTCAGGGTGGTGTTGATGGGACAGTTGTGAGGCTGAGCAATGTCTGTGACTACCACTCCCATCATGCTATTGCCTCCACCCCCCTTCCCAGCATGCCCATGCTTCCTTCCTTTTGACTCTGCTTCCCTGTGGGGTGGGCTGGCTGTGCTGACAGGATGGCTGGGAGTGTTGTCCTGGCAGTTGTTTGGCTAAGAGTCCCAAGAGTGTCCCTGTGCTTCACACAACATAACCCAGGGTGGTGGTGCTTTGTGGGATCTTGTGTTAGGATGGAGGGCATTGCATTCTACCAGGTGGGTACTGTGGAGTTTGTGTTGGGGGGGGTGTGAGGGGAGGTGCTGGTGACTATGGTCAGTGCTGCAAGTCCCCCTTCCCACCCAGCCAGCCGGATATCCCACCATGGAACGTGCTTGCATTGCAGGGAGTGTAAGTTGTCTCTCAGGATGTCAGTCAGTGGTGTCCTGCTGTTTGTTGGTGCACAGTTGGCAGCAGGGCCTTGTGCTCCCCACAGCAGTAGCCAGTGTCAGCCATCTTGTGAGTCCTTCTCCACTCCCTGTGATGTGAGCATGGTTCAGGAGTGGTGTTGATGGGCCAGTTGTGAGGCTGAGCAATGTCTGTGACTACGACTCCCATCATGCTATTGCCTCCACCCCCTTCCCAGCATGCCCATGCTTCCTTCCTTTGACTCTGCTTCCCTGTGGGGTGGGCTGGCTGTGCTGACAGGATGGCTGGGAGTGTTGTCCTGGCAGTTGTTTGGCTAAGAGTCCCAAGAGTGTCCCTGTGCTTCACACAACATAACCCAGGGTGGTGGTGCTTTGTGGGATCTTGTGTTAGGATGGAGGGCATTGCATTCTACCAGGTGGGTACTGTGGAGTTTGTGTTGGGGGGGTGTGAGGGGAGGTGCTGGTGACTATGGTCAGTGCTGCAAGTCCCCCTTCCCACCCAGCCAGCCAGCCAGATATCCCACCATGGAACGTGCTTGCATTGCAGGGAGTGTAAGTTGTCTCTCAGGATGTCAGTCAGTGGTGTCCTGCTGTTTGTTGGTGCACAGTTGGCAGCAGGGCCTTGTGCTCCCCACAGCAGTAGCCAGTGTCAGCCATCTTGTGAGTCCTTCTCCACTCCCTGTGATGTGAGCATGGTTCAGGGTGGTGTTGATGGGACAGTTGTGGGGGGGCAATATGTGTGACTGCGACTCCCATGATGCTATTGGCTACACTGACTTGGCCAGCATACACAGAATTCCTTCCTTTGAGTGGTCTTCACTGTGTGTTGGTGTTGTTGTGGTGGCTACATGTGTGGATGTGTGTGTTAGTTCTATTTGTGCCACTGCCTAGCTGTAGTTGTGGTTGTGTTTGTACATGTGTTGGCACAGTTGGATGTGACTTTTTTGATGGCATGTGTTGTGTTTATCTGACTGACATACACATTTTGGGATGATTCTGTTCTAGTTGCTGTGTAATTGCTATGAGTGCATGGTTTGACTCTCCCCTTGACAGTGATGTGTGTGTTTTGTGGCAGTTTATTGTGTACATTTGTTGTGTACTCACCAGGCTCTGGGATGTCCTCTAGTCCATATACGCTCACTGGCGGAAGGATGGCCCGCACCTTCTCCTCCCAGGGCCTGAGGTATACTGGCTTGGCAGGAGGGCCACTGCCGGTGTATTGGCTCAGGTGGTAGTCTTTCTTGAGCAGCTCCCGGACCCTCCTGCGCACGTCATACCACCTGTTCTGGATGTCCGTCTTTGTGCGCCGACATGGTGATTGGGCGTTCACCCTGTTGATGATCCTCTCCCACATCTTGGTTTTCTGCGACATGGGGGTCTGTTGGACCAGAGTGCCAAACAGCTGTGGCTCCACCCTGAGGATCTCGTCTACCATGACTTCCAATTCACTATCTAGGAACTTGTGATTCTTCTTGGGGGGCATGGTGATGGGTGGTGATGGTGGGTGATGTGTGTGTTGGTGTGCAGGTGAGGGTGTGTGGGTGTGTGTTGTGCTGGGTGTATGTGAGGTAGGTATTTGTTGGTGTGCTGATGGTGTGTGGCTTGTGTGAGGGATGAGCTGTGGGTGTGTGGTTGCTTTCTCTTGGGTGCTGGCAGTGGAATGGCATTTGCAAAGGCTCATGGTAGTGATTTGTGTCCTTTATATAGGTGGAGTTGTTGGTGTGTCTTTGTTCTCTGTCCCCGCCCCCAGTATTTATTGGCTTGGTAATTGCTTGTTTGGCCTTTTTTGGTTGATTTTTCCTTTGTGCTGTTTGTGTATGTTGGAAACGTTCTTGTGACCGAGTCGGACCCTGCATTGGTCTCGTACGGTGTTTTCCGTTTCGTTCACGCTGTGTTTGTGCAGTTTTGTATGCTGCGTACGCGTCGGTCGCGGTGTATTGTGTTGCTTCGGCTCGGTTTTGTATGCGTGTCGGTCGTACGGCTTGTCCTCCGTCCGACTCGGTCGTGTTTTCGCGCCTTGCATCGTACTTTGCAGGTTGGAGTTGGCGGGTACGATTCGGTCGGATTTGTTCCGGGTGCGTGTCGGTCGGTTGGATTCGCGTGTTTTTCCGGCCGGATTGCTATTTTCCGAGCGGCTCGGTCGGTCGGCTTGGTTTCCTGACGTGTCGGTCGGATTTATCGCGGCTTGCATCGTACTTGGCGTGTCGGGCGCCACTGGTACGTGTCGGTCGGTAATTTTTCCGGCTCCGAGTCGGTCGGTGCTTTTTCCGGCCCGAATCGGAATCGACCCCTATGTGTACAATGTACCAAGAAAGAAGAGTGCCAGCAGTAGCCAGAGAAGGAGCCAGGGTAGAGTCATCTACTTGTGGACCGGTGTTAGACCTATCAGCCTTAGGGTGGTCTTCCCCCTTGCCAAGCTCTAAACTCCCCTTTTATTTCACATAAGCCACTCCTAAGGTAGGCCCTAAGTAGCCAATAGGGCAGGGTGCTGTGTAAATAAAAGGGTGGACATGTACTTTTACGTTTTCCATGTCCTGGTAGTGAAAAACCCTCAAATTCGTTTTTCACTACTGTGAGGCCTACCCCTCCCATAGGATAGCATTAGGGATTCCTTATTACATTTAATAAGCTGTAATTTGTGATTGGGAGATGGTGGATATATCATGTGTGGTACCTATGCAATTGTAATGATAAATCCTCTTTAAAGTCGAATTTTTCATTACAATTTTGAAAATGCCACTTTTAGAAAGTTGTCATTTTCCTGCTCTCAGCCCTTTTTGCCTGCAACCTGTCTTGGGTCAAATGACTGGGTGTAGCTGACAGTTAGATTTTGTGAAGTCCTCCCAGACAGTCACACAATAGAGGGATTAAGTGTACCTCAATGGGTCATCAACTGGCAGGATGGCGAGGCGAAGCTGACCACGACCCCACTTGCACCTGAATAGACTGTTTCCTGTCTCCACACAAAGCGCCTAACAAACCTTCATTGTCACTTCAGCCAGCTTGGAGCCAGGGCAGGGGAGTCAGGAAATTCCGTGCACTTAAAATAACCTTTCCAGAAGCTTCTCCCAACTTCCAGAAGAAGGGCACCAGGGTATGAAAATAGGGGTTCAGACCCTCTCTTCAGTTCCCTACTGGACCTGTGGAAGGACTCTCAGAGGACTGACTGCTGCTGTGACCTGCTGTGCACTCTGCAAGATTGCTGCTGTACCTGGAAGGACTGATATGCTGACTGGAGCCTGCCTTTAATCCTCAGAGGCCAGCCCTGCTGTTGAACCCTGCATCGTCACCTGCCCTAAGGATTGCCAGACGTGATTTCAAGGGCTAGTATTCTGGCCTCCAATTCAGAGCCACAGAGACATAACAGGCTCCCACCATCTTGAACCCAAACCAGGACCCAGCCTGAGTGAGTCCTGAACCACGAAGAGGTGTCCCATCAGTCCAGGACTCTTGGTTGTGGTGCTAAAAGTGCCCAGATGGCCAATTTCCAAAACTGAGGACATAGACAAAATTTGGGTAAAAAGTACACTGAGATCTAGGAAGAGACCAGGACCAACCTGCTCGCCTATCTGCCTGAGTTGCATCGCTGGTCGGATTGACTTTGCAGTTTCTCCCCACTACGTTCTTTTCCACAGCAGCAAATCCTTTTCAGTGGTACTTTGCCAAAGGGGTATCCGAACCCGTGGAAATATCTTCATCTACTGCCCTCTGCTTTGTCCCGCTAGAGATTTTCGACTTCCATTTCAGCGACTAAGTCCAAAGGTAAAAGTCCTCATCACGGCTTGGCTCCACCGCCATCCGACAACAAAGCTCCCTCCTTGGACACTCCTGCAGCCTTGCCCCGCTGGACCCCTACCGTCTCAGACATTTTTCTTCAAGAATTTTTCTAAATCCGAAGGTAATCGTTGACCGGGCGAAATCCACTTCTTGTAGCCGAATTACACTCCATTGTGGTTGGCCTTAACTTTCGACTTTGACCCAGTCTCGCGCAACCAGATGTCCGCGGTTGGTGATTTGATCTTTTAGGCACTAGATTTCACTAACAACTTTAAAAATTCATAACTCCGGTTCTACTGATTCGATTTTTCGCATTTTGGTGTCAAATAAATAATTAGAATGTACTTTCCCTGTAAATTGGTTTGGGATTTTTCTTGTGTTGTTTGTTCACTTTATAACTGTTTGTGCGCTGCATGAATACTTCACACATTGATAAGCCTGGCTGCTTTTTGTGCCAAGCTACCCAGGGTTAAGCACAGGTTAATTTAGTGACTTATCGTGGTTGACCCTGCAAAGGTTGTGGCTGTTGCTTGACCAGGGTTAGACCCCAGTCAACCACCAACCCAATTTCTAACAGCTGGCAGGAGCCAGAGAAAAAGTGTGTGAGCTGGGAAAAGGATCAGCACAGTAGCTAAGGGGAGCAAGCACTAGATCCAGAGTGGAGATCCACTTCAGAAACTCACACTGCATTCATCTTTGTGTGTCTATACATGTGTGGACATTTATTTGTGTATCTGTGTGTGTATTTGGCATTTTGTGTCTCTGATAAACATGGTTGCTCCCTGGAAGCTATGCCTGGTGTCAAGAACCACCAAATGTATGTGGCTCCCCACGATATGGGGTTAATCTCTGGAAAAATTGTGTTGTTCTTTGGCACTGTAGTGGCCCTAGCATAAGAATGATCATCCTTGTCATATTTTGGATACTCTTGGTCTAGTTGTGCAATAATGCACAGTCATTATTGAAACACTGTGAGTATGACATATTTTTGCCTCCCCTGACATAATAAAGGCCATGATTAATTAATTGTGAGGATCCTGGTCATTATGATGTTGAGAAGTGGCACATTGTTCCTCTGGTATAATGGTGAGCATTACGGGCATACTAGAGGCATCCTTGGCATTATGGTGACTATCCATGGCATGTGATCATAAAACTCAGTCCATGTGAAGTATTTGTGCATTTGAGCACTTGTCAAAAAAACAAGCTGATGTTTGATGAATGCGTATTTATTAAAAATGAAAACTGGTATTTTGAAGGCCTAAATTATGTGTCTTTCAGAAAAGAACTTTTGGGAAATTGTATCTCTTTGTCCAAAATGGAAAAAGTATTTGATAGAAATATGTTTCTTTTCAGAAACTGATATGCTGATGAATAGAAAATGGTTGCATTTCCCAAACCTATTTAGGGCTAATAGTTGAATGGCAAGACAAGCTGAGTAGGGCAGACTTATTTCTGTGGTCATGCTGCTTCAACTGTTATTTCTTTGGTCATGCGGTGGCATTTCATAATGATAACACTTTTCTGAATATTTCTTTTCCTAGCCCCACCAGGAGTGTTAGGGTAGTCACTAGTATATTGTTGATAGATGTGGTCCCTATAGCACTGTGATAAAATGTATTAGTAGTTCATGAGGGTTTTCCTTCGTTAGAAGTACCTTTCAGTGTAGAAAATGCTTGAGACCTCTGCTCTATACTCTCTTGCACCATGCTGGTCAGCAAGATTCACTATAACACTGAGGTGGGTTCTAAACAGCTTCCTTGAAAATAAACATTCTCTCTCAGTGCTGCACATGATTTAAGTCATATTTATATTGGTAGGTACTGATCCTCCGAGGAGACTTTGGGCTAAAAATGACTATGCCCACACTGTCTGCCAGTAACAGTTGGTGGCAGGAGCTGCTAGGGTGGGCATTGCCATCAGCGTCTGTGTGAGCAAGACATTGGCACACTGCTCCCAAATGCCTATTTCTACTTACACTGTGTTTATCCAATGTTTGACTAAAATATCGGGTTAGAAATACCATCATACCATAATATTGTCTTTAGGATATTGTGACACTAACAATGTCTTTGCTAGGAATGTGGCACATAAAAATGTAATTCTTTAGTGCTGTTTTTACTATTGTTGATGTATATATTGTTCTTAAAAGTATCATAACATGTTATGTTGTTTTTTAAAAATATTTTTGTATTATAAGTGTTATTTTTTTGAATGTTTTTTCTTTAAAATGTTTCAAAATATGAGTGTATTTAGTGGTTAGTAAAAACTGTTTCATTTTCTGATTTTTTTGTTAAAATATTTAAAAAATAATTTAAGAAATGTTATGCTAAAATTATATTTACATTTGTTATGTACTATTGTGATTTAAGTAATTTGTTTTAAATTGATTTAATTGCTTTTAGTAGTGGGATGTAGGGTTTACAAAGGAAAAGTGCTAGAGGTTTACTAAAATAGTAATAAAATGTTTTTATAATTAAAAAAATAATATATTGGTTTTTAGTGTAATGTTAAAATAATTTTTTAACTAATTATTTCTTTTTAAATCCTATTTTTTAATATATTGTGTACTTGTTAAAATTATTTATATTAACTTTTTTAAATGTTATGTTCTAGTTATCTTTTAAGTATGTAGTAAATTGTTTTTAGAATTTTAAATTCATTAATATAGTTTTTTTATTTTATTTGTTAAAAAACTTCATTGGTAGTAATACATATAATTGTTTTTATTTCATTACTGTTTGGAAATGTAGATATTGGTAAAGTTTTTTTAATTTAACTATAATATATTTAATTTTTTATGTTTTAAAATATTTTTATATTAGAATTTTTAAAAACAATTTTCAAACAAAATGTATAGATATGTTACAGCTTCATTATTTATTCCACTTTTTATCTAAAAATTAATGAGAAAACATTTTTATTTCTATATACATTTAAATATTGTAAATTTGATTCATTACAATTATTTTCCTTTGAAATGGTAGATAACTATTAATGTGTTAATGTTTTAATCTATCTAGTCTATATTTGATTTTATACAGATTATTTAAAATGTTTAATGCATAACACCTTCCCCAATGTAGCATAGATTGGAGTGGGAATAATAGATCTAATCCCTCAATGTCCGACACCTTCCCCAATGTAGCTTGAATTGTAGTGGTAATAGGAAATGTAAATCCTTTAATGTCCAACACCTTCTCCAATGTAACTTAGATTGGAGGAGGAATAGTAAATCTAACCACTTTAATGTCCAACCCTTACACCAATAAAGCTGAGATTAGAGTTGGACTAGTAAATGTAACATCTTTAATGTCCCAACACCTTCCCCAAAGTAGCTTAGATTAGAGTGGGCATACTAAATCTAACCCCTTAATTGTGGCAAGACATTCCCCAATGTACCTTAGATTGGAGTAGGAACAGTAATTCTAACCTGTTTACTGTCCAACACGTTCCCCAATGTAGCTTTGGTTGGAGTGGGAATAATAAGTATAACACCTTTGAAGTCCACTGCCATCCCTGATGGCACAGGAATAGATTGGAGTGTGGATATGTTTTATTTTTGTATTTTTTGGGCTAATTTTATTTATTTTGAGGGATTTTATTTTTGTGGAAAACTGTAAGTTATATGTTGTTTATTTTTAGTGGCTGTGTAATGTTTATTTGCTTTACAGTAAATTATTTTAAAGAATGTTTCATTAATTGCTATGTATTTTGTGCATTTATTGGCTTTATTTTACTTGTCAGTCATAGTATTTTTTATTTATAAAGTATGTAATTTTGATTGATTAGTAAAAATTACCTATTAATTAATATTTATTTAAAAAAAGATGTTTGGTGTGTTTGTTGCTTACGGTTGTTTTTTAGTTTACAATTTTCAACTTTGTGTTCTTGTTATGGATTCTAGATAGGGTAGACCTTTGTTATTAATAAAGATTTGTACTTTGTGTTGTAGTATTTCGTACATTTCTTTTGTTTGTTTGGATCGTTAATCATTTTTTATTTGTTAGTTTAATGTTCTTTTATATTAAATGTACTTATAATGGTGTATAATTTGTTTGGTTTTATTTTAAGTCGATGTTATTGTTGGAACGGAAAGTCCTCCGCATGGTAATGGACATGCACCCTTGCGCTGAGTAGTCCAACTGTACTGATGCCTGGATCACTAATGCTGATTTTTGTTGTTATAGGCACATATGGATCATGCATGTGTGCCATAACATAGACCTTTCTTATGGATTATGATCTTGTTGTTTTGGAGGGGGGTGCCCAAAGAGCTACTCTTAGAGTGGTGAAATGCTACTGCCTTTACCAGGAGTTTAGCTACATGAGTGCAGTGGTGGCAGTATACAGCATAGTGATCAGTAGGAGTGAAAAGGTCCTTTTTAACTTGTGTTACCAGAGTGAGGCCTGAAAGTTCACTCGTTTAAAGTTCTTCTGCTGTGTGCTTAACTTTTCCTTGGTCTACATCGGTTTGGGGTGTAGTGCTGCACAACACATGAGTGGTGTGTAAGAGAACAGGGGTTTCTGTAGATGTCCCCCCACTTTTTGCCCCCATTTGGACTGCCAGATGCTGGTTTTCAACTCTGACAGTGCACTGAAGCATTCCAACCAGTCTCCAGAGATAGTGCTTTCTCCCTAAAAGTGACATGTATAATTCGCATCCCCAATTGACAGAGACCATACCCCCCTTGTAAGTCCATGGTAAATGGTACTGTGGTACCCAGGGAATGGCTGGTGAAGGGGTACTCAGGGCCTGCAGCACTGATTGTGCCACTCTGAGTGACCCAGGCAAACAGATGACAGCAGGCCTGCCATTGCAGACTGCGAGAACAGTGTTCTCTGCTCCATTTTGACTTTGTCCTCACCATGTGTGACAGGGTCACAGCACTGCTCTTAAGTATATGTCAGTCACCCCTAGAAAAGGTCACTTGTGCCTAGTAGGCAGGGTGCAGTATATTAAGAGTGTATACATGTAAGTGCAAGCTTATAAGTCTCTAAAGTGGCTTTACCAGTAAAGTACACTGTAAGTGATAGACGGTCCTTAGGATAACATGGTTGCTAGCTCCATTATGGTATCACTTAAATATGTTGAGTTTGGTGTCAAACATCATGCCTTCTCTTCCCTGACATGAATTTGATGCCAAGGGAAGGGTGGCATGCACCCAGGTGGCTACCTAGTGTTTGCCCACCTGGTTGCCCTAGCTGACATGTGCTTTGGCTGGCACACCCGGGTTTCCCGCCCCAGCTGCCGCAAAGACAGGTTTCTGACCTCCTGCCAGGCAGTGTAAATACTCCCAGGAATCAGAACAAAGGCTTGGGCAGGAAGGAGTTCACACCTCCCCCCTCCTAAGTGTGCTAGTGAAGTGATACATCAGAGCAGTGAGCTTCAAAGGCTTCACTGCCTCTGATATGAATCTGGGCTGTCCCTCTGAGAAGGACACAACCCCCCTTTCCCCAAGTGCACTTGGACACTGGCAAGACTGGAAATTAGGTATGCAGGAGGTGTACACCTCCAGGAAGGCTGGCCACACCTCCAGGGTGAGCAGCCTAATCTGTACATCTAAAGTTAATTTCTGCCATCTTTAGGAGGGCAGAATTAGTTGGCTCTGGGTAGAAAAGGTGACTTACACCACCGGATGTTGTCAGGTCAAGGGCTGATTAGCTTCAGGGACTTACAACACATTGGCTACTAGCTCCCATGTCCCTAACTCCCCTAAATCTAGGATTTAAGGGACCCCCCGACACCAGAACCTCAGATCTGAATCATCTACTTGAAAGAAGGACCAAGAGGAGACCTGTGACACCGGCAACAGGACTTTGCCCACCAACACAAAGCAAAAGAAGGATATTGTGTCCCTGAGGCAACAGGCTTGGAACTGAGTGAACGACCCTCGTCTTTGGCCAAAACTCGACACTCCTGAAGTGAGGAACCTTTGTGGAAGCCAGAAGTACCCTCAGACTCCCCTGGATTGGTGGGACCAGTCCCCTGCAAAGTGTAGGTAAAAAGACGCTCTGCATTTGAAGAATCGCTGGCCATCGGGCACTCCGAGGGATCACCCAAAAGTAAATGGTAAAGTGCATTCTGGGAGTTGTAGTCTGGCTTTCAGCGAAGTTACAAGCCGCTACTGCACTCCCCTATACAGCAAGACATTGATGTTCCTTTTCGTTACTTTTACCACAACCAAGGCTTGTCGGCAACCAGTCGAGTAACTGACCCCTAAACTCGACGCTACATCAAGAGGTCACTTCACAACACCTGCAACTGACATCAGCAACAACCCCGCTCTTGTGTATTTGCATCCCCTTTTTAGTGGCGTCGCCCCTATGGTAAAAGCTGCTTTTGCGCGACTCCTGTTTAAAGACCACTGGCAGCCAGGACAACCCCTGGACCCGGACTCCACGGGCCAGGTAAAATTGAACTGACTCTTGGCCCCTGGTCCTGGGACCCCCAGTGACCTCTACCCTGCGAGGGTGCACCGTAACTTGACTCCTAAGTGACCAATTGTCACTAGCAGATTTTCTCATAGACCACAATGTTAAATGTCTAGACTTTTAAATGCATTAATTTTCTAATGTTTTGAAAATCTATAACTCCGGTTATATGTATGGTATTTAGTTCATTTTGGTGTCTAAATTTACGCAAAAATAAACTCTATTTTTATAAATTTGTGTTGGAATTTTCTCAAGTCTTTTTCAATTGCTTATGAACTTATGCATTAACACTTGTTCCACCAGTAATGCCTGACTGCTCTTTGCCACACTACCAGGACTGAGCTAAGGATTATTGTTGTGAATTCAAGGATGATCGTTGAGGCATTGTGATAATATTGCATGATAAGGGTACTCACCCATACCACATAATATTCCACTTTCCTATATGTGTACCTGCGCTGAGTGTATGTGTACCTGTGAAGAATACAGAACAAGGAAAATGCAGTACCGTGCAGTATGTGCATGTGAAATGCATATGCTGAGTGTATGTGTGCCTGTGAGTGGTACAAGAAAATTAAGGAAGTAGTGCTGCACAGTGCATGCACGTTAAATGTATGTGATGGGTGAATGTGTGCGTGTGAGTCATATGAAGGAAGTAGTGCTGTGCATGTTCAATGCATGTACTGGGTGAATGTGAACCTCTGAGTGGTAAAATACATGAAGGATACAGTGCTGTGCAGTGTTTGTATGTTAAATGCATGTGCTGGGTGTGTGTGCCTGTTTAGGGTACAGTACTTGGAGGATCTGGGTTCCATTATGGAGGACCTAGGGCTACCTGGTGTAACACGAGGAGAGTAGGTAGAGGAATTCCACCAGACAGATTTGTGTATTGCTGCATGCCTGTAAGCTGTGTGGGGCACACTGGAAAAAGGAGGGTCAGGTTCCCCAGTACACTTTAAAGGGTTCTCTTTGATTCAGAGAGAGGTCATAAGGAAGCCCCTGGGCACATCACAGGAAGGGAATGGTGCTGATAAGAGAATCATGAAGTGTGGAGATGAGGCCCTAGGCTAACCTTTTGATACACATATCATTGTGGCTGACATCCAGGTGTGAACTCTAGTCACTCCCATGGCCCGTGTTGTGGGGCTATCAGCTGTGAAGTCGCTCTTGCTGTAACAGATTTCTTTCAGGAGAAAGAGAGTGCAGAGAAGTGAGCATTTCAAAAGAAAGCAGACCCCCAGCATAAACTTCAAAGAGACAGACTCTAAATCACATTTGGTTTCTGGAAATGAACTATAAGAATGGGAGCTTGAACCCCAAACATTGTCAACTGTCAAGCAGCCAGTCGGGCTGTGCGAGGAGGAGAAGCTCTGCAAGACTTCTCTCTGTGACCAGGACTGGGGGCCAAGGCCTGCTAGTCTACCAGCTGGGTGAGGGGACACCACCTAGGGAATTCAAGACCACCAGTGCCTGCCTGCTTACCAAGACCAGTGTGCCCTGTGCAGAAGAGAATAGTGTTGAAGGGAGCGAGGTCCAGTGGGGAATCCTGTTAAGTGGACTCCCTAAGTAAGGTATGAGGAGACGGCTTCTACACCAATCAAGTTGTTGCCTGTGTGCAGGAAAAAGATAGTGACCCCGTATGCCAGAAGAGAGCTGTCATGAAGTGAGCTGGGATCGTAGCTGGGCTGAACGGGTCATCAACTGTGTGCAATGAGAAACCGGCAACCCCATATGCCAGGAAGGGCCGCCACAGTGAAGTGAACTGTGACCATTGTTGTGCTGATCAGTTGGAGCCCATGTGCAGTGAGGAACTGTCTAACTTGTATGCCAGGAGGAGGCCACAGCAGACAGATTGCTGTCCTGATCGGCTCGGAACTTGTGAGCAGTAGAGAGACGGTGACCCTGTATGCTAGAGGGGGTCACCAGGGCCAAGCAAAAAGTGTGACCTGGTAAGAATTGTCACCGGAGGAGCGAGGCTGCCGCGGAGAGCCCTGTGGACAAGCACTGTGACAAAGGATCAGCATCAGGACCTTTGCACTGTTTCCTCCCTCACTCACCGTGGGACGGACCAAAGAACTTACCCTGCCATGAGGCGCAAGGAAAATCTTCCAGTTGCTGTGGCTGCATGACCGCTTGGTAGGATTTGGGGACTGCCGAGCACAGCCCGCCTGGGCTGCCTGCAGTGAACTAACCTGAAGCAGCTTCTGTCACTCCAGTGGCCGCAAAGGGGCACTCCTAAGAAGAATCGGTCGCTCCAATCCTGCAGGTGCAGGGAAGATTGATTTCGGGTCAGTTTGCCCCGAGTGTGC
Organism: Calotriton arnoldi; assembly: GCA_963921515.1. NCBI lineage: Eukaryota > Metazoa > Chordata > Amphibia > Caudata > Salamandridae > Calotriton > Calotriton arnoldi. The sequence continues at coordinate 2,366,841 of CAWUFW010000605.1, read as the reverse complement.
TTGCTTGCTAAATAGCGCTTCAGCGCTGGAATGCTTTTGACTTTAAGACAGAGTCAGAGTGGAACTCATGAGACTCAACTACTAGTGGGAGTTACCCTGGATGTTGCCTACAGCGAATGAGGAACAACCACCATTGCTAGAGCGAGGTGGTAGTGGGGCACAGGGAAAAGCCCAAGAAACATTAGAGCCCTGACCTCAGGGGGACTGTAGTTGTTTGTGAATGTAGTATTTCCCTTTGTGTTGATAGCGGTAAAATAAAATACTTCTTTTGTCATAAAAATGAATATTTGGCTGGAGAATAATGTATTGCTGCTTCAGGTATCTTAAATTGTGAACCTGTATTCACCCTTGTATCCACCTCTCCCCGAGGGAGCCTAGACTGCTTGGACCACGCTATTCCTGTGAGTCATGTGCTGAAGGGGTACTTGGCCCAGTTGCTCAGTATCCATAGTAGGTTCGGCCCCAGGACATCAGAGGTAAAAGGCCTCAACCCCACGTTTGTGCCTAGTAACCCCTGCTTGCCACATGGCCCTCTGAATAGGGTTCTGACAGTTACTGGAAAAATATTATTATTAATGTTTTTTTTGTTCAAATGTTAAATACATTTATTTAAATATATTAAATTGTGATTTGTTAGTTTCTGTTTTTTAATAGTTATGTTCGATATTGTTATTTTCGATATTTTGGTAATTTTGTATACATTTATTGGTATGACGATATTTTGTATTTCTTTATTTTTGTTTTCAATATTGTGGTGTTCTATAGTATAACGATATTTTTGTAGCCGATATTTATTTTTTCTTGTCATTTGAGAAGTCATCAGTAATGTCATCAGTGATGTCACTGACCATGTCATGAGTGATGTAATATGAGAGGTCATAAGCAGTGTATTGCGGGGGCGCGAGTTATAGTTAACTCAGGTAACTATAACAGCTGAATTTCTATGGCTTTGTATGAGTAAAATCTGACCCTAACTATAACGTCCCTGTAACATTTGTGTTTTTTAGTCAATTTCTAAGGTTTTTTAAAATCCTAATTCCTAACTATAACGCCCCTGAAACCTTTGTTTTTTTAGTGAATTCCTAAGGTTTTTTAACTAGCAGTCGCATTTGCAGAGTGGTGGAGAAAGGGAGCTGGGCCTCCGACCAGCTCCCAGGAATTCCACTGTGTAGGACTTACAGGAGGTACCCGGAGCGCTTCTTGGCCCTAAGGTCCCTCTGGAGCCAAGGGGACTTTATCCCCCAACTAGTAGTGCGCCAGGAGGCACGTTTGCAGAGTGGTGGAGAAAGGGGGCGTGGCCTCTGACAACTTCTCAGCAATCCTGCTGTTTGGGACCTACTGGAGGTAACAGGAGGGGTAGATGGCCCCCAAGGACGTCCTTGGGGACCAACTACCCCTCCTTTTACCTCCAATAAGTCCCATACAGCAGGATTGCTGAGTTCTGATAGCAGGCCACGCCCCCTTTCTCCACCACTCTGCAAACGTCATCCCCCAACCAAGAGCGTGCCAGGAGGCACATTTGCAGAGTAGTGGAGAGAGGGGGGCAGGCCTCTGGGGAGTTGCCGGCTTTGTCTTTTTTTTTTTTTGAGGAAGGGGGGCTGTGTGGCCCCCCTTTCCTTGATCCTTTTGGGCCCTGGGGACCCCATCCCCAGGGGTCTGACCCATTTTTTAAAAATTAAAATAAAAAGGGAGGAGGCCATGCAGTCCCCTCCCCTGGCCTATTTCGGCCCCGGGGCCCCATCCCCCGGGGCCATGCCATTTTTTTTTAAAAGGGAGGAGGGTTGAGCGGCCCCCTCCTGTGCCATTTCGGCCCCGGGGACCCCATCCCCCAGGAGCTGGCCGAGGACCGTGGGGGAACCTGAAGAGCCCTGGGGTCCAGATAGCTCCCGCCTCTTGTGGGAGCCGGCATTGCTTTTCCCCCCCAGGAAGCTATTGACAGGGAGCTACTGACATCCAGCTCCCTGGGTGTAGAAAGCAAAGTGCTCCGCTTTGAGCAAGCGAGAGCATAATGCTCTCGCTTGCTCAAACCGGAGCACTTTTTGCTATGGGGTGGCGGGAGCGGTGCTCCTGCCATCCCATAGCAATCTGCATGTCCCGGGGGTGGGCACCCCGGGTCATTGCTGGAGCCGGCCCTGGCCGGCTTTGTCTTTTTTTTTTTGAGGAAGGGGGGCTGTGTGGCCCCCCTTTCCTTGATCCTTTTGGGCCCTGGGGACCCCATCCCCAGGGGTCTGACCCATTTTTTTTAAATTAAAATAAAAAGGGAGGGGGCCATGCAGTCCCCTCCCCCTGGCCTATTTCGGCCCCGGGGCCCCATCCCCCGGGGCCATGCCATTTTTTTTTTTAAAAGGGAGGAGGGTTGAGCGGCCCCCCTCCTGTGCCATTTCGGCCCCGGGGACCCCATCCCCCAGGAGCTGGCCGAGGACCGTGGGGGAACCTGAAGAGCCCTGGGGTCCAGATAGCTCCCGCCTCTTGTGGGAGCCGGCATTGCTTTTCCCCCCCAGGGAGCTACTGACATCCAGCTCCCTGGGTGTAAAAAGCAAAGTGCTCCGCTTTGAGCAAGCGAGAGCATAATGCTCTCGCTTGCTCAAACCGGAGCACTTGTTTGCTATGGGGTGGCGGGAGCGGTGCTCCTGCCATCCCATAGTAAACTGCATGTCCCGGGGGTGGGCACCCCGGGACATTGCTGGAGCCGGCCCTGGGGGGTGGTGATCCCCAAGGCCATTTACGGCTCCACGAGGGGGGGCACGCGGCTCCCTTCCCATTTTTAAAATAGCCTCGGGAGGTTTGGTCACCGGGGCAGCGGGGGGGGCGCATGGCTCCCCTGGAATTTTTCCTTTACTAGCCCCAGGGAGGTGGTGGTCCCGGGGGCTGTGTGGCTGACCACATGGCCACCCTGCACTTCAAACTATAAGCCCCGGGTAGCTGGCAGTCCCCTGGGCTGCGGTGGCCCACGCAGGCCCCCGCATCATTATTTCTAATTGCCCCTGGGACCTGACCCTCCCGTGGGTCTAAAGTAAACGGAGCGCGGGAGTCCGTGCTTCATTTTTTAAAACATTTTCGGCCAGATTCGCGTATCCATCGCAAATCCTGCCATAATTGTTTTTCAAAATGTTTTTTCTGGGCCCTGGGTGTCCCTGTGGGTCCCCCTGAACAGGCATAGGGGGTCAGGGTGTTTCTACCACGCCCCCTTTTCTAGTTTTTTATGGTTTTTGCTTGTGACTCGGTTCAACCGAGTCACAAGATGGCTGCCAACACTTCATGGTTTGAAGTGTTGGCAGCCAATCAGATCTCAGGTGCTAGATCGGGAGGGTATGTGGATCCACCGCGGCCACAGTTATATATCTGAGAAATCTTTACATTTCTCAGGAATGACTGAACAGATTAACACCATTTAACAAAAAGAGTGCTTTCTGCACCGAGAGCTACGTTTTTGCCAAATTTGGAGGAAATTCCATTCAGCAGTTCCGGCTATAGCTGTGTCTAAAGTTTCCTATGGAAATTAACATTAAGAAAAAGCGTTTTGGGACTTCCCTTTTTCTCGGCCCCCGCTTAACGAATCACCCCGTAATTGTCAAGACAGGAGCTGAGGTGAGCGTCAAATTAGTTTTGAAAATTTCGTGAAGATTCGTCAAACAACACCAAAGTTATTGGCAATTCAAAATCAGCTTTTTGATAGAAGTCAGGTCCTAATGATATCCAACAATACGTGTCATCTCCTTCGTGAAATAACACACCACGGCCCCTTATGCTTTTAAGCAGGTTTTATTCCTGGCAAATGCAACTCAACGCGTTTCGGAGAACGAGTCTCCTTGATCACGAATAACAAAGTTGCAGCTCGCTGTGATTTAAATAAACATCACGTGACATATTGGTGCAAAGAACAGTGTAAACAGACTTCACCATTTCATCAACGCTATTACTCCTCATGCATTTACAAATTCAATGCTATTGTCTTAATAATTACAGCTTTTGGTAATCGGGCGAGTGTGGTACCTAATTGAACAAATTAGATCAAATTAAATCGGATTTTAAAGTCAACTTAACATTATTGGTTGATTGATAAAGTTTTGATAAAGTTTATGAATAACAATCAATTTTTAATAAAGTTTATTAAATAAAGTGTTTTGAATCAAACCCAGTTTAGCTGTGTTATTCCCCGGGCGTGAGCAGCACATCGTTCCCGTACGCATTAAAGCTGTATGCTTATTCTTGCGCAAGTGCGTTCACGTTTTCAATACAAACCCGGTTGAGCTTTATTATTCCTGGGCATGAACACTACAGGGTTGATGTGCGCACTACGCCTGTGCATTTAGCTGCACCAGGGCGTGCACTGGTCTCCCGCATTATCCATAGTCCGAAACTACGGACATATATAATTAGCAACCCCACCATTCTGGATTGTCTGAGGTGCCTCAATCATCAATTATTGCGCAAGTGCGGTGCACTTCACTATATCATGTATGACCAATCTCCCATTCTAGGAAACTTGCTCATAATAGTGACCTGGAGAGTGGGTCTGTCCTGGTACAGCCCAGGTGGGCATTCGTTGTCACATAATAGATCTAGTGACCAAACAATCTGAAAAATAATTCCATCCAATTCTACGCCAGTGCGCTTAGGTTACATATGTTCATGTTACTTCACACGACACATACAATAGTGAAAATCACAATGTGTTTTAATAATTCTACACATTGCACCGATCCTCGTGATACCCCACTCACTAATTTACGTCCATATTGCCTTCTCACCCTTACGAATGGTATACACTATTCTAGGTTTACATTTCAGGTAGGCTTGTCATCTTGTGTAGGTTATGATTCTCTCTATCAGTCACTTTTACACTAATTTTATCGTCGGCTTCTACTCCCTTAATCGATATCAGTTGCTCATTTTGCTTTCCACTCGCCTCACAATATTTATAAGGAGATCTGAAAAAAATATACACAAAAATACAAATTTACCACAAAGTGCAAGAATTAGCCTAATATGTGCAACAACTTAAAATGATAAAAACCATCAGTAGTGAGGATAAAACATCTTAAAATTATGAAATTTCTGTTTGTCGGCAGCTATATATATTAACATGTATGTCTAGTTCTCTACTCATGCCAAATGTAGCGCTAATTCTTCACCTCCATTATGTCCTAGAGGCTGCATGGTTCCATGCTCAATTATCATCCTTGACTCAAGGCGTCTCAGTTCTAGTACTCTGTCACCCCCCCCTCTCTCTCACGGGAATGGTGTCTAGTACACAAAATTATAGGAGGTTACTATTCTGGTTGTGTTCTAGTTTGAAATGTCTGGTTATAAGATACTGTTTGTCGTCATTCTTGACTGCCCTTAAACGTTCAAGGATCCTTTTCTTAGCTTTGTGTATCGTGCTCCCTATATAGTATTTCTCGCATGGGCATCTAAGGGCATAGACCACATGGTCTGTGTTGCACGACACAAGTTTAGAAATCATAAAGGGTTGATACTCTGTGGATAATCTCACTTGTTTACAATTGCGGCTGTATTTACAAGCTTTACATCTTCCGCATGTAAAAAAACCCCTGTATAGTACTGGGTTTTGAAACGGGGGTCACAAGAGTTCGACAGATAATGTCTTTTAATGATCTGGCCTTCCTTTATGTGATCTGCGGATAAGTTTCAACAAAGGATGCCAGATCTTTGTCAGTTTTTAAGACATTCCAGAATGTATTTAGGCCTATCTGAAAGAAACACGTTAGTTATAGATTCCTTACCTTGGAATTACCCCCAGGCGTCAGACTGGATCCGGAAAGTTTTTTCGTCAGCAGTACCTCTGCGCGTCGGAAGGTGGCGTCGGTCGACTCCGCGTCCGTCGTCGGCGTCGTGGTCGCTGGGATGACGTCGCGGCAGCTACTTAGACGCCGCCCTCGCACGCTGACGTCAGTTCTTTATTTTTCCGCGCCAGCCAGCGCAGATCCGTGAAGAGCGGTACCTCAGTCATTTTTTGACTAACTTTTTCTCGACTTTTGTCGACTTCTTTCTTCGAGTCTCCGACTCCGAAAAGGTGCACGAGGGATGCCCGGCTTCAAGGCTTGCAGTTCCTGTAGCCGACTGATGTCGGTGACGGATCCGCACCGCGTGTGTCTTTTCTGCCTGGAGCACGACCACGACCCAAATTCGTGCTCCGACTGCCGGTCGATGGCGCCGAAGGCTTTGCGGGAGCGGTCCCGAAAGCTGCTTGAACATCGGCAGTCGGCTCCGTGCCATTGGAGGTCCCGGTCGAGAGGGAGGTCGAGGGACCGGTCGTGGAGCCACCACCATTCCGGTTCGAAATCATCGAAGTCTTCGCACTCGGGTCGGGTAAGTCGAAGCACAAGAAGAAGCATCATCGCTCTTCGACTTCTCCTCATCGGTCGGCCGGTCCAGTGAGGCACGCAGGTGGTGCCCCTCCCGCGGCTCCCCGCGCGGAGCCTGCAGAGCCGACTCCGAGTTTCCCTCCCTTTCCGGGACCTGGAGCGACTCCCGCCCAGCTTCGTACGTTCTACGAGGCGATGCATGCCATCTTTGGGCGAACCGAACCCGCCGGCGTGCCTTCGGGCCCCACGGACTCGGTTGGGGGGCCTAGGTCTTCGCTGCCGGCGGCTCCGATGCAGCAGGCCCCCCTTGGATCCAGGCCAGGATCCGGATCGGCGCCGGTTGACCTCGTTACGCCTCCACCGGCGCCGCTTCCGACGGCACCACTACCGCGTCCAACGCCGGTTGCCCCCCCCGGCCGGCGTCGACCCCGGCCTCCATCCTGATGTGGACACGGAGCCGGACCGGCGTCGTCCGACACCGGATCCAGCGCCGGGTGGGGTTTTCATGCCCCTATTCACTCCTGGGGTCCCTTTTCAACCACAGTGGCACCCAGAGGATGTTGAAGAGGACTGGGAGGGGTCAGGTGACCCTTTAACTGACCAGTTGGAAAGTGAACAGGACTGGAGAGAGGAACTGGGGGATGCCAGTGGTTTGGACACCTCCCCTGACCTTGGCATGTTGTCTCCTCCTACTGTGGCTACGGAGGAGGGAGCGTCATACGCAGTGGTGTTGCGTAGGGCGGCCGAGGCTCTCAACCTCAAGCTTTCTACGGTGGCGGTCAGGACTAACCTCCTGACGGAGGTGCTTCAGCCGGCTGCGAGCTCTTCGGAGCCCTTGCTGCCATTCAACCAGGCCCTCACCGACGTCCTTTTGGGCACCTGGTCTAGGCCCAACACGGGGGCTCCCGTGGATAGGATGATTGCCCGACGCCACCGCCCGGCTCCGGGCGACCCCGCTTTCCTCTCCCAACACCCCACCCCAGAGAGCTTGGTTGTCCAAGCCTCCACTTCCAAAAGCGCATTCCCTACCGCTCCCCCGGAAAGGGAATCCAAGAAGCTGGATCACCTTGGGAAGAAGATTTTCTCTTCCGCCAGCTTAGGACTGCGGTCGGTAAACACCCCATGTCTCTTGGGCCGTTAGTCTTACTCTGTGTGGGATACGGTGGCGCAGGTGCTGCCTCAGTGTCCGGAGGAGGCTCGGACAGTGCTCTCTCAGGCTGTGGCCGCCGGGAGAGATGCAGCAAAGTTTGCCATACGTTGTGGGCTGGACACCGCCGACTCTCTGGGCAGAACCATTCAACGTCGGTAGCGCTTCGGCGCTACGCCTGGGTGAGGTCAACTGGCTTTTCAGGGGATGTCCAGAACACCTTGGTGGACATGCCCTTTGATGGCCGTCGCCTTTTTGGCGACAAAGCAGACAACGCTCTAGAGCGTTTCAAGGACTCACGGGCTACGGCCAAGTCCTTGGGCCTCTCCACCCGACCTGGGCAGTCTGCTTTTCGCCCCTTTCGTGGCTACGGAAGGGGTGCCCCGCTACGTTCCGCCCAGAGCCACAGGCCGCAGCAAGTTACCCAACTTTCGCGCGGCCGGGGACGTGGGAACAACCGTCGTGGTTCCGGGGGCCAGCGGGCGGGCCAGTCCACCAACCCCCCCCCCTCCGCAGCAGCCTCCAAACCCTCCTAGTCCGACCTTTCAGGCCCATCAAACGCCAGTGAGCGGCAGGATTCGCCATCACCTCCCCCACTGGCGCACCATCACGTCGGACAGGTAGGTTTTGCAGATAGTCCGAAGGGACTACTCCCTCCCCTTCGAGACTACCCCTCCAGCCATGCCATCAAGATACCACCGCATGTCGGAGGATCAGCTGGCCCTTCTCCAGCAGGAAGTTACGGCTCTCTTGGCCAAGGGAGCCATCGAGCGCGTCCCTGTCCCAGAAGTAGGTCGTGGTTGTTACTCCCACTACTTTCTGGTCCCCAAGAAGGACAAGGGTCTCCATCCTATCTTGGATCTCAGGGACGTCAACCGCTTCCTCCGGAAGGAGAAGTTCAAGATGTTGACGCTTGCTCAGGTCTTGTCTGCCCTCGACCCGCAAGACTGGTTGGTAGCGTTGGACTTGCAGGACGCTTATTTTCACATCCCCGTCCTGCCGGCCCACCGGCGTTACCTACGGTTCACGGTAGGCCACGAGCATTTTCAATTTACCGTGCTCCCCTTTGGCCTTACCAGCGCCCCTCGGGTGTTCACGAAAGTGATGGCGGTGGTCGCAGCTCATCTGCGAAGATCAGGGGTTTCAGTCTTCCCCTATCTCGACGACAGGCTGTTGAAGGCGGGCTCGCCCCAGGCAGTCGTCTCCCACCTCCAGACTACGGCCGACCTCCTGCATTCGCTGGGGTTTTCCATCAATGTGCCGAAGTCACACCTGATTCCCTCTCAGAAGCTCCTTTTCATCGGAGCGGTTCTGGGTCTATCCTCCCGAGCAGCGAGTCCGGGATATTCAGGCTATGATTCCAATCTTTCAGCCTCTATCCCGGGTTTTGGTCAGAATGACTCTGAGGCTGCTGGGCCTCATGGCCTCCTGCATCCTGCTGCTCGATCATGCCAGATGGCATATGCGGGCTCTGCAGTGGGACCTGAAGTTCCAGTGGGTGCAGCATCAGGGGAATCTGTCTGATTGTGTCCAGATCTCGGAGGGCACTGCACGTCAACTGCAGTGGTGGCTCACGAACCAGGATTGGGTCAATGGCAGATCCCTCTCCCTTCCCCAACCAGACCACACTGTGGTGACGGACGTGTCCCTTCTGGGATGGGGCGGTCACAGGGGAGAGGCGGAGATTAGAGGCCTCTGGTCTCCGGCGGAGTCCGGGCTCCACATCAACCTTCTGGAGCTCTGGGCGATTCGTCTTGCACTCAAGGCATTCCTTCCCTCTGTCCGGGGAAGAGTAGTGCAGGTGTTCACGGACAACACCACCGCCATGTGGTACTGCAACAAACAGGGCGGGGTAGGGTCGTGGACCCTAAGTCAGGAGGCCCTCCGCCTCTGGACATGGCTGGAACATCAGGGCATATCCCTGGTGGTTCAACACCTGGCAGGTTCCCTGAACGCCAGGGCGGACAAACTCAGCCGCAGGTGCATGATGGATCATGAATGGCGTCTCCACTCGGAGGTGGTGCAAGGTCTCTTTCAACAATGGGGAGAGCCTTGGTTAGATCTATTCGCCACCGAAGAGAATGCGCAATGTCAGCAATTCTGCGCGTTGGAATTTTCAAGGCGGCACTCGCTAGGTGACGCCTTTCGTCGCGAGTGGCGTTGCGGTCTGTTGTACGCCTTTCCGCCTATACCACTTCTGCCCAAAGTGCTGAAGAAGATCAAGCGCGACCGGGCCCAAGTCATTCTTGTGGCTCCGGACTGGGCACTAAGAGTCTGGTATCCCGAGCTGCTCAACATGGCCATCGATCCTCCGATCAGACTGCCTCTTCTGGAGGATCTTCTGTCGCAGCAGCAGGGGACGGTCCTCCACCTGAACCTGTCCAGTCTCCACCTCCTTGCTTGGAGATTGAGTGGCGGCAGTTGACGTCTTTCGAGCTGCCTCCCGAAGTCTGTGACGTAATCTTGGCAGCCAGGCATCCCTCTACTAAGACGGTATACGCCTGCCAGTGGAACAAATTTGTGGCATGGTGCACAGCAAAGGCTGTGGATCCCCTTTCTGCCCCTCTTTCTGAAGTACTCTTGTTCCTTCTCTCCTTGGCCCAGCAGGGCTCTGCTCCGGGCACTGTCAAGGGCTATCTGTCAGCCATCTCTGCTTTCCTTCGGCTGCCAGTTCAGCCTTCTCTTTTCAAGTCCCCGGTAGTTAACCATTTCTTAAAAGGCTTAACACATCTTTTTCCTCCAATGCCCTTCGTTATGCCTCAGTGGGACTTGAATCTTGTGCTAACTTATCTAATGTGCGCTCCCTTTTGTTGGGGTTTGTAGAGCGCAACCGTCATGATTGCCCTCCAGTGTTAAGTTGGAAAGATCTGTATGACCTTGTTAAACACAGCAAGGTAAGCTTGACCAAGCTGTGTTTGACTGGTCAGGTTTACTCTGTGGTAACACCATCCTTATGCTCAGCATTGCTTTGTAACTGGTCATGATGCCCTTCTTGTAAGCCCATAGTAAAATGTTTACGCTTTCGAATCTGCTGCTATTTGTATTTGCCTGTGCGTTATTATTGTTCCCGTAAGACTGTCACTGACTCAAACAACCAGGAACAGGCGCGCTGCCTTGTGTGCACGTTGCTTTCCTTTTACGCTGCTAGACGCGTGTCTGGCAACGTGCAGAAAAACCCCACCCTTCTGCAGCTATAAAAGACTGCCGCCCCCGCTTACGCATGCTTGTGTTTGTTTACCGCTATCCAGCATCTCCACTTACCTGGAATCTCCCGACGACGCTGCACGCTCAAGGCTCCTCTTCAACTTCCGGTTTTTCTTCCGGCTTTCGTTGCTCCCCTCCGCCTTGGCGAAGTCAGTTCCTGGTCCGTCCCCCGTCAATCTTCCGGCGCTCGCTTCCTGGTCCCGATTCTTCACCCGACCTGCAAAAAGAGACAAAGAAAGAAGAAACAGAATCAACAAACAAAGTAAGAACGTTCCGCTTGTGGAGCGCGCTCGCATGCATGCATGAAAGACAAATGAAACGTAATGAGAGAAAGGAGATACTTATCTAAAAACAGTTTGGCTGAAGTAAGCCTTCTTGCCGCGATCTTCCAGTTAAGACCTAAGACACACAAAAGAGAAAAGACAACGCAAGGGTTACAACAGAGTTACCGAAAGAAGGCTCTGTGAATCAATCATTGCGATAACAATTACGCTCACTTCATTTTTATTTGGGGCATTTGTAAAGCGTCAAAAGACACCTGATGTTGTGTAAGTGGTCCAAAAGACGAGGTGTACATTTAAGTAAGATGTGATATGAAACGTGTGAACTGATGTTTTTTATATTTGTTGTAGAAAAGAGACAGAGAGAGAGACAAGCATTTTAACTTCATCTCTGAATACTAAGGATAAACGCTAAGGTATTAACAGGGCAAAGAATAGCGTCAATGTTAGATACATGTGAAGGACAGTCTTAGGAGTGAATAGTGTGGCACTCATCATTGTTTATTGTTTTATAGGCTTTGGACCGCGACAGAGGTTGCCGTCGGATGTGTTCTTACTGAAGTGAAGAGAGTGGCGAGAGTGTCCTTTTATTTATCGTTTTGGTTCTTTTGTCCCTTTTTTCCCCTTCCCCCGAGGACCTAAGAATCCAAGCTGTTAATAGACAAAGGCTTAGGAGGAACTAGGTCTTAGGGGGCATAGGAAAATATCTTCTCATCTCTCATCTGGAACGCCTGGATTTCAGGTGAGTGAAGGATAACAGAAACACAAGCCTTCACAACATTTAAGTTCTAGTTGAGAGATGGACCCAAACAGAGATCATATAGATGCCCGAGACATGGCGCAAGCCTTATTTGAGGATACCGAAACTGATAGAACTGTTGCAGGATTGTTACAGTCTATGCAGTTAAAAATGCAGAAGCTAAAGCAAGAAAACTTAGAATTGCGACAAGAAGTCATACGTTATAAACCCAGGGATTTGACTTGGTCAAATATGACAGTTCCCCCCTTTACCTCATCCTTTGAGACAGGAACCAAACCTAAAACGACAAGTTCCTTTACGAACACCGAAGAGAGCACGACACCAATACAGGTCACAGTTGCAGTTCCACCTACGGTGCCTTTATCAGCCCCGGAACGGTTTTTGGGTGACAGCGCAAAGTTTAGTATCTTCATTAGCCAATGCCAATTACATTTTATGTGTAAACCTCAGGCTTTTGTGTCGGACGCAGCTAAAGTGGCCTTTGTGCTTTCATACCTGGGAGGCACTGCTGCAAACTGGTCAATCCCTTATATAGACAGAAATGATGAGGTGCTATATAATTGGCCGTTGTTTAAACAAACCATGACTAAATTGTTTGCTAAACATACATATGTACAAGCTAGTGACAACGAGCTGTTGAACTTGAAACAATCTGGTAAAGACCTTTTGACGTATTTAACTCATTTCAATCGTCTATTAACAGAGACTCAATGGCCAGAAGAGAAGCGCATATCTCTGTTTTATCGCGGATTACGCGATGAGTTAAAAGACGCCTTAGCCCACATAGTGGACCTTCCAGATAAATATTCCGATTTTGTTGATTTGGTGGTTAAATTAGACCATAGGCTAAATGAAAGAAAAGGTGACAAGATCAGAGTTGAAAATAGGTTAACATGGCTAAAGTCAGAAAAGAAAGAGGCCGAAGTAAAACAAACCGAGTCAGAACCCATGCAGATAGGTACAATTAAGGGGCCACTTACTCCAGAAGAAAAAGAACGTCGTAGAAAATTAAACCTGTGCCTCTATTGTGGACGGTCCGGTCACTTTGCAAAAGAATGTCCTACTAAACCAAAAACTCCTAAAAAGGTTAGCGTAGTAGCAAAGAACCCTTCGGAGCAGGAAAACTAGGTAACTCGTCAAGGAAGGAGATCACTTGCACGAGGCAGCATCAGACTAAGATCTCCCAATCTCGACTCAAGTTTGTACCCAGAATACCAAAACATTTTATAATTCAAGTCATTCTAATATTGAATGCCCAAATCAGACATACTGTGTCAATCTTATTGGATTCAGGAGCAACCGGAAATTTTGTTGATAATCAACTAGCTCAGAAGCTTCAGATGCCCGTTAGACTGAAACAACAACCAGAACCGGTTTGTGCTGTAGATGGCACTGCCCTGTCTTCAGGAGAAATAACCCATGAAACAGAGCCCATGGTCATGGTTTGTCAAAATGGACATACGGAGTCCATTAGTTTTGATTTGATTGATACCCCTGCTTTTGGGGTTATATTAGGAGTTCCTTGGCTTATCACACATAATCCATTCATAAATTGGGAGACTAGAACAGTAACCCTAAATTCTCTATTTTGCAAGGCCCAATGCTACCAAGTAGCCCACCAAGAGTTTGAAACCATTGTTCATTGTGCGAATTCGTTAGTCACCACAAATCTCATTCCACCCGAGTATCAGGACTTTGCAGATGTGTTTGACCCTATCAAGGCCACTGCTCTGCCCCCTCACAGACCATATGATTGTCGCATAGACTTGATACCAGGAGCGCCTCTACCCAACAGTAGAGTGTATGCGCTTTCTGAGGAAGAAATAAAATACCTAAGATCTTTTTTGGATGAACTTCTGGATTTAGGTTTCATCCGTCATTCTATGTCCCCTGTCTCGTCGCCTTTATTCTTTATCCCGAAGCGAGATGGTGGCTTGAGAGCCTGTCTCGATTATCGTGGATTGAATAAGATCACTATAAAGAATAAATATCCTTTACCGTTAATACCTGTATTGTGAGATCAGTTGAGAGATTCAACAATCTATACCAAGTTGGACTTGCGAGGGGCATATCATCTTGTACGAGTAAAGGAGCATGACGAGTGGAAGACGGCATTCAGAACTAAATTTGGATTGTATGAGTACACCGTCATGCCCTTTGGCCTGTGCAATGCCCCCGCTGCATTTCAGTTTTTTATTAACGAAGTGCTAAACGAATTTCTGGACATAAGCGTGATCGTTTATATTGACGATATCTTAATTTATTCTAAGAATGAAGCAGAACATACACAGCAAGTTAAGGCCGTATTAGCTAAATTGCAAGACAACCACCTTTTTGTAAAACTTGAGAAATGTGTGTTTAACACAAGACAGGTGGAATTCCTTGGTTATTGTCTCTCACCTGCTGGTATTATGATGGACAAAAAAAAGGTGAGTGCTATTCTGGACTGGCCAGAACCCTCTTCTGTGAAAGAGGTTCAAAGAGTTTTGGGTTTTGCCAATTTTTATAGACGCTTCATCCCTCAATTTGCGGAAACAGTGGTTCCCATTACAAAACTGTTAAAGAAAGGACAGTCATTCGATTGGTCTAAAGAGGCCTCCCAGGCCTTTCAAACCTTAAAAGAAAAATTTACGTCAGCACCGGTGCTCCGACATCCTAATCCAGATTTGCCATTCTTTGTGGAAGCTGACGCTTCACAGGTAGCTGTGGGGGGGGTTCTCTCTCAAAGAGACGAACAGGATGGTCAGTTGCATCCTGTGGCCTTTTATTCAATGAAGATGCTTCCAGCAGAGCAAAATTACACAGTCATGGAAAGAGAATTGTTGGCAATCAAGTTAGTATTTACTGAATGGCGTCATCATTTGATGGGAGCCAAATTCCCGGTTACAATTTTTAGCGATCATAAGAACTTGCAATTTTTCAGTTCAGTAAAAGCTCTCACTCCTCGACAGATGCGTTGGTTGAATTTCTTTAGCTCCTTTGATTTTGTAATCACATTCAGACCAGGTACCAAACAAGTATTATCGGATCTGTTGTCTAGGTACGGGCACACAATTGAGTCTAGGAAAGAAACAGATAATCCCTCTATTATTCCACCACAAAAGATTGTAGCACCCTTGAGTTCCCCTGATTTTATGACTCAGCTTAGACAACTACATTTAAACGAACAAGTGAAAGAATGGTTGCACGACTCGAAGAATTCCCTCCAAGAAGGTCTGCTTTACCATGAAGATTTGTTATATGTACCTAGTTCAGACTTACAACTAAAGGTTTTGCAGTGGAATCATGAGTCACCTCTTGCTGGTCATCCTGGAGCTCAGAAAACTTTAGACAATTGTCGAAAGCACTTTTGGTGGCCTACTCTAGTAAAAGATGTTAAAGAATTTGTTGCAACCTGTCCCATTTGTGCCAGTAATAAATCCTCCCACACTGCTCCTGCTGGTTTACTCCAACCCTTACCTGTTCCCCCCCAACCCTGGCACACGATAAGTGTGGATTTTATCACTGGACTTCCGCTGTCAAATGGTCACAACACAATTTTGGTGGTGGTGGATTATTTGTCCAAAATGGCCCATTTTGTTCCCTTATCAAAACTCCCCTCTGCAATGGAGTTTAGTCATATCTTTCTATCGCAGATTGTGAGATTACATGGCTTGCCAAATAAGATTGTTTCGGACAGAGGTAGTCAATTCGTGTCCAAATTCTGGAAACACTTTTGTGAGTTATTGAAGGTAAAGGTAGCTCTGTCCACAGCTTATCATCCAGAAACTGATGGTCAGACGGAAAGGGCGAACCAGACCTTATTACAAACCCTAAGTTGCCTAATGGCAGTATTCACTAGTCACTGGGACAAAGCTTTAGCTTTAGCTGAATTCTGTTACAACAATAGCGTTCATGTGTCTACACAATGTTCCCCATTCTACTTTTTACAAGGTTTTCATCCCAAATCGCTACCTCTGTCTGTAGAACGGTCTTGTTTACCAGCCGTAACGGATCGATTACACGATTTATTAGACATACAGGCGAGAGCAGTGAAACATTTAACCAAGTACAAGGAACGAATGAAAACTCAAGCTGATAAACATAGAGTTCCAGCCCCTAATTTTAAGATTGGAGACAAGGTGTGGTTGTCCACCAGGAATTTACTATTGGCAGGACCTAGGAAACTGCAGCCAAAGTATATTGGGCCTTTTAGCATCATTCAAATATTGACCCCCGTATCGGTAAAACTACTCTTACCCCCCGAGTATTCTGTGCACCCTACTTTTCATGTTTCATTACTAAAACCATATAATCCGCTCACTAGACAAGACCCCCCTCCTCCTCCTGTTGTTATCGATGGGCATTTGGAGTATGAAGTTCAAAAAATCCTAGATGCAAAACGACTGCAAGGGAAGTTACATTACTTGGTTGCTTGGAAGGGTTATCCAGTAGAGGAAAACTCTTGGGAACCAGCTTCGGCAGTGCACGCTTCTCGGTTGATTAGAGCCTTTTACCTCAGAAACCCACATAAACCACGACCAGTGGGGAGGCCTTTGAGGGGAGCGACTGTTGGGGTTTGTAGAGCGCAACCGTCATGATTGCCCTCCAGTGTTAAGTTGGAAAGATCTGTATGACCTTGTTAAACACAGCAAGGTAAGCTTGACCAAGCTGTGTTTGACTGGTCAGGTTTACTCTGTGGTAACACCATCCTTATGCTCAGCATTGCTTTGTAACTGGTCATGATGCCCTTCTTGTAAGCCCATGGTAAAATGTTTACGCTTTCGAATCTGCTGCTATTTGTATTTGTATTTGCCTGTGCGTTATTATTGTTCCCGTAAGACTGTCACTGACTCAAACAACCAGGAACAGGCGCGCTGCCTTGTGTGTACGTTGCTTTCCTTTTACGCTGCTAGACGCGTGTCTGGCAACGTGCAGAAAAACCCCACCCTTCTGCAGCTATAAAAGACTGCCGCCCCCGCTTACGCATGCTTGTGTTCGTTTACCGCTATCCAGCATCTCCACTTACCTGGAATCTCCCGACGACGCTGCACGCTCAAGGCTTCTCTTCAACTTCCGGTTTTTCTTCCGGCTTTCGTTGCTCCCCTCCGCCTTGGCGAAGTCAGTTCCTGGTCCGTCCCCCGTCAATCTTCCGGCGCTCGCTTCCTGGTCCCGATTCTTCACCCGACCTGCAAAAAGAGACAAAGAAAGAAGAAACAGAATCAACAAACAAAGTAAGAACGTTCCGCTTGTGGAGCGCGCTCGCATGCATGCATGAAAGACAAATGAAACGTAATAAGAGAAAGGAGATACTTATCTAAAAACAGTTTGGCTGAAGTAAGCCTTCTTGCCGCGATCTTCCAGTTAAGACCTAAGACACACAAAAGAGAAAAGACAACGCAAGGGTTACAACAGAGTTACCGAAAGAAGGCTCTGTGAATCAATCATTGCGATAACAATTACGCTCACTTCATTTTTATTTGGGGCATTTGTAAAGCGTCAAAAGACACCTGATGTTGTGTAAGTGGTCCAAAAGACGAGGTGTACATTTAAGTAAGATGTGATATGAAACGTGTGAACTGATGTTTTTATATTTGTTGTAGAAAAGAGACAGAGAGAGAGACAAGCATTTTAACTTCATCTCTGAATACTAAGGATAAACGCTAAGGTATTAACAGGGCAAAGAATAGCGTCAATGTTAGATACATGTGAAGGACAGTCTTAGGAGTGAATAGTGTGGCACTCATCATTGTTTATTGTTTTATAGGCTTTGGACCGCGACAGAGGTTGCCGTCGGATGTGTTCTTACTGAAGTGAAGAGAGTGGCGAGAGTGTCCTTTTATTTATCGTTTTGGTTCTTTTGTCCCTTTTTTCCCCTTCCCCCGAGGACCTAAGAATCCAAGCTGTTAATAGACAAAGGCTTAGGAGGAACTAGGTCTTAGGGGGCATAGGAAAATATCTTCTCATCTCTCATCTGGAACGCCTGGATTTCAGGTGAGTGAAGGATAACACCTTTGAGCCGCTTTATAGCTGTCCCCTACGGCTCTTAACTCTTAAGACTGCTTTCCTGGTAGCCATCACTTCTGCTAGAAGGGTGAGCGAGCTCCAGGCCCTTTCTTCAAAACCTCCTTTCCTATCTGTCCATCCGGATAAGGTGGTTCTCCGAACCCGTCCATCCTTTCTTCCTAAGGTGGTCACTGCCTTCCACATTGGGCAGACCATTACCATGCCCACCTTCTTTTCGCCTCCGCATCCTTCGAAGGAGGAAGAGAGGCTCCACCGTCTGGACCCAAAACGTCCGCTCTCCTTCTATCTGGATCGCACCAAACAGTTCCGGGTGGATGATCAACTTTTTGTTGGCTACGTGGGTGCAAAGAAGGGTCGGGCCGTACACAAACGCACCATTTCACGGTGGGTCGTGTTGTGTATTAAAGCCTGTTACTCTCTGGCTAAAAAAGAGCCTCCAGTTCGGCTACGCGCTCACTCCACCAGGGCGACGGCAGCCACTACTGCCTTGGGAAGAGGAGTTCCTCTAAATGACATCTGTCAGGCAGCTACGTGGGCATCACTGCACACATTTACGAAACACTACTGTCTGGACAGTCAAGTCCGGAGACACAGCTTCTTTGGCCGTTCTGTTCTCCAGGACTTTCTGGTGTGATTTTGGTTCGCAGACCCACCACCGGGGTTGGTATTGCTGGGGTATCTATTCTAAGGTAAGGAATCTATAACTAACGTGTTTCTTTCAGATGAACAAGTTACTTACCTTCGGTAACGATATATCTGTAAGAAACATTAGTTAGTTATAGATTCCTTACCACCCCACCCATCCTCCCCGTTCTGCGAACTGATTTCTAGGGTTAAGGTCATCCTTTCAGGGCCCTAGTTTTGTGCACCAATGGTCAGTGTCTTGCATGGCCCTGCGTTTCTGGCGCGGAAAGTCGTGTACAGAACTGACATCAGCGCGTGAGGGCGGCGTCTAACTAGCTGCTGCGACGTCATCCCGGAGACCACGACGCCGACGACGGATGCGGAGTCGACCGACGCCACCTTCCGAGGCGCAGAGGTACTGCTGATGAAAAAACTTTCCGGATCCAGTCTGACGCCTGGGGGTAATTCTAAGGTAAGGAATCTATAACTAACTAATGTTTCTTACAGATATATCGTTGCCGAAGGTAAGTAACTTGTTCTTTCTGACAAGTTTAGATTGTTTGTTAAAGGTCGTGATGAACCTGATTTTATTTTCCGTGTCATCACTGACCTTCGCCTCTTGTATCAGTAATTCATTTCTTTCTCGTTTGTTTACTTCTAAACATGCTTTGTTAATCATAGTTTTTGTGTACCCTCTCTCCAAAAACCTTTTTGTCATTGTTATTTTTTCTTTTTCAAATCCCTCCTTGGTGCTGCAGTTCCTTTTAGCTCTTAATAGCTCGCCCAGGGGGATACTCCGTATCAAGTTATCAGGATGGCAGGTACGTGCGTGTAATAAGCTGTTACCAGCTGTCTCTTTTCTAAACAGAAAACTGTCCAAATGTTTGTCTTTAACCTGTAGTCTCAAATCCAGAAAGTCAATAGTCTCTTTATTCAATTGACTACTGAATTTCAGATTGAGTGTATTGTCATTAAGTATTTTTACAAAAACATTGGCTTCTTCAGTGCTACCCTTCCATATGCAGAAGATATCGTCGATAAATCTTATCCACAATATCACATGCTCTTTGAACAGATCAAGTTTGCTGACCACCTGCTCCTCCCACTAGCCGAGGTAGAGACCCGCAAAGCTGGGGGCGAAGCAGGACCCCATTGCGGTCCCGAGGGTTTGTCGATATATCTGTTTATCAAAGATGAAAAAATTCTGAGTCAGACAAGTGTACATCATGTCAATTATCATTTCAGTATGGAACAAGTATGATAAGGATCTGCTCCTCAAAAAATGACGACATGCCTTTATGCCCAAGTCGTGTGGGATACAAGTGTAGAGACTGTTTACGTCCAAACACATAAGTACATACTCATTATCCCACTCTATATTGTTGATTCATCTAAAAAAATCTCCTGTATCTTTTGTAAAGGAAGGCAATCCCTGCAATAGTGGTTGGAGATAAAAATCCACATATCGTGATGTGTTCTCCAAGCCGCTCCCTCTAGATGAAACTATGTGCAATTTAGGCAGTAAATATAGAGCTGGTAGTATGGGAAATTTACATTTAAGGAATTCATATTCCTCCCACTCTAGGAGACCTCTCTCTCTCCAATCTCCTAGTTGCTCCTGATACATCCTATTGGTAGATTCATACTTAGCTCTGGTGGTGATTTCATATTTATCTTTATCATTTAACTGACAATTACCTTCTTTCAACTACATTTCTCTCGACATCACCACCACGTTCCCCCCTTGGTCTGATTTTTTTACATTTATGTCAGCATCTTTTCGCAGAGACTGTATGGCCTCAATATGTGCACTCGTAATGTTATTACCACCATATTGTTTCTTTCTAGATAACTTGTTCAACTCTTGTATGATTCCCTTATCAAAGACATCAATTGCCTCGTTTGTAATCTGTGGCAAAAAAATTGACTTTGGTTTTAAGCCACTGTTGTGACTCAAATCTAATCTAATGTTCTTGTTAATAAGATTGAGATAAGGATCTTGAATAAACTGTGGGTTCCCCTCCAGTTCATTCATGGTATGTAACAATTCAATGTCACCAATCATGATGTTGCTAGGTACCTCATTAGTATTAGCAGTTATATCAGATACTCTTGTAGCAAACCATTTTTTTAACCTTAGTTTGCGTGTGAATTGGAAAAAGTCTATGCGACTTTGGGTGTAGTTGAAATCTGCAGTGGGACAGAAGGATAACCCCAGAGAAAGAACTTCAGTTTCAGCAGAACTGAGTTCCCGACCTGAAAGATTGATTACTGTCTTCTTATCCATCATTTTGTATTCTTGTTCTGCTTCCCACTGGGCTTTCCGAATCTTCTCGTGATGTTATATTTACTTTTCCGTCTCCTCTCCCTCCTCGACCTCTGTAGCCTGTGGCACCCTGCTTGTTTTGGGCCGACATTCTCCCTTGTGCCATCAGTGTAAATTCATTTAAAATTTTGGTTTTTGCTCCAGCCTGTTCAGAAATCACAGACATGTCACTTTCATTGTTGTCGCTTTCTCCAGTTTCACTTTGCTCATTGATAGAATCTTGTTCACTAGAGCCTGCTACGACAGTTTTGGCTTTATTTGCTTGCCTTTTTGTCTTATTTTCTTGTACCATATTGCGTAGATGGTCATATCATTTTGGAAAGGTTAGAATTTGGCCTTTGTCATAATCCACTTGATTGCGGTAAAATTTCCTTTGTTTTTTTGCCTTTATCTCTTCCTCAATTTTTTCTAGTTTCATGTCCATTTTTGCCATATCAGTTTGATATTCATCAGGTGCACAGAGAGCTTTGAGCTTAAACGTTAGTGCTTCAATCTCAATAGCCAGCTTATCAGAGTCTTTCCTGGCATATTTGACTAACAGTCCCAGCATAATTGTGGAGCAGTTATGGCTGTTGCTTGCCCATTCGTCCACTAGCTCAGGATCTGGGTTGTTGAATGTTGGGGTAATAAATATCCTTAGGCCACGTGGGACCCGTCCCACCTCGATGTACTTTTGTAGCGTTGTGGCCTCCCACCACTTGGTTTGTTCTTGCTTTAGAGCTCTCCATTAAGTGTCCCATAGTTGTTTTTTATTTAAAGAAGTAGTTCTGGTACTTGGCGATTCAGGTTGTTCTATGACATCAGTTGCTAAGCTTGCATCAAACATTCTTGTTGCTGCCTCACTGCGTTTGGCATTTCTCTGCATTGCCATAATTGATAAGTTCTTAAGACGCTGTTAGCGCACCCCTGCTTAAAAGCTGGGATCAAGGCTAATAAAATATCTTGATTAGCCTGTGGTTCAATTAGGTACCACACTCGCCCGACATTCGCCCGATTACCAAAAGCTGTAATTATTAAGTCAATAGCATTGAATTTGTAAATGCATGAGGAGTAATAGCTTTGATGAAATGGGGAAGTCTGTTTACACTGTTCTTTGCACCAATATGTCACGTGGTGTTTATTTAAATCACAGCGAGCTGCAACTTTGTTACTCGTGATCAAGGAGACTCGTTCTCCGAAACGCGTTGAGTTGCATTTGCCAGGAATAAAACCTGCTTAAAAGCATAAGGGGCCGTGGTATGTTATTTCACGAAGGAGATGACGCGTATTGTTGGATATTAAGGGGCTCGCCACCCCACTATGGCCCGCCGTCATCAAGAGGCTAGGGTCCAGTGCGATCTAAATTTACTGGAACATATATATATATATATATATATATATATATATATATAGATATATATATATATATATACATACATACATATAGATATATATATATATATATTTATATATATATATATATATATGTCTTACCTTATTGACCCCTAAACCAAACCCACCAACCCTAAAAATACCCTTGCCACTCAAATAACCTTACCCACCCTAAACTCTAAAAATACCCTTGCCACCCAAATACCCTTACCCACCCGAAACCACAAAAATACTCTTGCCATCCAAAACCACCTACCGACCCCAAACCCTAAAAATACCCTTGCCACCCAAATACACTTACCCACCCTAAAGCCTAAAAATACCCTTGCCACCCAAATACCCTCTCACCCTGAACCCTAAAAATAACCTTGCTACTCAAATACCCTTACCCACCCTAAACCCTAAAAATTACCCTAGCCACCCAATACCCTCACCCACCCCTAAACCCTAAAAAATGCCCCTGCCCTAACACACACACACACACACACACACACACACACACACATATATATATATATTATCTACTGGCGGTCGCCAGTAGATAGTTATAGTTAGGACCTATTTTCCATAGGAAATCCGCAACATTCTATTTGAAATAACTTCGGCGCCGGTTGACGAATCTTCGCGAAAGTTTCCAACTTGTTGGGGCGCTCCGGTCCGCTCCTATCCTGAAAGTCTCGGGGTGATTCGTCAAGCGGGGGCCGAGAAAAAAGGGGGGTCCCAAAACGCGTTTTTCCCATTCATTTTTCCATAGGAACCTTTAGTCGCAGCTACAGCCCGAACTGCTGAACGGAATTACACCAAATTTGGCAAAGAGGTAGCCCTTGGTTCAGTGTCGTGCCTTTTGCTTAAATGGTGTAAATCCGTTCAGTAGTTCCTGAGAAAATCAAAAGTAAAGTCACATATATATCTATGGCCGAGTAGGGTCCGCGTACCCTCCCGATCACGAGCTGCATGCTAATTGGCTGTCAAGTGGCTGTCAACACTCCAAATCAAGAAGTGTTGGCAGCCATTTTGTCCCTCGGTAGAACCGAGGCACAAGAAACAAGTGCGCAAAGCGCAAAAAGGGGGCAGGGTAGAAACACCCTGACCCCCTAGGTCTGCTCAGGGGGTCCCACAAGGACCCCCTGGGCAGAAAAAAGTTGTTGTTTTTTTAAAAATCGGCGGGATGCGCTTAGGGTGCGCGGATCCCGCTGTGATTAAAAAAAAACGAGGCACAGAAACACGTCGCCAAACGCAACAAGGGGGCAGGGTAGAAACACCCTGACCCCCTAGGTCTGCTCAGGGGGTCCCACAAGGACCCCCTGGGCAGAAAAAAGCATTTTTATTTTTTTTAAATCGGCGGGATGCGCTTAGGGTGCGCGGATCCCGCCGATAAAAAAAAAAATCGAACCGCGGTCTCCCGCGCTTCGATGCTATTTTGCCCCCGGGTGGCCCAAGTCCCGGGGGCATGCGGGGGGTGGGTTTATATTTTATGTGGGGGGCCTCTAAGGCCCCCCAAGCCCCGGGGACCGCCACCCCCGGGGCTTTAAATAAAAAATAGTGCGGGAGGGCTCTCCGGAGGACCGCCACCTCCCCGGGGCTTCTTTTTTTTAATCTTAATAACCTGTGTGGGGGGGCTCCAGCCCCCCCACACGCCCTGGGGACCGCCACCTCCCCGGGGCACTTAGAAAACAAATGTGGGGGTCCGTTTCGGACCCCCAAAGCCCCGGAGACCACCACCTCCCCGGGGCTGTGCAATTGAAGGGAGGGGGGCCACGCGGCCCCCCTCCTGGAGCCTGTGGTGGCCCTGGGGACCGCCACCCCCCAGGGCCGGCTCCTGCAGTGTCCCGGGGTGCCTACCCCCAGGACACTGCTGTTTGCAATGGCAGGACGGGAGCCTCGCGGCTCCCGCCCTGTCATTGCAAACTTGCTTTGCTTCATTGAAGCGAGAACAGGGAAACATGCTCTCGCTTCAATGAAGCAAGCAGAATTGCTTTTCCATAAGGAGAGCTGCATGTTAGCAGCTCCCTTATGGAAAGCAATGCCGGCTCCCGCAGGACGCGGGAGCCGGCGGGACCGTGCGGGGATTGGGGACCCCCCACGGTCCCCAACAAGTGGCCAGGCCCGGGGGGATGGGGTCCCCGGGGCCATTAGTGGCCCGGGAGGGGGGCCACGCAGCCCCCCTCCCCAAAAATCAAAATTAAAAAAATAAATAAATAAAGGACGCAAAGGCCGGCCCCGGGGGATGGGGTCCCCGGGCCTTAAATGGCCTGAGGAGGGGGGCCACGCAGCCCCCCTCCAAATATATATATTTTTTAAAACAGTGGGCATGCCCCGGGGGATGGGGTCCCCGGGGCCAATAGGGGCCCAGGGAAGGGGGGCCACGCGGCACCCTTCCCGTTTAAAAAAAAAAAAAGAAAATGCTCAGGCCCCGGGGGATGGGGTCCCCGGGGCCAAAAGTGGCCGAGTGAAGGGGGGCCACGCAGCCCTGCAGCACTCTGCAAACCCGCCCCCTGGCACGTTGTAAGATGGGGAAGTAATTCCCCTTCAATACTGGGGGTCCCTGGGGGCCAACTAGCCCACCAGGAACCTCCAGTATGCACCAGAGAGCTGCGTTGCAGAGAGGTGTTCAGAGGCCACGCCCCTTTTTACACCTCTCTGCAACGCAGCTCTGTGGCGCTTACTGGAGGTACCTGGAGGTACCTGGTGGGATAGTTGGACCCCAGGGACCCTCAGGATTCAAGGGGACTTAATCCCCCAACTTAAAACGCGCCATGGGGCGCGTTTGCACAGTGGTGAAGGGAGGGGGCGGGGCTAAAGGTGACATGTGTGCAAACAGGCCCCGTGGCGCGTTTTAAGATGGGGAATTAAATCCCCTTCAATCCTGAGGGTCTCTGGGGGCCAACTAGCCCACCAGGTACGTCCAGAAAGCGCCACAGAGCTGCGTTGCAGAGAGGTGTAAAAAGGGGCGTGGCCTCTGACCACCTCTCTGCAACGCAGCTCCCTGGCGCATACTGGAGGTACAGGGTGGGCTAGTTGGACCCCAGGGACCCTCATGATTTAAGGGGACTTAATACCCCAACTTAAAATGCGCCACGGGCGCGTTTGCACAGTGGTGAAGGGAGGGGCGGGGCTTCAGGTGACATGTGTGCAAACAGGCCCCGTGGCGCGTTTTAAGATGGGGAATTAAATCCCCTTCAATCCTGAGGGTCCCTGGGGCCAACTAGCCCACCAGGTACGTCCAGAAAGCGCCACAGAGCTGCGTTGCAGAGAGGTGCAAAAGGGGCGTGGCCTCTGAACACCTCTCTGCAACGCAGCTCTCTGGCGCATACTGGAGGTATCTGGTGGGCTAGTTGGCCCCTAGGGACCCTCGGGATTGAGGAGGAATTAATTCTCCAACTTAAAACGCGCCACAGGGCGTGTTTGCAGACATGTCACCTCAGGCCCCACCCCTTCCTTCACCATTGTGCAAATATTCCTCTAAAATCAGCAGAACTACGAATTCCGATTTACTCACCTGTTATCAGGAGAGACCTCAGTGCTGCATCTTTGAGCCCAGTACTGATCCTGAAAAGTAATTTTAACCGTACTTACCAGTAACTTGAATTTCCTTCCATAGGATATCATTGCCTGCTTTTTGCTGAAAAAGTTTCTAAGTGTCGATTTTTGAAACATACAAATATTCCTCTAAAATCAGCAGAACTACGAATTCCGATTTACTC
This sequence comes from Calotriton arnoldi, assembly GCA_963921515.1. Taxonomy (NCBI): domain Eukaryota; kingdom Metazoa; phylum Chordata; class Amphibia; order Caudata; family Salamandridae; genus Calotriton; species Calotriton arnoldi. The sequence goes on along the minus strand of CAWUFW010000605.1, from coordinate 2,341,089 downwards.
ACCTGTTATCAGGAGAGACCTCAGTGCTGCATCTTTGAGCCCAGTACTGATCCTGAAAAGTAATTCTAACCGTACTTACCAGTAACTTGAATTTCCTTCCATAGGCTAACATTGACTGGTTTCACTTGGAAATTCTTCTAAGTGTGGAGTTTTGGAACTTTATAATATTCCTCTAAAATCAGCCGAACTACGAATTCCGATTTACTCACCTGTTATCAGGAGAGAACCCATTGCTGCATCTTTTAGCCCAGCACTGACCCTGAAAAGTAATTCTAACCGTACTTACCAGTAACTTGTATTTCCTACCATAGGAATCCATTGTCTGGTTTTCAGCAGAAAAGTTTCAAAGTGTCGATTTTCACAAACTACAAATATTCCTTAAAAATTGCCTGTATGACTTAAACGCATTCTTTCAACTGTTTACAGGAGATGCACCAGTGCTGGATCCAGGATCCACCACTGAGTAAGAAAAAGTAACGATAACACTACTTACCTGCTAAGTGAATTTCCTCCCATAGGATAACATTGGTGATTGTATGTGAAAAAGTTTGTGTCAACTTTTAAAATACAATAATATTCCATAAAAATCACTACTGTAACCAAAACGCTTTTACTCAACTGTTTACAGGAGATGTCCCAGGACTGAATCTAGGATCCAGTCCTGTGGTTAGAAAAGTAATCCATAAAGTAACTAATTGCATTTAACTAGAAATTCACATTGAGCTCAATGTTGCATTGTGTTTGAAATTGTGTTGCCCATTGCAACAACTGTAACTACTGTACTTAAAAGTCTATTGCCTATTTGCAAAGTATTTAAACTAAAGTAATTCATTCTGAGAAAGTATATTTTGTAATGTAATGTATGATGTAATTACAATGTAATTTAAAAATAAAATATCTAAAAATAAATAGTTTAAAAAAATGTAGTAAATCAGTATCAAAAAAATAAATATAACAATTAATACATTTAAAAATTGTCATTTACAAAACCTTTGAAATTCACTGAAAAAAACCATAGGTTTCAGACATGTTATAGTTAGGAATTAGCATTTAAAAACCTTTGAAATTCACTGAAAAAACCATAGGTTTCAGGCACGTTATAGTTATAAATTAGCATTTAAAAAACCTTACAAATTCAATGAAAAAACCATAGGTTTCAGGGACAGTTATAGTTAGTTGGACATTGCACTCGTACAAAACCCGTGAAATTCCCCCGTTATAGTTAGTTCAGCTAACTATAACTCGCGCCCCCGCAATGCACTGCTGATGACGTCACATATTACATCACTCATGACATGGTCAGTGACATCACTGATGACATCACTGATGACATCTCAAATGACATCACTGATGACATCACTGATGACATCATCCACGTGATAATCCGATGCACCTCCTCACACCCTAATATAACCTTTGATACACCCACTCTAAATTACAGACTGCCATTCGCAAAACCATAGACACTCCAACACCAATAACTACATACCCACTCACTGATTCTTAGGTCTACACACACATCCACTCACTCACCCGTACAGTCACTCATACTTACGGTCACTCAGTACCGGACTATCATATGCACTCATACTCCTATATAGACACTCAAACACCGCCACTCATCCATAGAGGTACTCACACACCTAGTCAGTCATGCAAATAATTAAACACACTGCCATTTACTCACCTATACAGTTATACACACACCAGCTCACTTACTCATACAAATACTAGCACATTCTTACGCTCTTATACAATCACTGATACAAGCACACACTCATCCGTACAGTTACTCTCACAATCACACACTCTCGCTTATAGCTATTTATATACTCCAACACACATATGTACTGCCTTTCACATATGTAGTTACTCACACATGTACCACTGGGACATACATTCACTCACTAACACACTCTTACACACACTTACCCACCCATACAGTCTATCACAGATGCACTCTTGAAACCATCCACCCAGTGAATCACCCACTCACACATCTATGCACAGAGTCTCACACACCCCACCCACACAAGAACTCAGGCACCCATACAAATACTCAGACAACCAATCAATAACTCATATAGACACTCATGTAGCTATTCACAAACCCATGCAGCCACTTACACAGCAACAGGCAGACGGATACAGACATTCACCCAGTTTAGTCACTAACCCATGCATTCAGTAAGATACGTTTAATCACTCACTTATAGAGTTAGTCACGCACCTACTAAATCATCCATACAGACACTTATACACCCACTCATTCTTCAATACGCCTTTCCCTATATATATTAAAAATATTTAAACTTTACAGAAACACACAGTCACTGGATGATGTCATCAGTGATGTCATTTGAGATGTCATGAGTGATGTCATCAGTGATGTCACTGACCATGTCATGAGTGATGTAATATGTGACGTCATCAGCAGTGCATTGGGGGGCGCGAGTTATAGTTAACTGAACTAACTATAACGGGGGAATTTCACGGGTTTTGTACGAGTGCAATGTCCAACTAACTATAACTGTCCCTAAAACCTATGGTTTTTTCAGTGGCTTCTTCGGTGTTTCACGGACCCCTTCTTCATGTTCAGGGCCGAGCGGCAGGAAGCTGTCTTCTGGTGATCCGGAAGTATTGTTTTGTTCCTGATCGGTTCAGCCGCAGTAGCCCCCGGACATCCTGATTTCTTTCCTGCCGACAGCCACAAAGCAATCAAGCTCCGATCTACGGAACCGAGCGTTGCGAGGAAGACTGCGAAGGTAGGATTGTTGGTCGATAAGTCCGGTGAAGAAGTGTGTGTGTTGCACGGCTGGTGCTATTTAGCTTACGAGTTGTTTGCATACACGTTATTTCCATCCAGTACACCGCACCATGGCCGCCAGCGCTGTGAGGAGTCGTGAGGAGGCGGCAGTGGAAATGTTCGATGACTCTCCTGTCACCGAATCGGATTTTAATGCACATTTGGAAGTTGCCAAAACAGGCAGCTCTGATCTAAAGGAACTTTTTAAGAAATTAGAAAAAGCAATGCGTACTGAACAATCTAAGTGGTGGGAGCATCGGTCTCTGTCAAGATATTTGGAGGTGGGTCGCATCCCACAGGGATTACGTATTATGTTAGTGCCCAGTTACGAAAATCCTGACCCTAATATGTTAGCTGAATGGGCAGAGTGTAACTTAGACTCATCCTGCAAATTGGTAAAGATCTTGGTGAAGTATGCGGAAAGTGATCGGATCGCACTGCAAACCAAAATAGACGAGCTCAATGAGGAAATAACTAAAATGGGGGCTTCTGAACAAGAGAAAAAATATCGTGAGGACATGCTGGCACGTCTATCAAAAGAGGAAGAAATAATTAAAAAGCGCAAGATTTTTAAATTTCAAAGAGATAAATTAGACTATCAGAATGGTCAAATATTTACATTTGCCAAGAAATTTGACTCTTTTAAGAAATCAAGCAAACCTTTACAATCATTGCCAGTATCAGCAGACATGGGGGATACTGCCCAATCATCAACATCCATGTCGGATTTAAGTTTGGTACCGGGCAGTGAATCCGAAAATGAACAAGCCTCTACTAGCTCGAGATTGGGGTTTATGAAACTTTCACTGGCGCAGGAACTCGACTGTCTGCGACAGGATCGAAGACAAACTCTAAGACCCCGCCTGCAGAATCTAAAAGGAACAAAAGGATCAACCTCAAGCGGCGTGAACGGAGGCATTGCCGTAAAATCAAACAGCGAAAGCAAACCTCAACACAAGAAGCCACAGAAGAAATGGAACCGCAAGTGAATTGCTGCGATAGTGACCCCCTATCCATTATAAATCTTACTGACATGAAACTGACTAACAATGAAGAAAAGATCTTATCCCTTGGTCTATCATACTGCCCTGTGAATGATTTCAACTATGCGCAAGTACGTATTGATCTATATAAGTATACACGTAAGCTCAAATTACGCAAGTTTCACAAACTCAATAAGACTGAGCAAAGTTCAACACCAAAGGTGACATCTATGGAAATCTGTAGTCCGCCCATCTTAACTGTTGGTGATTACAACCTGTTGTGTAACCTGCATGAACTACGTGAGGAAAGCGTAGGTGGTGGGGTTGCCAAGTCTGATCCCTTTCCCAAAATTGACGCTCCAGGTGCAACACAATTTAAACCCAAGTCTACCTTCAATCCGATCATGGTACATGATAATATCGACATTTACAATGAGCTAGTGACCAATCAATTAAAAAAATTACACAGGTCAACAATACATACACGGCGGAGATATGACCAACAAAACAACAGCTATGGGCAACTCATAAAAAAATTACAAGACAATGATAATGTGATCATCCGCCAATCGGATAAGGGCGGGAATGTAGTCCTTTGGCCTCGCAAAATGTACTTGGAGGAAGCATTATTGCATCTAAATGATCGTCAGTGTTACAGGCGTAGCGACTGGATAACTGTTATAGCAGCATGGAGTGATTTTTATACAAAATTGTTATCATGGAAGAGTGCTGGACTGCTAAGCAATGATGAGTTCAAATTTCTTAAGGTGAACCATCCAGTTATTCCAGTTTTCTATCTGATTCTCAAGATACATAAAGACTCAGAAAAGCCCCCAGGGAGACCAATAATATCAGCAAGGAACAGCATCATGGAAAACACCTCGCAATATATTGACTATTTTCTACAGGAACACGTTAAGGGATTGCCCTCTTACTTGCAAGATACGGGAGATTTCCTGAGGAAGATAGACAATATAACATGGCAGGATGATTATTTGTTGATTACCATGGATGTAACTGCCTTGTACACAAGCATACACCACTTGGATGGTATCAAGGCAGTAGAGTACTTTTAAGAACTAAACCATTGTGCATGATGAACCATAGCAAGATGATCTTGGAAATGATTTCAACTTGTCTAAATAATAACTATTTCTTGTTTCAGAGCCAAGTATTTCAGCAAATGAGAGGTGTAGCAATGGGGGCTTGCTTCTCCCCCAGTTATGCTTGTTTGCATATGGGGATGTGGGAGGAGCAAGTCCTCAGCACCAAACATAAACAAGTAGTTACTGACAACATACTAGTTTGGTATCGTTATATTGACGATTTGTTCCTCATTTGGAAGGGGTCTGAGACAGAGGCTTTTTTGTTTATCCAAGAAATCAATGTAAACAATCTTAACTTGCGGTTCACAGCACAAATCAGCCAGACAACTGTAAACTTTCTTGATGTGGAAGTATATGTCCAGAACAGCAGGCTTGAGACTAAATTACACCGCAAAGCGACTGCGGGCAATACTGTGCTCCATGCCACCAGCCACCATCCAAGCCATCTGGTGAGTAGCATACCCTATGGTGAGATGCTACGCATCAGACGCATCTGTAGTGTAGACAATGATTGTTTTCAGGCCCAAACTGATAGCAAGAAAAGGTTTCTGGCTAGGGGTTACTCTGCAGATGTGATTGATAAGGCTATCAAAAAAACTATGTCCATTTCTAGGGCTCTAGCCTTATCTCAGAGAGATTGTACAAAGGTAATGGCCACTGTACCCGCAGCCGCTGTTGACCCTCCAAGACTTATTATAACATACAATCGTCAGCATCGCGCTTTGCGCAAAATCTTTAATAAGAATTGGTCGGTTATACGCAATGACCCTGTGATTGGGGAATCCTTGACGGAGGTTCCCAAAGTTACCTTCCGGAAAGCACGCTCTATGAGCGATATGCTTGTAAAAAGTAGTCCGGAGGTCATGACAAAAAATACTTGGTTACAGTCAACTAAAGGGTTCATCAAATGCGCTAGTTGCAAGGCTTGCAAACTAGGAAAAAGCACAACATCATATAGTACTCCCTTTTATGACGCACCCCGTATTATATCTAAGAAACTAACTTGCAAGACTGAGTTTGCTGTCTATGTGCTGGAGTGTACGTGTGGCCTGCGATATGTTGGCAGCACCAAGTTGCAGGTCCACAAACGTATACTCCAGCACATGAGGGCAATCAGTAATCAGGATGTATCATATCCTGTAGCCAGGCATTTTAAGGATATCCATGGTAGCTGCCTGGAATACCTTACTTACTTCGTGGTGGATATGGTACCACCACTAATACGAGGCGGTGACCGAGAAGCCTTGCTGAGAAAATTAGAAACCAAATTTATCCTCGAGTTAGATACCAAGACGCCCAACGGGCTGAATTCGAGTGAAGATTTCTACACATGCCTGTGAACTAGCCCCACAGCAGCATTGCTAAACTTCTGCTTAATTTTAAAAAACATTATTTGTGTGTCGCCTCCTACATGTAATTGGTTGTAATTTTAATATGCACTTTTAACACTTATTTATTCTTGGCACAAGCACTTTTTCTAGGCAGAATAGTCAGAACAACTTATTAGGTATTTATAAGGTGCGGTAGTTAACATTATGAAAGCCGTTGTTTGATATATTTAATTATTAAATCATATATGAATTGGTTTTGATTTTAATATTTATGGGGTAATAAATATCAATTAGGATTCGAGATTTCCATCTATTTAATCCAATATAAATATAACTCGGTCTTTAATATATATGTGGCAACTAATTAACCAATATGTATTAGGATTTTAGGTTCCTAAAAATAATAAAAAGGTTTTTTAATTGGTTGTGAGATTTATAGGACCACAACGATCGAAAAATTCAAAATTTATGCCACATGATTTATTGAATTTAACATCACTATAGATGTGAGGTCATTACCGTTACCTTTCCTTCTTCTTTCCTCTATATACACTACTCTATTTTCAGTGCCAACTTCAGGATAGCACCAGAGGGGAGCATAAACAATTTGAACCCACTGTAGGTGATATTAGAAGCATCCAATACATGTATGTTATCACAGCGAGATGATTAAAAAACTTAAAGATGCAATGGTTGTCTAATAGAATCCTGCCCTAAAACTGTGTATATGAACTGATTTGGGTTTCAGATATCTTGCATTGCATGCAAAGCATTCGTATTTATACTTAGATGTTTTATCAATTTTTTCCTTATAGGGACAGGTTTATTGCAGCAAGATAAGCGTTGATTTGCACTTTATATCATTATGGTGATATCATACATATGGTTACCCATTAGTCACAGTTTGAGAGATTTTAGCTCTAAATATTTATGGTTGGCTGGTTTCTTTGACATTTGCGTATTTGCACATATTTATACTCGCTATAGCCCGATTTTACATGTTATTCAATAATGAGCTTTTATACTCCGATTTTAATGCATTTTAACATCTTTTTGCGATTGGCACTGTATCAATTGGAGGAAATTGAAAACGAATATGTTTATATATATATATATAAAAAAATGTTGTCTATGTCTATCTGCCGAATTTTGCACGTGATACTGCACTGTCACTTTAAATTGTTGGTTTCCTGTCACAGCGTCATGTGATCAAGGCCTCCTGAAGGCCGAAACGCGTCATGGCGGTGGTGCGGTGTATTTGGATTCAATAAAGAACCCTGCACTTAACTTTTGGGTCCGTGTTCGTCTTTCCTGGAGCAATTTGGAAGTTGGAGACAGAGTTCTTTATATATATATATATATATGAAAAAAGAAGCCAAAGCGTTCCCCCGTTTCCGGAGCCCCAGACTCTTCAGGGCGGCCTCACAGTATGGGCACGGAGCAGCCCATTAACCACACTGGACAGCAAAGCAAGGTGAGGCCCAATATCGTGAAAGTGGCTTTATTTCCAAAGAAAACTGCAGCGCTTGCATCCATTCATCTAACGTTTCGGCTAGTTGCCTTGATCACAGACTGGAGCATTTCGCCCAGGTGCGCTCGGGCGTGATTTAAACAATTTGTCACGTGACTGCAATCACCAAACTACTCGTCCCACAGTGCATTGTGCAAGTTGTTACAATATGCATTGGAAATCCAAGATGTAAAATCCATAATGGTGATTATATGTAGCACAAGCACTGTTGTTATCATGGAACTCTTTACACACAGTCAGGTGAGTTCTGCCCTTACCGCAAATGTTCACAAAGTGCTTAACCTCTTGGAGAGGCAACTTTCACGGCACGATCATGACAGGAAACTCCTGTCTGAATCCCTTCCACGCGCCGTTTCCTTTTTGCACTAGTGGCATATCCTTGGTAGGTGGGGGGCGCGTGTGAGTCAGGCTCCTCAATAAACATGAAAAAAGAAGCAAAAGCGTTCCCCCGTTTCCGGAGCCCCAGACCCTTCAGGGCGGCCTCACAGTATGGGCACGGAGCAGCCCATTAACCACACTGGACAGCAAAGCAAGGTGAGGCCCAATATCGTGAAAGTGGCTTTATTTCCAAAGAAAACTGCAGCGCTTGCATCCATTCGTCTAACGTTTCGGCTAGTTGCCTTGATCACAGACTGGAGCATTTCGCCCAGGTGCGCTCGGGCGTGATTTAAACAATTTGTCACGTGACTGCAATCACCAAACTACTCGTCCCACAGTGCATTGTGCAAGTTGTTACAATATGCATTGGAAATCCAAGATGTAAAATCCATAATGGTGATTATATGTAGCACAAGCACTGTTGTTATCATGGAACTCTTTACACACAGTCAGGTGAGTTCTGCCCTTACCGCAAATGTTCACAAAGTGCTTAACCTCTTGGAGAGGCAACTTTCACGGCACGATCATGACAGGAAACTCCTGTCTGAATCCCTTCCACGCGCCGTTTCCTTTTTGCACTAGTGGCATATCCTTGGTAGGTGGGGGCGCGTGTGAGTCAGGCTCCTCAATAAACATGAAAAAAGAAGCAAAAGCGTTCCCCCGTTTCCGGAGCCCCAGACTCTTCAGGGCGGCCTCACAGTATGGGCACGGAGCAGCCCATTAACCACACTGGACAGCAAAGCAAGGTGAGGCCCAATATCGTGAAAGTGGCTTTATTTCCAAAGAAAACTGCAACGCTTGCATCCATTCGTCTAACGTTTCGGCTAGTTGCCTTGATCACAGACTGGAGCATTTCGCCCAGGTGCGTTCGGGCGTGATTTAAACAATTTGTCACGTGACTGCAATCACCAAACTACTCGTCCCACAGTGCATTGTGCAAGTTGTTACAATGTGCATTGGAAATCCAAGATGTAAAATCCATAATGGTGATTATATGTAGCACAAGCACTGTTGTTATCATGGAACTCTTTACACACAGTCAGGTGAGTTCTGCCCTTACCGCAAATGTTCACAAAGTGCTTAACCTCTTACATATATATATATATATCAACAGAAAATCCAGAGTGTTACCAGCAAAGACAAATCACATGGGCACAGACTCCTCCAAGATGCATTAGATTTAATCCAAAGTTACATGGTCCAAATGACGCGTCTCGGCCGCAGACCTGCGGCCTTGATCACATGGTAAATGGTAAAGAAATGTTTTGTAAAGACTAACACATTGTAATGGACACGTGGTAAAGGTAATGCATGGTAATGACCGCGTTGTAAATGCTGTTTCCCTTTGTCTTGCGTTACATATAGTCTTAAGTGCATTAACTGTGACACTGTGACTTTTCTATTTTTTAGGAAATGTGTAACATGATGGTGCAGGTAACAATGCACCAGGCGGTAGTACATATCTGTATAACAAACCCTCCCTCCCCCACCTTCCCAAACAAGAACAAAAGAAAAAACATCTACCATATCATCCAGCACCTCATAGTTTGTAAATATTGAATAATGAATAGAGAAGGTCCCATTGTCTAACCGACGGCATATCAACCTCGTGTGCACCATGCAAGAAGGGGTGGGGGGGAACCTCGGCAATAGTAGAGCCGACCAAGGCCACCAACAGCACACTGCACAGGATTAGTCAGTGTCCTCTTTTTGCGCTTTGAAGCTGTCTAGCAGGGCATCCCACTCCATGGCTATGGGCCGTTTATGTAGCCCCTGTTAGTCCTCTCTATGGAGTAAAGTGCTCTCAGCCGACCCTCATCACCAAACTTCTCACCATCCAATCATTTAAGGTGAGGAGGAGGACTTCCAGCTGCGTATTATCTGCTGCTTGGCCAGAAGAAGTGCTAAGTCTACAAATTGTGTTTCAGTTTTAAATGGTTTGGGTCTAGGGGAGAGTCCCAACACACAGTGTTCCATCATCGGCCAATAAGGATGCCTGGTAAGGGAGACAAGGGATTCCCTAATGTCACCACAATAAGGCAGCAGCATGGGTCAGGACCACAACATGTGCAGTAGATCTGCGCCATTCGTTCTACAGCGCGGACATGAGGAGGGGTGGGTAGGGAATATCCTGTGTAATTTCAAAGAGGTAAGGCATGTTCTATGCAGCAACGAGAACTGAATGAACTTGAACCTCGTGTATCGGGGTATTAAGCTTGGGTATTCCAACAAGAATTTCAATCCTTGTTGTGGAGTACATGGCCAAAGTCCGTTTCCCACGTGGCTCTCAGCGGTGTAAGTGAGATATGTAAGTGTGAATGTATGCCCCTGTAGAGCCATTTAACTAAATGCCTACTAGTTCCCATGTTGTGTACTGCTTGAACAAACACATGTGTGGTTGGTTCTGCACCTGTCGGTGACCAGTGTAGACGCATTTAGCATGTGCAATGAAAAGTGTTCCCGGTAGCCCATGGATTTGTGTAAAGTCCTGACGGGATAATAGCATGCCATCTTCAAATAGATCACTGACTGTGGTAACCTCAGCCTCCTCCCACTGTGCCAATCTCGCTGACGTGAGCCTGCCTAGTGGAGATGGCATACTACACAGAGGCACATTTGGTGCATAAGATGTGACATCGCATGTGGAGCGGAGTGTAGCTCCAATATAGTCGGGCGTTGTGTAGAAGTAGGGGAAGAGTAGGGGGGTTTGTCCATTATTGGTTCTGTTCCCTGTTTGTTAACATTGAGGTTGCTTTGCCTTCTGGGCTTGTTCCTGTGCTTTACCCTGTTTTTGTCTGTTCTTTCCTGGTGTATGCCTTTTCATGCTCCTCTACATCTGTACACTACTTCTGTAGGAAGATGGTCCTTGACCTTGAGGGGTGCTCCACACAGAGTCCTTGACAGAATGCACAAAACTAAAATGTCAAGCTCCTCAGGCAGGAAAGGCACACTCAGACCCAAAATGTTTTCCTATTGTATTAAGACACCCTTCTTCTTTTTTTTTAATTGATTTTTATAATTTATAAACAATACAAACATTCAAAGCCGTCAAGAGTAGCCTAGTGTCCTAGACATAAGGGCACATGAAAACTGCAGTGAGCCAGGCTACATTCATAGCTGTTGTGGATACAAAGGACGGTTATACATGGTTACTTGGGAAGACATCAAAACAATAGCTGTTTGTTAAATCATTGTACCCATAGTATGAAAGACTATAGAGGAGTGGCTATCAATACAGAAAACGATATGTAACACTTCAACAAAAGGAGATAAGGGAAGGGGACAGGAGGGATGGGGAGCATTTCAGAGAAGAGGGAGAATTGCCGCAAACGCACTCGCAATAAGCATCCCTAAGGGATATCATTGCAATATTCAATGGGTAGTGGGAGGGGATGCATGGAGATAGATGGTGCAACCCTGAAAAAAACAAATGTATATGCTGTTCATGAGATTTTGCTCGGTATGGTTTGTAGAAGGGGGGAGGGCAAAACCCTGCCTTGTACTGTCACAGATAGTGGGGAGGAATCGGGGAATCTTGCTGATATGTACGATATATGTGCCAAATATCTTTTGGACGGGATGTGGGGGGTTGCAGAGTGGCGTAAATCTCAGATTTCATATCACAGTACGTCATGCTGCGCAGCCAGGCATCTTTTGTGGGGTATTGCCGGGCCCCCCAGTGTATTGCAATTTCCCGTTTGGCTAGCAATAATGCAATTGCTGTGAACCTGCGGTAGCAGGCAGAGACATCAGAGACAATTCCCAACAGGGCCATTTTGGGTGAGGGCCTAATTGAAGTGGAAGTGATGTTGGATAACATCTGGAATACCGAGTGCCAGTAGGTGGAGATGCCCGGACAGTTCCAGGTCATATGGGCAAAATCAGCATCGAGTGAATAACACTTAGGACATTGAGAGGATTTGGAGGCGTCATATGTAGCCAGTGCCACTGGCGTGATATAGTATCTATGGACAAATTTAAAGTGTAGAAGTTTATGTTGGTGATTAGGAGAGATTTTCTTAATTTGCTCGAGGCTACCTGCCCAGTCTTTATCAGTGAGTGGTTGTCCTAGGTCCTGTTCCCAGTGTCGCCACGCCCCCCTATCCCACACCTGTTTGAGTGTCATACAGGCACGATATAGTTTAGTGACCATGTGTAATCCGTCGTGGTCTGTAATTAATAGCGTGAGAGGTGTGAACTCATCATGGGCGAATGGAAAGGATGGAATATTCGTACGCAGGGCACTAAGCAGCCTATTCATAAGAAACCTATCCATATAGGTCAGTTCAGCATGTGCAGAAAGGTCGGTGAGTGTCACATTGTGCCCATTCGGATATAGATCCCCAAACGTGTGCAGCTTCAGTGTGCGTAGCGTACGTAAGATTATTTTTTCGGACGTGGTTGGAATCCATGGGTTATGGGCTATTGGGAGTTTACGGGAGTACAGAGTCTCGACGCCCAGCAGCAGGCCTAATTTCCGCCAGGCCCAACACGTGGTAGACAGCATTTGTACGTCGGTAGGGTCCAGCCTGATGCCCTGAGGGAAGATAGCATTTAGTGGGGTAGGGTCGGACAAGTCTTGTTCGGGTTTGCTAAACGGAATGTGTGCGTCTGGGTGGAACCAGTAGTACGCATGTTGGGCCTGCGCGACCAGATAATATAGGTTTAGGTCAGGGACGGTGAATCCCTTGCGCTCGTAGGGAAGTGTGAGAGTATCCCAGGCTATTCGTGGCCTACGGCCTGCCCATACCAGCCAGATCAGATGGCCACGTAGTTGTGAAAAAAAAGCCTTAGTTAGAGGAATAGGTATATTAACAAATAAATACAAAAAATGAGGGAGTACATTCATTTTTATGTGGGCGCCAAATGGCCAACCATGGACAGTGGCAGGCGTATCCAACGGTCTATCTGCGTGACCAGCTTGTCCACCGCGGACCCATAGTTCAAGCGAATTATTTGTTGCTTATGTCTGTGGAGCGTAATTCCCAAATACTTGGTAGTGTCTGGTGCCCATCGGAGTGGGGAGGGGCCGTTGACAGGGGTAGTCGCTTCTGTAAGGGGAAAAAGCACGGACTTGTCCCAGTTGACCCGCACTCCGGACATTTCACCGAAACGTCTAATTTCGTCAATAAGGGGTTGCAGGTTGTCAGCAGGATTCCTGATAAAAAGCAATATGTCGTCTGCATACATGACTTGGAGCAGCGGGCAAGGGCGGAACCGCAGGCCCCGATGCATGTGTTTCTCCTGCAGGTGTCTGACCAAAGGGTCCATAGCCACTATGAAGAGCAACGGCCACTGCGGGCAGGCCTGTCGAGTGCCACGCAATATAGGAAAAGGGTCTGATAGTGACCCGTTAACCTGAAGCCTAGCCGTTGGAGAAGAGTAGAGAAGGGAGACCAACGCAATGAAGTTGTTGGGCATGCACAATTTACCGAGCGTCGCAAATAGAAATGGCCATTCCAAGGAATCAAAGACCTTTTCAGCATCAAGCAGCGCCAGCGCTGCAGGTGTGTTGGGGGAGACCCTGTTTAATACCGAAAAAACTGTTCTGAGGTTGAGTGCGGTTGATCTGTGTGGAATAAAACCGGATTGTGCAGGAGAGAGAATTTGATCTAGCAGGAGGGAGAGCCTGTTTCCGAGTATCTTGACCAGAATCTTGTTGTCAAAGTTTATCAACGAAAGTGGTCGATAAGAGGTGCACGCAGTGGGATCTTTATCGGGTTTCAATAAAAGAGAAATAGCTTCCTCTCGCATTGAAGCAGGAAGGGTGCCCGCGTCGAGGGATTTGGCAAAGCACTCAAGCAAGTGAGGCGTCAAAGTCTGTTTAAACGCCTTGTAGAGGGCCCCCGACAAGCCATCCAGACCTGGCGCCTTAGAGCCATCGAGTGAGTCTATTGCTTGTCCAATCTCCTTAGGGGTGAAAGGCTCACTAAGAAACTGCGCCTGGACGGTGGTAAGCCAGACCATAGCCACCTCCTCCAGGTAGGCAATATGATGAGAGAAGTTAGCCGGGAGTTTTGAAGTATATAAAGCTTTATAGTATGCTACTAATTCCGTTATTATACCTTCAATGTCCGTCACCACAGTGTCATCGGTTCGTCTTATGGATGTGATATGTCCGTTTCCCCGAGGGGCTGGGGCGTTCCCCCTCTCCATACTTACGCGCTGCCTGGTGTTTACCAAGTAATTTGACCTCCCTGTCAGCACAATCGTTGAACTCCAGCAGAAGGGTTTCCCGTTTAAGAGAGGTATTAGGAGAGTCGGGTGAATTGTCTATTTGGGCCAAATCGGTCTTGAGCTGAGCCAGGCTACCGCGAAGCGACCGCAGCACCCCGGCTTGCTTGGAAATGCAGATGCCCCGGATATACGCTCTGAAAGCGTCCCACAGTACTGCATGTTGTGTCACTGAGGTAAGAGTAAAGTATTCAAGGATCGAGTCTCGTCCTTCTATCCTAAAAAGCTCATCCAGCAGGGCCGAGGCAAGGAAGGACCATCTGCGTTCCCAGCCAGTGGAGTAAGGGATCACAAGATGCAGCGGCACGGGTGCGTGGTCAGATAGCGTGCGGGGAAGTGTTTCCATACCGCGTACCCATTGGCATGTAGGGGCGTCTGCGAACCAATAATCAAGACGCGACTATGTCGAGTGAGTTGCCGAATGGAATGTGTACCCTGGGTCTACAGGATGGTGTATGCGCCATATGTCGTGGAGAGCCAATGACGACAAGAGATCCCTGAAAACCCGCAATGATTGTGGTTTAGTGCCCTATCCAGGTCCGGAGGAATCACGGCTGGGGTCCAGCCATAGATTAAGATCCCCACCGATAAGTAGTGTGTCTGGGTCGTGTCGGTCCAATAGTGTTATCAGTTCAGTAAAGAAGCGGGGGTCGTCGATATTAGGGGCGTATATGTTAAGAAATAGGGTCTTCTTTCCCAATAGTGTCTCAGTTACCAACACAAATCGGCCGTGCTGGTCAGCGACAGTGGTATGGTGTGTAAAGGGGATGCTGTGGTGTAGCAATATACATACTCACCGGGAATAAGTGCTATATCCAGCGAAGAAATGGTGGGGTCCCCAAGAGGAGGCAAATGGAGGGGAGGTTTGTGGGGGCAAGTGGGTTTCCTGCAGAAATGCTATTTTGATGTGGTGTCTCCGGAGATAAGCTAAAACTAGCTTACATTTTCGCGGGTTATTGAGGCCGCGAATATTCCATGACACTAGCCGTGCCTCAACACTTGTGTCAGTAGCGACCATCATTGAGGCGCAGGTATATGAGCATGTTGAATAAACGGATGAAGTGCATCATATGTAAAAGGCAGCATAGGACATGCGGGCGGTGGGGGGAAAGAAGAAGGGGGACGAAAGGGAAACAGAATACTAAACAAAACCCATTGAACCCACCCCCCTTCCACACCAGGAGAAAACCACCTGGCGAATATCCTCAACCCAGTTCTAGCAAAACAATAACCCAACATTGAACCAGTCTGAGTTATCCGTGGGGGCGGACAACGCCTCGGCGTCCAGTGCCCGGAACATTATAAGTAACATCCTAGTGGAAGAAAAAAGCTATGTGTGGAATGATGAAGGATCAAGAGGCTACGAAGTTGCTCAAGGTACCCTCTAAAAAACCTGAAGAATAACATAGCAATGGAAAGTGTTCTTTATGCAAAACCAGTGTCTAGATACTCCATTGATGATGTGAGAGAGACGACGGAGCCACCGCTACTCCGAGGTGAAGAGTTCAGCACTTGCTACCAGCTGCCGATCAGGGGAAGAACGGTCAGGCGAGTGGGGGGGGGGGCTTTTCCGGTTATTGTCCCTCTGCGCATTACAGAAAGCCATCGCGTCTGCCGGGTTATCGAAAAAACGGGGTCTGTCGCCAATAACCAACCGCAGTCTCGCCGGGTACAACATAGCATATTTCAGGCCCAGTTTGCGGAGTTGTGTCTTGACGTCGATGAACCTACGACTTGCCTCCTGGACTGCAGCTGTGTGATCTGGTTAGAAGGACAACGTTGAGCCCTGGTATTGCAATGGGGTGTTCTCCCCGGCCAGGCAGAGCGCAGTGTCCCGGTCCCTATAATTTAAGAAACGTGCGATGATGGGCCTTGGAGGGGCTCCCGGGGTGGGCGCGGACCCAGGTATCTATGCGCCCTCTCCACCAGGAATTGTTGGGGCCCAAATAGATCAGTGAGCATTGTTTCTACAAAGTGTTCGGGACGTCCAAGATTTGTTGACTCTGCCAGTCCTAGGATTTGTATGTTATTCCTTCTGGACCTTGCCTCCAAATCCTCGTTCTTAATTTCCACTGCCTTGAGCAGTCTTTCCGTCTTTTCCAGGCTGCGTTGCTAATCTTTTGCTTGATCCTCATGAGTAGATATGCGCTCCTCAGCCACATCTAGCCGGGTGTTGTGTTGGTCCAGGCGTTCTCCCATTTTATCCAGCCTTGTGGCGAGTGTGTCGAACCTGGCGTCGATGGCGCAGAAACCAGATTTTAGCTTCGCCATTATAGCTGCTGTGTCTTCGGGGGGGGGGGTGCTGCACTGCAGGTCCGCCTCCTCCTCTGCACCCAGGTCTTGCCCCTGGCGGTCCAACGCACCAGGCCTGTCAAATCTAAGCCTGTGCTGTTTAGGGTCACCACTGCCCATGGTGTCAACAGGGAGAAGCCGGTAAGTGGAGAGATGCCCTCTGAACCAGCCGGGTCACAAGTACAAACCCCGTACAAAATGCCAACAGAATTTAGAGTTAGAGTCGCTTTATGGTAGGGTCGAGTATGGGCTCCACGTAGCCAGCGAGACCGTTCCCTCAGGTCTCCCAGAAGCGTGATGACAAGCAATGGCTCCTCAAGCCCTAGGTCACAGATGAAGAGGAGGCCAGCAGGTAATAGGGCCCGGACCGGTCTGCCCGCCTGGCCAGCACCCACGGAAGCGGGCCAGGCCTAGAGAGCTTCAGAGGGGGTCCACACAGCCATCGCAGAGCCAAGACGTGTTGATGTTCCCCATAGGGGGGGGGGGAAGGGTGCTGCAGCCACGGTCCGGTCACAGCCCCTGTGAGTCCCGCACTCCCAAGTCAGCGCGGCCGGCCCACATGTTCCCAGGCTGGCAGGCTGAAGGAGGCCTCACCCACGCCGGGACCCGCCGGCAGCAGCAGACCGTATCTCCCCCAACGAGTGCCACCCAGTAGGAGGTGGGGGCCACCAGCAGGCGTGAGGTGAGTAGGGCTAGTGCTGGGGAGTTGCGTCGGCAACAGACGGGCAGGCCATGCATCCAACCAGGCCTCCACCCAAGCCCGCGCCGCTCACAGTCGTCCGGGGACCGCAGCGGCGGTCCCCGTCACTCACCCCAGGATGTTTCGAGGGTCCCAGCTGGCAGCCCCGACAAGCCGCTGCCGGCTCCAATTTGCGGCAGCGGTGCGCTGGTGCAAGAGGCACAGGTGGTGGACGGGGGCAGGCCCAGCGGAGCACTGCAGCTCCGGCCTCAGGCTCTTCCGTGACCCGTGTCGTTGCGGGGTCTCCGAGGTGGGCCGGGCCGCCTCCCATCACACCAAAGCCGCGCAGAAGACCAACAACACGGAGCCGGGGTTGGATCACCTACGAAGTTCTCCCCGGCGGTGAAGGCAGCTGGATCGGTGCATAATGGGGTGAGAATGCGGCGGATTCGCCAGTCCACCTCGAGGATAAGGGCCGGAGCTGTGCGGCCATCTTGGTCGCCGGCTAGGCCACGCCCCAAGACACCCTTCTTTAAACCTAAGCATTCTCAGAAAATCTCTAAAGGAACCTTTAGTCTAAAGGATTGACTTGTTAAAGAAGATCAAAGATTGCGAGCTCAGTATTGCACTGAGTGGCTCACTGACCCATCAATGTTAAACTATTATGATATTTGCGAATTTGACCCTCACACTTTGTCTGGAAAGCAACTATAGGGAGATAACGCTTTTTTGCAGATTAGCTCAAACAAGGGAGGATTCCCATTACTTGGAAAGTACGTTTACTCACTCTGTACATGATACTCAGCCTCTGCGTAAACCAGTGAATTCCTTGCACAGGTTAGTGTACCCCATGTTTAGTTCTAAGACACCGCTATAACAAAAAAACCTTCACACACTCAAGAATTGACAGCACAAGGTGACATAACAGGGATTCTTTTTTTTCTGATATGTGCACCAGACCAGCTTGGTTAGCTGCTCAGTACACCAAGTGTGCTACGGGCTCTTCTAAACCCTTACAAGACATTCCTGTGTTTGATGGATCAGTAAACACTGTGGCACTCATTAGTTTGACCAAAATGACTGATGCCCCTATCAACCTGAAAAGCAGTACTCCAGTCTCGACATCTGTTAGCCCTGTTAACCCAGTTTCTCACTTGTGTAGTTTCATAAACAATAAGGAAATACACTCACTAAAGGAGCAGTTATAGATGATTGAAAGCAAGTAGAGGACCTTTATGATGATTATACTTGGACATATTCCAATCTTGCACGTGGGATCTTTTTACCTACCCATTTTTCACTATTGCCAGAACCAGACATTGTTCATCTGTAGGCTAGGAGCAGTAACAAAGAAGCTGACAGAAACTACTGCAGAACAATTAGCAAGCTTGAATGGAAAACATGCCCACCAGCTTTGGCTCAAAGAAAATCATGGTCCTCCAAGTACCAAGACAAAAACATCTCCAAAGACTACGGTAGATTACCTTTTCTCTCCTAGTAATCCTGTTCAAGAGGCTGCTTCACTTTCTAATATACCAACCAGGACTCCAGACTCTTTCACAGCTATTAGTGCTTCAGTACCTGCTCCAGACCCTACGTGGAAATCCAGTCTCCTCATAGTATTGTGCACAGAAACAACCACTGATTTCGACTTGGTTTTGGATTCTACTATGCTGCCTATTTCCCCCTCAGATTTTGGCCATAGACATCTTTTGGACATGCCAGTCATTGACCCTGATTTGAGGCTGGCAAACCCAATGACACCTGTCTGTCTGAAGTCTAAGACCCTTGAGAGCCAGTAATCTGAGACGGAACAGCATGTCATAAGGAATGATAGTTTTTTCCGAGAACTGGACACAGTTACAGCCCCAACTACTGATTCTCACTTACCATTTGCTTCCACTGTGCTTCCTGTCTCAAGCTTCAACCTTAGTGAAGGACAGCTCCTTGACATACTAGTGTCTGATGCCGATCTGAAACTAGCCACACCTATGGCACCTTCAGTTTATCTGAAACCAAAGACTCATAAAAACCAGCACTCTGAGATAGAAGAACACGTAATAAATAATGGTATGCCCACTAAGCTGGGTCTGGTGGCTTAGTGGACTAATGTGTCCACTGTAGGGGCCTTTGTTCGACCTCCTGGTCACAGGTTCGAAACCCGGTGGGTCAACTCAGCCTTTCATCCTTCTGAGGTCAATAAAATGAGTAACATTGCGTTGGGTAACAATAAACATCTGTTATTCCGCGCCAAGATATCCTTGGGTGAACCCAAGATATCCTTGGGTGAACGTGCACTTCACAAATACACGTTATGTTATGTATTTCTCCTTCCAAAGCAGAAGGCTCAAATTCAAAATCTGTATTTGAAGATCTAGTCTGTAATATGTGTTTGGTTGCAAGAAATCTTCATTGAATGAAAGGCCCCAGCTGAAATTTCTGACCAGAATTAAAATGCAACTTCTGAAGAAACTCCTGTTCTGTTCCTTCCCGAAGAACAGTCTTCAAGTGTTGACAAAGCCGCTGTTCCGCTACCTGTGGTAGTAGGGCTGTGCAAAGAAACCATTACTGATGCTATGAATACACCACAGACTACTTGTAATATAGAAATCTCAGTCTTGCCTAAAGATCACCCTAGGGAGCTAGCTTATGGAACTTCAGTGTTTTCAACTATCCATCCACTTCCAACAGACTTGAAAGAACTTCCAGACCCTGTTACTGACACAGTGAAGTCATCAAGAAAAGTTTGCCATATTCATGTTTACTTCAAGAAAACCAGTCTCACAAGTCTCTGCCTGGTGAACACCAGACCACAATCAATGAACATAATACTGCAGAAAGAGAACTCTCTTGTCTTTTTTAATAGAGTACAGAGCTGGCTGTTGCTAATGCACCTATTGTTTTCACCAAGGAAGACATTACCCTTCATGAAACTGATGTTCTAAACTATGCAGTCCTTAACGCCACTGCAGATCAACTTACTGCTGAATCCACACCATCAAAAATCAACTCCTCTGCCTCTTTTTCAAGTGTCAGTCAAGTTATCAAAATGACGAGTTTTGTGCAACCTAGTCATGTGACTTCGCCCTGGGTTTGCTGTTGCCTGGAACTGGTTATAAGCTGCCATTTGCTGAAGCTCCTTGTTTGTGCATTGAAGTTTGATCCTCTGTGCACTGGACCTCTTGTTGCATCTGTTCCTGTCTAGTTCCTGCTTGCTTCAGCCAGTGCCTGTATCCTATTCCTGTGCAGCTTGCTACAGATTTATTCCAGCCCTGGATTGCTTTTGCTTTACTCCCTTGTCTGCCTTTTTTCTACAGTCAGCTGAAACTGCTGAGCTGCTCCCTTTCTAATTGTTCCTATGTTGTTCCTTCTGTTCCTGCTATTATTTCCCTTTACTTATTCCTTTTGCTCAGAGACGTTTTAATGCATGGGCAAAGTGGGCTCTGGCCCTGGGCCCTGGGCCCCAGCCTTTCAGGGGGCCCCCTGACAGAATCAGCTCTGTTCTCCAGAGTTTTGCCCCAATGACCTTGAATATTTCTTAAACAGATAGTTTTAAATACTGTTATCCTTTAATTTATTTTTTATGTACCTGATGTGTGAGAGTCTAGTACAGCCATTTTGCAGAGAAATGTTGTGTTTATGTTTCATGCAATATACATAAAAAAAGTTTCATTTAGATCAAAACAAGGCCTAACATATAAGAAATGGGAGGGCGTCACAGAGATTATTTGCAGTAATATTGGTGAGCTGCTGCTGTGTTACAATATTGAAAACACACATAACTATCCCTAAATATTAGATGTAAACACATTTAGGGCCTTATTTATGAGAAGTGATGCATCGCTGTGTGAAAACAGGGCTGCGTCACTTCTTAGTGCGCCCTCCTTGCGACATGATGGATGCGTCATATTTACTGTATGACGCATGATGTCGCAAGGAGTTACAGATGCGTCAGTATTTCTGACATATCTGTAGGCGCAAAAGTGATGCATTGCTGGGGTGTGTCTGAAAATAGACGCAACTCCAGCAATGTGTCCTTTCACATGGGGCAAGCCCCATATGAAAGGGCCTGCATCAGTCTTACGCCTGCTGTGAGGCAGGTGTAAGATATTGACGCAATGGCGTCCTAGAAGTGGCGCACTGAGTTCTCATAGATTTTAATGCGCCACTTCTACAAGGCTTTTTGTTGGGGAACACTCACCCTGCATACATTATACCTGGCGCAGGTATAATGTGGTGCAGGGGTTTACAAAGTGACGCATCTGCCTAGATGCGTCACTTTGTAAATAGGGCGCAACATGGCACATTTTTTACGCTGCCGGTGAGTCACAAAAAGTGACGCACTGGCGGCTTAAACGTGAAGCAAGGCCTCATAAATAAGGCCCTTAGAATTTGGACGAGTGTTCCTTTGCACTGTCAGGGACCTAATGAAATGAAATGAAATAGTGTATTTAATAAAGCGCGCAGCTTCTCGGACTAGAGTGTCCTGGCGCGTGACAGCGGGAGGAAAACGTGCGTAAAAGACCCATCAGTTATTAAAAAGCCAGGTTTTTAAGTTCTTCCTGAAAGATAGTAGGTCTGTGGTTAGTTTCAGAGACTCAGGGAGTCTATTCCACAATTTTGTGCCTAGAAAGCCGAGGGATCTGCCTCCAGTGCGGGCACGGCATATTTTAGGCACGATGGCCAGGTTGGCATTGGAAGATCTTAGGGATCTAGATGTTGTGTAGCGATTAACGCGCTTATTTAGGTAGCCGGCTCCTAAGCCGTGGAAAGCTTTAAAGAAGATGGCCATCGCTTTGAAGTCGATCCGTTCTTTTATGCGGAGCCAGTGTAGAGACTTAAGAATAGGAGTCATACTAGATCTGGGTTTAGGTCTCAGGATGGCTCTGGCCGCCGCGTTTGTACCACTTGTAGGCGCTGGATAAGGGATTTGGGAAGACCGAGGTACAAGCTGTTGACATAGTCAAGCTTTGATGTCACCAGAGCCTGCACCACACGATCTTTCTGCTCTCAAGCGGTAACAGTGGCAGGAATTTTTTTAGCATCCGGAGTATGCCAAAGCAAGCGCTAGTAAGATTTTGGATTTGAAAGCGCATGGAGAGTGTCTTGTCTATGACAATTCCTAAGTTTTTGACTTCCTCCTTTTCCGCGGGCGGGGGCGGCAGATCTTTTGGCACCAAGAGCTCCAGTCAGGCGTTTCTGGATTACCAAAGAAAACAACTTCAGTTTTGTCAGGATTGCACTTCAGCTGATTGATCTTAAGCCAGTTAAAAACCTTTGTGAGGCAAGACCTAATCATTGCCCCGTCAAAGTCGGTTCCTTTTTCACATGTAAAAATCAGCTGAGTGTCATCAGCATAGGAAACAATTTTGGCGCCCTCTTCCTCTACCAGAAATGCAAGGGGGATAGATATATATTAAAAAGGGTAGGACTGAGAATGGAGCCCTGAGGGACACCTTCATTCATGGCCGGAACCGGGGATGAGAAAGGGAGAGCCAGATGTCCTGAGATCTATTTGCCAAGAAGGATGACATCCATGTTAAGGCGGTCCCCCCAGGCCGATGTTAGCAAGTCTCTCCAGGAGCCTCTCATGTGGGACCGTATCGAAGGCCGCCGACAGATCGAGCAGTATCAAAACAGCCATGCCTCCCTGGTCCAGCTTACCCTTGAGAAATTCAGTCACTTCCAGCAGAGCGGACTCCGTACTGTAGTTAACCCTAAAACCGGATTGGGACTCATGAAGGAGCTTCCCATCTTCAATGTGTTTTTGGAGGGCCTTGTTTACATGCTTCTCTAATACTTTGGAGAGGGCCGGAAGAAGGGAGATTGGCCTGTAGTTGGCAGGGTCCGTCGGTTTGGCGTTAGCCTTTTTTATCAGTGGAAGAATCTTAGCATTCTTCCATAATTTCAGCATGTTGCCTGAGGAGAGGGAAGCATTAAAGAGCTGGTTTACCGTGGGGTTTATGGTGGGAGCCAATAGGTTCAGGATATTCGCTGGACATGGGTCGGTAGGCGAGCCAGACTTAATACTTTGGAGAAGGGTCAGTGGCTCTTCAAGCTGAAACTCAGGGAAAGCAAGTAAAGATGGAGGATCCAAGAGGTGAAATTTGCTATTAGAACTAAGGCAGAAGGTCAGTTCTTCCTCTGAGATGTTAGTGAAGGCTTGTTGGATCACGGAGATCTTTTTGTGGAAGAATTGAGCTATTTGCTTAGACCATTCTTTCATGCATGGCCCTTCCTTTGTGCCAGCTTTCGGGGCGGTAAAGGAATTAACTATGCTAAAGATTTCCTTACTCTTATTTTGGGCATTTTCTATCTTGGTTTGAAAGAAGTTTTTCTTGGCTGCATTCACGAGAATGTAATGAGCTTTTAAGGTGTCTTTATACACCTTCCTGTCCTCAGGTAGATAGGATTTACGCCATTTCCGTTCCATTTTTCTACAATTTCTTTTGCTAGATCTGAGGGAATCGTTAAACCATGGAGCTGGTGGGGCCGACCTCTTTGAGTAGCGGGAAACAACAGGTACCCCTGCACCAATGTTGGTTCGGAGCCATGAATCTATTGAGAGGGCGTCCGAGTCGGGGCAGCCACACAGCTCCTGTGAGGAACGACCGAGGGCGTCTGCTAACATCGGGATGGATATTTTATGGAACGTCCTGTAATTAGGGACCCTCTGCCCGCGTTAGCCCGAGGGGCTGTGGCAGAGTTGGGAATGACAAATTTTAATAGGAGGTGGTCAGACCAGGTAATGGGAAGAGCTAGGCTTACTGATATGTCAAAGTTGTGAAAGATTTGGTCTAGGGTATGGCCCTTCTCATGGGTGGCCGAAGAAATAGATGGAAACATGTTGCAGGCCTGCAGCATCTCCAACAAGGAAATTGTTTGAGGGTCTTTTACATTGTCCATATGTATATTGAAATCTCCCAGAATAAGGCAGTTGTTGTATTTTAAGGCCAGGGAGGTGGTGGCTGTATTAAGCATAGTAATAAAATTTCCAATTGCACCGGGAGGTCTGTAAATCAGAAAACCAGCTATGCTATGATGGGGGGATAAGGTACAGCGGAAGCCTAAGGACTCTGCGCCCTCGATGTTTTCCATCGGGATGGGAAAGCAGTCTAGTTTTTTATTGTAAATTATGGCGACACCGCCCCCCTTCCCACTCGGTCGGTCCCTCCTAAGGATTTTATAACCCGTAGGGATGGCCGAGGTGATAGTAGGGTTGGAGGCTTCAGACAGCCAGGTCTCAGTGAGAAATAAAAGATCAGGCTGTTCGTCTAAAAGTAGGTCATAAATGTGGGGTTCATGCTTTTGCATAGAGCGACAATTTAAAAGGGTGGCCTTTAAGTCCTCTGTTTTCTTATTGTTTTTACACTTATTGTTGCGTGGGAGGATCTTGGGTGCGAATTTCCTATGATGCAAACTGGATCGCTAATGCAGCTGAGGAAGCGGAAACTGCGTGGGCGGAAGTGAGGAGCCCGATAGTAGCCCCAGCCCTTCGCACAATCGGCGTATCAGCCGCGGCGGACCAGGACTGGAGGAAAAGCGAGATGCGAATCGGAGCAGCTAAGGAGGTGTAGGAAAGCAGAATCAAGTAAAGTGCAAGTGCGCGTAGGTAGGAGAAATTGTTAAAAAGCACAGAGAAATTCAGCCACACATATACAATTTAAAAGTATTAAAAACCTAGTAGCAGGGCAGGAAACACTAAATCCTAACGCTGTCAGCTGCGCGCGTCCGTTTACATCGGGAATATATAGGCTAATGCCTATGATGCAAACTGGATCGCTAACGCAGCTGAGGAAGCGGAAACTGCGTGGGAAACAGGGGCTCAAATTGGATCATACATTCAGAGCTGTTCTGAACAGGGGCCCCCAAAATAGGTTTGGTCCATGGCCCCCAAAATGCTTAAGATGTCCCTGCTTTTGCTTCTGCTATAGCTCATGTATTTACTCCCGAAACTCCTACATTTTGGCCCTTGTTTATGTTCCCTTTCTCAGTGTTTCTCCTGCAGTCTCTAGTTCCCTATAAGTTCCAGTCTCTTGCTTTTTTTTAAAACTTATTTTATTGGGTTATTGAAGGAACATGAACAAGAAATGTATGAGGTTGTCATATAGTTCCAGCCAGAGAGCAACAGGCTTTATGTACATCAGTAGTACAGTTGACATACATGTAGCTTAGCCAGTACAACATCAGGCAGATATTTTGCTTTCACAAATGTGTAACATGACGGCGCAGGTAACAATTCGCAATGCGGCAGTACATATCTATATAACAAACCTTCACTCCCCCACCTCCCCAAACAAGAACAAAAGAAAAAACAACTGCCATATCATCAAGCACTTCACAATTTGAAAATATTGAATAATGAATAAAGAAGGTGCCATTGTCTAACTGACGGAATATCAACCTTGTGTGCACCATGCAAGAAGGGTTGGGGGGGGGGTGGGGGGAACCTCAGCAATAGTAGAGCCGACCAAGGCCACCAACAGCACACCGCACAGGATTAGTCAGTGTCCTCTACCTGCATTTTGACGCTTCCTAGCATGGCATCCCACTCCATGGCTATAGGCCCTTTACGAAGCCACCGGCATTACTCTCTATGGAGTAAAGAGCTCTCAGCCGACTCCCATCACCAAACTTCTTCTCACCATCCAATCACTTAAGGTGTGGAGGAGGATTTCCAGATTTCTGCTGCTTGGCCAGAAGTGCTAAGTCTACAAATTGTGTTTCAGTTTTAAATGGTTTGGGTCTAGGGTAGAGTCCCAACACGCAGTGTTCCATTGTGTCCCAATAAGGATGCCCTGTAAAGGAGGCAAGGACTTTACTAATGTCACCCCAATAAGGAAGCAGCATGGGACAGGACCACAACATGTGCAGTAGATCTGTGCCATCCGTATGACAGCGCGGACATGAGGAGGGGTGGGTAGGGAATATCCTGTGTAATTTTGAAGGTGTAAGGTATGCTCTATGCAGCAGCGAGAACTTGAGAACTTCCCATCTTGTAGGTTTGCAGAGGACCTATAGACCTGAATGCCTAAATAGCGAAATGTGCTTCGGACAAACGGCATGGTCTGCTCCCCAATGGCGATCGTGTCTCGTAAGATGGTATGTTGAAAGAAAAAGGCATAAGATTTGTCATGATTGATTTGTAGGCCAGATAAGGCTTCGAATGACTTCAGGAGGGCAGCGACTGGCTTAAGGTCTGAATGAAGGTTTTGGATGTAAACTAGCATGTCATCCGCATATAAAAAAAATTGCATGTGTCTGGGCACTGCTTCAAATGCACCAATCCTCTGCCTCTTGCTGAAGTTTTTGCGCTAAGGGCTCCATGGCCAGCACAAATAACACTGGTGAAAATTGGCAACCTTGCCTAGTTCCTCTACCTTTTGTGTATTCTGTGGAAATATGGGCCCCTGTTTTGGCCCTCGCTGTCGGAACTGTATATACTAGTCTAACCCAATTTATAAATTCGGGGAGTATATTGAAAGTCTGCAGAACCATAAACATATAATCCCAGTCTAAAGAATCAAAGGCCTGATGGAGGTCTAGGGATAAACAGACAGCATCTGGGAAAATACCATGCGCTGTTTCCGTCACCTGATAGAGGTGTCGACTATTAAGTGATGTACTGTGGCGTGGAAGAAAACCACATTGATCTATATGTAGTAGATTCGAAAGCAGGGGTAGTAGGCTGTGGGCCAATAATTTGCTAGGAATTTTATATTCAGTCGTCAAGAGAGAGAGTGGCCTGTACGAAGACAGATCGACGGGGGACTGGCCAGGTTTAAGCAGTGAGGTAATTAGAGCTTATTTAGTGGACGAAGGTAATGTTCCCACCACCAGGGATGCGTTGTGAAACTTCTCAAGCTTCGGTATCAGCCGGAAGGCAAAAGTGGAGTAAAATTCAACGGGCAAGCTGTCTATGCACATGTTTTGTTAAGTGGCATCTCTTTTATGTTGGTACATAATTCCCCTTGAGTAAGGAGAGCCTCCAACGACTCGTATGCATCTGGTGTGATCTAAGGGAGCCCCAGGTTATTCAAGAAAGCATCTCTGTCTGAAACCGGTGGGGTGGGTCGGGCCCTATGGAGCTCAGTGTAGTAAGAACGGAAAGCTGCATTAATGTCTACCTGGGTGGTGTAGGGTATACCCGAAGGCGATGTGACTTTAAGAATCAGGGTGGGAGACATGGCAGACGTATCATGCGAGCCAATAATGTTCCTGCTCTATCGTCTTCAGAGTGTATCTTTTGTATATATGATTTATGGTCAATGAGACTTAACCGCTCTAGCAGCTCTGCAGGTGCTATGCGAGTATCCTGTCGGTTCCCCAGTCGTGTTGCATCATGTGCTGTGTTATGTTCCACGTGCTGCAACCGTGTTTTCTTGCATTGTAATTCCTGGAGCACAGTGTGTCTAGCGGCTGTGGTAGTAGCTATGGACACCCCGCTAATTACCACCTTAAATGCTTTATTCAACGAGCGGTGTGGAGGCCGTTCCTTCATTATCTGTAAAGTAGGACTCAATGGCCATACCGAGGGTGTCGCGAAAGACCGCATCCTCCAGCAGTGTAGGCTGCATGCTCCATGTCGGAATAGGTGTCGGGACCCTACCCAAAGTCAGGACAACCTCTAGCGGATTATGGTCCGAGAAAGTCTTTCCCAGGTAGGTGGCCCCTGTAAAGTTCCCAACCATGTGTGATGTGCATAAGATATGGTCTAATCGAGTATGGAGGCCATGTGGCGAGGGGGATACCCAACTCACCAAGGCCTTAGCTTGCTTGGTGGCTCCTGTGTGTGATGGGGGGATGAGACCGGTCAAGAACAACATCTAATACTGCATTAAAGTCTCCTCCTAGCAGCCAAGGAAGATGAGAACGCTCCGCTAAAACAGTGGACAACCGCTGTAGAAAGAGATCCGGATCGGCGTTTGGCACATATATCCTAAAACCAACATTTGCCCATCTAATGATCCATGGACCAGGCGTAGCGCCCATTTGTGCCCATTTTAACTTCCTGTGCTTAAAAGGGGACCCCTACCCTCAACCAGACGGCCACCCCTAGTACGAACCCGGAGTAGGTGGTGGTGAATAATTGACCCCTCCATTTATTGTGCAATTTAGTGGCTTCTAGAGCAGTGAGATGAGTTTTCTGTAAATAAACAAAGTTTGCCTTCCGTCGATGGAGTTGTGCCAGCACTCTGTGCTGTTTGTAGATCGATCCCAAACCCCTCACGTTCCAAGTGACTATCTTATAGTGTTGTGGTGCAGTTGACATGGGAGTATAGTAATATCAGTCAGTATTGTAGGCACCCTCAAACCAGATCGATGTTCGTGATAGGCAGTAAACCAAACACAATGACAGAGTGACATGTCACAAATACTAGGTCCGTCGGAACCTCACGCTCAACTAAGTAACAAACAAATAAACATAAGCTATGTAAATAAGATATTGGACAATTGCTTGTCGCGTAAGGCCAATGTACCCAAGGAGGAGTTGGTTGTCTCATAAGGAACGCCCTACACATGCCCACCCAGGGAATCGCAGTAGTAAAGAAATAGCAAGACCTTTCCGGAGATATAGATCCAGATGAAAGAGCCTTAATCCCAACTACGAGGAGACAAGAAGGACAGGATGTGCAGGTAAGCACATGGCCAAAGTACAATCCGCAATGCAGCACTTTTAGAAGACATAAACAGGAAGTAAAAGCCATCAATATTTGAACCATTATCAACACACCGTGCCTCCCTCTACATTTGGCCCCTGTGAAAAGAATGTGATATTATTATCAAACTTAGCTGAACCATCCACCAGACGTGGCGGTGGGGACAACAGGGTAGGCCCAAACTGCAGTAGGATTCAGTTCAATAAATCAGCAGTCTGTGGTGTCACAGTGGGGAAGAGTGCCATACTTGCATTTGTGTCTGAGTCTGAGCTGATGCTATCCAAGGAGCTGGAAGATGGATGTCAACTCTGCATCCCCAATGAGGACATCCTTGCCAGGACAGCCCTCCTGCCCTTCAGAGCCTGTTGTGAAAATGGCGCCGCTGCAGAAGCCGCTCTACGAGTCGGGTTCTGTTGAATACGTCGCGAAGGTGCACGTTGTTTCCTCGGTGGGCGCTCCCTGGGAGGAGGCCGTTTCATGTTGGGATAGTTCTGCTCCAGCCAGTCTCATGCAGCATTTGGGGTATCAAAGAATTTGGACTTTTGCTTGTATAGAACCTTCAAACATGCCTGGTACATCAGGGCGTAGGTGAGGCCCTCTGTGTGCAACAGCCTCTTGACCGCCAGGAAGGAAGCACGTCTCCACTATACTTCCAAGGTATAATCTGGGAATGAAGACACTGTAGCATTGTCCACCGTTATAAAGGCCCTTTCCCTGGCCTTCTGAAGGAGAGTATCCTGGTCCCTGAAATTGAGAATTCGTGCAATCACCGGGCGTGGCGTGGTTCCCAGGGGAGGATGTCTAGTCGGTACTCTATGAACACGTTCCACAGCAAACAGGGCCAACAGCCCTTGGGGGGCCACCGATGTCTGGAGCCAGTGTTCAACAAATTGCTTCAGGTTAGAGCCCTCTACTCCCTGCGGCATTCCTATAATGCATACATTATTGTGACAAGTCCAGCCCTCCATGTCCTCAGCTCTATCATGGAGGACGGAGATCTGCTGTTTAAGTTCAGAGAGTGCTGGGGAATGCGAAGCCTGCACTGGGCCCGACGTAGATAGAGCAGTCGCCACCTTTTCGGTGAGTTTGCGTTGATCGTCTTGGAGGATCCCAAAATCGGCATCTATGCGGTGTCCGATTGCAGGTCTAGAGTCTCAAATTTCCTGAAGTATCACATCCAGTTTATCTAGCGAGGGCGCCAAATGTGTAGGTGGGACACAGTCTTCAAGGATATGATTAGAGGAGCCATCCGAGAGGCTATGTTGGGAAGGACCTCCACATTGTTGCGATACGAATTTCGTGGATTTAGTGCACCCCATGGTAATGATAGTAGGAGAAGCATAGGACAGTCCAAGAAGCTGGTGGAGGTAGATTCAATGAGCCAAGTGGGGCAACAGAAAGTGCCACAGGTAACCTCACTGGGCGGTGGGAGATGTCCAGCAAAGGTCCCCAGCCACGTGTCGGGACCACCGGTAAGCACCTTGTGGAGACGTCGCAAATTAAACAAATTAGTTCAACCCCACGTCTGATATGAAGAGATAGAGCAGTACCGGCTCCCAGAAGTAGACCAAGTTCCAGACACTGCTGAGGAGCAGGTGCCACTTCTTCATTGAAATAGGAGCAGACCCTGATATTCAGGAAGAGGCAGTAAGCAGATAGGCGCAAGTAGTGGAGGTCAGGGCCCCCTCATGGATGTCCAACATGTAGAACCTGAAGACCATGGTATTGCACACAAACCAAGGATGGCCCAGTAATAGTCTATGTAGCTCCAAGACTTAGAGGCCAGAGTCCAGGCGTATCACCACCGTCAAAACTGGGGATGGGGGAGAGGCACCAGGCTACTCCAACCTGCAGGATTCACCCCCTTTCACCGATGCTCCAAACTCGGGGGCAACGCAGGCATAAAGTAGGTGCACGGGTCCACATCAGGGCTGAACCTACATCGCAGCAGGCCAGTAACTCAGAAGGCGCCGTCCATTTTGGGACATCACAGATGGGCCAAAGTGGCAGCTACGGTACCTCGGGTCTGAAATCACCAGGGCCAATGGCGCTGGCATCCAGCGTTGACCGCTGAGCACTGCAATATCGAGTTATCTCTTATCGCACCCAGAGTAGACCTTCCTCCAGCACGTCTCAACTATGCCCCAGGTAGGAGTCAATAACAATGGAGATGTCACTGCTAGCCAGGCAAAAGAATATCTCCACCGGGACCCGCAGGAGCCGATCTCAGGCCACAAGCTAAGGCTGCATATCAGCACAAGGCTTCCTAGCCGACCGCTCTATGCGGAGGGGGCCCCGCTCACTGTTTCTTGGTCTGGGGCCACATGACTGCCGCAAGCCCATCGGAGTCCCCCAGGAGACACCCCTCACCTTCTCAATCCACTGCTACACATGTCATTGGATAGGACCTTCGGTCCACAGCACTCACATTGCAGCTGAACAGCTGGGCACTCGGGGCACCGCTGGCAGCACCGCTTCACTCCGCCGCAAACCAGCTGCACCACCCCTGCTCCCCACTCCCCGCCTAACTAATGTCGCTTGCTGGACTCGTCTACCTTGGGTGTGGGGGTGGCGACTCTGCCTCCATGGTCCAGAGGTACATTTCACAGCACTCGCTGAGCATGGGGGGGATTAGGGGCTGCAATGCGGGTCACCAGTGACTGTCTCCAACAGCGGGACTGCACCTTGGATGAGCAGACATCCCATGGAGAGTCCGGTTGTGGTGATTATAAAGGGTGTGGCTCGTCCAGATCAGCTCACATGGCTAGGCCGCGCACCACGCATTCACCTCCATTAGAGCATAGGAGCATGCCGCTCGTCTAGGCAAAACGGGTGACAATAGATCAGCAGCCACTCCGGAGGCTCCTCTCTATTGTATGGAATTGGTCTACATTTTGCCTACATTTTCATCAACAGATGAGTCAAGATTTCCGGGCACCTGGCGCGAGCTCTAAAAAGACAAGTCCGCCATCTTCGGGGGTTGGCCATTCCAGCTTCTTACTTCTTTCAGTTTATACAATCATTGTGCTTGTCCTGCCCTGTTTGTGTTCCAGTCTTTCAGTGTAGATTTCTATGAAGAAATATTTCATATTGCTCATCCAGACTGGTCCTGTCATAGCCAGAAGGCACAGAGTATTACTGGTGGAAGCCAGATTGGCTACATGCGAGATCTCCTATTGGAGCTGGAACCTGGTTCATCACAGATATCCCATAAAAGACTAAATCACTCAGTGTACTTCACTTCACAAATGCACAAATCATGATATACTTTAGATAAAAGTGCCTTCAGTTTGATCTGGGATTGCAATAGATTTAGTTTTGCTGTTGGATCCAAGTGGCTGACAGAATTGAGATTGTCGTTCATGAAATTAAAAATACAGAAGTGCAGAGGGTTATGTACTCATTTCTGAAACGAGTCCTGCTGTGCACTAGAAGTGGTCAGTTTCTAATATACTTACATATCAGCACCAGAATTAGTGTAATGTCTTGAAAATACTCCAATGTACTCTACAGTCTCAGAATCACAAACCTAATCAAAAGTGTTTTTCCAGAGTGCTGGTCGTATATAATACAAGTGCTTGTTCCAAACCCTTTTAATAGCCTGACTTCTGTTCTCACAGTGAAAACAACGGATGACAGATATTTTGCGAACAAGTCTGATACGAAAAAGCTGCGAGATGCTCTTTTCCAATATACGCTCTGAATTTTAAGCTGACAATATACTTGGGAGAATGGCAGTGATGAGCAGACTGAAATAGCCCTTAAGTTGTGTTCCCTTGATCTGGATAGCTAGGCATAGTTTGATGGCTTACCAAGGTGACTTGGCAAAGGGACTCTGGAAAGAGTACCCCATCACCTTTAGTGGGTTCAAAGAGAATCCACTGAGCCCACATTGTGAGTCCAAAGTCAAAATTAAATAGCCTACTTAATCCCATAGGGTATTTATCCTGCCTTTGGATTTTGCTCACATATCGGTATGACACCAACTAGTCTTTTTTGCAGACAGAGGTGACATAGGGAAAGGTGTGAGAAGCTAGGGTCAACCATCTTTCAAAGGTGTGTACTGAAAAGCTTAATCTCTATAGCGCTTAGTAAATCGTAATCGCCAAGAAAGTTTTCAGGTGCTCTGTTGCTTACCCTCTCAATTAGATAGAGAATGTTCTAGTCCTTACCCTTCTGTCAAGTACTGAAGAGCAATTCTCTGGCACTGGTCTGTTGCAGGGTTCTTCCTTCAACATGTTTTATTGGATAAGAGTTGTACTTAACCTTCACCTGCTCTGAATGACATGCGCTCTAAATAAGTTTTCCTTGTGCAACTGATATTAGGCATTAATCGTGCAAGCATTTAGAATCTCAAGCTTTTAGGAGGAAGTGTGTGGCTCCCTCTGTATACATTTTCTTGTCTAGAACCAATTGAGACCTTGCTGAGGTCTTTGCTTTTCTTTGTGGGCAGTGTAGAACTACTCTTGTCCGTTGCTTCAACCAGTACCGTAGTAGTCACCTGAGCAACTGCAAATCTTGCAAGGCAGACATTTCTGCACCCATAGGTCTTATAGCGAATTGATACATTAAATTCATGTAAATCAATCAAAGATTTGTCTTTCTCAGAGGAAGCTCACATTCTGTACATTAAAGGCTTATTTCATAGGCGATTGCTGACCTGAGCAGCACGTTTGCTGCTACATAACAGTATGAGAGATCCTTTCTAATTTTGGATATCAAAAGGTACAACTAGTTGGGCCAACAAAACGTGTGCTGTGCAATGCAAAGTGTAAACCAAAGAAATTGTTACATGTCCTAATTAAGAGATCATTTAGAATCCTTTGGGAATATTCCACAAATGCATGATATCAATTCAAGATGTCTTTTCCCATCATATTTTATGTATCTGCATACAGGGAAAGCCGATGGGAACACTGCTGACTCATGTGGGCAGAAATCCCTGAAGAATAGTTCCCTTAATCCTTGACCCTTTGTACAATTTTGTGTCTTGCCATTATGGCCTGGCATTGAAGCCTTAGAAGCGGAACTATATAACTTATATATGTTCTGGGCAATTCTATTTATCCACATTGTGAATCAAGTCCTGTGTCAATTTCTTAGTATACATGCCCATCTTTTTTAGAGCGGGTTAGTGAAGAGTAGCCTACTTTGAATAGCATACAATTAGCATGGTGTGCTACTCACTAAACTGTCATTGCCTCACCTAGCCTATCGTACAGGTATAATGGGTGTAGGCCTGTGAATTATTGGACCATCGTCACTTATACAGATGCACTAGGTGAAGTTTGCGGTGTGAAGATTTATGAGGGAAGATTAACTGGAGTGTACCAATTTGAAGTGAACAGTGTAATGGTAGATTTAAATACTGCCATTGTCACGATGTTGTTTACTTAGTTTGGAATGGAGACAATACTGAAATTCATATGTGCTGATTGAATCTTCACTACACTATTGCCTGTTGCAAAAAAAAAAAACATTCTTAGAGCCTAGAAAGTGGGGTCTGGAAAGGAACCTAGAGATTCTGTTCAGCCAGATGCTATTTGGTATACTTCTTTAGTACAGATGTTTTAACTAAAAGCAAAAGTAATGATGACATCTGCAAACCATTAAGCGTCGTGCAGTTCAGACATTAAAAATAGCTAATCACAAACGCATCTAAAAATAACAGTGCTCCTGTACCAGATGTTCAATGAAAGAATGTTGCTAACTGAAGTTGTCTTCCTCCACCGGATATCCGATAAAATTATTATCTACTCCTCCATACTTTCCAAAATTTTGTGACAGTAAACTAGAAGCTGGCAAGTTAGTAAAATTCAATAATAGCTCTACAGAGTCTGTCAAACTAAAACAAGCCCCTCTCCCCCCTCCTGTCTTCGTTCAAGCATTATTTATGGTAGCGACTTCTGTCTGTCTGGTAATACAATTCTGTTTAATATTGTATTTATTTTTAAAATATGTTTTCAGGAGGACTGGGAACCCACGAGACCTCGTGTCAATAGAGTGCCTCAAAGTACTGTTTGTAGATTTTGAGTTTCAAGGATAGCAATGTCCTTTTGCGTCTAAGGACACAGTTTTCTCATGGTGCAGCTCTGCCAAAAAAGTCAGCTCTAGGAATCAGCATTACATTCATCTGATGTAATTAGTAATTTCAGTGGTAGCTTACATTATCTGGAGATGTTATATCTCAGCGTATCAATATGAATTCAAGATTACAGCCGAGGAAGATTTGAATCCTATTTTTCTGACTTCTGGAGTACTCAGTGGTTAGTGAGCAAGTATCCGTAGTGAGTACTGCAGTTACTGCACATATCGCAATCAACCGGACTGCTCGTGATGAAGATCTCAGTGTATCAATGTCTCTCACGTAGAAGGAATGCTGAAATGGTGCTCAGTGCTTTTGATGTTTCTGCATCGCTTAGTAAAGGAGAATAGCTAGTAACTCCATATGCCTGACCTAGAACTGCAGCGATCATGCTCATAGCCCACTAGTCTGCTAATCAAAAGTAGGGGAGACAAGTCAGAAATAGGGGTGCTATTAGAAGGCTAATGCTGCGAAGTGCCTCAGAAGAGGAAACAAATGCAACTTTCGAGCTCCAAAGTGCCAGAATATACCTAAAACGGGGGGCTCTGGTGGGATTTTGGAAGACGTCAAGAGAAGCATTCAGTTTAAAAATATGGGGCAGCTTTGCACTAGACTACTTACACTAGAGAGGTGAGGGGACCTAGAGCCTGATTCTTAAAGAAAGGAGTTAATCTGCACCTGGAGATATGTAACCTCTCATAAAGGCATATCTACTCATTTGAGAAATTCATAAAACTTCCCTTTTTCGTCTTGAAACCTGCACTATTCCAGGCTCTGTTTTTCATTCGTAAGCCAGAAAAACTATGAATTTGATTGTCTCGTGCAAAATATATGCAATCAGCTGCCAGCAAACACCAATCTCTTTATAGCTGTTGAGAGTGTAATAGCCACGCTTACAATTTGTTGAGGTACCTGTTGGGAGTTCTCTCTATCAGAGATTTCTGGGGAATCTAACATAAAATCGGAGGTTCCCTTCACTTGGCGGACTGGAAAGGTCGAGTTATTAAAGGAAAAGCTATATATTCTGGCCAGAAAAACAAACACGCATTGAAAATGTAGTAGGTCGGGCAGCCGAATGTCTGCCAGTGTTCTTTTTTTTTTTTTTTTTTAAACTGCTTTCATTGGGCTTTTCAAAACATGGGGTTGTGGCAGTACCATTCC
This sequence comes from Calotriton arnoldi, assembly GCA_963921515.1. Lineage (NCBI taxonomy): Eukaryota > Metazoa > Chordata > Amphibia > Caudata > Salamandridae > Calotriton > Calotriton arnoldi. Next base: position 2,304,843 of record CAWUFW010000605.1, on the reverse strand, counting down.
CCTACAAAGGGGTTTCAAATAGGCACTTTAACACTATTAAAGTCCGTTTAAAATATGTTGACAGATATACGTTGCCACAACTTCGAGCAGACGGTGACGGCTTATCGCTCCATGGAAGATGGTGAGTGTGTCAGCGTGTAGCTGCCGTGCATATATGAAGTTACTCATCCAACTGGGGCATTGCCCCTGACCTGGGAAAGGGGGGAAGATGAGCCAAGTGTGATGGCAAGAGGGTCTGAGCCAGGGGATAACATCAACCTAGCGCTGAAACAGAGCTCCAGCAAGGACCCTCGCTAATGGTGTGGGGGCGGTTGTGAGTCTGGCTCATGTGGGGCGTGGGCGACACTCCAGCGGAAGACCAGTAGGACCGACGGCGGGGCAGAGCCATGTCCGGATTAGGCAAGGGTAAGGTCTGGACGGGATTGTCTGGGGTCATGGGGATGACCTAGCATTCTCCATGAGTTGTCTAAACTGGTCGAGGAGCATATCCCATGCCGCAGAAGGTGAGTGCTTGCGAAGGCGGCAGGCCTCCATGTAGTGGAGAGCCCCCCCCTCGGTTCTCCCCCATCTGCACATTGCCCCATGCCAAGCCACCACAAGCAGCGTCGATGTGGCCCTCGAGTGCATGGTCAGGGTTCTCTTTGCCAGTAAGAGGGCCATGCCGAAAAAGCTTGTCCTCACCCTGTGGCATTTTCTGCATTTGAATATACCCAAGGTGTGGGCCTCCCATGAGTAAATGTGGGTTAGTTCCATAACCTCCTGCAAGACCTCATGTACTGAAAGCCAATATTTGGAGAGGGCCGGACATGACCATAACATGTGTTGTATATTGGCTGTGGCCGAATGGCAGCGGGGACACCGCAAGTGCGTATTTGGGAAGTAGTGATTGAGTTGTTCCGGGGTCAAATATGCCCGGTGGAGGATGGAGAATTTAATGTTTTTAAATTGGACGTTCCGAGAAACCCACTGGGGGAACTCCAGAACTGCTCCCACACCTTATTGTGTAATGCCTTCTCATTGTCGTCCGCCCATTTGCCACGCAGAATTGTCAATGGAAACCCAGCGTGCTCTTGGATCGCTTTGTAAATGTAATTAGGTGGCACCCCTCCCCCATGTGAAGTAGTGTTTGCAGGATGGTTCCTCTGCCCACCGAGAAATTTGCCGATGTTCTTTTGTTTTTTAAAGCGTTATTCTAAAACATCATAAAATTTGTGGATTTTGGTGAAAAACTAGCTTACTTAAGCAGCACAGAGCAAATGCTATTAGTAGGATGTATAGGCAAACAAGTTCCTGTGCAGTATCGCCAGCCTTGGAAGTCTATCGTGGCAAAGCACAAGGAGCAGCCCTATATGGAGCTGAGATTTGGGGATGTACTGATGCTTCTCAACTCACTGCTGCAGAAAATGGATTTGCCAGAAGCCTGGTCTCTGTCCCCAGAAGTGCACCATTAATTCCGCTGTTTTATGATTTAGGATTCAAAAGAATTGCTGACTTGGCTACCCTTAGACCACTTGTTTACTGGATTCGATTATGGGTTACTCCTGAGCTGAAAGAATTCAGAGATTGCCTTGTTGAATTGTTGAGCATAAGGGGTGACAAATCAATACTCTGGGTTAAATTTGTCTCCGACTGGTTCAACAAGTTGGGATTGACAAGGTTATGGATTAACCCAGAAAGAATGTGCAAGACCGACCTTAATATAATAAAATCTAGTTACTGGACGTATATCCAAGATATCCATTTAAATAATCATTCAATTGGTAAATTAACAAACAGATTTTTAGACATAAAGCCGTTTTCTCGCTATGAGGATTTTTTAGATTTCATCTCCTCCCCTCTAGCCAAAAGTCTTTATATCCGTTTTCGACTTGGCACTCTCCTCTTGAGATCAATAATGAGTCAATGGCAGAAGGCCCCCGGTATTAACATTTGTCCGGCATGTGGCCTGGCAGATGAAGATGAGGCCCACATATTATTCTTCTGTCCGAGCTACCATGACTCGCTCCGGAAATGGATTATTCCTGTATGCCAAAATCTGAAATTAACACAAGATAAAGTGGCTCTTAGAATATTAAGGAGTGACACTACCCCAGTAATAGCCATTGCTATGAGTAAATTTTTACTGGCGGTATCGCATAAATGTGGTAGACTATTAACTGTGCCCATAAATGATTAGATCAAAAAATGTTAATGACTGCTCTTATCTTACCTATATTGCTTTTATATATTTATTTATTTATTTGTTTAATTTATAAGGCGCAACAGCTACCCAAAAAGGGTTTCCCGGCGCCACGCAGAGACAAAGACCAGATAGTGAGACTAAGTAGCCGAATCATTTGTTAAAAAGCCAGGTCTTTAAAGCCTTGCGAAATTGAACATAGACTGTTTCGTTCCGGATGGCAATGGGAAGGGTATTCCAGAGTGAAGGACCAAGGAAGGAAAAAGAGCGCCCACCCATTCGAGAACGCCTAAATCTGGGAACAGAGAACCTTCCCTGAGAAGATGAACGCAGGCAGCGGGAAGGAACATACTGTTTGGCTAGGGAACATAAGTAGTGTGGTGCAGTTCCGGTTTTGATCTTGAACATATATGTTAGAGCTTTGAATCGAATACGATTTTCCACCCTAAGCCAGTGCAAGTCTCGCAAATGGCTGGAAACAGAGGCGGACCTAGGTAATTGGAGGAGAAGTCGGGCTGCGGAATTTTGGACCATCTGCAGCTTGCGAGTCACATCTTTGTTAGCGCCAAGATAAAGAACGTTGCCATAGTCCAGTCTTGATGTAATTAGAGCTTGGACTACCGTTCTTTTGGTGGACTCTGGTAGCATCCAAATGATCTTTTTAAGCCACTTGAGGATGGAGAAACAGGTGGCTGCTACCTTTACCGCCTGGGCGCGCATTGATAGCGAGTCATCGATAGTGAAGCCCAGGTTACGGACTTGGCAAGCTGGCTGAGGCAAGACACCCATCTCACAAGGCCAATGTTGTGGGCTCCAAAGATCCTTGTCTTTGCCGAAGATAAGCACCTCCGTTTTCCCCCCATTTAATTTGAGACAATTCGACTGCATCCATAGTGCAATTTTTCTCAGGCCAGATTGAAGAGGGGACTGCCCATTTGTTCCCACTGCAGAAAGAGAGAAGATGATTTGAGAATCATCTGCGTAGGATAGCAAAGTCAGACCTGCCTCTTCAGCTACTGCTGCTAGAGGCCTCATATACAGATTGAAGAGCAAAGGACTAAGAACGGAGCCCTGAGGGACTCCATACGGTGATGCACAGATTTCAGAGCTGGCCTCCTCAGAAAAGACTTGGAAGGTACGGTTGCCCAGAAATGAAGTTAGCCATTTAAGAGCCGGACCGCAAATACCTAATGATATCAAGGTATTTGCAAGGATGGAATGAGACACGGTATCAAAGGCCGCACTTAAATCTAATAGAATAAGGGCAGCTGTCTCTCCCTCATCCAGATGTTGCCGTAGTCTTTCCGTGACTCCCAATAGTGTAGTTTCAGTAGAGAAACCAGCTCTGAAACCTGATTGTGATGAGTGAAGTAAACCTTGAGCTTCAACAAAAGATGATAAATGGGAGTAAATATGCTTCTCAAGGATCTTAGAGAAGGCCGGCAGTAATGAAATAGGACGGTAATGTGATAACACAGCAGGATCTGCATTGGCCTTTTTTAAAAGAGGGAGCACCATAGCGTGTTTCCAATCAGATGGAACTAGTGCTTCTTTTAATGAAAGATTCAGGAGATCCAAGATGGTTTGCAGAGATGACGACTCTAATTGTTGAAGCACCGAGATAGGTAAAGGGTCCCTAGGAGACCCAGATTTGGTGCTATGTAAAAGTTTAATAAATGAGTCGAGGTTGAGGAGGGGCCATGAGTGCAAGCAGTTTGAAGAAGGTGTAATCCTGGGGGTCTGATTGGAAAGGGTCAGAACCCTTGGGGTCGGGGTGTGTGTGCATTGAGAAAGGATGTCATATTGTTTAAGGGGGAGGCCATCAGTATATTTATTAGCTACTTCCGCGTGGATATCTTCAACTTTTTGCACAAAAAAGTTGGCCAACTCGTCGCATTGTTTTTTATTTAATGGTGGAGGTTTGGATTGTATTTTTGAACCTGCCAACACTTTCACCATATTAAATAAAGTTTTCGAGGAGTTCAAAGCATTGGTAATGGTAGAAGATACATAATTTGCACGAGCTGATTTACATATCTTATGATAAGCTTTAGTGGCTTTTTTGTAGATATTTTTAGATTCTAGAGCATAGTCCCTTCTCCATTTCCTTTCCAAAACTTTACATTTGGCTTTTTCAATTTTTAATTCTTCATTGAACCACGGTGCCGGGCTACGATGATTAAAATGTCTTTTTAGGGAAACCGGAAGGCAAGTGTCAATGGCATTCAGGAGCCAATCTTGCACTGAACTGGCAAGTGTGTCCACCGTATATACAGTTGGAAGATAGTTTCTATGTATTTTCTTCATATTTATTGCTTGATTTGCACACAGTTTTACCTGACTCTTGCTTCCATTTTGCACATTAGTAATGGCTAAAGTAAATGAATAGTGTTGTTCTTTTTTTTTTTTTTTTTTTTAAGTCCTCATATAACCTCCATGGAATAAGCATCTTCTCGGTCTAGTCCGTCCCAACTGCTTATATCTTGGGGTCCAATCTCAGCTGATGTTCTTGCGAGACCCAGCCCGTGCTGTACATCATAAGCTGACCAAGAGGTGTAATCATTGGACACATTATTCCAGCAATATCCCGTTATTCAGTCTAAAAACTTCCAGAATAACCCAAGCTTGGTTCTTTTCCTATAGCAGTTGACCTTGTGGTCTAAGTCTCTAAAATATCTTACTGAGTTTCACCAACCTCTCCATGTAGGGGGTGCCGCCTGGCGCCAGTTCTTACAAATTGCCCTTCTAGCTAAAAGAATTAAGTAAAACACAAGTTTGTTCTGCAACCCCGAGAGGCCATCCACCCCCTCAGGCGGCAACACAATACCAAACAGGATTACAGAGGGGCTTACCTCCACTTCTTTGCCCAGTGCATCTGACAAGGTCTTACCCACGTTGTCCCAGAACTCCTTCAGAAGCGGACAGGTAGCAAACATGTGTATGTCGTTTGCCTCCTGGAAGCCACATCTTGTACATCTGGCTTCTTCACTACCCCTTATTTTGGACAGCTTGAGTGGGGACCAATATATCCTGTGGAGTGTGAAAAAGTGGTTTCTCCTTAGGGCAGCAGATTTAATCAATGGGTAAAGCATATCTAAAGATACTTGCCATAGATTTTTCAGCTCCTTGTCAGGCAAGCATTTCTCCCAGACCAGGTGAGGGTAGTCCAGCTTCCTGTCTGCTGCAGAGAGGAGATAATTATACCAAAGCGCTACTTCCTTTTTCTTTGGATTTTGGTCTTGCAGGTCGTCCTCCATTGAGCTGTCCAACGGGGAATGCCATTGTTGGTTCTTGCACCACGTAGAGATTTGATTATATTTAAATCTAGATAGCATGCCATTAGTCCGGTTTTTCCAGGTATCCCAGGGCAAACAGTCATCTCCTTCCACTATGTCCCTCCAACGTGTAACACCCGCATCCTTTAGTGGCTGAGCTAAGGCGTCCAAGAAGCACTCAGGTGTTCCCGGAGAGTCCCACACGGGGGCCCATTCGCTATAATAGGATATACCTAGACTTAAACGGCAATCGAACCACAATTTAGCAGCGGCAAGTAAGACCTTCAGACGGACCTTTTTAAAAAATTTGGGGACGCCAAATTTGTACATAAACCCCTCATCTGGGCTGGCCATCAACATAGCCTTAAACATACTACCAATCAAAGTGTTGTCTGGCCTGAGAAGTAGCATCCTACAGTTCTTTAATTGATATGCCCAACAGTACAATTGCAGGTCTGATAGGCCCAGGCCACAATGCGAGAGCTTGCGTCTTAATTATTTCCAGGATAACCTGATCCCCTTGCCAGCCCATATAAAAGCAGAGATCCTTCCCTGAATTTTAGCTAGAAGTCTTTTATCAAATACCAACGGGATATTATTAAATAAATAGGTAAACTTGGGCAGGGCGCACATTTTGACCAGGTTTGTCCACCCATAGTGTGTAAGAGGGAGACTCTGCCATCTTTTCGGAAGTAGGTTAACTTCCTTGGAAACTCTTGCTAAGTTTACTGTAGGCACTTCTTTTAGCTCCTGAATTATAGTTACTCCTAGATATCTTATCTCCTTCGATAACCTTACCCCCTTCACTGCCAAGTTCCAGGCCATAACTTCGGTCTTATCGTTGCTTTTAAATTGTTTTTATTGAACAGCTTGTAACACGATAATACATAGGCCCCATACGGGACCTAGCCAGGTCAGCAATTACCATATAATAGTACAAGCGTTTTGCATCAAACCAGTACAATCCCAAACATACCCTTGCCCCCACCCCCACCCTGCCCCGTATTACCGTCTCCGTTATTGAACACATAGCAACTGTCCAACATAATCATGGCATCTCACAGTGGCACTATCAACCATTGCAGACTTTTGCGACCCTCATCTTTACACATTATGTCTGCTGCAAACCGGGGTTCCCAAGTAGGTACACAGTCAATGGAGCCCAAAAATCTTTCAGCCTAGAGGCCTCGGGTAGCTCCTCCGCATAAGTCCCCATCTGTTCCCTGCAATAGATCAAATCTCGGATCCACTTTTTCACAGTAGGGGCAGTTTTAGCTCCCCAGCATTGCGCCAGTGCCCGCTTGGCAAACAGGGTTGAGACCGCAACAATTCGCTGATTGCATGGCTTAAGATTCTTTACCATTCCCAACAAGCAAACTTCAGGAGTGCACATAACATTTTCTAGCACAACCTCAGTGAGCACTCTTATTACCTGATTCCAGAATGCCAAAACTCTAGCGCAGCTCCATGCAAGATGCATGAAGTCTGCGTCATCCTGCCCACATCGCACACAGCGCGCATTCTCCTGCAAACCATACTTTCGCAATTGGCTCGGTGTATAATATAGTTGGTGCAGGTACTTGAAGTGAATAATACGGAGATTGCAGTTCGCCGTTAATCGGCCAGCCAACTCACAACAATACTGCCACTGTTCCAGCAACATTGGGGACCCAAGTACCTCATTCCACTTGTTATGTGAAGGGTGTTCAGTTAGTTCATTCTCTCTTATAGACGCATTATATAGTTTAGTTATCAGACCCCTACGTTCCTCTCCCGTTAGCACCACCTGCAGCGCCTTAAGCGTTGTCAGCTCTGTTGGATAGTCAGGGAAGATAGATCTTATCGCCTGCCGCACCCTCACGTAGGAAAAGCCCAGCATTATGCCGTGATCTCGCCCCGCCTGCAGATCCAGAAGTGACCGGAACTGGCCATTCTTGTACATATCTCCCAATTGTTTGATCCCTGCCACCCCTAGTGCTCGTAGGGCTGCCTGCTCATGGGTTGCGGAGATATCCGGATGAGTAGCGAGTGGCAGGGCCAGGGCATACAAATAAGCCAGATGCGCCCTCTTAGCCAGAGCCTTCCACGCCCAGGCAGTACAACTCACCGTGTTAATTTCAGCTCTTGAACCACCTCCCCCACCCGACAGCACGCCGCCACCAATGGGACCGGATGCACAGTGTCCGCTTCAATTGCAGTGTGTGGCAGGTACCGCTGCGGGAAGTACCAATAATGCGCAAATTGCGCCTGTGCGCATAGATAGTATAACCGCATATCAGGCGCCTCAAACCCTCCCCGTTCGAATAGTTGAGTAAGCACGCTCCAACTGCACCGAGGTTTCTTGCCCCCCCAAACAAGGGTCAGTATGGCCGACTGGAGTGTATTAAAGAATGCGATATTCAGCCGAATGGGGACATTAACAAACAGGTATAAGAGTTTAGGCAGTATCGTCATTTTTGTTACCACAATTCTGTCAGCTAGCGAGAGAGGCAATTTTGCCCATCGCTCCGCTTGCTCAGTGAGCTGCATGATGACTCTGCCATAATTCATAGAAAGTACCCTGTCAGGTTCCCTATGCAGCCATACCCCTAAGTACTTCACCGGGTCGGTGGACCACGACAGCGGGAAATCCAGCTCTATTTCTTGGGTGCTAGCCGTTAGTGGGAAAATTGTTGACTTCGCCCAATTTATCCCCAGTCCGGAGTATCGTTCGAATTTCACATATTCACGCAGCAGCGCCGGGAGGTGTGTAGCAGGCTCACGAACATAAAGCAGCATGTTGTTGGCATATAGCGAGACCACGAGGGGTCGTTGTCTGAATCTCAGCGCTGCTTGTGCATGCTTTTGACGGAGTTTACAAGCCAAGGGTTCCAGAGCGAGCGAAAAAAGCATCTGCGACAAGGGGCATCCCTGCCTAGTACCCCTCTTTATTGGGAATGCATCGGAGACCCAGCCATTTACTCGTTCCCGAGCCACCGGCTCATTGTATAGCAGTTGAATCCACTTAAGGAAAAACGGTGGCATGCCCATGCGCAGCAGGACAGTGAACATATACTCCCACTGCAAGGAGTCGAACGCTTTCGCAACATCAAGCAGCACCGCAACTGCTCGAAAATCCGGCTCAAAATAGTGCAACGTTGCAAAAATAGTACGCAGGTTATGTGTCGTCGATCTAGTGGGTACAAACCCTGACTGATCCGGAAGGATTAATTTGGGTACCAGCGACTGTAGCCTATCGGCAATCATCTTTGCCAAGATTTTAGCGTCTATGTTGATAAGGGAGAGAGGCCTGTATGAGTCGCACTTATTTGCCACCTTATCGGGTTTCAGCAGGGTAACTATAAGCGCCTCTTTAAGAGTGGGAGGCAGTTTCCAAGTATCGTGTGCCTCTGCGAAGACTTCTAATAATCTGGGCGCCAGTTCATCCACGTAGGCCTTGTAAAACTCACTCAGGAGTCCATCAAGACCCACTGCCTTGCATGTAGGGAGGGACATTATGGCCATCTTGACATCATCTTCATCAAAGGGCTGCGTTAGATACTCCCTCGGACCCCCTGACAGCCACCCTAGGGCGATATCATCAAGATAAGTGTGTATCTCATCTGCAGGCACCTGCGCCGTATCACCATATAGGGCAGAGTAGAAATCCAGCACCACCCTGCCAATCTCTGTCGTATTGTGTTGTGCCACCCCTTCGTTGTCTAACATTTCGGTAATATAGTCCTGGCCCCTGTGTGCGGCTAACTTCTGGGCCAGCGAGCGGCTAGGCCTGCCCCCTTCCCCATAGTACCGTGCCGTGCTCCTTCTTGATCTGTGCACCAGCTCTTGGTCTACTGTTTGATTGTGCTCGGTCACGAGGTTCCGGATTGCAGCGAGTCTTTCTGGTGCCGGGTTCTGCTCATACTCCAGCTCAAGAGCGGAGTTTTCTGTTGCCAGCTTACGTATTCGTCGCCTCAAGTCTTTCAAAATGCCAGCCTGTGCACTAATACATTCTCCTCGATTCGTAATCTTAAATGCCTCCCATAGAACCCCCGCACTGTCCACTGAGCCCTCATTTTCCCTATAGTAATTTCTTATCGCCTCCCCAATGGTACTCTTAAAAACTGGATCAGTTAAGGAAGCCTGCTGCAGCCGCCACGCAAAAGGGGGCCTCTCACACTCAGGGACATTCAGCTCAAGCAATACTGGGGAGTGATCTGATAGCGTCTTGGCCAAGTGACTAATGTGGACCGCCCATGTACATGCCGCCTCGGACGCAAGCCAATAGTCCAAACCGAGATGAAGGTGCTTTCCCTTGACCCTGGGTGCCGCACGCGCCATATGTCGTGAATATCCCCCGCCTCCATCAACCCCACCAGCGTGTCTGACGCCTGCTTGTTTCGTACTGCCACACTCCCCGATCTATCCATATTCACATCGAGACAAACATTAAAATCACCACCCCAGATTATCTCCGCATGTGAGTACATGGAAATTCGACGCCACACATCTACAAAGAAGGCAGAATCATCCACGTTGGGGCCATATACGTTGACCAGTAGGACCGTTGCACCACCCAGTTTACCCAGAAGCATCGCCACCCTACCCTGTTCATCCGTCTCTGAGCTAATTATTGTAAACGGAATGCCCTTCTTAACGAGGATCATCACACCCCTGGAATAGGAGGAAGCCACCCGCACCCCGGCCCAGCGTGATCCCACGTTTTTCTCTGAAATCTTTGTTAGGTGGGTCTCTTGCAGAAATGCAATCTGCACATCTAGCCTATCCAGATACGCTATGACAGATCTTATTTTCTTGGGGCTATTTAGGCCACATACATTCCAGGTGAAAAAGTTTATATTACCACCCATACTGACAACACTGCGTGCTATAAATGACTTGACAATGCCCTTCGTAAAAAATATACTGTGCTGGTTCAGTTGCCATGTCCATGCAAGGTTCCAAACGTCCCTTCCCCTCCGCCCCCCACCATCCCCCCACCCACTTCAGCACCCCCAACTTGCTAAAGCCATCCCTGTACCCATTGAACAATACCCCCAGAATACAAAAAACAGTCGCAACATGTGTGGTTCTCCCATTTGGGGAGCGACAGAGTGCTACTGGCCTCCCACCGGAGCAGGAGGTGGCTGATCAGGTCTACTACATGCAGTTTAGCTTATAAGCATATGTTTAGATACTATGGATCTGGGCAGCCCTCTTTGTAAGGCGGAACCGAGCAACCCAAGTCAGCGCCCAAGAGATTAATTCACGTCGCCATTACTCAAGCCCTCTCCCCCTCACAGGTGCACGGCACAACATATGTCCAGTCTCATGTTCACTTATCATTGCTCTTCCTCTTCCGGATCATTCGGGGCTTCCCGTCGTCTCCTTTTCAGCTGTTTCGCATGATTGATTGCCGCCTTGGGGTTGGTGATGATTTTAAAGTTCCCCTCTTGGCCTATTCTTAGATGAGCAGGGTACAGCATGGCGTACGGGATACCCTCTGTCTGCAATAGCTTCTTCACTGTTCCAAATTCCCTTCTCGCTGCCTGCACCGCGACTGTAAAGTCCGGAAAGAATGCCAGTGAGTTCCCCTGATACTCGATCGCGCCCTTTTCTCTGACCATTCTTAGTATGGTATCACGGTCTCTATAATTTAAAAGCCTGGCAATGATAGGGCGCGGCGCTGCCCCAGGGACCGGTCTTGCAGCTAAGGAGCGATGGGCACGCTTGATGATAAACATGGAGGATAGGTTCTCTGGCCCAAAAATGTCTTTCATCAGAGTCTCTACGTAGGTCTCCATCCTGCCTGTGTTGGTGGACTCCAGCAGGCCCGTAATTCTGATGTTGTTACGGCGAGACCTGGCCTCCAAGTCCTCTTTCTTCGCCTGTATAAGCGCCAGCACCTCCTCCATGTTGAGAGTTTTGCCTGACACATCACTGAGACCATCCTCCGGCGCGGAGACCCTCTGCTAGACTTCCCCCATTCTCGTGTTTGCTTCTCCAACTGTGCGGACATATGATCCAATCTGTGGTTCAGTGCGGCCATATTCCCTTCAATGGATTGAAGGCTACGCTGCATTGCCAGGAGCATCGTTTCTAGCGATGGGGGTGTCTCCCCTTGGGCATCCGCCTCCGAGTCCGAGGCTGCCTTTTGTTGTGACCTGCTAGGCTTCCGCACGTCAAACGTGAGGCAAGGTTGGGATTTATCTGTCTTCCTCATTATGAGCGTTCAGCAAAGCAGTTTAGCAGCTACAGTAGACCTGCACAACGTAGACCGCTGCAGCTGTACACCACCTAGGCCTCTACCGGCCTGACTCGCACTTGTACGCCTTTGCCAGGTATAAGGAGCTATTATTCATGCACCTCCGCCAATGCCCTATTTGCGTCTGCAGTAACAGGGAAAGGGCCACCGGCAGTCACCGGGGGAGAGTTTACCGCTGCTTCTTGCGATGAGGACAGTTAGAGTCACAATTTTTAGGAGGCAGGTGACCACCCGTTCCCCACACAGCGCCGCCGCAGTCGCAGTAGCCTCCACAGGCCCTAGTGTCAGCGTTAAGCGTACAGGCCACACGCCGCCGCTCCTACGTTTTAATGGCCCCGGCCCAGCACCGCAGGGAGCCGTCCAATTACGCTGCACTCTACCCACTCCAAGGCAGCAGGGGCTCCAAATCGCTTTGTGCCGTGTGTTTAGTCCGGCCGCCTACTCAGATAGTCCTCAGGATCCTGCACACCGCTCTCGCCTTCTGCAGCTCGCAGGCCGCGACCCTTCACCCAGGCTCGCACCCGCAGCCGCAAGCCCAGGCCGCGCCCCCACTCACCGTGCTCAGCTCCGGCCTCCGCCGCCTCGGTGTTGGGCACACCCAGGGCCTCGTCAGGATATCATCAGCTCCGGTCAGCCTCCGCACCTTTCCGTCGCACCTGCCCAATCCCAGCAGTTTTCCAAGGGCCCCTGTTCGCTCTCAAGTCGGATCTCGCGGCGATACCATCGTGTACTTCCAGTGGAGTATGGGACAATCTGTGCGGTATGGGCACTGCTCCGCTCATTCACTCCGTGCTCATCAGGGGTAGCTTGCTCCGCAGCCCGCCAACCCCGCGGTGAGTCCTACTGCAGGTGCAAGGCGGTCGCCATCTTGTACCCGAATCACCGGATTCCGTCTCAGCCGTTGACAGCAATTTACCCCCACACCGTCAGCGCACACTGGCACCGCACTGTGTTCCAGCCTCCGCCACCACGCTATCGGGCACACCGGGGATCTCGTCAGAGTATCGCCAGCTCCGGACCGCGTCTGCACCTTTCCGCCGCACCTGCCCAGTCACTGCGGCTCACCAAGAGCCCCTGCTCGCTCTGAAGGCGGGTCTCGCAGCGACCCTGCCGTATACTTTCCGGCGGAGTATGGGACAATCCACGTGGTATGGGCACTGCTCCGCTCGTTCACTCCGTGCTCACCGGGGGTAGTCTTCTCCTCAGCCCGCCAGCCCTGCAGCGAGTCTCATGGCAGGTTCATGGCGGCCGCCATCTTCTGCGCGATTCACCGGAGTCTGTCTCAGCCGATTACAGCAGTTTTCCCCCACACCGCCAGCGCACAATGTCACCACGCTGTGCCTGGACACCTCGCCAAGCAGGTCAGTCACTTTTGCCGCCCAGATGCATCATATTTCAGGCGGATGATTGTCGGATATCGGATCAGCCGGGCAGAGCTGCACTACGGCACAGCCATCTTGCCGTGCGCCCTCTAGCGCCCCCCCCCCCCCGGTCTTATCGTTGTTGACCTCATATCCAGATATTTTCCCAAAAGCCTGCACTTCAGCGAATAGTTCTGGTAGGGCTTGGTTGGCATTAGATGAAAACATAATCAAATCATCGGCATACAGGGCTAGCTTCCTTGTAAAACCGTTTACAACAAAAAGAGGTATCTATTTTGCCTTAAACTTTGGGCCAGGGGCTTAATATATAAATCAAAAAGAATTGGTGACAGCGGACACCCTTGTCTTGTGCCATGCTTTATTGGTACGGGAATTGTGAGGTTGCCATTAACTACAATTTGGCACCGGGGGTTTTGTAGATTTTCTTAAGGACCTCTCTAAAAGTCTCATCAAAACCAAAAGCCTTCAATGCTCTACTCAAGTAGTGCCAGTTGACGCGATCGAAGGCTTTTGCTGCTTCTAGGGTGATGATCGATAGCGGGGCACTGTGCATCATTGCCAGATCTATTGAACCGATTAGAGTAATGACCAGATCTTTCATCTGCCCCCCAGGAAGGAAGCCCTTCTGATCTTCATGAATTATCAGCCCCACGATTTTACAAAGTCGAGCATTTAATACCCCAGCGAAGATCTTATTATCGCAGTTTAATAGTGATATTGGCCGATAAGACTGGCACTGCATTGGGCCCTTCCCGGGCATTAAAATTAGTGTAATGGCAGCCTCACTCCATGAGTCTGGTAGAGGGGAGGAACCTCTCAATATTTCATTGAACAGCCTGATCCAAATAGGGATGACTTCTTCTGCCAATAAAACATGGATCTCATTAGGGTTCAAATCCGGACCTGCAGCTTTCCCTTTCTTATTTTTATTAGGAACGGTTAGGATTTCGCTCCCTCTTATGTCCTGGTTAAGCACCGTTAGGCTGTCCATACTCAACTTTGGGAGCTGTTTCCCAGCAAGCCACTGATCCAGGGCACTTTTGTGTACTACTAAATCCTCCCGGTACAAGTCCTGAAAGAATTTAGTGAAAGCCAACTCAATGTCTTCTCTATTCTCAACATACTGGCCACCATTTTCCAGTTTAATCTTACTAATGTAGTTATGGGACCTATCCATTCTACTCTTCATTGCGAGTAATTTGCCACAATTCTCTCCCTGATCGAAATCCCTCATTTTACTGACTTCCCATTTCTGTAGCATAATCTCTTCCATCTTGAGTCTAAATTCTCACTGTAGGTCTTCAACTTTCCCCTCTAATCTTTCGTTTTCCACCGTATGCCCGGCCTTTAAGGCTGCTTCGGCCACAATTAACCGTTCCTCTAATGATGCAATCTCTCTTTTTTCAGATCTAACCCAGGCCGCCGCGGTGCCCTTCAAAACCCCTCTCAGCCAGGCCTTAAAAGAATCCCACACTACATGCCGAGGGGCAGAATCTAGGTTTTGGTTGAAAAATACAGGAGTCTCCCTCTTTAACTTGTCTGTAATATGCGGTTGCAGAAGTAGCCTTCTATTCAAGGTCTGCCTTCTAGGTGAAGGTCTTGAAGGGAGCTCTACATTCAATCCTATTGCTCCATGATCAGATAGATGGATAGGTAAATACTCTATTTTCCTAACTTTTCCCACTTCTGAGCGCTCCATAAAGATGTAGTTGATCCTTGAATAGTGGCCATTCTTTTTACTAAAGAAGGAATAATCCCTAGCATCACCCTTTTTTTCCCACCATACACTGCATAAGTTTAAATTATCTAACATAGTGAGAAGATACGTTTTAACTTGCGGTGCAGCAATTTGTGTACGGGGAGAGGATCTATCGAGTCTAATATTTAAAAGGATGTTAAAGTCCCCGCCGACCATCAAAGGGGCTTCAAAATCAAGCAGTGAAGAGCAAAGGTTATTCAGGGGCATGGTATCGTCTTCATTTGAGCCATAGTAACTGGCCAACGTGTATAAAATAGCACACCTTCTAATTTCCGCTGCCACCCAATGCCCTTTATCGTCTACTTTTGATTTGCTTAGCTCTATTCCGGAGTTTGCTTTGATTATTATGGCAACTCCTTTAGAGCAGCATTGTTGGTCTGTGGCTACAACCTTGTCCACCCACCTTTGCCTGTTAAACAGTGCTAGACATTCAGTCCGTAGCAAGTGCGTCTCCGGGAGCAAGAGGATCCTAGCTGGGCTGTCCTTCAAGTATTGAAGGACCAATCGCTGTCTCCTTTTGACCCTTAAGCCGTTCACATTCCAACACAATATCTCCAGACATTCTCCTCCCATAGGACCCACCCTATCCCCCATCGTCGCTTTTCCAGGTTAAACTGCATCTATTAATAAGGGTTATATGAAATGAGGACAATTTTTCCTTTTTTTCCCCAATGCTCCCCACCACCACTTGTGCACCCCCCCCCCCACCACCCCCCCAACACCTCCCCTGGGAACCCTCCCTGACTACCTATTGGCAAATGCCAATTCGAGCAGCTATCCACCAACCCACATACTAATCTCATACAATAGGACACTGAGCTCTCACCACACAAGAAATAGATATTTTAGCTAGCTGCTGGCTTATTATGTTCCAAAAAACTGTCTAACTCCTCTAGGGATCGAAAGTTATACATTTTGTTGGCCCACATTACTTTGAGGAAGGCAGGAAACCTTAACTGCACTTGGGCGCCCATTTCCTTCAGAGGGTCAATCCTCTTACCCATCTCCCACCTTCTGTCTTCTGTCACACGTGAAATGTCAGATCTTATTTTGAATGATACATCCTGAACCTGAATAGACTTTTGTTTGAGGGCTACCCCCAGTAGCTTTTCCTTAAGGGAGTATGATTGTATATACACCAAAAGTTTCCTGGGCTTCTTCAGACCAGGATTGAGTTTGATTGGGTCCCGGTGCACCCACTGGATTTCCGCTTCCCAGGCTGACGTGGAGACAACTTGCGAGAAGGCTTTAGTCAGAATATCTATGACAAAAGATTTAACATTGTCCCCTTCCAGCCCCTCCTTAATATCAAGAATCCTGATGTTATTTCTTCTGGAGTTATTTTCTAGCCTTTCCAACCTGTCTGATAGATCCTTCTCTCTCAGTTTAAGTCTGACCACTTCCTGGGTGTTATCTTTCAAGCCTGACCTCAACTCTAGTACCTTATTCTCCAGATCTTCCATACGCTGTGTTAATGCTGAGAGATTTTCCTCAAGGCTGCTGCATGTGTCTTGAATTCTCTTCTGATTAGATTCTGAGGTAGAGAAGCGCTCCTTAATCTCAAGCGACAGTTGACTCAACACCCTTGCACCGAGTCCAGGTCTTATATCTCCTTCATAGCCCCCTTTGGAGATTTACTCAGTGTCGGGTCTTTCCCCCCCTCCAAGTCAGAAGGCCCTGATCCTGTGACAGGGTTGCTTAGAACCGAGACTCTATTTTGAACAGGTATGGCCGGGTGTGGTAGCGAGGCATTTCCTAGCAGGGTTGCTGCCTGCTCCGTAGATTCCATAGTACGCTGTGGATTTAGCTTGAAATACAACCTAAGTGAGGGGGTCACTCTTGGGACTACTGGGGCTGACTTCTTTTTTCTCTCTTTTAAAGAGATAGCTTTTGCTTGCTTAGCTGGGAGATTTTTATTTTTATTCTTACCTAAGTGAGTACCTAGAGGTTGTCTAGTTTGCAGATCCGGTTGGGGGTAGGCTCCTTACCAAGGAAAGTACTGGATCTCAATTTATACCTTTTGCCATGTGTTGCCCCACTAACAATGTTAGTATTAGTAGGTAAAAAAAAACCTTGTGGTGGGTTAATGATTCACTCCCTTATTATCATGCTTTTTACCCACAGGTGGTTGGAGTGCTAGATCCATATACAAGGAGCGTGCACCATGCCTCTGCCTGCCTTCTTTTACCTGGTCCTCCTGATTTGAGTCTTTAAACTGACAGTCTGTGGAGGAAATGCCTTCCTGAACCTCCAGGACAGGCAAACTGCAGTCAAGGAGCTCCCAACAGCCTCCCTGGAACTCCAGGGGGCTGCATGTGCTGACTCTGCCAAGGCTGATCCTGGAACTAAAGCCTGAGTCACCGGGTCGGGGCAGGGTGCGAAGCGCTGCTCGAGACTCACCGAGCACGCTATCAGCCCTAAAAAACACCAAGCCCACACACATCCGAAAAGAGGGAGATTTAACCAACAGCCGCAAAAAAAAAAATTGCTACAACTTGAGGTAACTGAAATTATCCGGGCGGGAGGGGCGCTTGTCGATGTACGGGGAGCGCTTGTCAGCACGGGTGAGGTGCATGAAGTACGCGCCTCACAAACCCTGAAAGGGAACGGTAGTCTAACCCGAAAGACAGCCGCGTTAGAGATAGCCCCCCAAACGCATAATCACACACAGTGCAGCGCGGCAGAGAAAACGGGAAAAGCGGATGCGGGGAAAGGAGATACCTCGCTAGCCCATTGTCCTGGCAGAAATTGGTGAGGCTTCACAGGTTGATGGTCGGTGGAAAGCAGCTCCCGGCCGGCTTCCTAACGGTCCGCCATGTTCCCAAGCTCATGTTGTTCTTAATGGATTGTGATATGACATGTCTCAAAATGGTCCTATGATATATCTTTTGTAATGTTTTTATATATGTGTACTTTGATGGTACTTGGCTACCGAATAAAG
This sequence comes from Calotriton arnoldi, assembly GCA_963921515.1. Taxonomy (NCBI): domain Eukaryota; kingdom Metazoa; phylum Chordata; class Amphibia; order Caudata; family Salamandridae; genus Calotriton; species Calotriton arnoldi. Next base: position 2,287,063 of record CAWUFW010000605.1, on the reverse strand, counting down.
ACCATTACTCCTACTTAAGCAGCATATTTTCAATATAGTAATTTCCCTGCAGACCTAAAGCAGGATAGAGGACCTGCACCAGAAGAAAAATAAAAGCACCCAAGAGGCCGTGGTAAGGGATGAAAAAGTAATGAAACAACTCCATTGTACAACATGCGTAGGCAAAGCCAATAGGTCTGAATTTCATTTTGAATCCTGAATAAAACATAAAAGAAAAGCAAGCCGCAGTGAAAAGAACAAAGCAAAAAGTGATTGCTTTCTGTATACAATGCATTTGTGACATAAAAAAATGTAATGTGTGGTGTTAAGTGTACTTTTGAAATGTAAAATAGTCCCTCTTGCATTACTAATGCACACATTCCATGGAGGTAGAATTATACAGCCAACAATGCGCAGCGAGAGATCATTACTCTTCTGGATAGAGCTAAACTCCACTCTAACTACATTTTAAAGAATTGGTAAGAAAAAACCTTTCAGACAGCTGCGTAGTCAAGCCAGACAAAAAAACAGAAGGAAAGTGGAGTTGAGGAGCCGAGGAATTAGTGTGCCAATTAAAAAAAGGCGAAACAAGCCTGCCAACGTGCCCCAGCAAACTCCCCAAAAACATTTTTGCATCTTTTGCACATGGCAATGATGTAGTTCAAAACTAATTATGTGCCATCTAACAGAGAAAGTCTACAGTGTAGAAAATGATATTTTTTTCCTTTTTCCTTTGTTAGGTATTAATAATAACAAGAATGGACGCTGGCTATGTAAAATCTACGCTTGTTAACATCCTCAACAAAGTTAAAGGTACACAATGTGTAGATTTATTTCATACCTGAATTGTTCTGATGTTGGAGATCTTGTTATGTAGTTTACAATAATCACAGAAAATAATAGGTAAGTGTCTGCAAATACATGAAATCAAATAGCTTTAATGTGAGAAAGTGCCTCGTTTTGCTCCATCACTCCCATTTCATGTTGACTGTTACTGCTGTTTTTTTTAACCCTGCACCCATGGGTACTGCTATCTAGGCCTCAGTGCATGTGCTCAGACCACTAAAACATGATAAAATCCTCATTTAGCATATTTAACTTTCCAGTAAGGCCACAGTATATGGTGTAAGAATATACCCCAATGGCATAGAAAGTTAAAGGTCACCTGTGAACTACAGTACCTATTGTCCCATACATTAGGCTGAAAAGGAAAACATGGCTTCAGGCCTACATATGTAACCTGAATCTTTCAACTTTTAAACCTGTAGGCTGACCTGCCAAAATAAACCTTTTGACGAGAGGCAAATCCTACTTTTAAATATTAAGTAAGTCACACTTAAGTAGGCTTTGTAGCCCACAGTGTAGGCCCTCATTGGGATTTTGGGCGTACTTGTGTCCGCCTGACACCATTGTGGGAAAGGAACCACCTGACCATGGGTCGGCGGTTCCGCAATCCCACTTATGATGCGACTGCACATAGTGCGGTCGGAAACTTCCATTATTCAATGGGAGCTTGTGCTGTGGGCTGAGAATGCCCGCAGCACAAGCTCCCATTGAAAAATGGAAGTTTGTAAACATCCCTGCACCGAGTGGCAGGCACCTCACGGTGCAGGGATGTTGAGGGGGGGCACCATAGGTGCCCTCTAGGGCAGTATGCAGAGGGCCAGGGAGGCCCTTCCAGGGGCCCCCAATGTCACTTTCCGACAGCCTTTCCATGTCGTAAGGGCTGTCATGGAATGGCTATCAGAAACCGACATCATAATCCCAACAGTAGAAACACCGTCCTTAAGGGATTATGGTGCCTTTCCGACTGACCAGCAGGCTTCTTGAGCCCGTCGGAACCGCGTCGGATTCCCCTGCAGGTTTAAAGTCCGACTGCCGTCATCCTAATACGGCGGTCGGACTTTAAACCTATCATGTCGGGTGGAGGCTTTCCGCCCGACATCGTAATGAGGGCCGTTGTGTGTGTGATAGTTTTATTTATTTATTTATTTAATGCGATTTTTTATAGCGCGAACATTACCCGAAGGTGTCAGAGCGCTTTACAAAAGAACCAGTTGCGTTACATAAGGACTTTGGATTAGATGAGTTACATAAGAGATACAAACAGAAAAAAATTGCAAATGTACAAGTTGTAAAGTCACTCAAGGAAGAGATACAAGCAGATAAACTCTAAAATCACATAGGAATGGGAGTAAGTACAAAGGTCTACTACATATACTAGTGGTTAGAGTTATATATATACAAATTGCAAATTGCAAGTTACAAGTAGAACCTATAAGAATGTAACATTTGCATATTTCTCCAATGCTCAGCCTCCAAAAGCTATTTTCACTGTTAGTGCTGTAGCTGGTTCATCGGACAAAAAAGCTATAGTACAGTTAATATGTTAATTTGACTCTATTTGGTTTGGAATAAGCTACAGAGACGGTTAAACCACTGTTTTAATATGTATAAAAAGTCCAATTCAATGTTGAAGTTGGATCTTTGATAAATGTACAGTAGAAGTAACTTTTAATAAGTTATACTTTCCCCGCCTGAAGCCCCAGCAAATTAATTAGCATTGGCCTGCCTGCTACTAGCTTGTTAGTGCTGCTTTGATGAGGTGTGAAATACTGCTCTCTCAGCAGAGACAATGACTTGGGCCTGGCAAGATGACTTGAGGAGGAATGTGACTCAGCTTAACTCAGGCAGGGCAGGTCAAGAGTGCCTAGGAACTTCACTAACTCAAAAGGGACCAGAGGGAGACCTGTACTTTTATAGTTTAGTGATAAGGGAAGCTTTGAAAAGATGGGGCTTTTGATCCCAAAACCCATTTTTGCCTTTTGACTTTAGTTTCAGTGGAGGAGGAAGCTGACCCCAGAACTGGTTTGGAATGGTTGAGTGGGAGGGGACTGCTCACTACCTTAAGCACACCTATGGGTGTGACACAAGCTCCCTCTAGGGTCAGAAACATTTTTCATGTTGAATTTTACTGAAAATGGTGCATTGTGGTATGTTTGCACTGAGGCAAACAGAATGTTTGCCCTTGTGAACCTTTTGCCCATTGGTCAGGTAGTATCCAGGAGTCACCCACTCCTGCTAGCCAGTGAAGTGAACAAAATTAGGACCTCACCTCCACCTCCTCAGACCACTTTCTGGACCTGTGGCAGAACAGAAGAGGACTGTACCTGCTGTCTGTAACCTCTGAGGTTACCTGAAGGGCTGAACCTGCTCTCATTTGTACCCATGACTCAGAAGTGGATTCCAGAGGTCAATTGGATGACCTACTGAGTTGCTACATGGACTTAATAAGCTGCAAGAGACCTTTTTTTTCCTGGAGTGACAAGTAGACCATTTGCAACTGGAACTGGACTGGACCTTGCTGGTAGACTCTGCTGGGGTGTGTCCTGGGCCCTAAGTTCTGTCCCTGAGGACTTGTGATCCTTGAAGGTGACTAAGAAGAGCTATCCTAGAAAGTCTGAAAAGATGGGACTTAGAACACAATTTTGGACATCCAAAACCTCCAGAGCTTTAGCGGCATATCTCGGCAAAGGTGTCCGATTTCGCAAGGACTTCATCAGATACAGCTTCACGTTTGCACCGCTGGAGGATTTATAGAGACTATGTCTGAAGATAGAAATCTTCATGGCACGAAAAGTATCCGCCTGACGAGAGGACTACAGTGGCCACAAAAGTTGAATTTTCCTGCTCTGTGGTTTTCTTGCCAAAATCAACAGCTTCAGTGGGACCTCATCCAGCAGCTATCAGGATTAGAAGGGACTTCATTGTATACAAGCTTCAGCCTTGCCCCACTGGAGGATTCCTTCTTCCATAATTCAGACAGAAGGTAAAAAATTTGACTGGGACGACCTGCTTGATGTTTCCAACATGCGCTCTATCGTGGTTGGCCTGAAATTGTGCATCAGTCCCAGTCAGCCGCGAACAGTGATTTCTGATTGGCTCTTCACTTTTTTTCTGGTGCTTTTAGCCCTAATATTTTAATAATTTATATCTCCTGTGTCCCTTACTGGATTTTTGTTGCTTTGCTGTTATTTATTTTATTAGATTTTTCTTCATTTTTAGAAATTGGCTGTTGGATTTTTTTTGTATTTTTCTTTAATTTTTCAACTGTTTTAGAGTAGCTAAATACTTTTCACATGTTCTCAAGCTAAGCCTATCTGCTCTGTGCATAGCTACCAGGGGTTGAGCCTTGGTTTAAATTATTTAAACTGTATGTTTCACCTTGGATTTTGGGACTTAATACTTGGGTAGGACTCACATCCTTCCCAGCTAAAAACCCATTTTCAATTACCAATGGAGATTTCTGGACTCATCTTGTTCAATTAAGGTCTTTGCATGAGAGCGTTGGCAACAGCAGAAAACTGTCCTATGCAAGGGATCCGAATATATCTGTGATGCAGCTGCACGTGTGCGCAGAGACACATGTCCAAGAAGACCGCTGACATATATCCGAAAATGGCACATGCGTGGTACAATTGCCTATTTACATAATAACAGAGTGCATCGCAAGACCATCTCACTCGAAAATAGAAAAATTAAAAAGTCTGCTAAACACATCTTGGAACACTCCACAAGGAACATGAGGGGGACGCTGCAGCAGAAAAACAGTGAAAAGAGTACAGAATACACCTATTGTTTCAGCAGAAGCAACAAGGAGTACAGCATGTTGTGACTAAGACAACGGAAAATCAAGTTCACACGTCCAGAACTTTACTTACTAGTCAATCAGATTGTGAATGAACATAACCTTCAGTTAAAGATGTATGCTGGCCAGCACATCCATCATCGTATGCAAGAGCAAATGGGACGGTTGCAAAAAGAACAATTGTGGGCAGGATGCTGAACAATGTCATACATTCACCCCAGTACAGAGATTGGGCCTAAAGCCATTGTTTTTTTGCGCCCCATGCCATTCCCGTTTAGATCCAGCCGCATGCAAATCAGTCTTGACCCTGTTCCCCATGAGAACGGTCCAGCCCTAACTGCCTGGACTGTTCCCTTGAGAAACAGGGTCAAGACTGATTTGCATATAGCTGGGTATAAACTGGGGTGGCATGGTGAGCACAAGAACGATGAATTTAACCCAGATCTCTTGGCTGGGGTTGAATGTTTGATTTGCTCTGCATTCCGTCCATCATCTGTGTGTCTTTTGCTTTTTCGCCCCAAATGGGACTGTGTCAGTGACAATATCAGTGTAATGTCTCCAGTATTAAGAGAAACAGAGGTCTGCATTATAAAAGATAGCATGACATGAAAAGGCACGTCTCTGCACTTGTAGTAGACTACTAGACTGCCAGAAGCGAAGGAGTAGCCCCTGTACTGAAACTGCGACCATAGATAAGATACCGACTGTGGTTGACATTGCATTAATGTTGGAACTATATGGAATCGAGACAGGGGAGCACAGACAGCATCACAGTTTTACACATTATTAGATATAAAGATACACAGAACACACAGTAAACCATTTCACTAAAATGCAAATGTAATATGTAATTACAGGTGCTACTGTTGTAGTAGAGAAAGTCGATGATAAAGAACATGAAGAAAACCACAGGAGTTTCCTGCACCATTATAAGCAGGATTAGAACACATGCAGTTGGAGTATGGACAGCCACATTCCAAACTCAGACAACAGCCTTTCTCTCTACCCGGCCATATTGGCGGTGCAGCACTGCGCTAAAGCATCTCCCGGCGTCAGGATGGTGGCCGCCAAGAAGACGAAAAAGTCCCTGGAGTCTATCAATTCAAGACTCCAACTGATAATGAAAAGTGGCAAGTATGTGCTGGGATACAAACAAACGCTGAAAATGATTCGCCAGTGGAAAGCCAAACTGGTTATCCTTGCCAACAACTGCCCTGCTCTGATGAAGTCTGAGATCGAGTATTATGCTATGTTGGCAAAGACTGGTGTGCATCACTACAGTGGAAACAACATTGAACTGGGCACAGCTTGTGGAAAATACTACAGAGTATGCACATTGGCAATCATTGATCCAGATGATTCTGATATCATTAGAAGCATGCCAGAGCAGACTTGCGAGAAGTAAATCCTGTGCGACTTTTGTTCTAAATAAAACTGGTTTCAGACAACAGACGGATTTTGGCCAAAGGACCTGACAAAAGTCACATGCAGCCTGCTTCCACGCAGCTAAACATTATGACGCAGCAGGCTGTCATCAGGAATGAGATGATTACTTACCAGTAGTCGGCATTACTCTGCATACCCTCCATCGTTCCTGTAATTAAAATATGAAGTGCGCCCACCTCCCACAAGGCACCATGTGGCAAAGCCAACAGGGAAAAAAAGACTTCCTATCCTCATCCATCACTCAGTTTGATGCTAACAATAGTGTGTGTGCCCGGAGTCGGACTGTTACAGAAAATAGGCTGGGGCACTAAAATAAAAGTGGCCACCATTAGCGAATTAGATAGCCAAAAAAAAGTGACCCACATTTCCAAATACGGCCGTTCTGAACTTGTAAAGACACGATGTGTGTGTGTTTTGCAAGGTATTGAAGACTGCGTGCATTTTTGCTTACTACAGAGAATGTTTGTGCTAATATCAGTAGTAAAAACCGGCCCACCAGACCATAAAAACAGGTTAACAAACCTCCAAACAAGCATTTGCAATGCAATCAGTCTTGCCTTTGGGACATTATAAGTATTTAGCTATGCAGCACATTATTGTGGGTACAGCAACATTTAGTGTTCTACTGTGCACGAAGCAGTGAAAGGGTGCAGTACGACAAGCTGTCACTAGGTGTCCTTTGGGACCACTTTTGGCCACATAAGGTACTGGCTAGAGAAAGGATATGCCACAGCGGCCAGAGCTGCCGACTGGGGAGCTGAGGATCCATGTTCGAGTCAAGTGCCTGCTCAACATCCTTTAATTTCCCCCGAGCGCCTGGATATCTGAAAGCTACTTATTTAAAATAACACTAAGAAATCAATGCAGCGATCTCAGAGGTGGGGGCAGGCAAGCAGTGCTGTGAGAGTGCAGTACCACAGCTGTCACTAGGTGTCCCTTGGGACCTATTTTGGTCACTTAAGGTACTGCACCCTGCAACATGGATAGTGAAAAGATATGGCGCAGCAGTGAGAGCTGCCGACTGAGCAGCTTGGAATCCGTGTTCGAGTCTGGTGTCGGCTCAACATCCTGTGATTATGGGCTGATCCTTTAATTTCCCCCGAGCGCCTGGATAGCTGCGCTATATAAGTGAAATCTACTAATTTAAATAATGCTAAGAAATCACTGCAGCGATCTCGGAAGTGAGGGCGGGCAAGCAGTGTTGTGCGAGGGGGTGGAGGGAGACAGCAAAGGGAGATTAAATGAGGAAACTGCACTGCAAATCATGCATACATTAACCAAACGAAAAAACAAGCAGTGGCTTCGGAGGGGTGGTGGGTGCCTGCGAGCAGTGTTGTGGGAAGGGTGAGGGGGAGGCACTGGGAGATTAAGGGACGGCAAGCCAATTAAGCGAACTGAAGTTTCATTGCACGAGTAAACAGAACACTTAATGAGCAAAGAGGCAGGCCAACCAAAACAAGCATTTGCAATGCAATAGGTCTCGCATTTGCATGAGTTGGAGCTATTGGCGTTGTAAATGTAAATGTTTTTTACGTATGTTTTTGGTAGTGGAGTGGATGTATGTGGTTAGTAGTGGGATTAGGTGGTATGTTGTGCACAGGAATTACGTTGGCATAGGCAAAAATGTTTAATAGAGGTTTGATATTATGTAAAGAATACATACATACATAGAGAAAGTGCATAATTCCAAATTCTTTCTTGTAGGTATTGTAATTTAGAAAGAATTAAATGTGTATGCACTATTTGTTAAAGAAATAAATGTCAAGTTGATGACATTGTTTTAATCTGTTAATAAATTAGTGGGTAGTTTAAGGTATCTGGCAGATCTAGTGGTTTGATTGTTTGGCACAGTAAAAACTTGAAGTTTTCTTGAATAACCGACAATTTATGTTGAGTACGTGTGTTGTCTGTACTTTGCAAATATGGTCAGGATCAGACACTGAGCCTGTGAAAATATCAGTGTAGATAGGCCACTTGGTTTACCCTGATCGCAGCTGTAGTGACCCTGAATGGAATAGGCGAGGCTTGTTTCACATAAGAACCAAATAATCCCAAAAATAAATAAAACAAGCACGGAATCGAAACCTGTGGTGCGCGCGCACCACAGAGGAGCTGACCGCGGGAATCGAAACCAGTGGTGCGCGCGCACCACAGAGGAGCGGGGGGGCGAGGGAGCCTGTCATCTGTGCCGCGCGCTGATGCGCGTCCTAGATACGGACGGGAATGGGCGGAGCAAAGGCGGGACATGCGCCCGCCTTTGCCCAATTGCGTGCCGTTTTTTTTTTTTTAAAAGCACGCTACAGCCAATGCCAGCCTGCGAAAGCAAAACCACACGCACGAGCGGTTCACATACAAAAGGACCCCCCTTTTTTCTTGGCCCCCGCTTGACGAATCACCCCGAAACTTTCAGGATAGGAGCTGACCGGAGCGCCCCACTAGTTTTGAAAATTTCACGAAGATTCGTCATCCGGCGCCAAAGTTATTGGGAAAAGAAAAAATGCTTTTCCTATGGAAACTAGGTCCTAACTATAACTATCTACTGGCGACCGCCAGTAAATAATATACACGCACATATACATACATACATATATATATATATATATATATATATATATATATATATATATATATATGTATTTCAACAAGATGCCCAGAGATGAAGCCGCACTCCGTAGCAGGTAAGTGTGTTACACTTTATTAAACATAAACATGCAGCTTCCCATCCAGCATTCAGTCTTGCGGTCTGACGCGTTTCGAAGCACTTTTGCTTCTTCTTCAGAGACCATGCCAGGACTCTCTTTCTTGCTGCCACATCTTCCCACGCGAATTCTGTATATCCGTTTGGCTTCCAGTGCGCCAATTAAATGTCTCGTTAAACAAAGCACGCTGGGACATGTAGTCCATTTAGCATATTATATACCCTCCAGTGGGTTCGAGTTCCGGCACATATTTTAAGACATCTTTTCATAGCCCTCCAGTGGGCTCCAGGATGAGATTTCACATGTTGAATTGAAGCTCCTGCTACGCCCACGCAAAACCGGGCTTTACCAGTCTTGCAGGTCCTTCAATGATTTACAGGTGGTGCAGTCGCTTCCGCGGCCTGGAACCGCCGCGATTTATGTATTTCAACAAGATGCCCAGAGATGAAGCCGCACTCCGTAGCAGGTAAGTGTGTTACACTTTATTAAACATAAACATGCAGCTTCCCATCCAGCATTCAGTCTTGCGGTCTGACGCGTTTCAAGCACTTTTGCTTCTTCTTCAGAGACCATGCCAGGACTCTCTTTCTTGCTGCCACATCTTCCCACGCGAATTCTGTATATCCGTTTGGCTTCCAGTGCGCCAATTAAATGTCTCGTTAAACAAAGCACGCTGGGACATGTAGTCCATTTAGCATATTATATACCCTCCAGTGGGTTCGAGTTCCGGCACATATTTTAAGACATCTTTTCACAGCCCTCCAGTGGGCTCCAGGATGAGATTTCACATGTTGAATTGAAGCTCCTGCTACGCCCACGCAAAACCAGGCTTTACCAGTCTTGCAGGTCCTTCAATGATTTACAGGTGGTGCGTCGCTTCCGCGGCCTGGAACCGCCGCGATTTATGTATTTCAACAAGATGCCCAGAGATGAAGCCGCACTCCGTAGCAGGTAAGTTTGTTACACTTTATTAAACATAAACATGCAGCTTCCCATCCAGCATTCAGTCTTGCGGTCTGACGCGTTTCGAAGCACTTTTGCTTCTTCTTCAGAGACCATGCCAGGACTCTCTTTCTTGCTGCCACATCTTCCCACGCGAATTCTGTATATCCGTTTGGCTTCCAGTGCGCCAATTAAATGTCTCGTTAAACAAAGCACGCTGGGACATGTAGTCCATTTAGCACTATGGAGGGCTAAAAAATATGTCCTGAAAACAGCGTGAAGTAACATAACCCACTGGAGGGTAAAATCAGCAAAAAATGAAACTACATGTCCCAGCGTGCTTTGTGACAAACATTCCATTGTGAAGGCACACCAGAGGCCAATTATTTAAATGTGCGCAGCAGGACGATATGGAGCAAAGGATTCAAGGTTACTCACGCCCGGCCTCTGAGGAAGAAGCACAAATGCTTTGGAAACGCGTCAGGCCAAGGACTTGAAATAGGGATGGGAAGCCGCCTGCTTGTCATAAAATAAAGTTCGTTACTTACCTGCTTGTGGAGTGCGTCCTCATATATGGGCAAACAACATGGGAAGATGTAATCACGGCGGTTCCAGGCCGTGGAGTTGATCGCACCGCCCATAAAACATCACCGGGTCCCGACGAAAGGTAAAATTCTTTTGGTAAACGGCACAGCAGAGGAATTAATTAAAGCAGGCGTAATCCTATCCGGACTCAATGGAGGGCTAAAAAATATGTCCTGAAAACAGCGTGAAGTAACATAACCCACTGGAGGGTAAAATCAGCAAAAAATGAAACTACATGTCCCAGTGTGCTTTGTGACAAACATTCCATTGTGAAGGCACACCAGAGGCCAATTATTTAAATGTGCGCAGCAGGACGATATGGAGCAAAGGATTCAAGGTTACTCACGCCCGGCCTCTGAGGAAGAAGCACAAATGCTTTGGAAACGCGTCAGGCCAAGGACTTGAAATAGGGATGGGAAGCCGCCTGCTTGTCATAAAATAAAGTTCGTTACTTACCTGCTTGTGGAGTGCGTCCTCGTATCTGGGCAAACAACATGGGAAGATGTAATCACGGCGGTTCCAGGCCGTGGAGTTGATCGCACCGCCCATAAAACATCACCGGGTCCCGACGAAGGTAAAATTCTTTTGGTAAACGACACAGCAGAGGAATTAATTAAAGCAGGCGTAATCCTATCCGGGCTCAATGGAGGGCTAAAAATATGTCCTGAAAACAGCGTGAAGTAACATAACCCACTGGAGGGTAAAATCAGCAAAAAATGAAACTACATGTCCCAGCGTGCTTTGTGACAAACATTCCATTGTGAAGGCACACCAGAGGCCAATTATTTAAATGTGCGCAGCAGGACGATATGGAGCAAAGGATTCAAGGTTACTCACGCCCGGCCTCTGAGGAAGAAGCACAAATGCTTTGGAAACGCGTCAGGCCAAGGACTTGAAATAGGGATGGGAAGCCGCCTGCTTGTCATAAAATAAAGTTCGTTACTTACCTGCTTGTGGAGTGCGTCCTCGTATCTGGGCAAACAACATGGGAAGATATATATATATATATATATATATATATATATATTATCTACTGGCGGTCGCCAGTAGATAGTTATAGTTACAACCTATTATCCATAGGAAATCCGCGACATTCTATTTGAAATAACTCTCTTGCCGGTTGACGTATCTTCGCAAAATTTTCAAACTTTGTGGGGCGCTCCGGTCCGCTCCTACCCTGAAAGTCTCGGGGGATTCGTCAAGCGGGGGCCGAGAAAAAGGGGGCTCCCAAAACGCGTTTTCCCCATGCAATTTTCCATAGGAAACTTTAGACACGGCTACAGCCCGAACTGCTGAACGGAATTACACCAAATTTGGCAAAGAGGTAGTTCTTGGTTCAGAAAGAACCCTTTTGTTAAATGGTGTAAATCCGTTCAGTAGTTGCTGAGAAAATCAAAAGTAAAAAGATAGATATATCTAGGGCCGCGGATCCTCCCGAGCACGAGCTTTATGTTAATTGGCTGTCAACACTCCAAATCAGGAAGTGTTGGCAGCCATTTTGTCCCTCGGTAGAACCGAGGGACAGAAACAAGTGCGCAAAGCGCACAAAGGGGGCAGGGTAGAAACACCCTGACCCCTAGGTCTGCTCAGGGGTCCCACAAGGACCCCCTGGGCAAAATTATTATTATTTTTTTTAAATCGGCAGGATGCGCTCAGGGAGCGCGAATCCTGCCGGAAAATCGAAGCGCCGGTCTTCCGCGCTTCGATGTTAATTGGCCCCCGGGTGGGCCAAGTCCCGGGGGCATGCTGGGGGGTTAATTTTATGTGTGGGGGCCTCTAAGGGCCCCCAAGCCCCGGGGACCACCACCCCCGGGGCTTTATGTATAATGGTGCGGGAGGGCTCTGAGCTCTCCTGCAGCCCCGGGGACCACCACCTCCCGGGGCTTCTTTTTTAATTAAAAACCTGTGTGGGGGCTCCAGCCCCCCACACGCCCGGGACCACCACCTGCCCGGGGCACTAAGAAAAATTAAAATGGGGGTCCGTTTGGACCCCAAGCCCCGGGGACCACCACCTCCCCGGGGCTTTCAAAATGTAGGGAGGGGGCCGCGCGGCCCCCTCCTGGAGCCTGTGGTGGCCCTGGGGACCGCCACCCCCAGGGCCGGCTCCTGCAGTGTCCCGGGGTGCCTACCCCCGGGACACTGCTGTTTGCAATGACAGGACGGGAGCCTCGCGGCTCCCGTCCTGTCATTGCAAACTTGCTTTGGATATTGGAAGAGAGAGCAGGAAACCTGCTCTCTCTTCCAATATCCAAAGCTGATTGCTTTCCACATGGGGAGCTGCATCTTAGCAGCTCCCCATGTGTAAAGCAATGCCGGCTCCCGTAGGACACGGGAGCCGGCGGGACTGTGGGGGCTTGGGGACCCCCACAGTCCCCAACGAGAGGCCAGGCCCCGGGGATGGGGCCCCGGGGCCATAGTGGCCACGGAGGGGGCCACGCAGCCCCCTCCCCAAAGTAAAAAAAGGGAAAAAAATGTTTAAAAAGTGCAAGGCCGGCCCGGGGATGGGGTCCCCGGGGCCTTAAATGGCCTGAGGAGGGGGCCACGCAGCCCCCTCCAAATAAAAAAAGAGGCCATGCCCCGGGGATGGGGTCCCCGGGGCCAATACAGGCCCAGGGAAGGGGGCCACGCGGCCCCCTTCCCGTTTTTTTTTTTTAAATTTTAATTTAAAAGAGGGTAAGGCCCTGGGGATGGGGTCCCCAGGGCCTAAAAATAGGAAAAAGGAAGGGGGCCACACAGCCCCCCTTCAGGGGAAAAAAACACAAAAAACGATCGGGCCCGTAGGCCCCGCCCCTTCCTTCACCACTCTGCAAACGCGCCCTGGCGCGTTTGCAGAGGGGAACGAATCCCCTTGAATACTGGGGTCCCTGAGGGCCAACTAGCCCACCAGGAACCTCCAGTATGCGCCAGGGGTTGCCTTGCAGAGAGGTGTACAGAGGCCACGCCCCTTTTACACCTCTCTGCAACGCAGCTCTATGGCGCTTTTGGAGGTATATGGTGGGCTAGTTGCACCCCAGGGACCCTCAGGATTCAAGGGAGTTAATCCCCGACTTAAAACGCGCCACGGGCGCGTTTGCACAGTGGTGAAGGGAGGGCGGGGCTTCAGGTGACATGTGTGCAAACAGGCCCCGTGGCGCGTTTTAAGATGGGGAATTAAATCCTCTTCAATCCTGAGGGTCCCTGAGGCCAACTAGCCCAACAGGTACGTCCAGAAAGCGCCACAGAGCTGCGTTGCAGAGAGGTGTAAAAGGGGTGTGGCCTCTGTACATGTCTCTGCAACGCAGCCCCTGGCGCATACTGGAGGTTCCTGGTGGGCTAGTTGGCCCGTAGGGACCCTCATGATTCAAGGGGACTTAATCCCCCAACTTAAAACGCGCCACGGGGCGCGTTTGCACAAATGTCACCTCAGGCCCCGCCCCTCCCTTCACCATTGTGCAAATATTCCTCTAAAATCAGCCGAAATACGAATTCTGATTTACTCACCTGTTATCAGGAGAGACCTCAGTGCTGCATCTTTCAGCCCAGTACTAATCCTGAAAAGTAATTTTAACCGTACTTACCAGTAACTTGAATTTCCTTCCATAGGCTAACATTGACTGGTTTCACTTGGAAATTCTTCTAAGTGTGGAGTTTTGGAACTTTAAAATATTCCTCTAAAATCAGCCGAAATACGAATTCCGATTTACTCACCTGTTATCAGGAGAGACCTCAGTGCTGTATCTTTCAGCCCAGTACTGGTCCTGAAAAGTAATTTTAACCGTACTTACCAGTAACTTGAATTTCCTTCCATAGGCTAACATTGACTGGTTTCACTTGGAAATTCTTCTAAGTGTGGAGTTTTGGAACTTTATAATATTCCTCTAAAATCAGCCGAACTACGAATTCCGATTTACTCACCTGTTATCAGGAGAGACCTCAGTGCTGCATCTTTCAGCCCAGTACTGATCCTCAAAAGTAATTTTAACCGTACTTACCAGTAACTTGAATTTCCTTCCATAGGATATCATTGCCTGCTTTTTGCTGAAAAAGTTTCTAAGTGTTGATTTTTGAAACATACAAATATTCCTCTAAAATCAGCCGAAATCCGAATTCTGATTTACTCACCTGTTATCAGGAGAGACCTCAGTGCTGCATCTTTCAGCCCAGTACTGGTCCTGAAAAGTAATTTTAACCGTACTTACCGGTAACTTGAATTTCCTTCATAGGCTAACATTGACTGGTTTCACTTGGAAATTCTTCTAAGTGTGGAGTTTTGGAACTTTAAAAT